>OW240915.1:208535379-208625741 GCA_933207985.1 Pelobates cultripes | reverse complement strand
TTTGTTTCTGTTTATGCAGCCCTAGCCACACAACCTACATGAACAAAGCTGCTTCATTTTCAATCAGTTGTTCACTTACTTTAGAAGTTTGTATCTCCTGCTCTGTAAATTGAACTATAATCACACATTGGAGGCTTTGGCAGAGTCTAGAAGGCTATTAATAGAGGAGATAAGAAATTCTAAATTAAACAGAATGTGCAATAAGATCTCTCTTAAAATGATGTGTTTAGGAATGATGTGCAAACACTTCAAATTGGGCAACTTGGGACCTCACACAGTTTTCCCAGCATATCTTCCACTGTTCAAAGCATTCTGCAAAATCCTTTGTTAGAATCGCCATCAGCTGCCTCATCATAATTATCTGAATCTCATCAATGGTCTGAAATCTTTTCCCTTTCAACTATGATTTTAGTTTTGGCAAAAGCCAAAAGTCGTCAGGCGCTAAATCTTTCAACAAATTAGCAACTATATTTGAAGCATTTGTGCCACACTTTTATTTGGACTGCACTCATTACATCGTCCCTGAAAGCCTTCTGAATCATCTGAGCAGTTTCCACAGAGGAATGTTCAAGCTTAACGCCAAATTTGATGCAGATACGTTGCTCTGTTCGCTCTGTCATTTTGAATGTGAGGGGCACAGAGTACACATGCTCACTCAACAGCATCTAGGTCCCCCACTGACTAGTACAGTGATGTTGTCATTGTTTACGCATGCGCATTCCAGTCCACTCTCCTTGTCTGCCAGATAACATTGATGTCTGGCATACCGTTCTCGTTATATTAACAATGGCTGCAATTTTTCTGGAGAGACCTCAAAAGGCTGCATGACCAAAGTGATTTAACTTCTAAATGGCAGAGATTTGAATAGTGAGATTGCAGGGGCATGATCTATACCAGGGGTGAGCAACCTTTTAGCAGCACTGTGCCGATATAGGATTGTGATGTCCCTAAGCGTGCCGATCCTATTTTTTTAAATTGAGGTTTGTGTGCTGTTGTATTCTGCTTGTGTTATTTTTACTGTAATTGCTTTGTATCGTTGTATTTGTGCGTATAGGAGCTATTATATTGTATATGTTCATTAGTACATTATGGTATCGTGTATGATACCTATGAATGTGGGCTGTGTATGAGGGCTGCTTGTGGAATTGTGTGTGGATAGAAATGTCACATTGTGTGTTTGGTAGTGTGTGGGGGCTGTTTGAAGTATTGCATGTGAGATGCTGGATGTGGGGTTGTGTGCATGTATGTGGATAGTTAGTGGTGTTGCGTTTGTGGGGTTTGTGTGTATGTTTGTGAATGGACTGTTCGTATTATTTGTATGAGGGGAGGGTTATTTCTGTGTATATCTAGCAGTATGGGTGGCTTCCCTAGGTTCCAGTGGGGACCAGGCTGGCCAGGCATAGCTCAAGTATAGGAGCTGCAACAGCAGCTGCAAGCTGCTCTACTACAGTGTGGATTCCCATTCACAAGTGCTGGGAGGAAGTGATCTGAGATCACTTCCTCTATGTGCTACAATGCATAAATTGAGGATTGTCCTTCACCACCTCTTCGTATTAGCAGATATCTGAAGTTTCACTGGGACTCCTGATACGACAGAGCCTGTTTGGCTGTAGCAGCATTGAGTGCCGTGCAAAGTCACCTCGAGTGCCGTGCATGGCACTAGTGCCGTAGGTTGCCTACCCCTGATCTATACACTCAAACTGCTTCATTAAGCTACAGTTGCTTTGGTGACTATAGTGTCCCTTTAAAGTTCAAATTAATTTTAGATTCCTTGTTTCTTACTGTAGTGAATATCCCAGTATGTGTGTGGGGCAATAATTATTTTACCGGTTGTATTATGACTGCTCTAAAATTCTATGGATTTTTTTATTTTTTTTATTTGGTGTCTGCCTTGTATGGCAATTGCTGCTAAATGTAAAAGGAAATGTTAAAGACCATGAAGATTGATGTTACCTTGTTTGACACACAATTTCTTTTCTCTCACTGTAACATGTCAGCACACTTCCTTATAGCTTAGCACAAGTACTTGTTTCCCTACCGTAGCTTCCAGTTAAACTGCTTTATAAAGAATTTTAGATTGATGACAGATATAAACTGGGATTCAAGCTGGTTCTGTGATGTTTCTGAGTGTAGAAAGATATTTAATCCTAATAAAGGTTGAAAAGAGTGAGTCCTAATGTAGCCATGAGGTATTATTGCAAGCACAGACAGTTCCTAAATACAATCTGAGAATGCAGAATCAAGTAACTGAAAGTCATCTCCTACTTCTGTGAGCCCGCTTAGTGTTCCCCCTCGTTTTCCAAACACTGCTCATAATTGTAAATTATTTAAGATGAACAGATGGCTGTCTATAATGAATAAGAAGTTTCATGGCTTTTATTAAAAAGGCACAGATTTTTAATGTTGTACTAAAGCACATTCTGAAAGTGATATCACACCTCTTTCATCATATAAAACAAGTTTGACATTAGTGAGCTATGGGGCGCAAGAACTAGGAAAGCCCCATAAGTGGGGAACAAAATTTGAGGGACTGCATTAATTTAAACCCCTTCACTTGCTTCACAATGTGAAATTACATTTGGGGTTGGGTGACTATCATAGTACAAAAATATTTAGTTAAAGATCTGAAAATGTTATGAATATGTAGAGCTTTGTCAATGAATATATACACTTGTCAATCAAGAGTATTGACAATATAGACATTTATGCTGAGAATTGTGTGACAAGAGACAGGGATCCTGTCATTTAATTCCATACGCGGTTCTCCTGCTCTCTGTCACAGCAACTACAGTAACTGTATCTTAATTGCTGTGATTATTCCTTTGGCAAATCTATCTCACTCATTGCTTCAGGAGTATATGAATGGAGTGCAGACATAAAGCCAGTGGTAGTTAGCTGTGAACTGCATAGAACTCTACATGCCCACTGGACCACACAGTTTCCGTTCTACTTATCTTCCCGTTTTGTCTCACTTGCCGACATGCCAGGGGAGAGCTATTTGGAGTGAAGGTACTACAGACTCTTGAAAACAATTGCTCCCAGAGAACCAGGGGGACCGTCCTTTCGTTTGACCACAGGAACTCCGGATGTTTGACCGACCAAGATCCCTTTTCCTCCGGAACAGTTTTTTGCTTCGCCCCTGTGTACGGCTAGTCAAAACCTTACGCGGGTGGCGATTGGACAAATCTTTATGGATCTGGGCACTATTTGGCCAACTTGGGCGCTCGGACAAGAGCTATCGGGGGATGTATGAAATGTGGGGTTCTGTGAGTTCTAATTGTATTTTGGGGTGTTTTTCGAATGTTTCTATGTTCATAACTTAAATAACGTACCGGTCCTTGACTCAATTATCTCCCAGACAATGAGACGCCTGGGCGGAATCACTGTGCAAGAGAATGGAGACCTCAAGCTTGGGGCCTGGGCATAAAAGACAACATTCAGAGAAATAAACTCAGATTACTCCCAGAACTATGTCTCGTCTGGTTACTGGGGGGAAAAGAGCTATATTCACACATGGTTCCAGTCGGGCTGAGAGTAGAGTTTAGCTGAGGTAACCAGTCGGGTTACCAGAGGTCCTCTACAATGACTATGAAGTGGTCATGGTGATTGAGATAACACTTTAACCATTACAGTTTAACCACATCTGAATTGATAGCAATTGCAAGTCAAACATATCATAATTTTGGTAAAACAAGATTTTCTAACTTTACATAATCCGTATAACATGAATGTGTCAGTAAAGTGAATCTAGCATGGTGTATTCTTATCTATCAATCTATCTATCTATCTATCTATCTATCTATCTATCTATCTATCTATCTATCTATCTATCTATCACCAATAAGTCTATAGCAGAGGTAGGCAATCTTTTAGTAGTACTGTGCCAAAACAAGATCTTGAACATACACACCAGTCTTATTATTTTAAATCGAGGTGTGTATATTGCCGTATTCTGCTTGTGTTATTTATGGGTGCTGCAGTTGCTTTGTAGTATTGTTTTTGTGTGTATGCAGTTATATTGTATATATTCATGAGTAGTTTGTGGTATTGTGTATGATACCTATGAAGTGGTCTGTGTATAAGGGATGCTTGTGGAATTATGTGTCGAGGATATGTCACATTGTGTGTTTGGTGGTGTGTGCATGTGTGGGGCTGCTTATGGTATTGCATGTGAGAGACTGCTTGTGCGGTTGTGTGCAGGTCCGGCCCAAGGCATTGTGCTGCCTAGATCACAGGATGAAATGCTGCCCCCCCCCCCACACCCCCAACAAAACCACACAAAGCAAAATATGCCCACATCTATTATGTTATGCAGTGTGTGTAGTGAATGCAGTGTCTGTGTAGTGGATGCAGAGTGTGTATTTGTGTAGTGGATGCAGTGTGTGCAGTGGCTTTGGACATCCCCAGAATGTGATGTGGCGTTGCATGCCTCCATGCACCTCCAGGTACTCCACTGTCCAGTCGCAGTCAATGCAACACTGACCCACACACACGCTTACACATTCTTGCACACACATACTTTACTTTATTGCTCCCTACCTTTTGGAGCTGATGTGGGGCATCTCCCTGGGGTCCTTCTATCTGTTTCTCACTGCTCCCTTGCGTGGTTTAGTGATGCCGGGTGCCGGAATATGACATCAGACGGCGCAGGAACACTGGGCTCCCTCGCTGGCCTTCCTCATCATGGTCCAAGCGGCTAACAACCTGTTGCCTGGATGGATCAAAAAACAGGGGACACCAGATGTTGCAGGCGAAGAGTCCTGTCCTTGACACTCAGGAATCCTTCATGACTGCGATGGAATCGCAGTGCAAGACCACTGTGACAAAGTCTGTTCCATGTCCCAGAAGAACCCAGGTTCCCAGAAACAGGGAGACCTTGCACCAATGCCATGCCTCCTTGTTGCCTCTTTATGATCCGGTTCCGAGGGACACTCCAATGGACAAAGAGGAACCTATGGAGATCAGTGTCATCCGCTCTATAGATGTCTTCTGAGGAAAGAGATGGAGAGGTTGTGGCCTTTGTTTATACTGTGGAGAAAGAGTTTTATCTCCCTCTGCACTGCTCATTCAAATAGACCACAGGCTCTCCGTATCTACCCGGTCAGCAATGCACCTCTGTCTATGATTTGGGCTTTGAACCTGGGGCCTTCTGCATCCCTAGCCTGTGTTCCTGCCTCTGAGCCACTTCTGAACTTTGGATCTAGACTTGCTTATCCGTCAATGCCCTTGTCTGTTTCCTCGTACCCGGTTACTGTTCCTGCCTAAGCCCCCGTGCACAGATTCACAGCCCAGGTAGCTTCTTATCTGGTTACCGTGGGCTGTGTTTATCTGCAGGGGTGAGCAAACATCTCTGCAGTTCAGACTCCAACTACGGTAAGCCGTGACAGCCACCCTGTCCACCCCTCAATCTATCCTCCCTGACCTTCCTCTTCGAATGGTGAGGGGAGTGACATCAGTCAAGAATGATCAGGCTGAGGGAAGGCCTTGGACTCAGTAATAGAAAGAAAATGAGTTTTAGCATTTTGTGAGATGGGGGTGTGGACCATCTTAGAAAGAGGTACCCCAACCACAACCAGTGTTATATGAAAACACTATTTTTTGCTTTGATTAACCCTTTAATGCAGAGACCATGTTATTCAGCAACTACTGGACTACTTTCCCTTGTAGCCTAGTAATTTAGCTAATAAACTTTTTACACATTAAAATCAATTTGTTATAATAGCTGATCGTTCCAAATAGGATATTTTTGTTTAAATCGTTCAGTTCATTTGTCAATTCTCCACAATTCTTGGCTAGTCAATGACCCTGTGCTTTGGACTATCTTCCCCATCCATTAATCAAGCTATTGTAAATATGGCTCTCAAAAAAGAACATTGAACATCCCTGTACAATATCTTTCTCACTTTTCTCTTTATCAGCTATAAAGAATTGTATTATTTTACAAGATTAACTATCTTATCTCCTGCAACCTTCCGGACCCTATGCTATCTGGATTTAGTGTTACATATTTTGCTTAGACAGCCCAGCTGAGTGTAATTAATGTTCCCTAACTTCTACACCCAAATGCTGCACTCTATCAATAGTCTGCTGAATGACTTTGCTCATTTATGCTCATTTCTTCTTGTTTATTTTTTGTTTCTTATTTTTACTTTGACTATGTTTTAGTCCTTTGTAACATTATGGTTTCAAAGTACCATGTGTTAACATATATCTTCCATATATAATTCAGTTTCCCCCAGGAAATACCTACATGGATTATTAGCCAAAGTATTAAATACAATTTACTGGAAAGCTGATCTTCCTTATATTTTCAGCTTCATTTATGTTGCCAAGTGCTATTATTGCAGCTGATGAACCAGTCACTGGAGCACCCTGTTTAATAGTCATATTTGACACTCCTATCTGGTTTCCTCATTTCTATTCTGTTCTAAATATGCTTATTAGTTCAATGTAGCATTGTTAATCCACTATCCTAGTCCTCATTCTATGCCCGTCGGATTATTACTATCTGCTAAAGCCAGGGGGTATTACAATGATGACTGACTACAGTGCATTGTCTTGCTATTTACCCAATGGTGCAATTAAGCTGAGACAACCAATAAAAACAGTAAAAAAAAATAAAAAAAGCCCATCAGATAGGAAATTAGAGAAGCCACAATACCATTCTTTATGTACTAGATGGTGTTGCAGTGTAAAAAAAAAACCCTAAGCACCAAAACACTAGCTTAGTGAAGCAGTTATGGTGTATAGATCATGCCCTTGCAGTTTCCCTGCTCAATTTATTAGTTAATCCCTAAAGGATGGAGGAAATTGTCCAACTTCTGAACCGAAGCAAAACCTAGAATTTGTGCTATGTGTTTGTTCCAACATAATTTAAGGAAAAAGACAAAAAGAAGGAAAAAGGAGAAGAAATTGAGCCAGCTAGTTCACTCGTACTTCTTAATGAGGGATAACCCCTTAAAGTTTAAATATACATCAGAGAGAGAAAGTCTTGAGGTAGTAGCAATGAAATATTGTGATGAAGTGGAATACCTTGAGAAAGTGGTGTGTGAATAATTTAAAATGTAATTTTTAATGTCAAAATCCCAACACATGGACTGTATTGTAGACTAATAGAAAAAGAAAAGAAAAATGTGAACAAAATAAAAATCAGTCAAGTAGTCAGACTGAAAAAGGGGACTAAATCTGTCCACTAAGTCTTTATAAGGACTAAATTAGAGTAGAACCAAAAATGAAAAAGATAGATATATATATATATATACACATATATCCTAAGTGATTTAATGTTATCAGCAAAAATAATGCTTAGCAGCATTCAGCTCTATGGGGCAATTATCAGCTGGTACGATCTCCTGAGATTAGAATGAATATTTATGCAATGGTCTAGTTACTATGTATATTGTGCCTATGAAGTAGTGACAATTGGATACAGTAGCAGAGACTTGCTGAATATTGTTTTACTTTCTTAACCTGCTACAGTGTGCTTAATGCTATCTATTTCACAGTAGCCACAGAGAGTTTGCCTTACAGTAATTATTGCATATTAATAAATATATCTATTAGTCTGCTGTAATAGTTATTGTTATAATAGTCATAGCAGTATAGTTAATGATGATGTGGTTGAATACAATGATTCAACATTTCGTGGATATAGGTAACCGCTCATCTGTACAATGTACGATCTCTTAGCACCCCGGGGATCGTAAGTACAGCTATGACAGACAGCGTAGAATGTGGAGGAGAGAAGTAAGTATAAGGGTGATAGTTAGGAGGGTCATAGGACTATGTATAACGTTCCCTACTGTGCATTCGAAGGCACCCCTTATCCCCAGGCAAAATCTCATCCTGCTAGTAAAACATCTCCCCAGTCTAACTGAGTAATGTAAGTACTATAACATCAGCAGCAATCTATAGACACTTATAAGAAAAATGATTCTATGTTTGTAGCTGGAGTAGAAGCATTATGGTGTGTCCGTGGTAACATTAAATTGCCCTTGTTACCCTGACGAGCGTTTCGCTTGTCAGCTCATCAGAGGTGGATTAAAGGGAGTTTTAAATTGGAAAATAAAATCCAATGAAGTGATGCTCTGTTGCACCACCAAGCTACAGACCAGGGGTCAGCAACCTATGACATGTGTGCCATGATTGGCACTCGAGGTGCCTTTGCACGGCCCTCAAGTCTGCCAGAGCCAAACAGTCTCTGGCCTATCAGGAGTCCCATTGGGAATTCATATATCTGCTAGTGTAAACCAAGTGGTGACTGCAGGTGGTGAGGGAAAATCCTCAATTTATGCAATGCAGTACTTAGAGGCTGTAATCTACTTTCTGCACTTGTGAACAGAAATCTGCACTGGAGTATAGCATTTAAAATCCTCAAAGCGATGACCATGGATGGGAGCACATTTTAAATGGGGTCTTTTTAGCAATTGGGCAGCATCGGCTGGCCAGTCGCTAGATTTTAATGCTTAGCAGATGGGGGCCACAATGACACAATTTTTTCACAAGCGCTGGGCCATATCCATATGGTTAACCTGCTGCTAGATTTGCCAGCTGGCAGTAAGTTCTGATTTGTTTTCAACCTGGGCCTGGATTTGACGCATTTGGGTCATGGTTTAAGCTGTCTGGCATTGTTAGGTTTGGTTGAAATACAGACTTAATTCATGCTGGTTCAGAGCCTTATTATCAAAATCCAAACATTGTTAAATACTGTGAACAAAGTCTGTTTTTTGCAGTCCAAATGGTCTCATACACAGCCAGATGGTTTTGCCCTATTCAGTATGGGGCCATTTGGACTCTGAATAAGCATGTGAAAGTGAGGTAGTAGATTGCTCTCTCTTGACATTTTTTGTCATGTTTTAAGCTAGTCTGCTACTTACTAATAAAAGAGTTATCTCACACTAATCAGTTATGTGATAAACTGAAAAGTAATATATTTATTTGCATTAGATAAAAGAAAAATGCTCCTGAACCCTGTTTAATGTACAGAGGGATTATGTATGAGCCTATGTCACTGCCACAATGAATTAGCAAGTGACCAAAGCAACATTCACTGTAATTGGAATAACGTCTAGTGATTTTATAGCTAATGTAAAAAATGATCATGCATAGATTGGCTTTTGATGTGCTGGAAAGTGATATGAGAACATATGTTGAAGCTTCTATAAATACACTGATTTCTGTAACAATTATTTCTGCTTTAGGTATCAGGTCAAATACCTTAGCTAAAATACTGAACTAGTATTTAGCACAAAGTAAAGCATCTATGGAGGTAGATATGAATGATTTTTCAAATTTTTCACATGTACTAGAAAGTTTGACATAGTGACATACATTTACTGAGAACGCACACTCCTAAACAAAGAAATAGTGAGTCGTTGACAGTAGATTCAACATACTAAAGGTGATGCCAGTGAAGCTTTTGGGGACAAATAATATTTTGATTAGTTGTTGGTAAGACGTTTACATAGCCTTAAAGGCATATTTTCTTCTTGTGTCAGTGAGTCTAGTAAGTATCATCATCACAGTAACAATTGTATGGCTTCCTCAATGTATAAACACATGCAAGGCTTGTCTGGGACAAAAAAAAACCTGTAATTTAAAGGCAGAGCAGTACAACAGGAGAAGTGGACTCCGGAGAGGTGTTATGTCTTCACCAATGACAAGCATGTCCTGCTCGAGAAAAAATTGTATATTACATTGATGCACCCCTGGACATACCTTGTGCAGTTCTCTGTTGAAGTGTTATTTGATGGGGAAAATACTGTATGCCTGTTTTGCACAGAGCAAGTGAATTTAATGACAAATTTGAGCTGCAATTGCTTGTAGCTTGTCTTCTGTGTCCCAATAATGGATACTTGAGTACCAAAGAATAAAGTAGGACAGGACTGGTAAAAAGTGTTGTTAGGCTAAATGTGCTTAACTTAAAGGGACACCCTGGACCACTAGAGCACCTTAGCTTGCTAGTGCTTTATGAATAATAATAAAATGACTAATCTAGGTTGAGTAACAGAGAGGTAAGCACAAGCCCCTAAATGCCTCATGGTGACTCGGCAGATGGCAACATAGGATGTGAGATATGCAACAACACCAGGGCCGTCTTTAACACGGGGCAAATGGGGCAGTTATTCCTGGTGGGCCCAAAGCAGCTGCCCCGTGGCCCTGCTGCCTATAGCCTGCATAAAAAAAACATTCCCCCCGTCCTCCCCCATAGCTGCACCGGGGCCCGTACTCTAAGGGGGCTCACCAGGTGGCCAATACACTTAAGGCCACCCGGTGAGCATGTTTCAGCAGAGGCACGGTCGGGTGCTGTGGCCATTTAACAGCGCGACCGGGCCTCTTGCGTAACGGCAGCCTGGGAGGAAGTGACGTCCGCAAGTTACTTCCTCCCTCAGAGATGATGAGCTGCGCAAGAGGGAGGCTGAGCCAGGAGGCAGCGAGGAGGGGGACTGAGCAAAGAGAAACAGTCCCCAACTCCCAACCACCCAAGCCAGCACACTGGACCCCATGGAAGGTAGGAAACTGGAGGGGGGCTTTAAAGTGTAAAGTTTGCATATGTGTGTGTCGGTAGGTCTGTGTGTTTGTGTGTGTGTCTGTTAGTAGGTCTGTGTGTGTGTGTCAGTATGTCTGTGTCTGTGTGTGTGTCAGTATCTCGGTGTATGTCAGTATGTCTGTGTGTGTGTGCCACTATGTCTGTCTATGTGTGTGTCAATATGTGTCTGTCAGTAGGTCTGTGTGTGTGTGCCAGTATGTCTGTGTGTGTGTCAGTATGTCTGTCAGTAGTTCTGTGTGTGTGTCTGTATGTCAGTATGTCTCAGTATGTGTGTGTGTGTCAGCATGTCTGTCAGTGTATGTATCTGTGTCCATATGTCAGTATGTATGTGTCACTATGTCTGTCAGTTTATGTGTCTGTGTAAGTATGTCTGTCAGTTTATCAATCTCGATATGTGTCTGTATATCTGTGTGTGTATCTGTGTGTCTGTATGTCTGTCAATGTGTATATGTATGCTGTCTTTGTGTGTTTCGGTGTATCTACATGTGTACCAGTGTGTCTAGCTGTGTATCTGCATGTGTTTCAGTGTGTGTGTGTATATATATATATATATATATATATATATTTGTGTGTATATGTGCATTCATCTCAGCATTCACACTAACACTAAATTCACACTAACACTACATACAAATACACCACTGCATTCAAACTCCAACACTCCATACAAATACACGTCTGTGTTACACACCAAAATTATATGTAAACACACCCCTGCATTCAAAAACCAACACTACACATAAATACATGCTTGCAAGTATGCTAACACCACATACAGACATATTCCATACAAAAACCTGTTTACATTCAAACACACAAAAACAGCTTAGTGCTAAATACAAACCATCAAACATGGGTAAACAGTAGAGCCCCAGCTGTCAATGCATTGCTGGAGTTGCACGACAGATGGGGATCTACCTTTTAATCACCCGTGCGATAGGGAGGCCCAAAATAATTCTTGCACCTCTCTACTTTAGGTCCGCCACTGCGTTGGGGTGGAGAACGTGATTGCACGCCTGGGGAGGGGGGACAGGGTCCAGGGGGCCCAAGCAAATGCTTTGCCCAGGGTCCAATCAATTTTAAAGACAGCCCTGAACAACACTGAACTTTAAGGTAAGCACACATTACATGTTGCTAGAGTTAAACACACTTTCTATTTTAGGAACAAATGTTACTCATATAACAAAATAGAAATGGAGCAACCATGAGGGGTCCTCATCAGACAAGAAGCAAGTCTTCCATTGTACAGAATCATCAACTCTGTAAGCTACAGGGATATCTACCTTAACAAATTAGATCACTGTATCAGACCTTAAAGGGACACTATAGTCACCTGAACAACTTTAGCTTAATGAAGCAGTTTTGGTGTATAGAACATGCCCCTGCAGCCTCATTGCTCAATCCTCTGCCATTTAGGAGTTAAATCCATTTGTTTATAAACCCTAGTCACACCTCCCTGCATGTGACTTGCACAGCCTTCCATAAACACTTCCTGTAAAGAGAGCCCTATTTAGGCTTTCTTTATTGCAAGTTCTGTTTAATTAAGATTTTCTTATCCCCTGCTATGTTAATAGCTTGCTAGACCCTGCAAGAGCCTCCTGTATGTGATTAAAGTTCAATTTAGAGATCAAGATACAATTATTTAAGGTAAATTACATCTGTTTGAAAGTGAAACCAGTTTTTTTTTTCATGCAGGCTCTGTCAATCATAGCCAGGGGAGGTGTGGCTAGGGCTGCATAAACAGAAACAAAGTGATTACCTCCTAAATTACAGTGGATTGAGCAGTGAAATTGCAGGGGACTGATCTATACACTAAAACTGCTTTATTTAGCTAAAGTAATTTAGGTAAATATAGAGTCCCTTTAAAGGAAGCTACAAACATTTGTTGCACAATGAACCCTTGAACAGAGATTCTTCTGCAGCCCTGAAAGCAGCCAACCAGATGAGGTTTTTTCTCCTCTGGTTACCTGCTCTAGATATCAGCTCTGAAGTAACAGGAACTGCCAATTATTCTCTGCAATCTGAGTAGTTCTATCAGCAGGCCCAGATTGGCCATCCCCTGCCAGCTCATGCACTGTTTACATTACTGCCTAGAAACATTCCCCATTAAGATGCATAGAGATAATTCAATGCATCCTTATAAGGAAATTCAGATTGGTGCACTGCAGCGTTTTGCAGCGCATGCACAGTAGCCTCCCATTGCTTTCCTATGGTAAAGCATTGGATTGGCTGAGGTCATCAAGTCTGATGATATCAGGTATGGAGGCAGAGCAAGGCAGTTCCTCAAGACCGGCACAGTGTGGGGAAAAAAGTGAGTAAAATCACTTTTTCACTGCAAAGAGAAGGGGGCAGGGAACCTAAATGTAAAGGTTATTTTACTACTATGATGTCAGGAATACATGTTTGTGTGCCTGAACTATTGTGTTCCTCTAAGAGTCTATCAATGTCCTTAGTATGTGTAACTATTTTGAGGGACTATTTGTGACATGCTGCGAGAGGTCAGTAGGTGGTACTTGCAGGATTAAGGGATTCTGGTAGAGACCTTGATGAGGGTTTGCTCTAGGCTAAAGTGCCTGGTGGTTTTTGAACATAGTCAACAACATATATTAACCTCATAACCCTCATATTTATTAACATATTATTGTGTTATCTATCATTAGATTGATTAAATAAATATCTTATCACTTTCACTTCAGACATGTATCTATTTTAGTATTATATGTTTCATTAACAAAAATAGATAGAGCAAATATGTAGAGCAGGCCGGATATCTACTTTACTGCATATCAGCACTAAAAATAGTAACATTCAGGGTAAAACGTGTCATGTTTATGAAATCCAAAATAGAACTTTTATAAACATTTAGTCTGGACATTTTGCATGCAGATAAGTCATTTGGCTCACACTTAAAAATTGCTCCTGTGGGTAGATCAGTAGGTCATCTCTGGTTTTCTTTCTTTCGCGCTCTGAGAAAAATGACCATATCCAGAGATAGTCTTCAATGACTAGGTATTACCCTTCACAGTCTTAGTTCAAAGCAGCAAGCCGAGCTAGCACACAACGTTCTAATCCTCACATCAAACACGCACAACATACAAAATGTGAAATAACTGAACCCAGCAGTTTCTCAAAGAAATTTGAGAGTATCTTATCAAACCTCTTGAAAAATTTACTGACTTTATGTTCTCCTCTTGCATTATGTTGCAAAGGATTATCATTATACAGAAAATATTTAGTGATATATGGAGCCCATCTGTATATAGTAGAAACTATCATGCCAGTTGATCTGTTTCTAACCTGCTCACTTGACTGTTTTTCATCTCATCCTTTGATATTTCTCTGCTTTTAAAAAAGTCAACATCATTTTCGGGGGGATAAAAGTATATCATATCTAAACAATATTTAACTTGAATTCAGGCATTCATATATATTTTATTATAAAGAAATGTTCTCTTTTGTCGATAAGTCCTAATGTTTGTTTTTCTTTCAAGCTAGACAAGGCTCTAATGTACTTTCAAACTACATAGAAAACATCTGTCACTTTATATTCACTTAACTATTATATGAAGTCTTCATTAAATATTAAATGGAAATATGCTGTTTTGTATAAGAGCCTTCATTACAATTTCGAAGAAAGTTGCTTGGTGCTTGTGAGTTCTGTGTATATGGAAGACTGTTCTTTTTACTCTTGAATTTGAAAATCGTATCACTAAATAAATCATAAAAAAACAACCTTATTACTGGGTAACTAGACCCACCATCGTCAAATAATGTAAACAATTGATCCATTAATATTTTTCAAGCCAGATTAGTTATGTGGAAAAAATATTGTAGAACATGAGCAAAAAATAAACGAGAAGAAGTGAATGAGCTATGGAATATAATGTACCACTTATATATTATGGAAAAATATATATAAGAAAAGGTTAGCAGAATTAAGATTAAAAACAATATGGCACTAGAGGAGAGATTTTGGGCCCCAAAATACAATGCAAGAGAAGGTATTTTGGAATGTTGTGTGGTACTCTATATGGCATATGGATCTTACTAATAAATAATCCAGAAAAAAAGTTAAAATATTTAAGTATATGCATTTCTTTAAAATCAATTCAACTTTCAGAGTTTGTCTGATTGACTAAAAGCAATTCAGGTGTCTAGATTTACTAGAAATCTGAATGAGTAACTGTCACATGTCAAAATATTATGTTTTACAAGTCAATAGAGACTGTAAGCTCCTTTGAGTAGGGTCCTCTTCAACCTATTGTTCCTGTAAGTTTTCTTGTAATTGTCCTATTTATAGTTAAATCCCCCCTTATAATATTGTGAAGCACTACGGAATATGTTGGCTCTATATAAATGGCAATAATAATAATAATAAGAAGAAGAATCTTTCATGGTTCTTGGAGACTTTAACATAAAGGAACAATCTAAAAATCATAGCCAATCTGATTTGTGTGTACTTTTCTAATGCATTTTTCTCAATGGGAAAACATTGACACGCTGAGAGTGTTTGAAGATACTCCCAGCCTATCACTAGTGCCCAGACCAAGGCTTCCGCATTGAAATCTGTGACTGAGGAGGAAAAAGAGGGTCAAAGTGAATGGGCACAGTTTGGATCACTACGGGGTCAATCCAAGAATAAACAGTTTCACCCCTTAAGGTAAGACAATGCCCAGGACTTCCTGGTGCCCAAAGTGTTCCTTTAGTAAATAAGCTCAAGCCTCACAAGTAATCACTTGCTAAACATATTCCTCCCCTCGTTTGCAAACTGAGTCCAATGTGCTTATAACTAGCAATGTTCCCATTGCTCTCACTTGTAGTGTTCCCCAATATATCATTATTTTGCTCCTTCTAATCCACCTAATTTGTTGACAGAGCTATTCATTAAAGTGAGACGTCAAAGTGAATTTAATTTGTAGGCCAAGGTAGCTGAAAACTAAGCCTAGAAGTCCTTCCTGAGTAAGTGCTGAACTGAATTGAATCAATGCATCTCTATGAGGAGATGCTGATTGGCCAGGGTTTTTATTGGTTATGTCCCGCCTCCTTAGCAGAATTGACGATCACAACCAATCCAGTCCTTTCCTATGGGAAATCATTGTGATTGGCTGAGATCATCAATTGTGATGATTTCAGCCAAGGAGACGGATCGGGAGCAGAGGCAATGCCAGCAGACCCACATGATGCTGCAAATAAGGTGAGTTTTTAGTTATTGAAGGTGGGCATGAAGGGCTAGCATGTTTTTTTTTAATACTATAGGTACAGGAAGACATGTTTGCTTTACTGACTCTATAGTGTTCCTTTAAATTTGAAATTCACTTTCAATTCTCACTTTAGTGAACAACCCTTTCAGTGCAATATCTCATGTGTGCTCATGTATGCAGACAAGAAAAGACGCTACACTTATAAAAAGAACATTTAACAACATGACAGGGTAAAAAACAAACTCTTCCTAAATACTGACAACACTGTCTCCACATTTTTGGAACAAAATAGTTTACTTAAACTAAACAATCCTCACTTAAACTTTATAACTATGATAAAAGTGCAGCTTGCCTAATATTAACTTCTATAATGTGGCTAGATATTGATCTTTTATTTGTACTTACAGCCTACCCTGAAAAAGCTTAGAAATAAATTCTGTTTTATTATACACACGTCACAGAAATGTGAAATTTGGCAGTGTCAGATGTTTTTTATAGAAATTAAGTTACTAAACATGTTTGCACCACAAATGCAACTCTGTAAACTCAACTATACATATAAATAAAGGAGCACTCCCATCAACATAACAACTGAAGTTGCCATGCGAGCAGAATTTTCCAGGTGCCATCTTACCTTCAGGAATTATATTGTTACCCAATGGTTTTATCAATAAACCTTGTATTAATCTGCAATGGGTATGAGCACATGACAGGTTCCTCCAGGCTTCCTGTATAAGGTTTAGCCAGGCTTATCACTAGGTGGCCATTGAGAGAAATAGAATATACAGCCTACCCAGATAAACGTTGCTTACACCGCAGTGCGAAACTGGGAGTGAAAGGTGTTGGGCACTGAAGCCCAGACTTCAGCATTAAACCATTTCAAACCAGTATTTATGTTAAAAAAAAAAAAATTATATATATATATATATATATATATATATACTGATCAGCCACAAAATTAAAACCACTGACAGGTTAAGTGAATAGCATTATAACATTATAAAATTACAATGGCACGTGTCATGATGTGGAATAAATTAGGCAGCAATTGAATAGTCAGCTCTTGAATTTCACGTGTTGGCAGCAGGAAAAACAGAGTAACTTTGACAAGAGACAAATAGTGATGGCTAGACAACTGGGTCAGAGCATCTCCAAAACGGCAAGTCTTGTAAGGTATTCCCGGTATGCAGTGGTTAGTATCAGGGCCGGTGCATCCTATGGGCGACTTAAGCAGTCGCATAGGGCACACTGGCCAGGAGGGCGCCAGATTTGAGTGACCGGAAGGAGGGTAGCGCACAGCACTCATGGGCAGACCGCAGTACAGGAGCATCTGTTTCCTGTACCCGGCCGGACTGACAGGGAATGCTCACTGAGAGAGCACTTCCTTTTGGTCCGGCCGGGTACAGGAAACAGAAACTCTTGTACCGCGGTCTGTGCCGCCCGGCCACGCTACAAAGATTGGTAGGAGGCAGGCACAACAGGAAAGGAGGACCACTAAGAGGGGGGGAGAGGGAGGACCACTAAGTAGTTGTGGGAGAGAGAGGATCACTAAGGTTTTTTTGGGGGGGGGACCACTAAGGGTTAGGGAGGAGAGGCAGAGCCACTAAGAGGGCGTGGGGGAGAGGGGGTATCACTAAGGGGGGAGGGAGGACCAATAAGGGGGAGAGGGAGGACCACTAAGGGGGGAGGGGGATCACTGGTGGGGAAAGGGAGGATCACTAAAGGGGAGAGGGATCACTGGGGGGAGTGAGAGGACCACTAAGGGGGTAGGGGAGAGAGGACCACTAAGGGGGGGAGAGGGAGGACCATTAGGGGGTGTAGTGAGAGGACCACTAAGGTGGGAACGAGAGGACCACTTTGAGGGGGGGAAGGGGGAGTGGAGAGGATCACTTAGGGGGGAGTGGAGATGACCACTAAGAGGGGGGAGACCACTAAGGGACAGGGAGGGAAGAGGAGGAACACTGAGGGACAGGGAAGAGAGGGGAGAGACCACTAAGGGACAGGGGGCAGGCGAGCTCTAAAGACGGAAGGGGCAGCTCTAAGGGAGAGGAGGAGAGAGCACTAAGGGGGAGGAGGAGAGGGGAGAGCACTAAGGGACGGGCCATGTTACAAAGATAGGTAGGAGGCAGGCACAAAAGGGAGGGAGGATAACACTAAGGGGGAAAGGGAGGACCACTAACGGGTTTGGGGGAAGGAAGACCACTAAGGGTTGGCGGGGTAGGGAGGACCACTAAGGGTTAGAGGAATGGGGGAGAGAGAGGACCACTAAAGAGCTCCCCTCCTCTTTCTCCCCTCTGGAGGACCACTAGGGGGAGAAGTAGGACCACTAAGGGGGGAGCGAGGACCACTAGGGGGGAGAGAGAGGACCACTTAGGGCAGAGTGGGAGGAGTGGAGAGAACCACTTGGGGGGAGACCACTAAGGGAAAGGTAGGGGAGAGGAACACTGTGGGACAGGGGGCAGGCGAGCTTTAAAGATGGGAGAGGGGCCCAGACCTTGAGCTGTGTAACGGGCCCCAAAAAATTGAGCTGCTTCCTGTTTGTTGATTTTTGTGAGCACTGTTACAAACAGTCTCCAGCGATCCTCTTCTACACCAGACCAGTGGAGCCAGACTGCAGCCTGAGCCCATCATCTTCCTCTTGTCCTCATCAGGTGGTAAGAATGCAATCGGGTATATTATTAGTGGCACTAATCTCTAATTTACCTCACATTAAAGGGCCATTATAATCACCAGAACCACTACAGCTTAATGTAGTGGTTCTGGTGTCTATAGCCTGTCCCTGCAGGCTTTTTAATGTAAACACACTGCCTTTTCAGATAAAAGACACTATCTGCAGCACTGGTGTTGGCCAATATGGCAGATCATATGGGTGGAGCACTGTGATGTTGCATGGTGGGCAGAACATATGGGGGGGCGGCAAATTTGTGTTTGCCTAGGGCGGCAAAAATCCTTGCACTGGCCCTGGTTAGTACCTACTAAAGTAGTGCAAGGAAGGACAACCACTGAACCAGCATCAGGGTCATGGGTGACAAAGGCTCATTGATGCACGTAGGGAGTGAAGGCTTGCCTGTCTTGTCCGATCACACAGTAGAGCTCACAAATGGCTCAAAAATGTTGAAAAACTTAATGCTATCCATAATAGAAAGGTGTCAGAAGAGACAGTACATCGCAGTTTGCTACATATGGGCCTGTGTGGCCGTAGACCGGTCAGAGGGCCCATGGAGGCCACTGTCCACCATTGAAAGCACCTTCAATGGGCATGTGAGTATCAGAACTGGGCCATGGAACAATGGAAGAAGGTTGCCAGGTCTAATGATTCACATTTTCTTTTAGATCAGGTGGATGGCCTGGTGCATGTGCATCGTTTACCTGGAGAAAGAGATGGCAACATGATGCACTATGGGAAGAAGGAAGGCCAACGTAGGTAGTGTTATGCTCTTGGAAATGTTCTGCTGAGAAACCTTGGATTGTGGCATTCATGTGGATGTCAGTTTGACACATACCACCTACATAGAGATTGTTGGAGACTACGTACAAATAAAAAATTAAACTATGGCTCTGCTGATTTCTTAGCCATGTAAAATACCATGAACCATGTTATACTTATATGAATATTTGGGGATCATGACACACTATGGGTGCCACTCCCCCTCAAAGAGACACACGAACCTCCAGTCCCCCACCCCAACAGTCCTGGGAGAACACCGGAGTCTCCACTGCTTCTCTCACCACTCTGGCCTCTTTGCCATCATGGACTCGATCTGGTGGGGTGTTCACTGGTCTGCCAGCACATCGACTCTACCCACATAATGGGGCTCAGGGTCCAGCAGGTAGTCAGCTTAAGGCTTCCCCTACAGGCCCAGATGCAGTATCGAATCCAGCCTCAGTAAGGATGGCCATTGCCTCTTGTAGCATGTAGATCAGGCGGTCTGGAATCTGACTGCAGGTTTAGCCGACAGCAACAGGCCACAGGTGCCAGATTGAGCAGGTGAGTAGGAAGGGCCAACAGAACAAAACTTATTTACAGAGTGCAGGATGACCTCAAGGCCCTGATATTAGTTTCCTTTATAGAGCATATGGCGAGGTAATCCTAAGGCATAATATATTGTACAACACTTTCAGCAATTCAAAGTATATTGGGTGCAAGGTATACCACCGGGCTTACCCTGAAGTGTAGTGCCAGTCTTGATAGTAGAGAATTGAACAGATGGAGGGATGGTCTCAGATCCCTTGCCATGTATTCTCCAACCTCATCTGATGACTCAGAAGACTCAGATGCCTTCAAACCAGAACTGTTATCCTGGCAAAGGGAGATAGCACCAAGTATATATTTAATACATATATATTTAACAAAGATTTATTTTATTTTTATTTTTATTTTTTTAATATGTGTTTTGCTTGCAATTGTTTGATATCCATGAGAGTATTTGGGGGTATTTCTTTTAACAAAACATTTTTTCACAGCTTTCTTTGGTCATATTTACCAAGGGTGCTAACATTAGTGGAGGGCGCTGTATATAGTGCCTGTAGTCACCATCATGGTCGCCATCATGGTTTATTTCTGGACTTCTTCACTAGTAAGGACTTCATCAAATGCCAAATTAAATGCTTTTGGCATGAACTATGGCTCAGGAGGACTTTAAACAACTGATATACAGCTTAGGTTGGCCAATGACCATTACTAAGGCATTTTGTGGTTTTGACATACCCTTTACATTAGCCACAATTATTTTTATATATCTGTTTAAATATGTAACATTTAACTTTATTGTATTGTTCTGGTAAAACACATTCTAAATAAATAAATACATAAATAAATAATTGCTCTTATAAATAACCAACACAGTATATGTTTGACTCACTGTCAATGTATCAGGACTTTATGTGATCTATTGATCTTGCTTTTGTTTACTGAGCAGAAAATCCAAAGTAATGTGATTTTCCATGCAAGTTTGTGTATGTAATATACTTGAACAAACAAGGACCATGTTTTTCGATGTACTGCCAAAGATATAAACAACCTTTATTTTTCATGTTAGTCTTTAAAAGGTACGGTAGACGTGCACTATATTTGCACTATGCCAATGGCAAAGATATTATAATGTTGTGTCTCTGAAATATGCTTAAGCAATCTATAATATTTATTCTATGTATCACTTAAAGAAAAAAATATTTAATAATAATAATATAATTATGGGTCTATTTTCAGAGTGTCGTGATAAATAGGGGACAGCTTTTTAATAATTTTAACAAATGCAGTGAGTGAAAACCAACTTGGAGAAAAGCCCAGCCTTGGACCCCTTTATGGTGAATTTAAACTGCAATGCTAGCCAGAGCTGCTCAACTTGGGAAGCTGGAAGAACACCCATTAACAAAACTGATGGAAGCTCAGTAACAGTCAATTAAAAAAAAAAGTGTAACTCATTTAACAATTCATGAGCTTACACAAGATGCTTTTGAGTAGTGCTAAAAGTCTGTATTGATTTTTTTTTTTAGAAAGTTTAATGGTTTATGTTGTTTTGTATTTTTAGGTCTTGGTTTAATGAGAAACCATTTCTGTATGTTTTCTTTAGTATTGAATACATATCGCACTCCAGACTTGCAGGACAAGAGATTCCACATTGGCTTTAGATACAGTGGGATTTTTTTTACTGTATATTGTTATTTTTTTATAATGAGTTATTAATTCAATGTAATCCTCAAAGTGCTAAAACTCACATATCTAAAAAAAACAACTAGATTTTAATTACAGCATTTATTAATCTGCAGAACAAAGCTAATATTTAAATTAGTTAATTAGGTACACACAAGCCAAATTGCTAAAAAAACAAACATGTAACTCCTCCACAACCACCAAAAATGACAGCATCAGAAAGATATTTTGAAATCAAATAGTCCAGTGGGTCAAAACCCAACAAAACAGGTTCTAACAATTATGAGAGTGGTTGTTTGCACTGTGTTAAGTTCTATGCAAAATCAACAATGTGGAGTTTACTATATTTGCTTATGCATCAAGTTTTCTTTGTTTTCTTAGGCATTTACATCAAAAAGGTTCTTTCTCCAGTGTTGACATATAACCCCTTTTACCTTACTTTGGGGAGTCATGAGAGGTTTCTGGAAGGTTATGGTCAGGAGGTTTCAAACACATCCCAACATTCTTGACTATTTATAGATTACCAGGAACTGTAAACGTCCCATAGTTTTAAGGTTTTATGCTTTTTCTTGTCCTTCAGTAAATTAAATTAATGAGGAGTTTTCTAAAAAAGAGCACATTTTCTTTGAGGGAATGTTATTCTGAGGTTAATAGTTCTGACGAGAAGCCAGGACAAACAATTATAAATAGCTATAATTTAAAGGTCTGTATGCACAGCCATGAAACTTAGCGCTTTTTAACACCGTCATCTGCTCCTTTTTTAATTTAGAATAGTAAAAGTAAGAAATTACCCCAGGACAGCAGATGACCATTAATAGCACTTGGCCTGTGCTTAATGCTGTCTATATATATATATTTTATTTTTTATTTTTTTTACAGCATGACACATCAAGGGCATAAAGTCATTTAAAAATGTAGAAACAGAAAAAAGGGAACAATTTGTTGATAAACTGTTTCTAAACTGTGTATATTAAGATTTCAACCAAGACATTATGATTGCTTGCAGAAGCAATAAAGCAAAAAAGCATGAGAACTTAAATGAAAAGAAGAAACAAAAAACTGAGACCCAGACAAAGAAAACTGCAAAGTATAATAAACTATGTAGGCATTAACAGTGGATACATTTCTGGATATTTAAGCACTAAATAAATATGGAAAATAAATTACATACTTACCTAGTAATTTTCTTTTCCTGGCTATTTATCAAGGTGGCATCACTTATGGGTAGCCCCACCCCTAACCAGATCAGGACAGGATTAACCAATAAAAAAGAGAGAGAAAATGGAGGCATCATAGGTCCCTTCTCCTTCCATACCTCTGTCTAGTTAAAAAGAAGAAGGGTGGGTGACTGATACTGCCATGATAGCCAGGAAAAGAAAATTACTAGGTAAGTATGTAATTTAATTTTCCATATTCCTGGCTAATCATGGCAGCATCATTTATGTGTAATACCCAAGCAAAAAAAAATAAAAGGGATGGCAAACAATTTAATTGACAAAAGACTTAGATTGCTGCAAAGGAAATCTAATTTTTATTATGCACATTAACAGCGGATAAGACTCCTCTTCCAAAGGAAGTAGTCGTAGAATGAAGTTTGTAGTGCTTAATAAAGGTAGTTGGAGTGGACTAAGTAGCTGCCCTGCAGATGTAATCCGGAGGAACCTCTGCCCAATTAGCCCAAGATGTAGGTGGGGGGTCTGGTGGGATGAGCTCTAATCTTGGCTGGAGGAGTCAGCTTGTTCCGCAGGTAGGAGTCTATTATGACAGAAGCTATCCATCTCCTTAAGGTAGAGAAAGAGGCCATTTCTCCCTTACGAAGGCCAGAAGGAAGGACAAATAACTTTTTGGTTTTTCTGAAGTCAGAAGTAACAGATAGGTACTTGACCAAAAGTTCTCTCACATCGAGTTCATGGTATCGCTCTTCCTCAGAAGAGGACCAGTAGGAACAGAAGAAGGGAAGAACCACTTTCTGGAGCAGATGAAACCTAGATCCGTCTTTTGGAAGGAAGTCTTCACTCAGTCTTAGGATCACTCGATCATAAAATATATGAGTGTGTGACTCAGAATGCCTGAAGTTCCAAAATCCTCTTGGCTGTGGAGACCGCCACCAGGAACACTGTTTTATAAGTGAGACAATGAATAGAGATATCCTGCAGTGGTGCCTAGGGAAATTATGTTAAAGGATTCAGGACCATTGGCAAATCCCATGGAGGAACTGTGTTTCTGGCTGGAGGGCATAAGTGCAAAGCTGCCTTAAAGAACCTTGAGATGAGAGGGTAAGATGCCCATGAGGTATTACAAAGGGGAGATATAGCTGAGGACTGCACCTTTAAGGTGCTGAGGCTGAGACCTTTGTCCAGGCCTGCCTGTAGAAATTCCAAAACATGGAGGTGAGTAGGGTATTGAGAATCAAAAGATTTTGTTGCTGCTCATTTTTGAAAGATTTCCCAAATCCTGTAATAACAGAAAGATGTGGATTGTTTCCTTGTATTAGGAGAGTATCAATCACTGCTTCGAATAGGCCCTGGGCAAGGAGTGATCTCCTTTAAACAGCCAGGCCCCCAGGTTCCAGATGGATGGGTTGGGGTGAGTCACTGGACCCTGGATTAGAAGGTCTGGGTAGATAGGCAGTAGCCAAAGATGGGTCATAGACATTCTCAGTAGAAGGGAATACCAAGGTCTCCTGGGCCAGATCGGAATAATGGCTATCACCTTCTTCCCTTCTTTCCAGATTTTTCTCAGTACCCAGGGAAACAGAGGCAGTTCCAAGAATGGGAAAGAGCATCTTGACCCAAAGCTAGAGGGTCCCTGGAGAGGGGAAAGTAGCTTGCCACCTGAGCATTCCGTCTGCTGGCCATTAGGTCTACCTGGGGTATGCCCCACCTCTTCGTCAGAACCTGAAAAACTCTGGGATTCAAGCTCCACTCGCCTGGTAATATGCAAGTTCTGCTGAGCAAATCTGCAAGAATGTTTTCCATCCCTGGGAGGTAGATCGCTTTCATCCCTTTGATATGAGCCTGCACCCAGGACATCAGTGGAGTTATTTCTCATCACTATAAAGTTGCTTCTTGTGCCTCCTTGGTGATTTATATAAGCGGTCACTGCCCTGTTGTCCGTACGTATAGAGAGCTAAGGACTCTTGTGGGTTCTGTGGAGTTTCCATATTGCAATGTATATGGTCCTCATTTCCCGCAGGTTTGAGTGAAGGCATTTCTCTGATGGGTTCCAAGTGCCTTGAATCCATATTGATTCTGTGTGAGCAACCCATCCCATCATGCTCACATCTGTAGTGATAATTTGCCAAGGAGGTTCTTGTATGGGAAACCCTCTTCGTAGATTGTCTCGCTGTAGCCATCATACTAATTAATCTTTTACAACTTGGGGAATTTGAATCATCGTTTCTAGTATGCAGCGATAGTGGTTGAACTGATTCAGGAAATTTGATTTAATTATTCTTGCGTTCCATTGAGCCCAGCGGACTTTTCCTATAGTTGGGGTTATCGAGCCCAAAATGCTCATGTACTCCTTGGCTGTGATGGAAGGTTTGGGAAGAAGGCAATAAACTTCAATTTTTAAGTTTCTATTCTAATATTGTTGAATGGGTAAGGCAGTGGCTGAGTGACAGGCAACAGAGGATTGTAGTCAATGGAGTATATTCAAAGCATGGGCTTGTCACTAGTGGGGTACCTCAGGGATCTGTACTTGGACCCATTCTCTTTAATATTTTTGTTAGTGATATTGCAGAAGGTCTTGATGGTGACACTAAGATATGTAACAGGGTTGATGTTCCAAGGGGGATAAGCCAAATGATTTAGGTAAGCTAGAAACATGGTCAGAGTTGTAGCAACTTTAATGTGGATAAGTGCAAGATAATGCATCTTGGATGTAAAAACCCAAGGGCAGAGTACAGAATATTTGATAGAGTCCTAACCTCAGCATCTGAGGAAAGGGATTTAGGGGTGATTATTTCTGATGACTGAAAGGTAGGCAGACAATGTAATAGAGCAGCAGGAAATGCTGGCAGAATGCTTGGTTGCATAGGGAGAGGTATTAGCAGTAGAAAGAGGGAAGTGCTCATGCCATTGTACAGAACACTGTGAGACCTCACTTGCAGTATTGTACGCAGTACTGGAGACTGTATCTCCAGAAGGATATTGATACTTTAGCGAGAGTTGAGAGAAGGGCTACTAAACTTGTTCATGGATTGAAGGATAGGTTAAAGGAACTTAACATGTATAGCTTGGAGGAAAGACGAGACAGGGGTGATATGATAGAAACATTTAAACACATAAAAGGAATCAACACAGTAAAGGAGGAGACTATATTTAAAAGAAGAAAAACTACCACAACAAGAGGACGTAGTCTTAAATTAGAGGGGCAAAGGTTTAAATATAATATCAGGAAGTATTACTTTACCGAGAGGGTAGTGGATGCATGGGATGGCCTTCCAGCTGAAGTGGTAGATGTTAACACAGTACAGGAGTTTAAGCATGCGTGGGATAGGCATAAGGTTATCTTAACTATTCTATAACATAAGGTCAGGGACTAATGAAAGTATTTAGAAAATTGGGCAGACTAGATGGGCTGAATTGTTCTTATCTGCCATCACCTTCTATATTTCTAATAACACTACATGAAAACACACTCTAGCAAACATTACATAATAACACACCCCTGCAGTCAAACACCAAAATTATATACAAACACATCCATTTATTCAAACACCAGTACTGGACCTCTTGATTCCAATGGCAACAGTACATATAAATTCACCCCTACATGCACATACACAAACAAAAACATGCTTACATTAAAATGCCCAAACACTACTTACAAATACAACCTTGCAAAGATGGGCAAATAATACACCCCCTGCTGGTGTAGCATTGTGGGAGTTGTATGACAGATGGATTTACCTTTTGGCCACCCTTGTGCTAGAGGGGGCCCCAAAACATTTCTTGCACCAGAACCCTCTCTACATCAGTTATGCCACAGTTCTTTACGTTAATGTTAGTGTGTGCCCTCAATGCATTTTTAACCTACTTTGGGAATATGAGCAGGATTTGATTTACCTGTTAGTATCCTGTAGGCACAAAATTGTAAGGTGCCCCCTGCTCCCCAAACCTAAAAGGTCCACAGGCCTAAAACATATTCATATTTGACAACTGCATACATATATATTCAGGGCTGGCCCAAGGAAGGTGGAGGGGGGGGTTAGTGTGTAGGAAGGTGACAGTATAGAGGGACAGTGTGTAGGAAGGTGACAGTATAGGGGGGCAGTGTGTAGGAAGGTGACAATGTAAGGGAGAAGTGTGTAGGAAAGTGACAGTATGGGGAGGGAAGTGTGCAGGAAGGTCGTGGGGGGGCAGGCTGTATGGGTGACACTGTGGGGTTGCAGGCTGTGTGGGATCAGGGTGTGGAGGGGCAGGCTGTGGGCATGCAGGTGTGGGGGAGCATGGCTGTGGGGGGTGCAAGTTGTGGGATTGTAGCGTGTGGGGGGACTGGCTGTGGAGGGCGCAGGCTCTAAGGGGGTAGGCTGTGAGGGACATGGTGTGCGGGAGCAGACTGGGTGTGGGAGTGCAAGCTGTGGGGGCAGAGTGTAAAATATATGGTGTGGGGGCAGGCTGTGAGGGATGGGGCAGGGTGTGGGGGTGCAGGCTGTGAGGGTCAGGGTGTGGGGAAAGGGGCTGTAAGGGATGGGCAAGGCTGTGTGGGACACTTTGTGTGGGTGGGCAGGATGTAAGGGATGGGGCAGGCTGTGGGGGACAGGTTGAGGTAGGGGGACATCACATAGTCTGCAGCTCCGCACTCGGTGGCATACAGGGCAAGCCGCTGGGCCCCCTCCTGGTGTCGGACCCTCGGTCATAGACCGAGGACCCAACAGGTCAGTCTGCCTAACGATTAGAAAGCCGCCTTTGCTGCATATATATATGCAGCAAAGGCGGCCCAGGCTCCTAACAGCCGGAGTGACAAAATGCAGCCCCTATTAAAGTGTCACAAAAAAGTAAAAAATACAAGAAAAGGGCTGCGCTTGGATAAAACTTTGAATGATACTAAAAGTCCAGATAAAATCAATGGATAAAAAGAGAAAGTCTTATCTGGCAATGTCCGTGGTACTTGGTCCGAAACAGTAATCTTGCTTTCTATCTTTCTTATGAACCGTCTCATATGCAAGAGATAAAAACAAATACATAAATTGCCCAGCCATATATATATATACACTGCCCACCCATATACATAAATTGCCCACCCATAGATATATATACACTGCCCACCCATATACATAAACTGCCCACCCATATATATATATACACTGCCCAACCATATACATGCACTACCCACCTATATATATATAGATATATATATATATATATATATATATATATATATACACACTGCCCACCCATATATATATATATATATATATATATATATATACAATGCCCACCCATATATATATATATATATATATACACTGCCCAACCATATACATACATTGCCCCCCATATATACACACATACACACTTCCCCCCACCCATATACATGCACTGCCCACCCATATACATACACTGCCCACCCATATATAAATATACACTGCCCAACCATATATAAATATACACTGCCCAACTATATATATATATATATATATATATATATGAATATGGGTGGGCAGTGTATGTATGTATGTATATATATATATACATACATACACTGCTACACTGCCCACCCATATTCATACACTGCCCACCCATATATATATATATATATATATACACTGCCCACCTATATATATATATACACTGCCCACCCATATATATATATATATATATATATATATATATACATACATACACTGCCCACCCATATTCATACACTGCCCACCCATATATATATATATATATATATATATATATACACTGCAGTGTGTGTGTATATATGGGTGGGCAGTGTGTGTGTATATATATATGAGTGGGCAGTGTGTGTATATATATATGTATATATATTTATATATATATATATATATATATATATATATATGTGGGCAGTGTATGTATATGTGTGGGCAGTGTGTATATATATATATATATATATATATATATATACACACTGCCCTCCCATATATATATATATATATATATATATATATATACATATACATACACACTGCCCACCCATATACATACACTGCCCACATACATATATACACACACACACTGCCCACCCATATACATACACTGCCCACATATATATATATATATATATATACACACTGCCCACCTATATATACACACACTGCCCACTCATATATATATACACACACACTGCCCACCCATATATACACACACACTGCCCACCCATATATACATTGCCCACCCATATACACACACTGCACACACTGCCCCCCACCCATATATACACATACACTACCCACCCATAGATACACACACTGCCCACCCATATATACACACACTGCATACACCGCCCACCCATACACACACACACACACACACACACACACACTGCACACACTGCCCACCCATATATATATATATATATATATATATATACACACACACTGCATACACTGCTCAACCCATAAATATACACACACACACACACTGCCCACCCATATATACACACACACTGCATACACTGCCCAACCATACACACACACACACTGCATACACTGCCCAACCATATTTACACACACACACTGTATACACTGCCCAACCATATATACACACACTGCCCACCCACATATATACACACACACTGCATACACTGCCCACCCTTATATACACACACACACACACTGCCCACCCATATACACACACACTGCATACACTGCTCAACCCATAAATTTACACACACTGCATACACTGCCCACCCATAGATACACACACACTGCCCACCCATAGATACACACACACACACACACACTGCATACACTGCCCACCCATAGATACACACACACACACACACACACACACACTGCCCACCCATATACACACACACTGCATACACTGTCCACCCATATATGCACGCACACACTGCCCACCTATATATACACACACGATGTGCACACTGCCCACCCATATATATACACACACACTGCATACACTGCCCACTCATATATATATACACACACTGCATACACTGCCCACTCATATATACACACACACTGCATACACTGCCCACCCATTTACATACACACACTGCCCACCCATATATTCACATACACTGCATACACTGCCCACCCATATATATATATATACACACACACACTGCCCACCCATATATACACATATACTGCATATACTGCCCACCCATATATACACACACACTGCCCACCCATATACACACACACACACTGCCCACCCATATATATACACACACACTGCATACACTGCCCACCCATATATACACACACAGACACTGCCCACCCCACACACACACACACATTGTCCCACACATACATACACTGCCCCCCCACACACATACACTGCCCCCACACACACCATACACACACACACACACACAGCCTGCACACATACACTGCCCCCACACACACCATACACATACATACATTGCCCCCACACACTGCCCTCCCCATACACACATTGCCCCACACACACATACAGAAGGCTGTCAGTCCATCCCTGGGTGAATTACGCCTGAACAGACATATAGCGCAAATTCCATTTTTTGTTTACGTTTTGTTTTGATCACAACATGTACATTTGGCTGAGTCCTCAACCCCTTAAGGACGCAGCTTCAAAAACTGGACTTACCCTTAACCCGTTAAGGACACATGACATGTGTGACATGTCATGATTCCCTTTTTATTCCAGAAGTTTGGTCCTTATGGGGTTAAGGACACAAGCATTTTTTGCTGTTTGTGTTCAGCCTCCGTTTGCATTTTTCTTATTTATTGCACCAACACATGCTATATATCGTTTTTTAAAGGACAAAAAGGGCTTTAATTGGATGTGACATACACATATATAAATTCTTATTTATTATTAAAAAAAAATCCAAAAAGAAAATGCATAATAAGTGGGGTTTTTTCACAGTTTATGCAATAATAACGTGTGTATAATAAATGCAGCTTAAGTAAAGTAATTAAAACAATATTCAGTTAGTTGTTCTGATTTTCAGAGTACATAATATGTCTAGGATTTCAACTTATTTTGAAAGTTACAGGTCACAAAATACAAGGAGTAAAAATTTTTTTTAATGTGGAGCTATTTTAGAATTTGGCATGTTTGTCTTGTAAGCTTAATAGCCATCACAGAAAGCAAAATTGTCGCACAAAAGTATATATTTATATAAAGCACACATCACAGGCTATTTACCAAAGGGTATTCTGACACTTTTTACATAGCCATTTCGCCGCCAATCTCTGCTAAATAGTGTAGTAAAATTTGGGTTTTTTTCAGATTTCTAAAATACACACATAAAACAAGGATTTTTAATAAGTATTTCATAAAGCTGATATATTCTACTGCTGTAGAAAACCCCATATTGTTTTCAGCCATATCAACTGAGTAAAACAATACCCCCCAATCTATGCCTTTGCCACTATCCTGTGAAGTTACAGTGTCATAAAAGAGACCTGACCATTTCAGTTTTCACAGTGATAATTTTGATAGATGAATTTGATGGGGCAAGTCTCATTTTGGGGCATTGTAGCAGTTTAACTGTTGAATTTATCCCTCAATGACCCATCACTGGTGAAAGTAGACACTACAGTGTATCTCATATGGTGTATATTGTGCCTTAACGTGATGCCATTTTTTCACCAGTTTATGTCAAATTTTGTGGTAAAATATTTTTTTTTGGCATTTTTTTACATACACGTTACATTTTTTGGGGTCATTTTTAAAGTCTGGTATGTGCAACTGTAATCAAAACCCCATAATTATGCTCAGGAAACTCTTCTGAATAAAGCAATACCCCCAATGTATGTCTTTGCCACTATCCTGTGAAGCTACAGTGCCTTAAGAGTGCTGACCATTACAGTTTTTACAATTAGAATTTTGATAAATGGATTTGGTGTGCCTATATCACATTTTAGGGCATTGTAGCAGTTTGACAGTTAAAATTACCCCATAAATGCATACCATTTGTGAAAGTAGACACCACGGGTTATGTCATATGGTATATTTTGAGCTTTATTATACAGTTATGTTAGCACCAATTTATTTCAAATTCTATCATATTGTTTTATTTTTGCATTTTTATACACATGTATTTTAGTGGTTAATTTTGGGAACTTGATATATGTTACTGTAAATTAAATTACTAAATTATTCTCAGCTATATTTCCTGAGTACAAAATGACACCCTTTTTACACCTTAACCAGGTTTTTGTGAAGAAACACAGGGCTAGAATCATACCCGGTCCATTACAGTTTTTTTTAAATGGCAAAATGACGAACGGTCATTGTTTCATTTTGGGGCATTTCAGTCGCTCAGATATTTAAATTATGCCACCAATGCATACCATTTACCAAAGTGGACACCATGGGGACCCTCACATAAAATATTATAAGTTTTATTGAAGTGACATTTTGTTACCATTTTGTTTCAAAGTTTGTGATATTCATTTTTATTTTAACATTTTTACATACACAGTATTTTTTATGCTTATTGTTTTAAATCTCGTGTGTCCCACTGTCATAAAATTATTTTAGCTGTACTCAGCAACATCTTTTCAGTACAAATATACCCCATATGTATATCTTTGGAAAGTAGCGATCTTAATCTTAATCCCAATCTAAATCCCTAATCCTAAACCAATCCCTAATTCTAAACCAAATCCTAATCCCAAATCTAGCCCTCTATCTAATAATTAACCCTTACCACAATCCTAACCCATAATATAATCCCATGTGTAACCCTAATTATAACCTCAATCCTAATCTCAATCCTAACTTTAGCAATAGTGTTAAAATGATTCCTCATGCTGGTGTCAGCATAGGAATTCCCTTGCTATATCCTTGCTAATCCTAATCTGAACCATAATCTGAATCCTAATTTGAAACATAATCCCAATACTACAATTAATTATAAACCTAATCTTAAACATAAACCCAATAATAAACCTGATAATAAATCTAGTACTTATGCTAAACCGAATAATAATCCTTAATTGTAATCCAAAGGATTAAGTACTGATATTAGTAAAGGGATTTTAAACTAAAACACAGTGGTATGTTGCTGCCATCTACTGGCTATTTTCAGTATTGCAGTCTCCCATGTCTTACATTGAAGACATTATGCCCAATGCAATGGATCTGTGCTGGGCAACTGAAAATGCCCAGCACTGATCAGAATGGCATTGGGGCATAGAGGGTGACCCTCCAGGGTCTGTTCAGACCCTGGGGGTCTCCCAAGCACCAGATCACTTGAGAGAATGACTGTAGCTGAGCTTGATCGCTCAGCTGCAGTGTTCTTTGTGGATTTAAAGGGCTACATGCAGTACTGACTTTCAGCACTGCATGCAGCTCATCAAAAAGTCTGGGGCCACTAAAAATGGCCCCAGCTGACAGAGGGGACCCCCAGGTTTCTAATGATACCTGGGTTTCCTAGTGTGAGCAGGTATTTAACCCTGCTCACACTACATTGCTGTCTATGGGGATTTAAATCCCCATTAAAAGAGCTGCTTGCCGACCTCACTTTGAGCTCTGCATGCAGCTCATCAAAAAGCTTTAGGCCACTAAAAATGGCCCCAGCTGACAGAGGGAAGCCCCAGGTATCTATTGATACCTGGGTTTCCTAGTGTGAGCAGGGATTTAACCCTGCTCACACTGCATTGTGCTCTATGAGGAATTAAATCCCCATTTAAACGGCATGCCGATCTCACTTTGAGCTCTGCATGCAGCTCAACTGTCAGTCTGGGGACATTAAAAATTACCCGAGCTGACAGAGGGGAGACCCAGGTTTCTAATGATACCTGGGTTTCCTGGTGTGAGCAGGGATTTAACTGTGCTTACACCACAATCTAGATATAGGCATTTAAATGCCTATTTAAGCAGATACATGCCGCACTGACTTCCAGCACTGCATGTAGCACATCAAAAAGGCTGGGGTCCCTAAAAATGTCCCCAGCTGATAGAGGGGAGCCCCAGGTTTCCATTGATACCTGGAACTCCCTTGTGTGAGCAGGGATTTAACCCTGATCACATCAAATTGTAATAGTGGGGATTTAAATCCCCATTTAAATGCTTGTTTGCAGCGCTCACTTTGAGCTCTGCAAACAGAGCATCAGTCAGTCTGGGGCCACTAATTCTAGCCTCAGTTGAGAGAGGGGAGCCCCAGGAATCAAATGATAACTGGGGCTCATAGTTACCAGCAAGGTAATAGACCCTTCTGGAAAAATACTGCATGACAGAAATTTTCCGTCATGCGTCCTTAAGGGTAGGACCAGCATGACAGAAAATTTCCGTAATGCGTCCTTAAGGGGTTAAAGGGTTGAATGTTTGCAATCTGCTGGTTTATGTGACGTATTTTTGTACACAATTATTCAGCTATGTATTCATTTGGGGAAGGGAGGGGACTAGTGTGTTAATTTGGGGGGTGGGCAGTCTATTAAATTGGGGGAGGGAGGAGGGCAGTGTATTAAATTGGGTGAAGGAGGGCAGTGTATTAAATTAGAGTGCTGGGAGGAGGGGCAATGTACTCAATTAGAGTGGATGGAGAAGGGGCAGTGTATTAGAATGGGGGAGGGGCAGTGTATTGAATTTGTGGGCAATGTATTGGATTGAGTCTGCATGGAGGCGCTGAACGCTTACCAGGACTTCAAAATCAACAAGACAACGACTTTTGCTTTTTACAGCTGTGCAACAGAACACATTCACCATTTCAATCCCATTACCAAACTTTTCTTACTATGTCAAGGTAGTTTGACTGAAACATTGGTTATATGCAAATACATATCTCCTTAAAATAAATTCACTCTTTTGTTTACTTTGAAAGCCTACGAGCGTTAGGACGTCCAGTGTCAGTTAGATAACTTTTTTTATACTGTACTTTTCAAACTAAACCTATGTTTTTTTGAAAACTGAAGTTTTTGTTTTTTTGTGTCCCACATAAACTTAAGCCTTGTTTATTTGGCCCTTGTTAGCCTTTGAGTTTGACATGCTTGATCTACATTATAGGAACCTCTGGCATAGTCTGTTAATTCATGGCTAGGCCATTTACAGTCTAGTATATAGATATGTAGCCCATGGAGCAGTACAGCTTAGTGGAATAGGGTCTTGACAGAGCTAGGAGGTGGATATTTATAGTCCATGTTTTTGACTTGGCTAGTTATCTGGAATGGGCAGGCTAATACATATAGGGCAGCCATCTTAAAATGTTCCCATTGTAATGCTATCTCAGAGACCTTATTGTTATTGCCAGCACTGCATCAGACCTGGGAGAATTATTTTTTGTTTTGCAGGTTCATCCTGCAGTCTGAGTTTCCGGCCATACTTGAGGGGATCAAGACAGCAACCCAATAGATGGGAGCTGACTGGGTTCAGGAGCAGCTGAAACCACTGAAGACAGTAGGGCCTTCTTGATGGCAGCATGATGGCCCACATGGCTGACCTAACTGCCTCAACACCTTAGCCCTGATGATGATGTGCTGAGGAGGAAGAGGATGATACTCCAAAAAAGACTGCTTGCAGCAGTATTGGAACAGAGCCTATAATTTCAGAGCAGCTTGGCGAAGGCCTGGTGGTCCAAATGACAGCCCACAGTGGATTGGAAATGGCAACCAGAAGTTCATAAAGCAGCACAGATAGCCGAGAAGGTAGATGTGGAGCTCCACGGCTGGGTGAAACAGAGCCCAGCAACCTAGGCTGCATGAACAGCGTAATGCCTGATGGAAATATCCAGGGTCCAGAGAGCAGATCTGAGAGGGTGGCACACAGTGCAGGCCCAAGATGCCTAGGCAGCAAAAGCATCACGGCAGGACCCCAGGATGTCAAGGACTTCAGAAATAGTACGATTGACAGGAAGGGTGTCACATCAGAAAATAACAGTTCCAGTGATCATTGTCACGCCAAGGGTGCATAATTTATTGTTTCACTACAGAATATTGCTATTTCATGTTATTTATGTAGTGCATGCATGAATTAACTACAGAGTAGAGGTGGTATTGTTAATTTCAGCAGGAGAGTGGTTAAATTGGATTTTTAGGAATGTGATAGACATCAGATGGTTTATGACATGAATACATGAACTGCTCTTTTGAAGCTGTGAATTCAACCAAAACTACTACTAGGTGGAAAATGGTACACATAAATTGTCTTTAAATCTATTAAGTGGTGTAAACTAACTGGTGATTTGCCAAATGCCTATATCTCCTCTAATATAGTAGGTTTTTTTGCTGATGACCATTAGCATTTATATGCAAAAGGAAGCTAATGGAGGGACTAAGAGTAGGGGGAGGCATGGGTGGTGCAGGCAGACAGAATGATGAGCATCAATGCTGCATTCATTATAGACTGTAATGGGCCAAGTTGGGAGCACGTAAAACTACTGAGAAGTGAGTTGCAGTAGTCAAGGTGAGCAAGAATAGCGGCATAGATCAGCACCCTAGCTGCATCCAGCCTTAAGCAGGGTCGAATGCGCACTATGTTTTTGAAATAGAAGCAGCAGGATTTGGCGATCGACTGGACATGAGGGTTGAAGGAGAGGTCAGAGTCAAAAAGAACACCTAGGCAGCGAGTCTGCAAGGAAGAGCTGATGGTAGTGCCGCTCACGTGGAGGGAGACAGAAACAGAAGTACCAACACTTGAGGGAGGGTCTACTTCTGTGGTCATTCCTTCAAGTCTACTGTTTTCAAATTTACATACAATCTCCATAAATTGCTTGGAGCATGCTCCTGTTACCTCCTCCCATTCATCTATAAACTTCTTATCTTCTTTGTGTAAGGCAGGTGCATTTTGGACCCTGAGTGCTTGAGAAATAAGGCCCTTTTTAAGATAGCTCTGAAGGGATGTTATTTCCCAACCCGTCCTTATCTGTTTTTTTGAATAGTGTAGATTAGGTATTAAAACAGGTGGTAATACATTGTCCTTGAGAAAATTGCTCTATATTTGAGTCAGAAAAGATTGAATCAGCATCTTTGAACCAAGAAGAAAAGTTATATTTATTTGAGAGAAAAAAAAGCCATGGTGGAATGTTATAACTGCCAATTAAGGTACTAAAACTAAATACAAACAATTGCAGTTACAAACTAAGCTCATATGCAAAAACTAGACCTAAAACAGATTGTGCCACATAGACAGATTAGGGTTGCCTGGGGGCTTAACCCTAATTTATAGACAAATAAATGAAAACGAGGATTAGATACACAAAGTGCACCGACCCAACTTGGTACTAAACTGATTATTAATAAAAAAGGATATATAAGGAGTATCTATGCACTGTAAAGCGAAAAAAGTTGTTTCATTGAAGTAAAAGGACCACTATAGTGCCAGGAAAACATACTCGTTTTCCTGGCACTATAGTGCCCTGAGGGTGCCCCCACCCTCAGGGACGCCCTCCCGTCCGGCTCTGGGGAGAGGAAAGGGTTAAAACTTACCTTTTTTCCAGCGCCGGGCGGGGAGCTCTCCTCCTCCTCTCTGCCAAAATCACAGTGAGAACACGCAAGCGTCCATAGGAAAGCATTGTAAGTGCTTTCCTCTGAGACCGGATGAATGCACGCGCAGCTCTTGCCGCGCATGCGCATTCAGCCGAAGAGGAGGATCGGAATCCTCCTCTTCAGCTGAATGCACATGCCCGGCAAGAGCTGCGCGCGCATTCAGCCGGTCTCATAGGAAAGCATTTACAATGCTTTCCTATGGACGCTTGCGAGTTCTCACTGTGATTTTCACAGTGAGAATCACGCAAGTGCCTCTAGCGGCTGTCAATGAGACAGCCACTAGAGGATTTGGAGGCTGGATTAACCCATTTATAAACATAGCAGTTTCTATGAAACTGCTATGTTTATAAAAAAAAAGGGTTAACCCTAGCTGGACCTGGCACCCAGACCACTTAATTAAGCTGAAGTGGTCTGGGTGCCTAGAGTGGTCCTTTAAGATGTTGAATAGAAATCCTCAGTAAATTATAAAGATGCCATCAAGAGAAAATATAAAAAAATTCTACATCATCATGATGTATGGTAAATATGCATCTCAGCTAAATATATACAACATATATAGACACCTACAATTGTTATGTGGCAATTATACTAAGGATTTTCAATTCATTATTTTTAGACATAGTTGGTGAATCACATAGGCATCAGATGATTAAAGCCTGAGGGTGTTCCACCACTTTAATTTATTGTTAAATTTTTTCATTATAATGATACCTTCTTATCAGGACAGGATAACCATATCACTCTTTACTGTACATAGGGACTCTTCATATATCATTTTTTATTAATAAGGCAACAGTTTACTAGGTTAGGTTGGTGCACTATGAGTTTCTAATCCTCTTTTTTGTTTCTTTCTTTACACAGTATCAAACCCTCAGACAGCCCTGGTCTGTCTACTCCACAATCTGCTCTTGGGTTAGTTTAACCTATGAGCTGCTAAAGTATAGAGGCAACAGGAGTGCACACCAGTACAAAGAGACACTGTCTGTAGAAGCTGAAGATTGGACTGCTCTTCCAGAACAGAAAACTGAGCTAAATGGACAATAGGCACCAAGACCACTTCTTATCATTAAAAATGTTCTAGGGCGGTGTCTCTGTCTCCCTTAGCCCTGCAATATAAAACATTGCAGTTTCAGAGATGCCACTAGAAGCACTTCCTGCTTTGACTCCGTGAAACGATGCTGGACGTTCTCGTGCTTTGCATGAGGACATCCACCATTTTCAAATTCTCATAGGATGCTTTCCTATTGAGAAGGCCTAATGAGTGTTATGACACTGGGCTGTCCTGGGAATTGTATTAACCTTGACTGCATTCGTGTAAATGGCAAAGTTATATGTGTTAAATGTATTGTGTTCGTCTGATTGTTCGGTAGTTTCATTCCCTTAGTTTGTTCGAATGAACCTACCGAACAGTCAGACCTCCCCTGTGTGAAGTGTGCCTTCAATTACCCATTGCAACATTGTTGCGAACGGGTAATTGACAAGCTGAGTAGAAGTCCTTTGTTCTTGGGGGTGGCCGCCATTCGGGAAACGAACATGTGGTGGCGGCCATTTTAAAACTCCCGAACAGCTTTTTGCCGTCGAGTGTCTGGAACTCAAATCGGACACTCGACGAGGCGAACACCGCTGAGACAGAAACAATCGAACGAGGGGATTCAGGCAAACCCTCCCCAGTCTCTGTAACTAGAGGCTTTCGTGTGATTTATTCCCTTGTTCCAGGACCACCGCAGGGCCCCATCGCATGGAGCCCAATTCGGCTATACCTTCCAGCGCAGTCGGTCATTTTATTCCCTCCATGAATTTCCCGAACCCCTGGTCTGATCTGGGTGATTTTTGGATATGTTGTTCACCCAGATCAGGGCTACCAGGGGATGTATAATTTAAAGTGGTACCCCTAGGTTTAGGGGTACATCCAGAAACGGGGGAATTGGTGTCCTGGATAAGGGGATTATGATGCAGGCTGAGGGGAGGGGATGTGTGGGAGGTTACCGGAACAGGATTGGATACTGTAGTAATTGATGGAAATCCCTCCCTTGCATGGGAGCATGCTTTATAAGGCCACTGTGAAATAAAGGTTTTAGTTCTGCTCCTGATACTGTGTGTCGTCCAGTTATTGGGAGTGCTGTTGGGATACTACTGTATTGTTTTACCTGCTGGATACCTTGCCTATGGATTTATAACTACTTGTTCCTGAGCCTCACTGGGATCTACAAGTGGAGGTAGGCTATGAAATACTAGCTCTCCGCTACATTGGTTGGCAGCGCTGGGATCCAGACTCACGGAGGAACAAGCACAAATGGAGTACGGATGGAGATTGATTTTGCTACACTAAAACGCTCCACGTTAAAGGATCTCCTGGAGGCAAGGGGTATTCAAGCCAGCAACAAGAAGAAAGCGGTACTTATTACCGAACTCATGGCAGAGTACCGAATGGATGGCGGTTCGGTTCCCGAACAGGGGGATTTGGGGGAAACACAGGAACAAATGGAGTTCCACAGACAGTTACAATTTAGGCTGTCTTTTTATGGAGAACACCCTTCAGCGAAAATTATTTCCAAGACCATGACAGAGGTCCAGGAATTCATACTGAGGCAACGGACAACAACAACCCCAGAACGCAGCTCTACAGTAAACATGCCACAGGAAGGTAAGCCTAAAATACCGTATCAGGCTTTTAAAACGTATGTGGAGGCAGAGGAAGATTTAGACGCTTTCCTGCAAGATTTTGAAAGACTGTGTGCACTGCATAAAATCAGCGCAGAGGACTGGGTACCTATTTTGGCAGGACGGTTAACTTGGAAGGCAGCAGAGGCGTATCATACTGTGCCAGATGAAGAAATCAGGAATTACAGTAAAGTGAAAGAGATTATACTGGCCTGGTATGCTATAACACCAGAAGCATACCGGAGGAGATTCCGGGATTTAAAGAAAGTGGAGAAGGACGCGCATGCAGAATGGGCGTGCAGGTTACAACGGGCAGCACTCAGGTGGGTGCAAGCTAGCAAGGCACGGTCCATGGAGGATGTGATACAAATGCTGCTAATGGAACAATTCTATGATGGAGTGACAACAGATGTCCAGGAGTGGGTAAGGGACCGAAACCCTACCTCCCTCACAGAAGCTGCCAGCAAGGCAGATGAGTACCTGGACGCACGCAGGCAACAAAAACCTGCAGTTCCAAAAGCCGCATGGAAAACCTTTGGGGGAACCAACTACACCCCAGCACCACCGAGGCAACTACCACCGCCACCACCACCCGCTGCACAGCCACGGTTTCGCCAGCCGAGCTCTGGGCCCTGTCATCACTGCCAGAAATGGGGGCATTATAAAAGAGAATGCCCACAACTACGGGATCGTTCCACCTAGATCCGACCCGGCCCGCCACCACCACCAAGGGCCGCCTCAGCACACTGCTACCAGGACATAATTGCAACACCGTATGGCTCAGCAGTACCCATTACCACTGTGGAACAGTGGGAAGTATTACACGAGGCAGACCCAGTACAGGCGAATGTGGATAACAGACAGCACCACAGACAAACAGTGTACCTGGAGGGCAAAGCGATACAAGGGCTCCGTGATTCCGGGGCCACTATTACTCTGGTCAAAAGCCACTTGGTAGCGGACAAAGCAAGAACCAACAGATCCGTAGCCGTCAGGGTAGCCGGGGGAGCTGTGTACCGGCTACCTACAGCCAGGGTTCATCTACATTGGGGAGCGGGGACGGGAGAAGTGGAGGTGGGGTTAATGCCACAATTACCAGCCGAAGTTTTGCTGGGCAACGATCTGGGAAGACTCACGTCTGCATTTGAGCCCCAGATCCTGATCACAGGAGAGGCTCACCCTGTGGTTACTAGACAACAGGCCCGCACCCATGCTTCACCCACACTGCCGGAGGTTCAGGTAAGAGATCCTTCCCCTTCCCTTGATTGTGTCCCCTGGGCCCCTCCTAACGAATTTGCAGCCGAGGTAATAACCGACTCCACATTGCAGGTATATAGGGACAAGGTTACAGCAGACACACCCGGGGGGGGAGGGCGAAAGGTTTATCTGGGACAAGCAGCGGTTGTACAGGGAGACGGACAAGCAGATAGCCGGGTCAGACCCGATAGTTATGCGACAGTTGGTGGTACCACAGCGGTACCGAGCAGAGATACTCCGGATAGCACATGACATTCCGCTATACGGACATTTAAGGGTCAGCCGGACCCGGCACAGACTAACCCAAAGTTTCTTTTGGCCTGGAGTTAGCCAGGAAGTGCGCCGATATTGCAACACTTGCGATACGGTAAGGGTAGGGAAAAGGGGGGACCGGCGCAAGGCCAAGCTACACCCCCTTCCCATAATTGAGGAACCCTTTAGTAGGGTAGCAGTAGATTTAATAGGACCCCTCTACAAAGCGAGCCCGTCAGGCAAGAGATATATCCTGACTGTGGTAGACTATGCCACTAGATATCCAGAGGCGGTGGCCCTGACTAATATTCACGCGGAAACGGTGGTGGAGGCCCTCATGCAGATATTCTCCCGGATGGGACTCCCCAGGGAGATTATCTCAGATCAGGGTACCCAGTTCACCGCCGAAGTCACTCAGCGCCTCTGGAAGTTCTGTGACATGAAGCCTATCATTAGTTCCCCTTACCACCCCCAGACTAATGGGCTCTGTGAACGATTCAACAGGACATTTAAACAGATGCTCCGAACCTTCACAGAGACCCACAAGGACAGGGAGAAATTCCTGCCTCACCTCCTCTTTGCTTACAGAGAGGTGCTGCAGGAATCCACGGGGTTTTCCCCATTTTAATTATTGTTTGGCCGAAGGGTATGGGGGCCCTTAGATTGGATTCGAGAGCATTGGGAGGGAGAGTGGAGCACCAACGGTACCCCCATCATACCATATGTGTTGGCCTTCCGAGATCGCCTGGAGGCCCTAACTCAGACGGTGTGAGAAAATTTACAGGCGGCTCAGACCCACCAGCGCACTTGGTATGATCGGGGCGCCAGGGACCATAGCTTTCAAGTCGGGCAGAAAGTGTTAATTTTAAAACCTGTCCGACATGATAAGTTACAGGCTGCCTGGCAAGGTGGAACAAAGGTGTGACACCACTTATATAGTGGGCTCTTGCGTTAGTACTGAGGGAGACGCATGCTCCATGTGAACATGATGAAGCCCTACCAGGAGCGCTCCGAGGAAGTGACCTCCATATGTGCACCTAACTCGGAGGAGTTTGACAGTTTGCCTCTCCCAGATCTGCTGGGAGATGGTCAGTTATCTGGGGATTTAGGGGAAGTTGCCCTGGGAGACCGGCTGAGTCCTCAGGAGCGGAGCGAGGTACAACAACTATTGAGGGAGAAGCGTGATACCTTCTCTAATGTACCTGGTTACACTCCTCTGGCCACTCACCGAGTAGACACCCCAGGTCAACTTCCCATGCGCCAGACCCCGTACCGCATCCCAGAAGCGGTGCGGGAAAATATGTGCAAGGAGATCGATGAGATGCTCCAGCTGGGGGTGATTGAACCCTCAGACAGCCCCTGGGCCTCTCCGGTAGTACTAGTATCAAAACGGGACGGGACGACCCGGTTTTGTGTAGACTACTGGAGGCTGAACGAGAAGACGTATCCAACGCCTATCCCATGCCCCGGATAGACGAGCTACTGGACCGGATGGCTAGAGGACACTATCTCACTACTATTGACCTGTGTAAGGGGTATTGGCAAATCCCCTTAGCACAGGACGCCATCCCTAAGTCGGCCTTTGTCACCCCATTCGGTTTGTACCAATTTAAGGTCATGCCGCTTGGGATGAAAAACGCCCCAGCTACTTTTCAGCGGATGGTGGATCGCCTCCTGGATGGGTTCCAAGACTATACCTGTGCATATCTCGATGATATTGCCATATTCAGCAATACCTGGCAGGAACAGTTGGCCCATATAGGAGCGGTCCTAGACAGGATTAGAGCAGCTGGTTTAACGCTGAAACCAGCCAAATGCAGTATAGGGATGGCCGAAGTACAATACCTCGGCCATCGGGTAGGATGCGGCAAGCAGAAGCCAGAACCAGCCAAGGTAGAGGCTGTAGCCCAATGGCCTACCCCTAGGACTAAGACTCAGGTACTAGCGTTCCTAGGAACGGCCGGATACTACCGGAAATTCATCCCGAACTATAGTGCCCTGGCCAAACCACTCACTGACTTGACCCGTAAGAACCTTCCCCGTCAAGTGACCTGGACCCCGGAGTGTGAGCAGGCATTCCAACTGTTGAAAAATGCATTGACCTGTCTTGGCAGCTCCCAATCCAACTAAACGTTTTCTTGTTCACACAGACGCTTCTATGTTTGGATTGGGAGCAGTACTGAGCCAAGTCGGGGCCGATGGCGGAGAACATCCCATGGCTTACATCAGTCGCAAGCTGTTACCTCTCCTAAATCCAGAGAGCGTAGCAGGAACAAATCAAGCTATTGCGAGAGCTTACTCTGGGGAGTAAGTGATTATAGCAATCCCCAGAGTGTAGGTATCCCTTCCCACAAACATGAGCCAAGGTTTCAAGAAAGGTACAAGATGATCTGGTTTTAATGACCACACACTGGCTTTTATGCAAGTCCCCAATGCAAGGGGACATCCCACAGGGTGGGACCCAGTATAACCAATCACAGACAATACAAACAAAACACTCCCACAGTGACATCACAATCCCTCCTCTCTATCCTGGAGATAATTAGGAAGTAATCAAATTATCTCCCAGGACAAAGGCAAGACTCCATTAACCACATGGTTACAAAAAGACATAAAATTACACAATGTTACAATTACTACATAAAACATATACATGCAACATATCCCCAGATAGCTTAGATCTGAGTGCACATTATTATTGAATGGTGCTCAGATCACATTCATACAATTCAATCGCCATGGAGCAAAAGTCTTTTCCATAGTCTTTTGTTACACAAATAGGCTCCATGGCATAGCTATCTGGGATAGCACTACTACCATACTGAAAGTCCAGAACGCCCCAGCAGAAATACACAAATAAACCTTTCTGCAGGGGAAAATACAGCTATCAGCACATGGGCCATAGTCGGAAGGCAGGAGGCTAGCCAGTAGTCCCCTCCAGGCACAAGTGGCGAAGGGCACTTCGTCACACTTGCCTATGGATTTATAACTACTTGTTCCTGAGCCTCACTGGGATCTACAAGTGGAGGTAGGCTATGAAATACTAGCTCTCCGCTACAGAGTGCACGGAGAAGGCAGAGACATAGCCAGCACTAAGGAACCTCGGTGCTGGAATTGTAACATATTCATCCTCACCTTGCGGTATCTGCGCTCAGTGGACATGCGTCAGTGTACCTGATTCTTGCAACATGTTGGTGAATGCTGGCCGCTGCGGATCCACGCCAAATAATAGCCCCACGTCCACCTACGGTGATGGCGACGTTGGCGTGCGTGTGACGTCACGCGGGAGACGCATGCGCACGTTCTGGGATCAAAGGCAGATTTGTAAAAGGCTTATTTAAACGCATTTTTACTTTTTACTTCTCCTCATTGCCCTGTCGTGGTTTCCCTTAGTGTTTGTCCGAGAGTGTGTTCCTGAGAGTTTATTTCTGGTTATTGACTTTGGCTTCGTATGACTTCCCTGTATTCTGGTATCTCTGACTTTTGGCTTTCCCTCATCGTTGTGTCTCATTCTGTTGTCCCTGACCTCAGCAAGTATTCTGACTATTCTCTGGTACATTAAGTCCGGCCATTCTAAGGCCCGGTAAGACGTTACCATTTAGTCCTAGGTGTGATACAGTTCTATGTGCCAGATCAATTAGTAATCCTGACAGGAATAAGATAAGCAAGAAAAGGTTTTCTGTAACTGATGTCAGGTGGGGCACATATAGTGTTAGGAATACAGTTTTGCATTCCTAACACTATAGTGTTCTTTTAACTTATTTATTTTAGCACATATTTGTTTATATACATGAAATGGTTGGTTCTCAAAAAGATAAGATCTGTCATTTTTTTATGTGACAGATATATTCCTTTGATGGAAATTGGTTAAGCTGAGAGTCTGGCAGGTCCAGATACATTCATATAGAATTGTAGTAAAACCTATCTTTCTGTAAATGTATCTCTTCAAAAAAGAATTGGTGATCACTGTAAATATTGATATTTTAGTCTGTGATCTGAGGTAGCATTCTGTGTTTGACTAGACACAGTGATTAGGGAATTAGAAAATTGTGTTTTTATGTTACTTTACTGGAGTGCACAAATGTTCAGCAAATAATTTTTTGAAGCCTCACTGGGCTCAGGAGTGCAAAGGCCAAACTAATCCATCACCAATTGCAATACTGTTATTTGCCATAGTCAGCCTAGGAATGTCTTGTTCCCACATCATAGTGCAAGATCACTCACCACCAGCTAGGACTGCGGTGTATTTCTGTGGCTTCTCTATTTCTGGCATTTATTTTTTTTAATAGAAAAATTTGACATGCTGAAAAGGGCATTTTTCTCACTATATTTATTAAAGAACAGACGATGACTGTAAATATTAAAGAGTACTCAGCATCCCAAAACACACATGTGGAGTTTAAATCAATCCACCATTTCCCATTAAAGAGAACACCTTGTGATGTATTCACCTTTTGTTCACCTCTGGTGCTTTGATTAAACATACAATGTAAATAATACATTAATAATATCTATATGATGGGACATGTAAGTCTAAAGGCAGTTTTGTAAAATGTTGTATGTAAAATAGACTTATCATCATCTAAAACACACTCAATTAAACAAGAAATACCCAACAAAGTAGATTAAATTAAAACATCAATGCAAAGCCATTACGTGACCTTATCGAAACCTTGCCATTAGAATGTTCTGCAACTTTTATTCTAGTTTTATTCTAGATTTACAGTTTCTAAAAGTTTTACTCACTTAAAAGTTAAACAGTTCTCTTCTGCTATTAGTATTACTCTCCAAATAGTGAAATGCAGATAATAATAATCAGCAGCTGACTTGCATTTTTTAGACCAGAACCAGCACATTACAAGGAAAGTATAAGGTCAAAAGTCTATTTTGCTAAGTAGCTAGTTCGGACTACATTTTAGATACATTTTAGGTCAAGCAGCGACAATTCAATAGTTTGTGTATAAATACTTCTAAAACAGTATTGTTTCTTTCAGTTAACCGAAAGTAAAGTTACCATAATGTTCCTAATTAGCATACCAAATGCACAATGCCACAGTGATAGGGAATGATTTAAAAGGAGCTGTAAAAGTACAGGTAGCAGAGAACTTTTTATCAGTAGACATAAATCAGCCTCAGAGACCAGTTACTGCTGTACATGGAAGTGCGGCAAGAAGAAATCCCTGCTCCTCCACCTAACAGGCTCCAGCCAGGGAAGGACTTCAAGGAATCCAGTCCTCCTCCAGCCCACACTGTCTGTAAGTAAGTAAGATAGAGTGTGTGTGTAACTGTCTGCCTGTAACTGTGTGTGTGTGTGTGTAACTGTCTGCCTGTAATTGTGTGTGTTTGTGTGTGTGTGTGTGTGACTGTCTGTCTGTAACTGTGTGTATGTGTGTAACTGTCTGTCTGTAACTGTGTGTTTGTGTTTGTGTGTGTGTGTGTGTGTGTAATGGTCTGCCTGTAACTTTGTGTGTGTGTGTAACTGTTTGCCTGTAATGGTATGTATGTGTGTGTAATGGTCTGCCAGTAACCGTGTGTGTGTGTATGTGTTTGTGTGACTGTCTTTCTGTAACTGTGTGTCTGTGTGTGACTGCATGCCTGTAACTGTGTGTGTGTGACTGCCTGTGACTGTGTGTACCTGTCTGACTTGTGTGACAGTCTGCCTGTGACTGTGTGATGCTGCCTGTAACTGTGTGTGTGTGTGTGTGTGACTGTCTGCCTGTGACTGTGTGTGTGAGACTGTCTGCATGTTACTGTGTGCATGACTGCCAGTCTGTAACTGTGTTCATGTGACTGTATGCCTGTGACTGTGTGATGTTGCCTGTAATGCGTGTGTGTGTGAGTGGGGGGGGGTTGGAAGGGGCCTGGGGAGGGTTTGGAAGGGGGTGAGGAGGGGTGACAGACCCAGGACCCGCCCCGGGTGCCACATGCTCTAGGTATGCCCCTGCCACCAGGCTAACAAGACATTTGCCTGGGCATTTGAAGGCGGCTTTTTTAGCCGCCCCCTGGAAAGTGCCGCCCAAGGCAAATGCCTTGTTTGCCTCGCGGCCCATGAGGGTGCATGTTGTGTCATAACCAATGATATTCATGCCTCTCCAAAGTGGGCACATTTGTTTAATACCCCTCAGGGCAGTCCAGGTTTAGTGTGGGGCTGATAGGTGTAGCGGAACGCCAATATAAAATCCATGAATTCCGCTGGTCCAGAAACGAATCCACAGTCAAGCGCTGAAAACACCAAGGCAATATCCCCAACCTCCCAATAACCGGACGAGACACAGTTTTGGGAGTCAACTGACAATCCTTTAATCGGCACGACAATTTATACAAGTCCCCATGCAAGGGGTTTCCTGAGTCCTTTCCCAGGGGCACTCCCAGAGGGGACTACATGGGGGACTTACAGTATGACATATTTCTCCCATCAGGCACTGCTGCACGAGAGGGATCATCCTCCCAGAATGCACCGTAAAGGGGATTATCCCCTCGTGCAGCAGAACTGGCAATTCATATAAAAATGCATAACTTTTAAAATATACGGTGGATTTACACGAATGGACGTTCGGTAGTTAGCTGGGGTCTGGGCGCATCATTCGTGAGATTGCCGCTCAGATCCCAGCCAAAATAACCGAACGCTGCACAGAAAACACATTTCTTTCAAAACCTACAAAAAGGACCGATTGCTTTTCGTGAACCTGGTCCTGAAACTCCCGAACGTCTGGGAGGCTCAGCGGTGTTCGTGCCGTCGAATAACCATTGGTAATGGTATGCGTTCGACGACACGGACCCGCTGACGAACGAGGGATCCAAGATGGCCGACCGCCGCATGGTCGGTAGTCGAACGACGGCCACCCAGGAGAGCCTCTAATAACCGATTGCAACAATGTTGCAATCGGTTAACTAGCGCCACACGCCTCTAAGTGTGTGGGCTATTTGAGGGTATCGCGTTCGGTTCACGAACGGCTTTCTAAAGTGCCGTTCGTGAAACGAAGGAAAATCCCCATACAAAACCGCCATTTGCATTCGGCGGAAACAGCAGTACAGGTAACACAGAAAATACATTAACATATACATAAGTATAAAGCGCATATCTCGCCCGACCTATTGGCAACCCTTAAAGGCACAGTCTCTAGTTATTGTCCAAGTGGCTAGGTTTGCCACAATGCTCCCCCAGAACCAAGCCGGCATACACAGTCTGATCCCAACGGATCGGCTTGGGGATGTCCGGAGAAGTGCTCACAGATCATTTCTCAAGGTCTGTTTGTCGGGACAACCCGTCGGCATTACCGTTTTGTTTCCCTGGGCGGTAGTGAATTGTAAAGTCAAAGGGCTGCAGCGCTAAACTCCAGCGCAGCAGCCTGGCATTGTCTCCAGCCACACGGTTTAGCCACACCAACGGATTGTGATCTGTGAGCAAAGAAAAGGGTTGCCCATAGAGATATGGCTGTAACTTTTTCAGGGCCCACACCACGGCCAGGCATTCTTTTTCTATGGCGGCGTAGCTCACCTCTCGGGGTAACAATTTCCGACTCAAGTACGCTACGGGGTGTTCTCCGCCATCGGCTCCGACCTAGCTCAGTACTGCTCCCAATCCAAACATTGAGGCGTCTGTGTGAACAAGAAAACGTTTAGTTGGATCGGGAGCTGCCAGTACAGGGGCATTGGTCAGAGCCGTCTTCAGCTGATTGAATGCCTGTTCACACTCTGGGGCCCAGACGACCTGCCGGGGCAGGGTTTTTTTCGTCAGATCTGTCAGGGGTTTGGCCAGGGCACTGTAGTTGGGTACAAATTTTCTGTAGTACCCTGCGGTACCTAAGAAAGCCAGGACTTGGGTTTTGGTCCTAGGAGTAGGCCACTGGGCTACAGCTTCAATCTTTGCGGGCTCAGGCTTCTGCTGCCCGCTACCCACCCGGTGTCCTAAGTACTGGACCTCTGCCATCCCTATGTGGCATTTGCTGGGCTTCAAGGTAAGCCCTGCCCCCTGAATCCTATCTATTACGGCCCCTATGTGTTGTAGGTGCTCCGACCAGGTCGGACTATATATGGCAATATCGTCCAGATATGCACACGCATAGTCCTGGAACCCGTCCAGTAGCCGATCCACCATCCGCTGGAAGGTCGCGGGGGCGTTCTTCAGCCCGAATGGCATGACTCGAAATTGGTACAAGCCAAACGGGGTGACAAACGCCGACTTAGGGATGGCGTCCTCGGCTAGTGGAATTTGCCAGTATCCCTTACACAAATCTATGGTAGTGAGATACTGACCCCTGGCCATCCTATCAAGCAGTTCGTCTATCCGAGGCATCGGGTAGGCGTCCGACACAGTTTTGTCGTTCAACCTCCGGTAGTCCACGCAGAACCGGGTGGTACCATCTTTCTTAGGAACCAGGACTACCGGCGATGCCCAGGGGCTATCTGAGTGCTCAATAACCCCCAACTGCAACATCTCTTCAATTTCTTTTCTCATATGTTCCCGCACAGATTCGGGAATCCGATAGGGAGTCTGTCGCATGGGAAGCTGTCCCGGGGTTTCTACTCGGTGGGTGGCTAGTGGAGTGTACCCAGGTAGGTTAGAAAAGGCGGCGCCCTTGGTTGCTATCAGTTCTTGTACCTGGATACGCTCTTGAGGACTTAGCCGCTCCCCCAGTTGAACCCCCTGGGAGGGTTCCTTCTGCTCCTCCTGCTCTAACAGATCTGGAAGGGGCAGGTTCTCCTGATCTTCGGAGGCGGGCGTGCAAATAGCTGCCACGTCCTCCGTCCGCTCGTGGTAGGGTTTGAGCATGTTCACATGGAGCATGCGTCTCTTCCCTACTCCGGAGCATGGGCCGATCACATAGGTGGTATCGCATCTCTGCTCTACCACCTGGTATGGGCCCTGCCAGACGGCCTGTAGTTTATCGGTGCGGACCGGTTTAAGGATTAGCACCTTCTGTCCCACTTGAAAACTACGGTCTCTGGCCCCCTTGTCATACCAACGACGCTGTCGTTGTTGGGCGGCCTGGAGGTTGGTGCGCACTGCCTGGGTCAATTCCTCCAGGCGATCCCGGAACGCCAGCACGTAGGGTACAATTGGGGTCCCATCTGCGCTACTCTCCCCCTCCCAATGCTCTCTAATGAGATCCAACGGCCCCCGGACCCTTCTCCCAAACAATAGCTCAAATGGGGAGAAACCTGTGGACTCTTGGGGTACCTCTCTGTATGCAAACAACAGATGGGGAAGGAATCGTTCCCAGTCCTTATGGGTCTCTCCGAATGTCCGGAGCATCTGTTTTAGGGTACCGTTGAATCTCTCACATAACCCATTGGATTGCGGGTGGTAGGCGGAGTTAATGATCGGCTTAATGCCACATATCCTCCATAATTGCTGAGTAACCTCAGCCGTGAATTGCGTCCCCCTATCGGAGACCATTTCCTGTGGGAACCCGACTCGGGAGAATATTTTCATCAAGGCTTCAGCTACGGTCTCGGCGTATATATTAGTTAGGGCAATCGCCTCGGGGTACCGGGTGGCGTAATCCACCACGGTCAGGATATACCGTTTCCCAGAAGGGCTGGGTTTTGGTAGTGGCCCTACTATATCCACTGCCACACGGCTGAATGGTTCCTCAATGATAGGTAGGGGACACAGTTTTGCCTTGTGGCGGTCCCCCCTCTTGCCTACCCTCTGGCACACATCACAGGAGGTACAGTATTGCCTCACGTCTTTAGAAATCCCGGGCCAAAAGAATGCGTGCGTTAAGCGATACCGGGTCCGGGTCATCCCTAGATGGCCGGACAGAGGGATATCATGGGCGATTCTTAGTAACTCCTGCCTATACTTCTAGGGCACTACTAACTGCTTAGTTTGGAGCGTCACAGAGTTGCCTATCGCCCTTTCCGCCACCCGGTATAGTAACTTCTTCTCCCACCTGTACTGTTCTCCCTCCCGCCCCACCTGGTCCGTATCTACCCTTTCCCGGTATACCTGCAGTGTGGGGTCGGTCTGTACCTCTACTTCGAATGTGGACGGGGTGTCCCAAGTCATGCCTGTCAAGGGGGGGTCATGATTTCTTACCTGAGCCTCAGAGTGTGCGGGGAATGCCGTGGTGCGAGCCTGTTACCGGATGCGCCTCTTGTGACGGGGCCTGGGGTAGAAAAGCAGAAGTCATCTGGCCCAAGTCATTCCCCAAAACAACATCGGCCGGTAGTTTTTTCATTATGGCCACTTCCACAACCCCCTCCCCAGCACCCCAATTCAAATGCACCTTGGCCGTGGGTAACCGGTACATGGCTCCCCCTGCTACCCGAACTGCCACTGATCCGCCAGTGTGGGCCGTATCTGGAATTAGATGGGGGGCCACTAAGGTTAAGGTGGCTCCCGAGTCCCGCAGCCCCTGCACTTCTTTCCCTCCCACAAATACAACTTGGCGGTGATGCTGCCGGTTGTCCGTGGCTTGCACAGACATTACCTCGTACAGAACCCCCAATGGTTCCTCGGTTGGTACACTTGTCAGCTCCGAATGGTCAGGTTCTGCGTGGTAGAAATGGGCCGCCGCCCTGGGGGCGGAATTCTGCCGTACCTGGTTCCACGCCTGCCTGCTACGATTCTGGGTGCACTCCCGAGACATATGCCCCCACTGCCGGCAGGTATGGCATTGTATGTTGGCCCTGCCATTGTAGCGGGCTGGCGGTGGGGGGTTTCCTGGTGGTGGCCTGAAGGGGGTAGAGTTGGCGGGTGTGGAGCTGGCTGGGTGCTGTTGTATTGGCGGTCTCAGGGGACCCCTGTTGGTGAGCCCATGGTGTCTCCGGGCGTCAAAGTGTTCGTCTGCCAATCGGGCGGCTGCTGTGAGGTTGAGAGGTTTTCGGTCCCTTACCCACTCCTGTGCCTCTGGTGACAGACCGTTGAAGAATTGCTCCAGCAAGATGAGTTGGCGCAGTTCCTCCATGGTGGTGGCTTGACTTGCCTGAATCCACCCTTGTGAAGCTTGGTCCAGCTTATGCGCCCATTCTGCGTGGGAATCTCTGTCGGGCTTTTTCAATCCCCGAAATTTCCGTCGGTATGCCTCTGGGGTTATGGCATATCTTTCTAGGATTGCTCTTTTTACTTTAAAGTAGTCTTTGCTGTCCTCTCTGGGCACAGCGCGGTAAGCCTCTGCTGCTCGTCCCTGCCAACTTGCCTGCCAGTAAGGGTACCCACATGGTCGGTTCCAGGTCGTGCAGGTCGCATAGCCTCTCGAAATCCTGCAGATATCCGTCTATCTCATCCTTCTCCTCGCAGAATGTTTTAAATGCCTGGTACGGTATTTTCTGCTTTGTTGGAGGGCAAAATGAGTTGACGATGGATTCCGCCCTGGATGGTGACCTCTGGGGTTGCTGTGCCATAATGTAGTCCTGGACGTCGGCCATTAGCACGGTTAAAATGTCCAGGGTTACTGGCTGTGGTACAAATTCCAGCCGGGTTCTCAGTTCCCTCTGGTATGGTGTTTCCTCTCTGGCAGGTGGGGGTGGACTGCTGTGTGCCTGGTCGCCCTCCATTAGCTCTGCAATCAGTACTGCCTTCGATTTGTTGCTAGCGCTTCTCCCTCTAGCCTCCAGCAGTTCCTTTAGCGTCTGTCTCTTTAACGCCGTGTAATCAGTCCCCATTCACTGATCGCTTTCGTCTGCTTGTTTCATACGAATTGCCTTTCCGTTCGGTAGTTCCTTTCATTCGAATGAGCTGTATTCGGCTGTAGAGTTGGATCCCGTCGCTTGCCACCAATTGTAGCGGAACGCCAATATAAAATCCACGAATTCCGCTGGTCCAGAAACGAATCCACAGTCAAGCGCTGAAAACACCAAGGCAATATCCCCAACCTCCCAATAACCGGACGAGACACAGTTTTGGGAGTCAACTGACAATCCTTTAATCGGCACGACAATTTATACAAGTCCCCATGCAAGGGGTTTCCTGAGTCCTTTCCCAGGGGCACTCCCAGAGGGGACTACATGGGGGACTTACAGTATGACATATTTCTCCCATCAGGCACTGCTGCACGAGAGGGATCATCCTCCCAGAATGCACCGTAAAGGGGATTATCCCCTCGTGCAGCAGAACTGGCAATTCATATAAAAATGCATAACTTTTAAAATATACGGTGGATTTACACGAATGGACGTTCGGTAGTTAGCTGGGGTCTGGGCGCATCATTCGTGAGATTGCCGCTCAGATCCCAGCCAAAATAACCGAACGCCGCACAGAAAACACATTTCTTTCAAAACCTACAAAAAGGACCGATTGCTTTTCGTGAACCTGGTCCTGAAACTCCCGAACGTCTGGGAGGCTCAGCGGTGTTCGTGCCGTCGAATAACCATTGGTAATGGTATGCGTTCGACGACACGGACCCGCTGACGAACGAGGGATCCAAGATGGCCGACCGCCGCATGGTCGGTAGTCGAACGACGGCCACCCAGGAGAGCCTCTAATAACCGATTGCAACAATGTTGCAATCGGTTAACTAGCGCCACACGCCTCTAAGTGTGTGGGCTATTTGAGGGTATCGCGTTCGGTTCACGAACGGCTTTCTAAAGTGCCGTTCGTGAAACGAAGGAAAATCCCCATACAAAACCGCCATTTGCATTCGGCGGAAACAGCAGTACAGGTAACACAGAAAATACATTAACATATACATAAGTATAAAGCGCATATCTCGCCCGACCTATTGGCAACCCTTAAAGGCCCAGTCTCTAGTTATTGTCCAAGTGGCTAGGTTTGCCACAATAGGCGATGTCTGTATGAGGGGGAGACAATAGGGGATGTTGTGTGAGGGCAGAATAAGAGATCTAGAGTGTGGAAGGGGGACATGGGGCTGCATGGTGTGAGAGGGAACATTGGGCTGCATTGTGTGAGAAAGGGACATGGTGCTGCATGGTGTGAGAGGGGACATGGGGTTGCAGGGTGTGAGAAGGGACTTGAGGCTGCAGGATGTTGAGAAGGGACATGAGGCTGCAGGGTGTTGAGAAGGGACATGAGGCTGCAGGGTGTGGGAAGGGGACATGGGGTTGCAGGGTGAGAGATGGTGTCATGGGGCTTCTGGGTGTGAGGAGGGGTTGCAAGGTGTGAGAGGGGACATGGGGCTGCTGTGTGAGAGGGAGGACATTGGGCTGCTAGGTGAAAGGGGCGGCAGGGGCTGCTGGGTGAGGGGGGGCAGTGGCTGCTGAGTGAGAGGTGGGGCAAGGACTGCTGGGTGAAAGGTAGGGACAGTGGCTGCTTGGTGAGAGGTGGGGACCGTGGCTGCGGGTGGGGGGGTATGGGCTGCTGGGTGCGAGGTGGAGTAAGGGGATACGGTATGAGAGAGGCTGCTGGATGAGAGGAAGGGCAGGGCGTGAGAGGGGGCATGGGGCTGCTGGGTGAGACAGGAGCTGCAGTGTATGGGGATATGGGAATGCAATGTGAGGGGGGAGCGGCTGCTGGGTGAAAGTTGAAGAGGGGGGTCCTGGTGGAAGTGTTGGGTGGCGGGACAGAAGCTTCTAGGTTAGAGGGGGGAATAGAGGATGCAGGGTATGAGAGGGGGAGACAGGAGATGCAGGGTATTAGAGGGGGAGACAGGGGATGCTGGGTATCAGAGGGGACATGGGACTGCAAGCTGAAAGGGGAAGGTGCTGGGTGGGGGGACAGGGGCAGCTGGGTGGGAGGGGGTGACAGGGGATGCAGGGTATGAGAAGGGGAGACAGGGGATGCTGGGTGAGAGGGGAAGACAGGTACTGCTGGGTGAGGGGGGCCAGGGGCTGCAGCATGTAAGAGGGGCAGGGGTTGCAGGGCAAGAGGGTGCAGGGGCTGCAGGGTAAAAGGGGGGCAAGGTCTGCAGGGTAATAGGGGGACAGGGGTTGCAGGGTAAGAGGGGGACAAGGGCTGCAGTGTGAAAGGGGAAGACAGGGGCTGCAGGGTGAGAGGGGAAGGCAGGGGCTGCAGGGTGTGAGAGGGGACATGGGGCTTTTGGATGAGAAGGGGCTGTAGGGTGTAAAAGAGGGAGGGGCAGGGACTTCTGGGTGAAGAAGGGGGACATGGGAAAAAAACTTACATACTCCCCCATCCCTCTTCCTTACCTTGATCCTTTGCAGGAGAGGATGCTGGTGAGGAATTATTTTCCCTGGTGGTCCAGTGGAAGAAGCATCTGGTCTACACCCCTTGACAGGTGTAGACCATGTGCACAGAGCCTGCGCTGTGCATTGGTGTGCAGGTTGGTGAGAGAGATCTTTGATCTCCCCACCGCACAGAGCTCCCTCTATGGGCCAGCCTTAACCCCTTAAGGACACATGACATGTGTGACATGTCATGATTCCCTTTTATTCCAGAAGTTTGGTCCTTAAGGGGTTAAAGGGGCCGGCCAGGGATATCTTTTGATTTCCCTTGTCAGCTTCGGCAGATGTCCACTACGGCCCAGTCCCCCTACACCAGGTAGGGGTAGGAGTAGGGGTAGGAGTAGGGTTTAAGTTAGGGGTAGAGTTATGTTGTAGGGGTAAGGTTAGGGGTAGGGGTAGGAGTAGGGTTAGGGGTAGGGTTAAGGGTAAGGGTAAGGCTAGGGGTAGGGTTAAGGGTAGGGTTAGGGTTAGATTCCTGTCTTCATTCCCTTAATTTTCCCTCCCTCTCCTGTTCTGCCACTTTTCAGAAATCCGAAGCACTTCTGAAATTTGGCACTTCGGCAATTCGTTTCGGCCTTACGAAATTCAGCACTTCAGCAATTCGGTTCAGTTCAGCACTTCGGAAATTTGTCACTTCGGAAGTTTGGCAATGCACCAATTTGGCAATGATGCTTCCGAATGTCTGAATTGCCGAAATTCGGCCGAATTTAAATTAGGACCGAAACGAATTGCACATGTCTAAAATATAGATGTGTTAAGGAAAACACATGTACAGATATAAAATAAATTTTAGATAAAATGGCCTACTTGATTTTTTTATAACAGTCCTGATTATTTCAGTTAGACTTCATACAGAAGCAAACATTTTCCTCACATATAATAAAGCGTTATTGCAAGGAAAGGCATTTCTATTGTTTGCCTTTTTTATCATTTTAAATGTACACAGTTTAATGATGACTTACAATCACTGTGTGACATACACTTGAAGGGATTTTTTATTCAGCATTAAAACCAGTCTACATTTGGGATTATGAATAAGTTAAAGACGTTGGCATGTATTTATTCTGCTTAGAATATTATTTACCTTGAAAAATTAGCGTTAAGCTTAATTCAATTGGAAAGGCCAAAACCCTCTAGCAAGTAGCTACTGGAAACTGCTTCATTTTATAGTATGGATTACTAACAAGCAGAATTGGATATCAAAAAGACTGCTCATACTCCCCTTAAGATTTTAAAGAAATACTCTCAGCACCATTAACCCTGTAGTGTTTATGGTGTCAGGAGAGTCTTGACACCCTACATGGGTAGGTAGTTATACAATTTTCAAAAAGCTTGAGAACTTACCTGGGGTCTGCCTGGCACCGGTCACCTCATCTTGTGTTTAAGGAAGCAGTACTCTCAGCCAGTGAGCTAAGCCAGTGGAGCAGGATTAGCTCATTGGCTGAGACTACTCACCTGATGCTCTCAGCCAATAAGCCAGACCTATATGATAGATTTAGCTCAGTAGAGCTAATGTAAGCCCTTTGTAGAATCTTATGGTTACATATGAGGAGAAGACCAACAGACCCCATGTTATTTGTCAAACCACTCACAAATGGTTTGACTATTTACCCTTTGAGAGCTTCATAGTACTCCCAATACAGTGAGTTGTAGTGGTTATGGTGCTTAAAGTGTTCCTTTGACTTTTGAAAATGTTGGTAAGGAAAAGAGGGCAGTGACTGATTCAACCTGGATTCTCTTATGGATCTTTACCTTAATATATAGAGACCACTGATAATATATTATACATTTTGTACTAAAAACATTTTAGGAGACTATTACACTCTAGAAGCAATACTTTAAAAAAATGTCAGCGCACTGTCTACAGCATGTCTGTGGTACACAAACATTTATAGTATAGTTTACATAAGCCATTTTGTAATATGGTGCCAATACTTGCATATCTTCCTTTGAACAGATCAGTTTACAAATATAGTCGTGCAGAAATCAGCAGACCTCTCTACCATAGAGTGAGTTTTGGCTCAAATAACCTAAAACATCCATATGAACTGCAGTTAATCAACTTGTAGTACATTCTAACACACTGAAATATGCAGGACAGAGCAGATTTTTATATCTTTCTTTTTGCTTTTCCCATAGAATTTCTTGGAGCCATTTGGCATATTGTGAGAAACACGTTTTATTGCAAAATGTTACAACATTATCAAGAATTATTCAACAAGAGGGCAGTGCTGAAAAAGGAATGTTCTCAAACAATAAACATTTTCTAAAATGAAAACAAATTCTTTAAACACCTGCACCTGGCATTTCTGCCCTGAAGTGACTCAAAAGTCAATATTTTATTTTAGAAAACTCTCTCTTCTATAATTATCAATATTAATTGTGTTTTAAAAAGCCTTAAAGGTACATTCCAAGCACCAAATGCAGTACAGCTCACTATAGTGGTTAGGTTGCCAGGGATGCCCTGGTGCCCCCGCATTGTAAGGAGTCAAGTTGTTTTTGAATGGTTTGACTTTGTACATGAAATCCACTCGGATCCACTCCCCGCTACTAAATATGGAGAGCCAAAAGTTAGCCAAAATTTCCTATGCAGGTCCTTCTGTTGCTTCTCTTGAGTTCAGACCTGCAGTGCAGAGTTTAGTTCATTAGCTGAGAGTGATCTACCCCAGCTTTAGTAGTGGAGCTTGGAAACCAGGTCTGTTGGACACCAGGTAAGAAATTAAGGCATTCAAATACAGTTTGACTCCTCACAATGGCGCCTTAGCCACGGGATGAAATGGCTATGGTACGTGGACTGTTTCTTTAATGGGGCACTGTAGGCACTATAACTATTTTATTTTATCGAAGTGATTATAGTGCTTTTAGCTTCTTTTCAATTCCAAGAAGCATCTGCTTCATTATATGAGGGTACATGTACAGATAAACAGCACAAAAGAACTATATGTAGTCTGTTGGTAACAACACATAATAGTCTCTAGTTATTTAACAGGTAGTGATATGTCTATGAGTTTAGGTATATGCACATGTCTCTGTAGTGCATCTGAGCGAGAGATGGTCATGAACTGTAAATTCATAAGACCTGAACATAAAACATAAACATCATGCTATCGATTGACTCTGGTTTTCACTTGTGGGCTCCTCTAAGAAAGAGCTTGGCCTATATGGGGTGTGCCAACGCCTAGCGTTATCGAGTCTAGGCTGCGCCCAGTTAGGCTATAACATGAAACTAGGGAGATCAGCAAACTAAAATAAGCGTCTTAAGCAACATAAGGAGAATAATTAATATAAGTGAAATAATTATGCACGATATAATGGTTAGTGGGACTATGACTTGCTGTCCCCATTAATGTATGGCTTTTCAGATTGGGGCTTTCGATGTATGGGTTCCTTCTGGACGGCCCCCAGCCAGGTGCAGTCTGTGCAAGAATGCGTTAGAGTCCCCTCGCAAAGTCAGGGTGATCACAGTATCGCCTTGTGTCACAGTTATGGAACCATCGGCTCCCCAGCGGTATTTGATTGCAGAATTTCGCAGTTGTGCAGCTATCAGGGCTAGTCGCCTGCGTTCCGTTAGTACGGTGTATGGTAGATCTCCATAGATCACTACTGTGCATCCTTCAAATCTGATTTTTTCAAGTTCCCTAGATCGGTTCATGATAAAAGTGCGAACTGCAACATCTGCTGTCACCGCTATAGTGTCTCTAAGTGCTCCAGATGGGGTGGCCGCCAGCTTGCGGACTTTAAAAGCAGATGTGAGCATTGTGCGTCCATGCCCCCTGTGGCGAAACCAACCTCGCCACGTGTCCTTGGAGGGGGCTGCTTGCCTGCCTCTTGCCTTTAGACTATGGTCCCTGTTCTTTTTCCCTGCAGAAAGGCTGGTTTGTGCCTTTCTGCGGACTGTTAAAGCCATGCTACCCCAGATAGCTATGGAGCCATGGAGCCCAGCAGTATACTGAAAGACTGTATGAAAGACTTTGGCTCCATGGCGATTGAACTGTATGTATGTGATCTGGGCGCCATCCGGTAATAATGTGCGCTCAGATCTAAGCTATCTGGGGATAGGTAGAATGTCTGTATTTTACGTAATAAATGTAACCTTGTATATTTTATTGTATTTTTATGTCTTTTATTGTCCTTTGTCTGCCATGTGGCTAATGGAGTTTTGCCTCTGTCCTTGGAGATAATTGAAATACTTCTCAATTATCTCCACTATAGAAGACTCAGTGGAACTGGTTTTGGGCAGAAAAACCATGCTTCATTTAGTCACAAAGGACTTTCCCTTAACTTTTGAACCCCTGGTCTGATTCGTGCCATTTTTTTAATATGTTGTTCCCCTGAATGGATTGATTATGAAAATGTATGTTTTGTGTTTGTGACATGTATATTTTAGAAGTTATAAATATTGTGTAAAAACTGTATTCCTCTGCCGGTGATAATGAGATTATCCACTGTGTTCAGTAATCATATCACAGGCAGAGGGGAGGATTTTGTGTGGGAGTGTCTGGGTGTAATGTACGGATTGATTGGTTGTTTTGTAACGCCCTGTGGGCTGTACTATGTTTGTGGATTGGGAATAAAAGAGACTGTATGTGACAGTACAGAGAGTTCCTGTTTTAACCCTCAAAGTGAAGTGTCGTCTCATTATTGGGAGAACACCCCTGTTACACCCCCCTTTAGGGATACCATTAATCTCTGGGCAAAAGGCAGCAAAGCTACCCCTCCAATCTTTTCCGGAATTCCTCTGAGACGTATATTGCATCTTCTATATCTGGTTTCCAGCGATGTGACCGACCTGGTCAGTATCTGAACTTGTTGGTTAAGGTTGTCTACTTGGTTCTGGGTATTCTGCAGCTTGCCCTCTCTAGCCTGCTCCTTTGTCTCCACATCAATTCCCTGTCTGAGAATCCCCATCTCAGCTTGTTCTTTAAGGAGGTCGGCCTTCCATACCTTCCTCACATATTGTAGGAGGATCTTTATATCCCCTTTTCTATTCTGGGGAAGAGTCCTCTTCAGAGTCAGTAAAGGTAGGTAAAGTAAGGGTGTCTGTGGAGCTTTTGTTTAAATTTTCAGTTCTATTTGACGAAGATCAGTCGGAGCTCCACTTAAACACATCTTTGTCCCAAAATTGAACTTTTTAACATTGTTATCCACCAAACAAAAGTAACATGGAATAACGTATTGTAGCTCAATCTAGCCTAATCCTTATTCCTTTCCTTCATGTGAGGTGGTGATATGAAGCAGATATATTAACGTGTCAAGCCCCATGGATTGTAAATGGTGTAAAAGAAGATTTGATGGTTGTGCACAAACCATCTAATTTTCACAAATGTTTAGACCTCTGAAACATTTCAGTGATTTTAGGTTTGTAGTTATTTCTAGATGATGTTGAGATGTTGAAATTACCAAATCTACTCTGTTTCAGCTAACTTTCTCCTTAAGAATTTTGAAAAGGCATAATTATTTGATAAGGCATAATTGATTATGAAATATTCTGAACAAAGTGAAAACATGCTTTGAGAAACAAGTGGTTCAGAATGCAAGTGATCCCGTTTCCTGTTCTAACACAGGGGTTTATTCACTAAATGGTGCATTCCGTTAACAACTTTCTTGCTAATTTTGATCAGAAAAATTCACCATGTTCACTATTTTTCCAATTCAGCTACTTTGCAATTCCATCACTATTCATTGAATAATCTCCTCTAGGTGAAATTGATTATATATCCTGAAAATAGTTGTACATACTTTCATTATGTAGCATATTATAAAACTGGTCATGAAGCGATCAGTAATAAAACTGTAAAATCATGTGACGTTCTAGTGTGGTTTTGATTTAAGTTGAATCCAGCAGCCATTTTATTTTTAATAGAACATAATCATGCCTGGCCTTGAAAAAGAAATATGGCTTGAGGTGGTTTGGTTGGTGCCTGCGGGTCAGGCGACTGTGCAATGCCTTCAAAAACCTAAATATATTTGTTTAAAAAGAACAATTTAAAATATTTATATAAACCAAATCTAAATATATTAAATTAAATGACTTAGTATAAATTAAACCAGCTGCTGTTTATCTTTCTACAAATATTTGTAAATGGTATTTATTTCATAACTGCAGAAGCAGTGTTGCATATTTTTGTAACTCTTATTATATTTGCATTAGGTTTTTTTTTTTTTAATACTAAAGAGACCGTGTCTGTATGAAGTAATGTTAAATTGTATTATTGACTCTACATGCATATCTTAAATAAAATTCAGCCTTAAGTAACATGTTCTGGATTCAAAGAAATATTGGAAAAGATTTCAGATAGACATGTTATCCTCTTTAAACACTGTTAGCAATGTAAACATTCCAAAAATGCCTGTAAGCTTTATAACAGGTCTGTGGGGAAATGGTTCAAACATTCCACGAGTTCTACACAACTTAAAGTCCACATGCATGGCTGAAATTAACCGTTAAAGTTTGAATGGCCTGAGAATATTGGGTACTATGTTTATAATTCTTTTATAATGTATTTACTCACAGAAAATGAAATCCTTTGTTTGGTAATAAATAATTGATGTCTATTTTATGTAGATGATCATTGATTCTTTCATTCACAAATTAATTCTCCAACAGATCGCAGATATTGTATATGTTTTGCTTTGAGTAATGATGTTTTATTTGGTGACACTTATCAGGTCCCTTGTAATGTTTTGTGATGCTGAGTAACAGGTCTCACTACACTAATGCCCCAACAATTATGGGATTTTTTTTTTTTTTGCTTCATTGTGTGGGGAGGGCCTTCCCTTATCTTTATAAGGCCTCTCTGATTCTTGTTCTTTCTCTTTATTTTTGTTCTCTCCTAAAGCTCTCCCCACCTATATTTCCTTTGCTTATTTGTTGTTTTTCGCTCTCCTTCCCCTGGGTGGCCACTGAATTTTGTTTCTGTCCTCTTTTGTGGGTCTTTTTTGTTAAACTTGCCTCATAAGTCCCAGGCTTTTATTTTAGCCTCTCTGTTGGAAGACCATCGGTTGTTACGGCCTGATTGTCCCTTGGTCCTCCTAGGGGGCAGTATCTTTTTTACCCTCTACCGCAAGAGAGTCCAGCTGTTTGGCTAAGGTGGCAGACATGGTGGACAGGAGGATGGTGGAGAGGTGACTGGGCTTTTCCCCTACTCGGGAAGTTATCATATTGGGGCGCCCACCTGTTTCTTGTTGCAGGCAGCCATGTTAAAGGTTGCGTTAATGTCCTTATGCCTCTGTTATAATGTGTTTAGATTCAGGTTTGAGCAGTATTCTCTTGTTCGCTGAGGAGTGAAGTTAGTCCCTAGTTAGCTGAGTTATTATTTCATCTATATATAATAGCCATGTTTTTTAAATTGTTTTTGCTGCCTGGGTGTTGTGTTGTTGTTAGATGTACGTGGCCAACCATGTACTTTTCCCTCCATCGTGTTGTTATGTGTTTTATTGCTTTGTAGGGGATGGTGGTTGTGGGGATAGCAGTTAGGAGTTGTTCTCTGGGGGTTTTATGGAGCATACGCCATGCGAAGTAGTAACGTAGATTTCTTCAAAATAGAGCATTGATTTCTAAGTTTTTGTCAACATCTATTTTGGAAGAAAAATTATAAATTTGCATATACTCTGCCCAGTTTTTCGAAATAGCTACAGCTATAAAAGTGCCCCTTGACTCATAGGAAAAAAAACTATGGTTTCCTTTTTCTGCCGACCTCCATCCAACTTGTGTGCATACCTCTCCCCTACAGTGTCACTGCTGTGCACATACTAAGGAGATTGCTAAACACCTTGTCTGCAAACCTATGAACTGGGCTTAATAGTCTACATATATTTATCCTTTTGGACAGATAACTTTTGCAGAATAAAATAGACATATACAAGAATGAGAGGCACCTGGTCCAGCTTTTTTACCAGAGGTGAGTGGAAAGAGGAAACTGGACAAGTACCTATACTGGTCCTTAGATTGGCCAGTCTGAAGGAACTTAAATAAATTATAAATAAGAATGTCAAAGCAAGCCAAGATCAAGGGAAGCCAGAAATCAGAACACCACATTGCTCACACTCTTTTCTCACTTGATTGTGCAGCTGTCACAGAAATTGTGGTGGTATACCCATAAGTAGAAGCTCCAGAGTGATTAAGCTCTCCTGCAGAATGTACCGTTTCTCACCCAAGCACTAGCCGAGACTTAGCAAAGGGTGAAAATTAACTTTTTTTTTTTTAGACAAAGCACAGGAATTTATACACAGACCCCAAGCATAGGGTCTCCATTCCAGCTAACACAAGCTCTCCCAGGTGCCTCTGTGTCTGGGAAGTAATTGAGCCAGCTCTTGGTTAAACTAATTATCTACTGGACACAGAACATGCAATACAGAAATTCCACAAAAATACATGTCATATAAAAAAGCACCCCCACATTCCACATATCCCCAGAAAGGTCTCTCTGGAGTGCCAGGTCTGTACAAAAAGCACCCAGATTGGATGTGGCTAGCCTGAAATTGGTTTAGCGGGATGCAGCTAGCCTCCGATCCAGTGCAAAGTTCCAGAGTGCTGGGTAGAATTCCCTAAAAGCACAGTGATTTCCGTGGGTACATGGAGCTCCCACAAGTCCTTCACGTTTTTCAATGCCTGCCACCCCCTCTGTTAACCCTCCAAAAAAGCACCTTGATTGATGGTCCTGGGACCAAGAGTGCTCTGGTTAAAGTTTAAGTGGCCCACGGTGACTCCGCAATCCGCTTTAGAGTTCCAAGAGAATTCTGGATTGCTCTCAGTCAGGCTCGCAGCACCTCAGCTGTGCTCTGCTTGCTGCCCATCACCAAGACTGGCTGTGTAAGAGATGCACATTCAGGATTCCCACACCTGCAGCTCCCCTATTTAGTATCAAATTTACTTTTAAGGGGTTACTCCAAGCAAAAACAGTGTTAAATAATCCTTGTTGGCACAACCCCCACCATTTAAAAAAAAAGAAAGAAAGAAATAAAGCAAATTTAATCACACATGTGCACTGGGAGTGGTCTTGTAAAGAGTGTTGTGCATGTGTGAGGGTGTTGCCTGTGGTAATATGTGTTTGGAAGCTGCTTGAGGGATTCTGTGTAGAGGAGACTGTTTTCTGGTGTAGTATGTATGGAATGGAGTGTATGTATGTATGTCTAAGGACAGTAAAGATTGTGTGTCTGCTTAGGGGCTGAAGAGCGTGTATCTGTGTGTGTCGGTAGGAGCTGTACTGTGTGTATTGGGGCTTTAGAGTGTGTTTATGGGGTGTTTACAGTGTGTGTTTACAAAGACCTGTGGTACATATTAAAACTGCTCTTTAACTACTTTTCTGGACAGTGCCTGGGTACTCCTAGTACCACGACAATAGGCTTGAAGTTGCTTGGAGTGTTGGAATGTTCCTTTAAAAAGCTGCATGTCTGTCGGGTTATACAATGTGAGTTGTGAGGGAGTTGAGAGACTTTGTGTGTTGTTTGTGTGTAGAGTGGCTTTAAATGTTGTAGTTTTGTGTGATGTCTGTAGTGAAGTGACAGCATGTGTGTTGTTTAGATGTAGAGTAGCTATAAGTGTTGTAGTTGCTGTAGTGTAGTAAGCGAATTGTGTGTGATGTGTGTTGTGGCTCTGTATTTCTGACTGTGTTTTAGGTGACAGGGTGTATGTTGTTTGTGTGTGCCCATATATGGTGTTTAGGTTGAAGGTGACTGTAACTGTAATGAGAGGCATAACTAGAAACGGGGGCCCGGTGTGAAAATTGCCCTGGGCCCCCCCCCATGTGTCTACCCCCCCACCTCATACGTTCCTGACCCCCCACACCCGATGGGCCCTTTAACATGCGGCGCCGGAAGATCTACCTTGCAGCCGGGGCCACACACATGGTGGCCGGCACCCGGTCGCAGAGGCCCTCAGGGCAGCCGGGCCCCCTGCGACCACGGAATTTCCGCCACTGACTGCAACAAGTGCTGAGCGTGGGTACAGTGAGGGATATATGCAAGCAACTGTGAGTGGGTTGTTTGGATGTTTATGGGTGTGTACTTAGCTGTGAGTGGGTAGCACCAAGGAAAGTGTGTGGGTAGATGAGTGTAATTGTAAGTTATCATCCCATCCCTGCTTACCTTAGGTAAGGAGCATATCTCCCTATTACCTGGTTGCCCAGTAAGTAAGTGGTTGTTCCTGGTGGCTCAGTGAGTCTGTGGCTCACCCCTAGTGGCACAGTGAGTCAGTGGCCAATCCCTAGTGGTCCAGTGAAGTCTGTGGCACTCATCACCTTACTGATCTTCCACTCCCTTCCCTCTCCCTGCGTACTTCCTTCTCCCTGTGTAGCTCACTGGAAGCAGGGAGGAAGTGAAGTATAATAATTTCCTCCTAGCAAAGAGGGCAAACTAACCACAGACGTATGGAACGTCTTCCTGGCAGCGCACTATGGAAGTCGCCAAGCACTTTCCAGGTTTTTAATAATGGCTACAGTGACCATCATTTAAAAAAACTAAGCACTGTGGCACAACGGGCCAGGGCCCTCAGGCACTGTTGCAGTGCCTGAATGTTCGGCCCCTGGATGCAATAAAAACTAATTATGGTGTGTAATGCTGTTTATGCAATACATAATATATTGTTTGCTTTATGAAGACTTTATCTACCACAACAAAATTTGACACAATATTCCTCCTGAGATGGAGCTTTAATCCAGCCACATTTTTTTTTTCTTTTTACCTTCTGTTTCGAAAAGGTAAGATTCCCGTGACCATTGGATCTTAAAGAATGCTTTTACCAGGTGCACTTCATTACTTCTTCATTTATTTCAAAATGTGATAAAAGACACCTGTAAGGGGGTGCAAAGTGTTGACCTAAAACAAATAATTGCTTTGCTATTGTGACATGTGACACAAACGAGAGACAGCTGTTACTCTCACGGTGATGAAGGAGAGGCATTGTTTACAGCTGCAGCGGTTTCTATATTCATACCTTTCACTGTTGAGTGTTAATTAAGCATAAACTATGCAATGAAAACTATACATTTACCTATACATAGTGTACACACTTTCCAATACATTGCAGGCAGGTGGAAGGAGGGACATCGTTACAGTTTCTGTTTTTGCATATTGAGACTCTGGGCTGTAATTTTTGCCAGCAGTGTGAGGAATAGTAGGGCACTAGAAGAAAAGTGGGGTATTACATAGAAACTCCAAATTTGGTGCCTTTGCCGCCGGTCAAAATCTCTGCTCTTAGGGATCTCCATTATTCCAATAAAGAGTAAGACTTCAGCACTCTGCAACAAGGTGTAATGCTGGCTTATTCAGCCAACCAAAAAGACAGGCAATGTTTTGACACAGTGTGTATCTTTATCAAGTCACAATGCATGCTCTAGAATGTAAGCTCATTGAGCAGGGCCCTCCACCTCTCTGTTCCTGTATGTCCAGTTTTCTGGTTACAATTACATGTCTGTTAGTCCACCCGTTGTACAGCACTACAGAGCCTGATGGTGCTACATAAATAATAAAATAATAATGACAAAGACACAAACATTGCCTGCCTTTTTGGATAGCTGAATAAGTAAACATTACACCTTGTTTGCCAAGTGCTGAAGTAGTATTCTTCATTGGAATAATGTGGCACTGCCATAGAACGGTGCAAAGGGAAATATATAACACACTTATCTCTGTTGTACTTCTTTGTTTGATATTATCTGTTGATATTGCTCAGATTTCAGGTTCAGATATCTGCATGGAAAGTATTGTATGAGTGCATGTTCAATTGGTCTTTCCATAAATATTGTGACTCTATGCTCACTCTGTGCCTAAAATGCCTGCCATACAATGATAATTAAAAATCTAAAATCACTGAGGGTTTTTTTTTTTTACTTTTTAAGAGCTATTGGGTTTTTCAAAAATTAGACAAGTTACAATAATACTTTAACCCCTTAATGGCACACAATGTATATTGTACAGTATTGTAACTTATGCAGTTGGTGATATACAAAGTCACAACTGTGTATAGTTTGTAAATTCTCAAAAACAGGATATTACTGGATATGTCAGTAATTAGGCATCACAGGAATGGTGGACTGAAAGTCCTTGTAGGCATGTGATCACTTGGACAGTTGGCTCTAGTGATGGAATGTCTATTAGTGGCAGTCATTGGGCGAAACGCAATTTGAAACATATTGAGGCTTCAGTAACAGCTTTAGATGCCAGTGAAATGGCATAGAATCAATGTGATAGCCACAACTGTCATCTGACTGCAGCAGTAAGGCATCCCTGTAAGAGAGATTGATTGGTCCTTGGGTTGCTTAGGAGTCAACCGCTCTGAAAACAAGCCTTAGCTGTCATTAGCTAGAGTATGTGTTAGGGATAGCTGGGATTAGGGTTAGCTAATCAGGAGATTAATCAAATTTTGATGTTGGCAATAAAGAGCAGTTGGCCATAAAAAGAGTTGTTGAAGAATGGAGGCATTGCTGCAAGGGACAACACTTCACATAACAGTGTACACTGATTATAAAAATTATTAGGTTTTTATTTTATGTGACCAACCAACCAGGTTCAAGAAATTAAAAGGCAAGTGACCTGTCATAGGACATATGCATTAGAAGAAGCAAAATACAAAAGTGAAGAGACCACGCCAAGTCAGTATCACTTCTTACAGCACATTTGTTGAAAGAAAGCTTACACTTCTGATCTAAATCTCTCACCAGAGGGGTTTTCCTTTATCTCATGGCAAAATCCAACCGAACCCCACAGTCCTAGTGTTTTGCAAAAATTCCATGATGCCCCCATATCAGGTCATGGTGGGCAGAGTAAAATACTATGTGCAGTCCAACAACACTTCTGGTGGCCAAAATTGATAAAGGATGTAACCAATTACATTGGTTCCTGCACTACGTGTGCCAGATATAAATCCCTGACAACTGAAGCAGCAGGTCTTTTGCAGCTTTTAGCAGACCCTGGAGTCACCTAACTGTTGACTTTATAGTAAAGCTACCTGATTCTCAAAGATACAATACCGTCATCATGATAGCAGACCAACAAACTAAAATTACCCTTTTCATCCCCATAAAAGGTTTTCCAAAAGCCCAAAAGATCACAACTCTGTTACTGGACAAGGTCTTCAAATTACATGGTATTCCTGATTCAATCCTCTCTGACAGAGGGACATAAGTCACATCTTATTTCTTGAAAGCCTTTTGTCAGTTCCTCAACATCTCCATGGATCCTCATACCAATGGACAGATGGAGAGAAACAAAATAAAATGCTGGAGACATATTTCCACTGTTATATAAGCCATTTACAGTTTGATTGGAAAGATCCATTCATGACAGCCGAATTCACATACAACTCTAGGATTCATGGGTCAACTGACCCCTCTCCTTTCCACTTACACTATGGCTTCCACCCTAATTTGCTTCCAAGGTTACCTATATTTACACAGTACCAGATGCTTCTAATCATTTAAAACCATTTCTATGAGCTCAAAAAATTTACAGAGAGCCAATTACTCTACAAAACATATGCAGACATCAAACGGAAGTAACCTACTACACATCAGGTCAACCAATTGGCATGTTTATCCATCAAGAAATGTGGTCCTAAATTCATTGGTCTATTCCATATTAGGAAAATCATCACTCCTGTTACAGTTCAACTGGGTTTACCAACTAACTATCATTTCCACCCATCATTCCACTTATCTCTCATCATCCCTTCATAGAAAATATATTTCTGAATAGAATCCTTCCTCCTTCTGTTCCTATTGTTGTTTCTGGCGATCCTAAATATGAAGTACAAAATATATTAGATTCCAAACTTAGGAGGGATAGTCTTGAATATATGAAGAAAGGTCCTGGGAACCTACCAGGAACATCAATGTTCTACGTCTCCTCAGAAGGTTCCATCTCCTATGCCACTCATAACCTGCACCAGACCTGACCACAGGTGACACCTTAGAAGGGGGGGGGGTCTGTCAGGCCCCCACTCACCGGCCTCATTATCTCATTCTCCCTCTCTGCGTCTCCCTCTCTCTTCGTGGAGAAGCCATGCTGATGTTCACCTCCCTGGTCTCCATGGCCGATCTGTTTGCCACTGCGGACTGGCGGTGGGTCTCTTTGTTTGAAGTGGTGCTGCATCCTGTTCATTGTTTGCAAATCAGAAGAGGCTCTATTGACTTCTATGTGGCAAATGGGTGGATGATCATGTAGGACCAGTCTCCTTAGGTGCACATGCACCTCTTAAATGGAGAGGTGGTAGACCAAGGTGGGGCCATGTGTGGGAGGCAGAGATGTCATGGGTAGCGGGTGCCTCCCCTCCCCTATTTAACAGCACTAGTCCTGAGTCTCATTGCTCAGTTATACTGTTCTCCTGATAGTGTTCATACCTTCAGATGGAATCAGGTAAGTGTTAAAAAATGTTTTAATCATTTAGCTGCCGGGTGCATAAGGGAATAGGAGGGGAGAGACTAGTGGGCTCTTGTATTCTTAACACTATAGAATCCCTTTAAGTAAGTTAACATAGGTCGACATCTGTCCAGCCTGTCCACTGATTTAACATGATCTCTCATGCCTGTCCACAAAATATTGGGGTTACTCACCAAAGCGATAATTTAAAGTGAATTCAACGTGAATTTCACATTAAAGGTCAAATAGCCAGAAGCATACTCACAGTCAGCTGTGCTTTTAGTTGATCTACTCTTGACTTAAAATTTGATATTCAATTTGAATTCATCTTGAATTCTCACTTTAGCTAATAACCCTGTTACTCTGGCTCACCCTAAAGCAGACATGGGCCAAGGTGCTGCTTTTGACGAAACAACTAATATCTATGTATAGTTGACATTTTATATACCTTACAAACATTCTCCATTGTTTTACGAAATATTTTTACAGCAAACTTGCAGGTTCCTAGCGTTGCATCAATTAAAAAAACGTAATGTAACAATAGAGCAATGGTTTACAAGTGTAAGAATCTTTTCAAATAAATCAATATCACAATGTAGCAGCTGCTTTTAATACGTAACACTGTAGGTCTGCAATAGATCTATTTTAATATTTAAAATGTGAATTTAAAATAGTGATAACAAAGCGTTGACTATTTTGTCAGGCTCAGTTTTATGTTTCCTTTGTGAGGCAATATAAATAATGGGACTGTATCTTTAAACAAACTTTACACGTTCCAGATGTATGCCATACTCTGATATATAGCTGATTACCTCTCAAAGATAAAATAAGGAATTGATCATTTCTAAAACTCCATTTGCTCACAAGTCTCTCCGTTAACGAACATAAGAACGACATTAAAAAAAAAAAACTTTTTGCCATAAAACCACTTCAAAAGGGAACTCAAAACATCAACTAATCTTAGATCTGGAGTCCCACAAAATTGTGCCTGACTAGAAAACATTTGCCCCAAAATGAACCTGGCTGGTAGCTTTCACAAATAGAAAGGGATAGGCTCAGAGATGAGATCTCATATTTCTTCAGAACAAAATCAACACTGTCTAGACCAACTGCTTGAGCCAGTCTATTCCTAAATCCCTTCATAAAATGCAAGAGAACAGCTGCGGGGAATTGAAGAATATCACAGCAGCCTTAAAGTTTAATACCGCAATCCGTGCCAGACCCTTTCAAATCAAAGGAGCATATTTAACACCTTCTCTGCTGGAAGGACAATTGAACCGATTTTTAGAAACACATTTCACGGTACTCTTTGGAAACAAAACAGTTAATTTTCATTAACACAGGCAATCTTGGGTATTTTAAGGGTAATAACACTGCCACGCAAGGCCTCTCAGATCCATTTTCAATGCACACACACACAGCTAGAACAATTCTTAAGCTTTAACATGATGTAAAATGTCAATATTATTCGCATTTACATGGAAATGAAAAACTAATGAAACAATGCACAGATACTCTATAGAGATGTATTTATTACCACCTTCTGTGGCCAATATATATTATATATACCTATTTGCCATTGTGAATGTTGCTTTTGAGATTTACTTTTAAGCAATGTGACCTTTAAATTTATTATTAATTATATCTTTTATCCTTTCCCAATTTTACATATATCCCCTGTTTTCCTTAAATGACTTCATTGTGTCTTTTGGGAAATATGACCACAACCTTTAATTAACTTACAATATTATAGTAACTCTATGAATAGTTCTTTTTTCACCCTATATTACCTTCTTTCATACCAGTAAGTAATCCCAAATGTATGCTAATATGCAAACCATTATTAAAGCCTTTTCAGATCAGGGAAAAAACATCCTACGCCTCGTGCCTGTTTTAATTAACCCTACATTTTGTGTTGGTTCTCCCTGCAAAGCTTAATGGTCTCCGCTAGACATTTCTTACACGTTCCAAATGGTCTACTTTCACAAATTATAAAATGTAAAACGGTAACTGTATTTCATAGCAGATGATTTTCAAGTGGTTTGTAAAAGTTATGGTGCACAGCTGCTGGTGTGCGACAGGCTGATGGGAAATGTAGTGTACTGTTGAAAATATGCAAGCAGTTTATAGCTGTATAAAAAGCTGTATTAAAGGTAAGTAGCTAATAGACATTGTCTACACTGCCTAAAAACCAAAGTGCTTGTTTCTGTTATTTTCCCTGACAAAGTAACACTGAAGGATACCGTAATACTAGTTTATTTTTTAAATCCATTACATTTTTAGAATTACGTAGTTTCAACTACCTTAAAGTTTTGAATTAAGGTTGCCAAATTACCATGTTTTTGCCGAACACGTACCGATTCTGCATTCTGTTGGACAAGGCATGAAGACACTTCCCAAGTGCCCTGAATTTGGCAGCGCTGTCCAAAACTTAAGATTCTGTCCTGCCACCCCAGTTTTGTTCCCTGATATCTGACATCTAAGGACACCATAGAAAGGTCCCTTAATCAGTGCAGCATGAGCACATCATTATATATCACTGCATGGTGATTAATCTAATTGCACTAAGACCAGTGGTGTATCCTGGTTTTGTGCTGCCCTAGGCAGGACAAAACTCAGGCACCCCCCAACCCCCCCCCCGCGCGCGATCACCACCCATCCCTTCCCCCCGCCCCGCCTTCTAAATACACACACACTCACTGACAGATACGCATACACTAGCTAACAGAAACACAAACTCACTGACACACACAGACACACACTCACTCACTAGCAGACACACACTAGCAGACACACACACTCACTGACACACACACTCACAGGCAAACTTACACACACAGTCAGACACAAACACACACAAACATACTCACTCACTAGCAGACACACACTAGCAAAAACACACTCACACTAACAGTCAGACACACACACACTCACTAACAGACACAAACACTCACTAACATACACACACACTAACAGACACACACACTCACTAATAGACACACTCACTAACAGACACACTCACTGACTAACAGACACACTCACTCACTAACAGACACACTCACTAACAGACACTCACTAACAGACACACACACTCACAGACACACTCACTAACAGACACACTCACACACACACTAACAGACACACTCACACACACTCACTAACAGACACACTCACTAACAGACACACTCACACACACTAACGGACACACACACACTCACTAACGGACACACACACACTCACTAACAGACACACTCACTAACGAACAGACACACTCACACACACGAACAGACACACATACTCTCACTAACAGACACACACACACTCACTAACAGACACACTCACATACTAACAGACACACTCAATAACGAACAGACACACTCACTAACAGACACACTCACTAACAGACACACACACTAACAGACACACACACTCACATTAACACATGTATTTTTTTAACCCCCCCCCCTCCAGCCTCCTTACCTTTGGGAGTGCTGGGGAGGGAAGGGGTTCTCTATCTCCCTGGTGGTCCAGTGGCTGCTGGGTGGGCGGCATTGGCGGGCGGGCGGCTGGTGAGGGAGCTCTTCCTCTGAGCTGTCTGCTCAGCTCCCTCACGCGCCGCAGAGTGAGGCTGGGAGCCGTGTTGATGACATCATATTCGGCTCCCAGCCTCACTCTGCGGCGCGCGAGGGAGCTGAGCAGACCGCTCAGAGGAAGAACTCCCTCGCCAACCAGCCGCCCGCCCAGCAGCCAGCACCGCCTGCCAGCCCAGCATGTCTGTTAGCCGTGAGGCTAACAAGACATTTGCCCTGGGCATTTGGGGGGCGGCAAAAAAAGCCACCCAAGGCAAATGCCTTGTTTGCCTCGCAGCTAAAACGCTCCTGACTAACATTATGTGCAGTGTGTGACAGGAGTGTTTTACACTTGGTCTGCCCCAAAATGTGCTGGTAGATTCTGTCAGTCTGCCATTCATGTATGGCAGACTTACCAACAAGGTTTCCCACAGCACTTATGGCAACCCGATGGGCATGTGTTCTCAGGGGCCTGATTGTGAGTTTCAGCTCTTTAAAAGAGCAACCAGGCCTCTGTAATAATGGCAGCCATACCATATACATGGAGCCACGTGGGAAGAGCAGAGGGGGAGCACAGACTTGCCCCGACAGCCCCAGTCAGCAGAAGTCACCCTCTTGAACCCAAAAGCAGGAAGCAGAAGGGTGGTTTAATATAACCAGCATTTGTGTCTATATGTTTGTCATTGTGTGTTTGTATATCTGTATTTGTATCAGTGTCTGAATCTGTGTATCTGTGTGTATTGTATGTATTGTGTCAGTGTATCTGTATTTGTGTCAATATGTGTGTATTGTATGTATATGTGTCAGTGTTTGTATCTGTATGTCTGTACCTCTGTATGTGTGTCAGTATGTGCATCTGTGTCTGTATATCTGCATGTTTGTCATTGTGTTTATTTGTGTATCTGTATCCGTGTCATTGAGTGCAGCTGTGTGTGTGTGTGGTATCTGTATATTTGTCACTGTGTTTTTCTGTGTATCTGTGTATCTGTATTTGTGTAAGTGTGTTTATCTGTGTGTCTGTGTATTTGTATGTGTGTCAGTGTGTGTATATATGTTTATATGTATTCGTATGTGTTTCAGTGTTTCTATCTATTTGTCTGTGTATCTGAATGTGTATCAGTGTTTGTATCTTTGTGTCTGTGTTTCTGCATGTGTGTCAGTGTTTGTGTCTGTGTATCTGTGTGTGTAACTGCATAAGTGTCAGTGAGTGTATCTGTGTCTGAGTATCTCTATGTGGGTCGATGTGTGTGTCAGTGTGTATATGTATCGGTTTGTGTGTGTAAGTGTATCTGTATATGTACATACAACTCAGCATTCAATTGCCAATACTACACACAAATACACCTCTATCTTTAAATGTCAACTCTACATACAAACGCACCTCTGTTAAAACAACAAAATTATATATGAACACACCCCTGCATTTAAGAACCATCACTACAAACAAATCCATGCCTGCATTCAAATGGAAGCACTATGTAGAACGTACCTCTACATTCAAAAGCAAACACATAACACATGTATACCATTGCTTCCAAATGGCAATAGTACATAAAAACACTCAAATACATTCAAATGTCAACAGTACAACCAAATACACCCCTAAATTATACACACACACACATTCCATGCAAAAACAAGTTAACATTCAAACATGTACACCAAGAGAAACAAGTAAACATAGGCACTAACCAGATTTTTTAAATAACATTTTGTATGTACGTTTAAAACAACACCTACTGTGTAAATAAGGGTAGCTCACAAACACTCAAAATAACACAAATTCATTTAAAAAGGGTGTGCTGTGTTTTTCCCACAAGAAGTGCTATAATTAATAATAATCGCAATTGGTGATATTAAAATTTCCTATTAAAGTGCAAAACAAAATTTTACTGTGCAAAAAATGCATGCAAAATACATAAACATAAACAAGTATATATACTGTATTACACTATATCTCTCTTTTCTTGTTTATGTTTAATGCATATTGTGAATGTTGGAGGAAAATTACACAAGCTGAATCAAGTGGGTCTAATAGTGTAAGTGCTATTTTATTTCATTAAGAGCACAAATGTTTTTTGCACTTTATGTGAGCTATCACACCTTTGCATGCATTTTTTGCACAGTAAAATTTTGTTTTGCACTTTAATAGGAAGTTTTAATATCACCAATTGTGAGTATTAATCATTAATAGCACTTCTTGTCTTAAAGACACTTTTTATGAATTTGTGTTACATTCAAACATACTAACACTGTTCAGTGCTAAATACAACCCTGCAAGCATGGGCAAATGGTAGATTCTCAGCAAGCAAAGCATTGTGGGACATGTACGAAGATCAGGATTTTGGCCACCCTTGCAATAGAGGGAACCCAAACAAATCCTTGCACTGGGGTCCTTTCTATGGCACTTCTGACACTTTCAAAGAGAATATATAACAGAATTTAACAAAATAGACCTGCCAAAAGTAGAATTTAAAATAATCTTCTCATCCAAATGTACCCTGAATATACCCTAACTGTACCATGTTATACTGTTGATATTTTACTATAGCCATTGCAGCAAAAGTTTTAAGCCTATAGGTTCAACTTTGTCTCTAAGTCACTTTGTGGATATGTCAAAGTATAAAAATGACTTGGCTGCTGTATCTTTTATTAACTTACTGTGGATCTAAAATGTTGAAATTTTGCATACACGTTTCGTTCTTCAAAGGAGGTTTAACCCCTTAACGACCTAGGACGGTTGAAGACCGTCATCGGCATTTTTGCATTGCCGACCGGTGACGGTCCTGAACCGTCCTAGCGGTGCAATGTACTTACCCGATCGCCGTCGTTCCCCCTGCGGCGATCGGCGGTGCTCCTGGTGTGAGGAGACTGCCTGCAGCCCAGACAGTCTCCCTGTGGCGGATTAGGACCCCTAGGGCCATGTGATTGCTCAACAGAGCGGTCACATGGTCACAATAAGTGTCCTAGTGTCTCCCTGCAAGTGTAAAATTAAAAATAAATAAAGGTTAATATTAATAAATAAATATTAAATATTAATAAATAAAAATATTATTATATATGTGTATATATATATGATATATAGACATATATCTATATAATATATGTCTATATATCATATATATAATGTCATACTAAGTGTATTTTTATATTAATATATACATATATTAATGTAAAAATACACTTATAATTAAATTACACACGTATATATATAATATATATAATAACTATATATATTGTATATATATATATATTATTATAAAATACAAATAATAAGTAAATTAAATTAAATAAAAAAATTAAAATAATAAAAATAAAAAAATATATATATGAAATTTTATTCTAATTATATTTTGATATTAAAATATATATATTTATATCAAAATACACTTAGAATGAAATTGTATATATATCTATGTATATGTAAATAAATAAAAATAATACGAAATATACATATGTCCATATACATATACAAAATTACATAAATAATTAAATAAATATACACGTAGACTTCAAATATATAAATATGTATATATATTTAAATTCTATGTGCATATTTATGTAATATTTTTACATAATTAAGTAATTTTATTAATTGCAATTTGAGGGACCTGCCTGCAAACCCAGGCCGAAAGTCCAAAGAATTAAATTTGCTAGCACTGTATTTTACCCTGAAACTTTCCATGACACCCTGAAACCTGTACATGGGGGGGTACCGTTTTACTCAGGAGACTTCACTGAACACAAATATGAGTGATTCAAAACAGTAAAACATATCACAGCGATGATATTATCAGTGTAAGTGACTTTTTTTGCATTTTTCAAACACAAACAGCACTTTTACTGATATAATTGTTGTGACACGTTTTCCTGTTTTGAAACACCAATATTTGTGTTCAGCAAAGGCTCCCGAGTATAACAGTACCCCCCATGTACAGATTTTATAGCGTTTTTGAAAGTTAACACTGGCCAAAATTAGTGTTTAATTTAGTTTTTTACTTTTTTCAGACACAAACAAATATGAACGCTAACTTTGGCCAGTGTTTGCGACTAGGTGGCTACTAAAAAAGACTAGATATACCCCATATTGAATACCCTGGGTTGTCTACTTTAAAAATGATATGTACATGTGGGGTGTTATTCAGAGATTTATGACAGATAATAGTGTTTGAAACCGCAATATCCTACTTGTACCTATAGCCCTATAACTTGCAAAAAAAAAGCATGTAAACACTGGGTATTTTAAAACTCAGGACAAATTTTTGAATCTATTTAGCAGTTTTTTTATTCGCTTTTGTAGATGAGTAAAATATTTTTCAAGTAAAAGTAAAAAAACATTTTTTTCAATTTTTCATCATATTTTTTAATTTTTTTAAATTAAATTACATGAGCTTATATAAATAATGGTATGTAAAGAAAGCATTTTTTGTCCTGAAAAAAAAATATATAATTTGTATAGGAACAGTAAATGAGAGAGCGGAAAATTACAGCTAAACACAAACACCACAAAAGTGTAAAAAGAGGCCTGGTCGCAAATGTACAACATCGCAAAAACAGTCCAGTCCTTAAGGGGTTAAGATTTTAGGCCAAAATAGTCAAATTGGAAGTATACTGACTTTTTCAAATTTAGTTATTTTAATCCTTAAATGTAAATTTACTTTACATTCACTTTGAATTCATGACAATTCTCACTTTTGTGAATTATCCTAAATTGCCTTCTCTCTAAAGGGAATTCACGAGTAGTTTATTATTAAACTGTTTGTAAGGATTTATAAATAACTATTATTAAAGTTATATTGTAATTTTGTATATGGGGTGCCATTTAGTCAACATCAAGAAATGCAAGTATAAACATATGGGTATCATGCTTGTTTCTGTTTCCATTTGAATTCGAATGGGCAAGTGAACATACGTTTCTGAGATTATTACGAATGTTTTATCATTCGTTTCCTATATAATTATTTAAATTAGCAAAGTACCTCTATTACGTTTCATGCTAACCAATAATGACACAGCAGATGTACAGGATTTCTAATTGGTATTATGCCTTTAAATCTCAATTTCTCAATTGTAGATAAGAAATAGGAACACTGCACCCCCTTGGGAACCAGGGTGCAAGACCAGACCCGAGGCGGGTCAGGTTTCAAACCTTTAAATCTTTAGCTCTCAAGGCGTGAAGAATATACTTTTTTATTGCTTTCACGTAAGTACCACATTGCATGTGAAACGCGTTAGGTGTGCTGTAATTCTTGTGGCTGCCTACTAGATTTTTTCTAATAATTTTTAGTATTAACTTTATTTTTGATGTAACATGTAGATACCCCTAGTTTGTAATGGGTTAGTGTACAAAATAATTAATGACAAATGAGTTTGACACAGGATATTCAGTCGATTTAGAGGCAGTGGATACAGGTAATGAGTGAGTTGTTTATACTAAAACCTAGCTGTAGTACCAGTTCTGTGATAGTGCTTTAGACAGCCCGTCAAAACTTGAACAGAAAAAAAAAACAAAAAAAAACTGAGAGGGATAAAAGGGTGTCTGTTCAGGTTGGGAATGTGAAAGCATTAATACATCTTCAGAGCTCAGAGGTAACATGTATTACATCTTATCTTTGTCTGGCTGGTTAATTAGGGATCAACATTCTTCTGTCCACAAAAACCAAGAAAATATGAAATGGGAGGACATGAGCCTATCTCTGTTGTGACAACTGGACTTACTAAGATCAAAGTCAAAAGCTTTGGTAAATGAAAGATGTTCATACTGGGGAAAAAAGGATTTTACTTAATCATTTAGACCTTGTAACTGCTAAACATTGTACTTTCTAGCAAACTGAAAAATGCAGCTTATTAAAGAACAGTATTTAAAAGCCATGACCTTGGATTTTAAAGCAACTATAATTAACCCATTGTAAAAGAAACAGAGAGAAGTAAAATGCACTCTGACAAAGTTAAGCATTTAAAAAAGCAAGATGCTCAAATTTCAGGTTTTAAAATAACTAAACACTGAAATGAGCAAAAAATAAAGTCAGTTAAGTCAAGGCTTCAAAAAGGATTCTGCATGTAAGATAAGCAAATACATTTCTAAAGAGCACTCATAATTGAGTCTATATAGAAGACAACTAAATAAGACTTTAAAGAAGCAATATCCATTAAAGAACAAGTGAAGCAAAATCTGGCTAGATGTGTTAGAACATGTTTGCACCAATGTCCAAAACTAGATCAAAACATGGTAAGTGCTCAATAAGTGCAAATCATTGCAATCCAAGTTTGGCAAAGAAGGATTAAAATCCCACAGGCCCTAGACAGGTTATCGGACTGGACCTCAACTTCATTTGTCACATAGGGATGGTAAATATAGCCAAGCAAATTCATATTTCATTGGTCCCCAATCCCCCAGCCACACCATAAAACAAATGACCTACTTACTTAGGAGGCCTTCTCCTCACAATCATAGCAAGGATAGGGCCAAAAAATCTAAAACCTGAAAAAAATATATACTTATCATCAGAAGTCTTCTTTCTTCTAAATCTTTTCTTCAACCTAAGTAAAAATCCATAATGCCCAACTCCGATATTTAAAATATATTAAAAAACAAACAAACTATGAAACAACAGAAAATTATCAATCTTCTCCCATAGAGGGTTCACAAAGAGTGAGCACTCCTAGTGGGAAAGACCTTTCATATTTCTTAAAAATGTGTGCAAATATTCTGCAAAAATAGTGAATTTTAAACCACACAAAAATACTTAGCTTATTTCCCACTTTGGAATATACCTTTGAACTTGTATATCAGTATTCCAATTTAAATCTCAAAAAAGGGGAAATACACAATCATAGGACAGTATGCTTGATAATTAAATGTATAAAATATGGGAAAAAAACACTCACAAGAGTAGAGCAATTTAGTCTGCTCTGAACTTAGATGGCATCTTGTGCAACATATGCAAACTGGAAGCTGTGGTGACGGTAGAAATCTTTATTGGTATTCCCAGAATAAAAATCGCTTTCCAGGCTGTAAGGTCCCTTCATGTAATGCTTCCTCAATGTATTAATGAGCTTTTAGGCTCCTGTGGTCCTGCGCCGGCGTTTTACAGGACACTGAGTGCTGAACACAGTCTCTCTCAGTCTACACTTCCGGGAGGCGGGGCTTGCGGCTGTTGAGCGTAACGACGTGATTACGTCACAACGTGATGATGCGTTTCACCGATATAGTCAGCTTCATCAGATCTGAAGGGATGTCTCTTCTGTGTTCTGATGCACACCCACTCATCCCTAGCTTCCTGGTGCCTCATTGTGACATCATATATGACACGGAACCCTCCCATTAATCCCCTTTTGTAATGTCAGTCTATGTGGTGCTTTCTGATGATGTATACACATTTGTGACATCATGGCTCTCTGTAACCAATCACAACCCAGTATAGTTTATATGTATACTCCCTGGTTGTCCTGGTTTTCTTGCCCTGTCGTGGTTCTTGTTACCTGAGAGTGCGTTTATCCTATGTACTGGATTTACTGTTTTCTGACCTCTGCTTGTTTGACCATTCCTGTTCTCTGTTATCCTGACCTTTGAGTGAATATTGATTCTGTTATCCTAGACCTCGTCCTGTCTCTCGTTAATTCTCTGTCTGCTTGCAGACATTTTATTTATCTATCTTAGGCATTAACCCGGCCACTCTAAGGACCAGTACGTGTTTCTATACTGTTTCCTTTAGGGTATCTCTATTCTTGAAAGCTTGCTTGTTTAACTGTGCTCAAAATGATATTAACAACCAAAAGCTTGTCACTACAGATTTCTGTTAGCCCAATAATATAGGTATTATGGGATAGACAGACATAGCATTTCAGTCTGGTTGTCCTTCATTTAAGCATTGCAATAGAAAATCCATTTTATTCTTCCAATAAGAGGAAGCAAATTCATAACTCTGGAAACCTGTCTAAACCCTGGCACCCTTTACATACTATCACAGCAAACCGTTTTGCACTCAGAAAGCTACATAATAACAACTCTTAATTTCTACTATTATGGAACATTTATAATGCTTGAAGAAGAGGCCTTTTGGAAAGATATTTACATCCTGTGAAACATCGCTTTGATGTTTTGTGAATGCTAAGCAGGATATTTTTCTTGTATGTTGATATGTGAATTTTCTATTTATACATTGCTCCATTAATGTAAACAAGACATTTGAGACAGGGCTTTTGGCAAGCCCTTACCTACTAAGAAACTGTACAAAGATTTTTTGAAAATAATCCTATATAAATTGTTCTCTTAATGATCACTGTACTTTTATAGGGCAAAGAAATCTAGATTTCTGTGTTACATGTTGCCACTTGATCAGTGGTACTGCTTTTCCACACCCCTACAGTGGCAAACGTATTCCAATTAAAGATAACATTACATGCACGACTGATCATGTATTATACCTGATAACATGCCCCTGTGGGTTGTCATAAGTGGGTAAAACGGACCTTACCTTGAGAGATCGTATTAGAGTACATTAATCAGTCATTACAACAGTGTTCTATGATCAGCATACAGACAAACCAGTTGCCAAGCACTTTTTGTCTGCACAACATAGATGGCCTATGCTGAGATTTATGGAAATTGACCACATTCCCCCATTACCATGAGAAGGGAACAGATCCAAGTTACTTTTGAAAAGAGAAGCCAAATGCATTTACTTTTTGGATATGTGGTTAAATTAACACTTTGTCTATTCCATGCTTCTTTAAGCTAAATTAGATAGTTTAACATTGATGTTGTATACTTTCATGTTCTATATGTTTATGTCTTCAGTACCTATAGTACCTATTATAATTGTTTTTAGTGTTTTTGTTTTGTTTTTGCTTTTATTTTTTGCATAGGGGAATGTGACATATTTCAGCTATGCATGTATTGTGTATTTTCATGTACACTTGTCTAAGGCAGACATAATTCATCCTTATTGTACTCAGATCACATATATTCACTTATTCACACTAAAGTTCACATAGTTCAAACATATTGGGTTTTGATCTGCCCCTTTATTCATATAACAGTTCCTCCATGTCACTAAAGTGCATGGTGGTTGCGGCTAGCGGCTTATTATTGTATACATTGGTTCCCTAGCATCCCGTTTGAACACGTCCACACGTCGACACAACATCACGTCAATCACATGGGTCCCCTCCACTCTTCTGGGTTGAACGGAGCACAGTAACACACGCCATTGATTAATAAATTATTATTCTTTTTCTTATATATGTACACTGTATAGTACCTTCCCTTGACCTCAAAACGTCAAACCAGTTTGTATCATGTAAATTGAATAAAAAGACCTTCCCTCGTTTAACTGTATGTATATGTGTATATATATATATATATATATATATAAAATACAATATTAGAAGTTGCATGATATATTATATTTTTGTTTCTCGTTTTATTTTACATTGTCACAGGTAATAATACAGTTTACAAAGTCCAAATGATAGATCAGCACATGCAGATATTTTAAGAAACTAAATCCCTTAATGATTTTGCTCGAAGAAAAGGGCACAACCGTGAAAAAGACAGCTTGAAAGAGACTTGTTCTGAGTCATATCTACACCTCCTGAAAAGTTAGCTGTGCCACCAACATAGCTGCAATTGACTGTAATCTATTTGCCCAAGGGTGGTCCATCCGGAGAGATTATATTGCACATCCTATCCCATGCTGAAATTCCTTGCTTGCTGATAGATCTGTCATATGCAAGTATTAGCTCCTATTACTTTCCATGTACAGGGAAAGAAAAGCTGGACATTCAGCAGACTGATTTCACAAGGCGTCATGTTCATCAGGCAATGAATGAATGAGCACAGAGACAGACCATCGAAACCTTTCTCTTACTTTATCACCGAGCTTATGTCTGCATCATTGTAAGCTGTGCACAATCATAGACCTTCTCTATTTCAAGAACAACTGGCCATTAAGATTTAGACACCATAAATGAAGTTTATCAGTGTAGATTAGTTTCCTTCATAGCTAAAAGTAGAAGTGTTTGCATTTCTGGCCATTTATAGAAGAAAGATCTGCATCTTGTGTGTTCAACACTCCAGATGAATGCTCAATTGTGTTCGTTTAGTATGCTTCCGTGTTTCATAACATAGTCAACCGAAAGTGGAAAGACTATCAATTTCTGGTCAACAGGTAGTTAAAGATATAATTACAATTGCAAATGTGGAACAGAACCAGTGTATTTAATGACCCAACATTGTATTGTAGATGGTAAAATTGGCAATATACTGCTCTCACAGACACACGCAGTGTTTAACTTGGTACCCCTGAGTCTTGTCTCTACCATGATATTTGATCTGGTAATATCATACTCTTGATTACTGGCTTTAGGCAGGGTCTATGCAATATTCTGTGTGCCTTATTTATCACAATTGAACTTGCTGCACAATAACTCAAGAAAGTACTGTTTAAAAAAATGTTTTACTGCCATTATGATTTAGTAGCAGATACTTGGTATTGAGAACACAGCTGGTGGAGGAAGGAGAGTGCAGAAGTCTGTATAATATAAAAGAGACAACTTACATTTTCTGTGTAGACTAAATTGTTTAAAAATGCATTTTACTTTATTATAAATGTTACACATTAGGAACAAAATAGCTGCATGAGCTAAGCTAATAGTTATAAGGCAATAGTACTTTAAATAATGTAACTCACCTTCAAAGGTAGAGCAGGTATGTATCCACAAATTATTTAGGAAATCACATTCCATGAACATCTATGAAAAGTGTTGAAATGCCTTATGGTTTTCATTAGGTAATAGGTAGGTGATCTGTTATTTTAAAGCTGCCAGATAAAACATAAAGTTCCATAATAAAAACTGTTTTTACTAGAGGCTTACTATAACATGATCCTTTACCATCTTTTGGATCCAGATATTTTTTAAATGTGGCATTAGAAACAGAAATATACTCGTAATCATTGGTTAATATATGCAGACAGACAAAGTGTTCAAGTGATTGAAGCCTATCAGAATAATAATGAAAATCCAGAGTTAAATTGCCAAGTATAAAAAAGTGAACTATTACACTGAACCTAAAATTATTATTCTAAGCACCATAACCACTTCAGCAATGACTTAAGTGCACAGACCTGATCTTTGCAACATTTATGCAAGGAACACTGTTAGACCTGCGATATCTTGCAAACATTTCTTGCAGAAGTTTAGTTCCACCTCTAGGACCCATCAATCAACCAACTGGAGACTTTGTTAACGGGATGGCAATGTACATGTTATCCAAGTTTTCAGATGCTGACCCAACTTGGAGCTCTCTCTCTCTTTTTCTTTCTCTCCTCCCAGGAGAGAGGGCTGAACCTCAGACAATGGATGTACTAAGAGTTGCACATGTCTGGGTTACCATACATGGCTGGTATCCGTAGACAGAGTAGTTCCAAACATTCCATGATATGAGTGGAACTTTTCTTGGGCAGCATACCCCAAAGCATACCCCAAAAACTCTTGCTATGTAGAAATTTGTGGGAAAAGATATCCCTCCAATATCAAAGGGTTCTGTCTGGAAGACTCGTTAAGATCTGAAACCCTGTCCTCTAGATGTTGATTTCCTACAACTCCCAGAATTATTTGAATGCAATAGATGGCCAGAGAACAGTGGCTAAAATACCGTAGGGAGATAAAAAAAAAAAAACACTTTAAAAAAAGGGAGGAGTCCAGGAGGCAGGAAGCAGCCAAGGTGAAGTACCAAAGGGAAAACTAAATCCGTATTCAAGGAAAGCCAGGGGTCAGTTCAGGCGGCATGGGTTCAAAGAAGATAAAACCGGCAGAGGGTCAGATACCAGATTAATCAGATAAGGCAGGATAGGCACACTGAAGATGACACCACCGTAAGCACAGTAGAACTGAGCAATGAGGTAGAGGTAGTCTGAGATTATATAGGGGAGAGGTATCCACCTCTCACATTCTATTGGTTAGAAGGTGATTAGTCCTTTAAACAACTTTGGCTGTACTATACATTTTAGAGGCCAGCGTTGGGTGCACGCGTGCCTAGTGAGAGAGAATTGCACGTGGCTTCAGCTGGAATCTCCCGCGGGTCGCGGTGTGGTGTGGAGAGCCGCAGCAACATGTCCATGTGTTGCAGGACCGCCAGTCAGATGTACACGATGCTGTGCACACCAGAGTCCTGGGCGTTTACCAGGAGGAGGCCACTGCAGTCGTGGGCAGAGACGGGGCGGGGGATTCGCAGTGAAGTGCGGTCGTGACATATAGATGTTTTCCTTTTATTGCTCACTTCTAACTTATTCTTATTCTAGCCATCAATAATATATTTTCCTATCAATCATCTCTTTTTAAGTGCCACAAGCAGAATCCAGAATCACAAATCAAAATTAACATGCTTCTCCATTCTGTCTTTCATTTGGTCGTGTTTTGGCAACAATTCGGCTTTGAATACAGGGATTTGACCGATCTCAGGATCGGCCCAAATTTGGACCAATTGCGTTTAGAACAAAACTAATCTCCAAGTCTAGTATATAGTAGAGTAGATGTATGAGTATTACAATACTTACATAACATAAAATGTTAGTGGTACTTTTGTCAATGCTGTTCAGTATATAGAATCTGGTCTTATCTAAACTGATTTATTTGTCCTAAAGAACTAGATGCTCTGGAATAAACACTAGGCTTTTTTACTTGATACATTGTTGTTAGGTAAATTGCTTGATTTAATTATCTGATAAACTAAACAAACACCAGAAAGCCGTATGTCCCTAGTTCATGTAATTGGAATTCTGCCCTTTGAGCATTTTTTGGCTGTACTCCCCAATACAATGCATTTGTTATGCTGAAGAATGAAAATTTCGATCTCAAGTGGCATGTGTGGTGTCTTTTGGAATGTCTATGCAAATATTATGGGCTATGTAAATCACATTCAATTTAAATTATTTACATTTCACTCCTGAGGCACAGCTTAGCCAAGAACAACGTTTAAATCGTTGCTTTTAAGAACTTTTCAGAACAATTTATTCTCTTTGGCTAGTCTATTTTATAATTATTTTAGATTTGAAATAAATTGCTTGAAATTACACAGTTCTTGCTCATTGTCTAATGGTCATAATTAACCTGTTGATTCCTGGTTTTCTTCAATTATTCTCCTGTGGTTGTAAATAAAAAAGGCTTTTGAAGGCCATACAAAATTATGAACTGGGTAAATGACAAGTGACTTAATAATACCAATTCCTTTACTACTCTGACTGCTGAATGATTATATTGTTGTAAATCCATTCTGCAAAGTATGTCTGCACAGCACTGTGTTTACTTAGTGTGTCTGGTCAGGAGGGTAAAAACAGAGTGGTGTTTCAAAGAGGTTTTGACCTTCCACTTGAAAAATTAAACACATACCAGTTTGTGGCTAAAAAATAACAGCAGAAACCTAACTTGTACCTATATACAGTATATTCATATATTGTAAATAAATGTGTGTGTGTGTATATATATATATATACATTGCAGAAAGGACTGCACTCCACGGACTTTGTAGAGATTTCCAAATAAAATGTAACTTTTATTCAATCCATTTAAAAAGTCAACGTTTCAGCTCCCACATGGAGCTTTGTGGGAGCTGAAACCTTGACTTTTTAAATGGATTGAATAAAAGTTACATTTTATTTGAAAATCTCTACAAAGTCCTTGGAGTGCGGTCATTTCTGCTATGTCTACATGATCCTTGCCAGACCAGCACCGGGCACCACAGGATTACACCAGGAGTGCAAGCCCTCGCTATTTATATATATATATATATATATATATATATAATACACTGAACAAAATTATAAATGCAACACTTTTGTTTTTGCCCCCATTTTTCATGAGCTGAACTCAAAGATCTTGTACTTTTTCTATGTACACAAAAGGCCTATTTCTCTCAAATATAGTTCACAAATCTTTCTAAATCTGTGTTAATGAGGAGCTTCTCCTTTGCCGAGATAATCCATCCACCTCACAGGTGTGGCATATCAAGATTCTGATTAGACAGCATGATTATTGCAAAGGTGTGCTTTAGGCTGGCCACAATAAAGGGCCACTCTAAAATGTGCAGTTTTATCACACAGCACAATACTACAGATGTCGCAAGTTTTGAGGTAGCGTGCAATTGGCATACTGACTGCAGGAATATCCTCCAGAGCTGTTGCCCATGAATTGAATGTTCCTTTCTCTACCATAAGCCATCTCCAAAGGCGTTTCAGAGAATTTGGCAGTTCTCCATCTGGCCTCAAAACCACAGACCACGTGTAGCCACACCAGCCCAGGACCTCCACATCCTGCATCTTCAGCTCCAAGATCATCTGAGACCAGCCACCCGGATAGCTGCTGCAACAATCAGTTTGCATAACTAAAGAATTTCTGCATAAACTGTCAGAAACCATCTCAGGGAAGTTCATCTGCATGCTCGTAGTTCTCATCGGGTTCTCGACCTGACTGGGGTTCGTTGTCTTAAGCGACTCACATTCAATAGCATCTGGCACTTTGGAGAGATGTTCTCTTCATGGATAAATCCTGGTTTTCACTGTACAGGGGAGATGGCAGACAGCATGTATGGCGTTGTGTGGGTGAGCGGTTTGCTGATGTCAACATTGTGGATCGAGTGGCCCATGGTGGTGGTGGGGTTATGGTATGGGCAGGCATATGTTATGGACAACAAACACAGGTGCATTTTATTGATGGCATTTTGAATGCACAGAGATACCGTGACAAGATCCTGAGTCCCATTGTTGTGCCATTTATCTATGACCGTCACCTCATGTTGCAGAATGATAATGCATGGGTCTGTACACAATTCCTTGAAGCTGAAAACATCCCAGTTCTTGCATGACCAGCATACTCACTGGACATGTCACCCATTAAGCTTGTTTGTGATGCTCTGGATCGGCGTATACGACAGCGTGTTCCAGGTCCTGCCAATATCCAGCAACTTCGCACAGCCATTGAAGAGGAGTGGACCAACATTCCACAGGCCACAATCAGCAACTTGATCAACTCTATGTGAAGGAGATGTGTTGCACTGCGTGAGGCAAATGGTGGTCACACCAGATACTGACTGGTTTTCAGACCCCCTTGGATCCCCCAATACAGTAAAACTGCACATTTTAGAGTGGCCTTTTTTTGTGGCCAGCCTAAGGCACACCTTTGCAATAATCAGGCTGTCTAATCAGAATCTTGATATGCCAACCTGTGAGGTGGATGGATTATCTTGGCAAAAGAGAAGTGCTCACTAACACAGATTTAGACAGATTTGTAAACAATATTTGATGGAAATAGGCCTTTTGTGTACATAGAAAAAGTTTTAGATCTTTGAGTTCAGCTCATGAAAAATGGGAGCAAAAAAAGTGTTGTGTTTATAATTTTGTTCAGTGTATATATGTATATATATCTATCTATACATATATCTATATATATATCTATCTATATATCTATATCATCTATATCTATATATATCTATATATATATATATATATATATATATATATATATATAAATATATATATATATATATATATATATATATCATCTATAAATCCAAAAAGGTTATGGTGTGGAAAAATTGTGATTGAAAACCCCTTCCACCTGAAGTCTGTGGATAGTTAATACAATGTTAAACAAAAATCTCCACACCAGTCAAGCCATAAGACTTGCTTTTCTCACAGAAATCCCAAATCTGCAGTGATGTTACAACCGCAAAGGATTCTGGGTGGGCATATGCAAATTAGTTTAACAAAGATTTTGCTTCCCAAGCACTACTAAGCCTCAACAAGCAAACCAGTAACCAACCTCATGCTGATGAGTTGCATTAACAATGAAACAGCTGTCCATGAGTAGTGATGTCGCGAACCCGAAATTTTCGGTTCGCGAACGGCGAACGCGAACTTCCGCAAATGTTCGCGAACCGGCGAACCGCCCGAAACTCCATTGACTTCAATGGGGAGGCGAATTTTAAAACACACAGGGACTCTTTCTGGCCACAATAGGGATGGAAAAGTTGTTTCAAGGGGACTAACACCTGGACTGTGGCATGCCGGAGGGGGATCCATGGCAAAACTCCCATGGAAAATTACACAGTTGATACAGAGTCTGGTTTTAATCCATAAAGGGCAGAAATCACCTAACATTCCTAAATCACAATCAATATGGATTGACACCTGACATATGACATATTGACACCTTGACATATGGATTGACACCGGTCCTCAGAGCCCCTGATACACACGGACACAGAGCAGAATAGGGACTGTTCCCCCTACATCGGGTCACTTGGCAGATATGGATTGACACCTTGTTACAAACTGCTATTTGTAACGGGCCCTTTAAATGGCAAATTGCCCTGTTTCCCTGGGTTGTGGAGAAGCCTCTTTGCCAGCCTCCTCCGCATGACTATGGCCCCTGGGAGATTGTGAAAATGTATGCACTTTTATTTGGTGTGTATGGCCCTTTAAGACTGTCGGTGGGCATATTGGGGCTTATGGACTCTTTATGTGACTGGTGCTGGCCCTTTAAACACCTTTTTTGGGACATCAGGAAGATTGGGACACTGCCCCTTTAAGGCCGTGTCCCCAGACTTGTTGGGGACACGGCCCCTTTAAGACGGTGTCCCTGTGTCCCCAGACCTGGTGCAAACCCTTTGTGCCTGCCTGGCTATTTCCCACTTGGTTCAGTAAATGGGAAATTATTTCAGCTGCAGAGACTAAGTCCCATTCGGCGATGGGACTTAGTCTTTTTTTCAGCCGTTTTTTTTCAGCCTTATTTCAGCTGCAGAGACTAAGTCCCATTCGGCGATGGGACTTAGTCTTTTTTTCAGCCGTTTTTTTCAGCCTTATTTCAGCTGCAGAGACTAAGTCCCATTCGTGATGGGACTTAGTCTTTTTTTCAGCCGTTTTTTTCAGCCTTATTTCAGCTGCAGAGACTAAGTCCCATTCGGCGATGGGACTTAGTCTTTTTTTCAGCCTTATTTCAGCTGCAGAGACTAAGTCCCATTCGCGATGGGACTTAGTCGTTTTTTCAGCCTGAAATAGACCGACCTCACAGCCCAAATCTATGGAACTGTTTTGGGCAGGAAAATGTGCTTGCAGTGGGTCATAAAGGGACCTCCAGC
>OW240915.1:208303381-208535022 GCA_933207985.1 Pelobates cultripes | reverse complement strand
GACAGCATTTAAATTAGAACACCCACGAAGGTGTTTTATAGGAGATAGGGTATTAGCATAGCACTACTGTTTGGTTGGGAGTGTGTGTTTCTCCCTTTCCCTGTTCTTTCCTACTGCTTTGTTACCTGAGTTATGTATGGGGGTACATATTGCATTCTATCCCCTCTCCGTTTCTTGTGAGGGTTGGCTCTTGATTAGCCTTGTTCCTACCATACATATTTCTCCCTATATTATTCTGTCCATCACTGATTACCCAGGTTTTTTAATAGATTTCAATAAAGGCTTTTTTATTTTTGGCAACTACACTACTGTTGAGATTGGACTGGGTATTTACCCTCTGGGCGGTCTTTATATAAGACATCCCTTTTTGGGTTTTTTTCTTCCTTTTTTCTACAATTTCCAGGGTTACCCCCTTTTACCAGTCCAGGTGACCTCTATACTCTGGAGGCTCGGCATTGGGATACGGGAGTGTCTTTTCCTCCCCTCCCACTTTCCAGCCTTTTGAGTTTCCTTTCCCTTCCACCTGAAGTCTGTGGATAGTTAATACAATGTTAAACAAAAATCTCCACACCAGTCAAGCCATAAGACTTGCTTTTCTCACAGAAATCCCAAATCTCCAGTGCTGTTACAACCGCAAAGGATTCTGGGTGGGCATATGCAAATTAGTTTAACAAAGATTTTGCTTCCCAAGCACTACTAAGCCGCAACAAGCAAACCAGTAACCAACCTCATGCTGATGAGTTGCATTAACAATGAAACAGCTGTCCATGAGTGGTTCACTGGTTTTGCATCTTTTTCTAAATTGTGTTCCAAGCTGTTGTATACTGCAAACACAGATTAAAAGGAATCCATGTTTAAAATGGAATTAGGCAAAAATGTGATTCTTTTTTAAACTAATTTGCATATGCCCCCCCCAGAATCCTTTGCGGTTGTAACATCACTGCAGATTTGGGATTTCTGTGGGAAAAGCAAGTCTTATGGCTTGACTGGTGTAGAGATTTTTGTTTAACATTGTATTAACTATATATATATATATATATATATATATATAGCGAGGGCTTGCACTCCTTGTGTAACCCTGTGGTGCCCGGTGCTGGTCTACCATAATTTTAATGGTAGGTGTATTTTAACAGTGAGAGAGACAGAATAACAAAACAATAAAAAACCCAGAAAAATCACATATCAAAAAAGTTATAAATTGGTTTGCATGTCAAAGAGTGAAATAAGTATTGGATCCTTTCGACTTAATTCTTGGTGGCAAAACCCTTTTTGGCAATCACTGAGCTCAGACGTTTCTTGTAGTTGACCACCTGGTTTGCACACATCTCAGGAGGGATTTTGTCCCACTCCTCTTTGTAGATCCTGCATTTTATGTTATATTAATAAAAAATGTATATATAAAAAAAAAAAAACGTATTTTCACGCATTATTAAATAATTTGAAAAGCTTGTCCAATAAAATTAAATTGAGGACTTAGTAAGTAATCTGCATGAGAATAAATAGTAAAAAGTAGGATAAGAACAAAATAAATAAGATAATTTGGCGGCGTCGCATTGGGTGTACCACCTCTCCCACTAGGGATAGGCCTCTCAGCTTGGTGGAGGAATAGTAACACCATGTCAGTGGAGAATCTTGTGTGTTATATGTGTAATAACATGATCAGCAATCGTTACTGCTATATGATTATAGGCAAGGCAAAACCAAAAAAATTATAAAATTAGTTTTAAACGACGCTGGACGTCCTCACACTATGTGAGGACCTCCAGCGTTGCCGAAATCCCCATAGGAAAGCATTGAATAATGCTTTCTTATGGGGTGGTCTAATGCGCACGCGGCCATTGCCCTGCATGCGCATTAGGTCTCCCACGCCGGATGATGTCGGCGGGGGAGGAGAGTAGGCGGAGCCTGAACCAGCGCCGAGGGACATCGGACTCCGGTAAGTCACAGAAGGGGTTTTAACCCCTTCAGCAACTTGGGATGGGGGGTGAGAGGAGAGGGGCACCAGAGGGTCCTGCAGTGCCAGGCGAACTAATATATTTTCCTGGCACTGGAGAGTCCCTTTAAGCAAGCCAGATGTGTTCTCCAGGAACTCCTGCATGAGCAATCTTAATTTGCTTAAAACTGCAGTCAAACAGAATAAAGCACAGCAGTCACCCTAATTGTAAGGGACACTGAGCAAGGTGCACAGTGCCTGGAGGAAATTTTTAATGCCTTCTTGGCCAAACTGCAAGCCCGTATACAGAGGCATCACCCTTGTATTCTGGCACTCCAGGGCAACTGCCTACGTGGACCCACTGAACTACTCCCTAATCATGCCACCCAAAGGGATCAGCTGAGCTGGGCTCCAGTCTTCTTACCAGCGCTATGCCTCATTGCTGTGGTGGCGTATGCTGTCATGTTACTTGTGTCTGATGGGCGACTAAAAACTATTGTCTCTTTACATATATGTGTTCTCTCTCTTTTGTTTATTGCATGCCTTTATTTACATTTCTAGCCAGGGTGGCGATTATCCAGTTTTTGTTCTCGGTGATCCTAGTCTAAGAATCTTGTTTTGTCTAGTTTGTTTCATATTACTCCCCAAACAAATAAAATGAGGCATTAACTAGCAGAATGAGTCAGGTTATACCACTGTCTATTTTTTTACTCTTGTTTTATTCTCCTGACACATATTTGATCTCATTGCATATACTACTGTAAACATGCCATGTTTTCTTATGTCTCTAATCATTTTAGTCAAGCATGTTATTATTATAAAAAGTGTGGTTCTATAGACATTCTATGATATCTCTGACTTCAAACTTACTGTGCATACTCATAATAACGTCTACAAAATCTGTTAAATATGCACTACCAAAATCAAGAATGTCAAAAAATATATATAAAACCAATAGTAAAAAAATACCAAAACTGTGTAAATAAAACTGTAAAAAAGTATAAAAAATGTATATACCGTATAAAACTCATATAAAATTCTTATAAAGTACAACTCAAGAGGACCAAGAAGGCTGATGAGGGGGATGTGATGGTCTCAAGAAGCGCTGGAAGTGATGCTACTTTCAAGAAAGTGTGGGTCCAGACGGGAGAAAGGCGCAAAAATTGGCCTTTCAAAAAATTGAAATTTTTACATCAGAATATGCACCTGATGAAAACATATGTTGAAACATGTTGTGCACACACTCTGATGAAGTTATTGAAATACTCTATTTACTGCTATGTAAGGATTTTATGTTTTATATGTTTAATAAATCTGGCATTTTTTTTTCTAATTTGGCTGCTTTCTGTTTCCCTTGGAGAGGATCCACTTACAGAAGCTCAATTCCAAGAAGCCATTAACCCACCTATGCTGATATACTTGATCCAGTGACACACGGGTTCACAAAAATGTGAGTGGGATACCTAAAAGAGTGTTTTTTTATACATTTAATCATTTATTGTGTAACAGCAATATTGCCCTAGGAAAGTATTTATCTTTTACAGTTGCACTTTATAAAAATGTTATTTGCTCATATGTGTGTATCACTTGTGCACTTTTTGTTTACACAGTGTTGGTATTTGTTTACTATTGGTTTTATATAGAGGGTGCTGATCACTTAATATTTATTTATTTATTTTTATAAATTTCTTTATTAGCGGTATGTTGATTGCGGCAGCGTTACATTAGTTTTTCATAGTACAACAGGATCATGTAATATGCACAACATTCAATATCCAAAAACATTATTCAAACAAGTCAAGTTTTTTTTTTTTTCCCATCCTTCTATCTCATTTCCCCCTTTTCCCTTCATACATTCCTATACCCTAGTTCCCTATCTGAAAGAATGTTTTTGGTAGTCGCGAGATGTAGATAATATGGCTATTATGGCAGAATAAGAACAGTAACAGCGTATTAATACAATAAGCCTCCGGGTACCTAGTACAGGTGGGAGCTTGATTCGACATAAAGTATAAGTTAAGCGTTTTGAGACTAGAGTGTCCCTAGGACCATTACCTATGGCAAAGCTCGTGCGTTGTTCGGGTATCTCCATATCCCAACCATGTTGTCTAAAGCCCTGTCGCTAACTAGCGTGTGGTAAGTGTCGAGATTCTGAGTGCTGTGTGTGGTAACACCCGTGTGTGAAGATGTGAGGTGTGGGGCTATCGGCCGTTAATCATCGCTAACTATCCGCCTAAGCGCCGGACCACCTGGCCACAGGGTGTCCCGGGGTACCGCGTCCAGGCTTACCGTGCAACGTGCATGGTCCGTGATCATCTACGAATGTACATCTTTCTTCCCTGACGTTCAATAGTATCATTGCATCGTCTGCTTGTCTACAGTTAGCACATTCGGCCCTGAATCCGGTCCCAGCGTGCAGGTAGACGGGGGAAAGAAGGGGTAGAAGTAAGGGATAGTGGTTAATCAAGTTACATGGGGGTGTTGGTCCCTCCAGCAAGGTCCGCACCGGCCCGCTCCCCAACAGAGGGCCCCGGCGCGTCTCTGTCCCCGCGGCAGCGGGAGATGTATAAGAACCACGGCGTCCACATCTCTGCGTGCCTAGTTCCTCGTCCCGTCAAAACAGCATGTGCTTCTTCTGCTCCTTGAATGTCTTCCACTCTGCTGATCCACTCTTTTTTGGTGGGAATTTCGGTTCGTTTCCAGTGGGCTGGGATGTTGGCCTTGGCAGCATTGAGCAGGTGACGTAGTATCGATTTCTTATATGAGGAAATGGATTGGGTCGAGATATGTAGTAGTGCCAGTTCCGCGGACCATTCTGGCTGTTCTCCCAGGATGAGTTCAACTGTTTCCCTAATCATTTCCCAGTAAGGGGTAATTGCTCTGCACTCCCACCAGATATGTAGTACAGTGCCGCGTGCCTCCTGACATCTCCAGCACTCTGGGGGGATCGAGGGGAATATACGGTGCAGTAAAGTCGGCGTTCTATACCATAATGAGAGCAATTTATAATTCACTTCTTGGTAATACGAGCTCATAGAACTCTTGTGCTGCCAGAGCAATGCAGCATCCCATTGCTGTGTCGTGAGTGTTGTCCCCAGTTGTCCTTCCCATTGCCGTTTGAACGTCACCGCTACCGGTGTCCCTCCGACTAGTAGATGTTGATATAGTGCCGAAAGCGCGTGTTCAAGCGTAGCACCCCGGTCGCAGAGATCCTCAAACCACGTGAGGTCCCTGTGCAGTTGAGTCTTGTGTGGTAGTGAATTATAGAAATGTTTCAGTTGGAGATATCGAAACTGGAGGAGGGGGGTCCGAGGTCTGTCACCCAACATCGAGGAAAGGTCCCGCAGATTCCCGCCTGCTAGGGCCATATGTATGGGTATGTATGAACCATTACCTTGGATGGGTAACGCTTCGGGAGGGAGACCTCCCCCTACGTCCGCGTTATGAGTAATCGGCAGCATCGGGCTGGGTACAGGGGATATGTGGTCCTGCGTCCTCAGCTTCCTCCACTCTTGTAAGGTCTGTAGGATCAGTCCTTCTTCGGCAAGGGGAGCCGACGATCCCCCAGGGCCTCCCCAGATCCTTGTCTCCAGCGTCGGGCCGACCAGGCCCCTGTCAAGTTCAACCCATTGTTTGGGTGTCTGCGTGGAGTGCCAGTCCAAGATACGTTGCATGACCGCTGCCTGATGATATTTCTTAAAATCTGGAAGCGCTAGCCCTCCGTAGAGTCTAGGTCGGCAAATGATGTCATGTCGGATCCTAGATCGTCCTCCCCGCCAGATAAATTTGATCACTGCTGTTTTCACGGTAGAGAAGAAGGTCGACGGGAGTGCGAGAGGTATAGTCTGCATGAGATACAGGATCCTCGGGAGAATATTCATTTTTATCACCGCAACTCGCCCGTGCCAGGTGATATGCGGGTAGGACCATCTGGACAGGTCTGCGAGTATGTTCTTCAGTAAGGGTGTAAAGTTGTGTTGGTAAATATCTCCCGGGTCCACAGTCGCCCAGATGCCCAGGTATTTCATCTTGTCACGGCACCAGTAGAACTCGAATTCTGGTTCCAGGGATTGGAATTCATCCGTCGGGAGTGTCAAATTCAGGACCTCGCATTTCGAGATGTTAAGCTTAAAACCGGATATCTGTCCGAATCTGTCAAATTCGGAGAGGAGACATGGTAGGGTGATCCTGGGGTTGCGGACGAAGAAAAGGAGATCGTCTGCGTATGCAGCAACCTTATGATGGACTCCCTGCCAATCATAACCCTGTATGTCCGGGTTTTGGCGTATCGCCTGTAGCAGTGGCTCCAAGGTCATTGCAAACAGCAGAGGCGAGAGTGGGCATCCCTGTCGGGTACCGTTGCTAATCGCGAAGTCCTCGGTTGTGGCTCCGTTAATCCTTACCGAAGCACGTGGCCTACTGTATATAGCAGATATCCATTTGAGGAGTCTCTGGCCGCAGCCCTGCCGTTTCAGGGTCTCCAGCATGTACGTCCAATTGACCCGGTCGAATGCTTTTTCAGCATCTGTTGATAGCAGAAGGAGCCGGGTTCCTGTTTTCCTTGCGTGATGTTGGATAGAGAACAGCCTTAGAGTGCTGTCCCTAGCTTCCCGGCCCGGGATGAATCCTGTCTGGTCCGCGTGTATTAAATCGGGGAGTAGATGTTTAAGCCTAGTTGCAAGGACTTTCGTGAACAGCTTAGCATCGACATTCAGCAATGAGATCGGTCGGTAACTGCTGCATTGTAATGGGTCCTTCCCTGGTTTAAGCATGACCGTGATGGTGGCTGCCAGGGATTCCTTTCCCAGGATCCCTCCGTCGCCTACAGCATTAAGCGCCTTGGTTAGCCAAGGAAGTAGCACTCCCGAGAAGCTTTTATAATATCCCGTAGAGTAACCATCTGGGCCTGGGGCCTTGCCGGATTTTGATGTCTTCAGGGCTGCGGCTAATTCTTCCACCGTGATCGGGGTGTCCAAAAGCGTTGCCGACTCCTGAGCAATCGTGTTAGTAATTGTGTCATCCAGGAAATTCTGTATCTTTGTGCGTTCTCCAGCTGCGTCGGTGGCTCCGTTGGGCGTATACAGATTGTATAAGTGTTCATAGAAAGACCTAAATTCACCGGCTATTTTCTGAGGGAATGGGGAAACCTCTCCCGTAGTCAGGCGAATCTTACGTATCTGTCTATGGGGCAAGGGGCCTTTCAGTAGTCTCGCCAGATATTTACCCCCTTTGTTGGCGTGCACGTAATAAAAGCCCGTTGTACGGATCGGAGATGTCTTTTCAGGATGAGATCTTTAAGTCGTCTCCTGTGCTCCATTAATTCTCCATAGACTGCGTTTAGCTGGGAGCGTTTGTGTTGGCGTTCCAAAGTCGATATAGATCGATATAAGTCGACCATTTCTTGCATAAATGCCTTCCGCTTCTGGGAGGCAATGCGTATGAGAGTGCCTCGAAGCACACTTTTGTGAGCTTCCCATACAGAAATCGGAGAAGCCTCCGGGGTATCATTCTCTCCGAAGTATTGTTCCAGTGCTTGTCGGATTTGGTCCTTGGTGCCCGGGTCAAGCAGTAGGGCTTCATTAAGTCTCCAGGTCCACGTCCTCGGTCTGTACAGGGGCGATTCCAATTCTATCCCGACCGATCCATGGTCCGACCAGGTGGCCGTTTCGATCTCTGCTCCGCGTAGGTGGGAAAGGCCTTCCTGTGCAATGAGGATGTAATCTATACGGGAATAACGATTGTGAAGGGCGGAGTAGTAGGTATAGTCTTTCACCATGGGGTGAAGTGTCCTCCAACAGTCCACCAGTCTCAGGGCTTCCATGGATTGTCGAATGGAGCTAATGCTGTGTTGTGGAAGGCAGCTATGACCCGTGGAGGAATCCAGCGTTGGGTCCAGCGGGGCGTTGAAGTCGCCTCCTACTAATAGTATCCCGTCCGTGAAGTCTTCCAATTGATGCATAGCGTTGCGGATAAATGGGGCCTGCCTCCGATTGGGCACATAAATAGTCGCAATGGTATATATCTTATCTGCTATGATGCCCTTGAGGAAGAGATATCGTCCCTGTGAGTCTTGAGCGCGGTCCAATTCTTTAAATTCCAGTTCCGCAGCTAATAATATAGCCACTCCAGATTTGTGGGCCGTTGGGTGATTACAGAAGTAGTTATCGGGGTAATGCCTATTCCGTAGTCTAGGAGTAGATCCTTCCTTGAAATGCGTCTCTTGGAGCATAGCTATAGCCACATGTTTTTTCTTCAATTCCCGTAACAGGTGCGTCCTCCGTTCAGGTATGTTGAGTCCTCTACAATTCTGTGTGATGACCTTTAGGGGTGCGTTACAGTAGGCCATGGTCACTATGTGGGTCGGATACAGTCCCGGTGTAATACGGGGTCAGGAGGTTGCACCGTTAGTCCGCTACCGCAGGGGAAGCCACCCGTCCGGGACACGGACCGGCACGAACGCGGAGGGAACAAGGAAGAAAGCGGGGAGAGGGGGGAAAGGTACCAATGGGGAAGGAAAGAGGGGAAAGTGTGTTATAAAGGAGCGCACAAGTAGTAATTCCGGGACCCCGGGCGCGGAGCCAACTGCGCCAAGCAGAGTATGAAAGGAGGTGAGTGTCCCTTTTTGTGGTTACCCCCCAGAGTCCGGTGAGATCCCTAACGTAGATCTAGAACCCTTCTACAAAAGAGGGGGGGGAAGACTCGCGCGGCGACCAGCACCAGCTGGGGCTCGCTCCGGTACCAGCCCAGGAGCCGAGGGACCCTGCCGTCTGGTCACTAACCTCTTGGCACGAGTGTATGTGTTGGAGAACGCGGCTCGAGCTCCACCCAGGTAAGGTTTCGGGGATTAGATACGTGGTTCTCCGCTCCACCTTATCCCCCATGGTCAGGTTCGAATGGATAGCAATAACCTGCGTAAATTGTACAGTTACAATAAAAGCACACTGGTAATAACAACAAATAACGTATTGTCAAACATGGCCCCTGAGGCCGATGAACAGAAAACAGTATAACCCATCATTCCCCAAGTACTCCCTCGAAGAAGGAAGATGCCCACCCATCGTCCACCCACTCTGGTCAATCTAAGTAAACCCTTAGTCCCTTGTCGCTAAATGTTAGCACCCCTGCACCCACCAGCGGTGGGGTTCCCTATGTCGGGGGCCCCTTTGTCCATCCTAAGCGCTCCTCCGGGTTTCTGATCCAATATTTATGTATATCTCATGCGTCATGTGTAGGTCATTCTCCGGCTATGCACCTGTCGGTACTCAAGTGGGGGGTGGGGGGGGGTTCGTATATAAGTAAAACCACAGACGTTCATTTGCCAGTGGGTTGAGTACAGGTATGGATTTATGTGCTCTAAGATAAAAAGACATTACTAGGGAGTCACGTGTGGGCCTAAGCTATAAGTTAGTCCTTCGGAGATATAATTGTTAGTAGGGGGATCTATCGTCTGTCGGGAAAAGTGTATCAGCTAGCCCTATCATTCTAGGGAGCGACATCAGCAAACCAGCGGGGTCTAGTGAGGGAACCACCGGCCCTATGCCAACTAAAGCCTCCGAAATAAAGCATTGTGCAAGAGTGTATGTAGCGGTAGACGTGGGTTTGTCAGCAGCATGGTACATTATTTGCAGCATTGATATTCAATTCTGTTACCCTCCAGGTTCCCTCCCCCACCCTCCCCGCTGATAGCAGACATTACTTTTAAGTGCATATGGTTGGGCTGAGAGTCCTCCTCTGCGGAACAATGTCCCCGAACGACAACCGAGGTTAGGGATTCAGGTAAAATTATGGTTCCCCCTAGGGGCGTTCGTCATGCGCGGCCTGCATCCTCCCTGAACCCCCCGCCCCAAAACAATGACTGCTTGCTCCTTGCTAGAAACCTCTCATGATGTTATGATGTTAGGGGGTGGGTGGTGAGGCAAGTGCATACCCCGTGTGGCAGCCTCACAAGTGCATAAGCCCTTTGCGTGTGTCCTTATGCCCACGTCCCCCCGCCCCAAACCCCCAAAATGATAACCCAATGTACCTGGCGGCAATCGGCGCACCAAATCTGTTCATCTCGGGCACCGGTAGGAAGGAGCGGATCCCAGGTAGCAGGGTGCCGGGATAATCATGCCAGGGTCAGTTTCTCCGGGGGGAGACATCGAGTAAAGACCTGGGTGGGTTGCCAAAGGGTCACGTGCAGCCATCGTGAGCGTGGGTGGGCAGAGGCGGTTACTCCTCTGGAGCTGTTGGGTCTCCGCACCGTCCGGTGTGCGGAGCAGGACGAGGTCTCACTTCTCTCTGTCTAGGTCCCCGCTGTGGTCTTGGCTGTGGGCCTAATGGTCCCAATATCCAGTTAGGGACCAGTGGTGTAGGGAGGCCCATTGTTTCCATAAATTGCGGTATCTCTTCAGGCCATCTCAGAGTGAGCCATCTATTCTGGTATCTAGCCATCAGGGCAAAGGGGAAGCCCCACTTGTATTGGATATTTCGGTCTCGCAGAGTCGCAGTAACCGGGCGAAGGGCCCGTCTGGCTTCCAGGGTTATGGGAGATAGATCGTTATAGAGGGCGACTTGAACTCCTCTAAAGGGCCAGGTCTGCCGCTCCCGTGCCTTTACCATAATAGTATTCTTCACCGGGAAGGAATGTAGGCAGCATATTAGGTCCCGCGGCCCTTCTTCCACATTGCAAGGTCGCAGGGCCCTATGTGCTCGCTCAAATTCTATCTCTGGCAGCGGGGTCGGGTGTAATAGGGAGCGGAAGAGTTCCATAAGGATTTCAATTACGTTTTCCGACCCTTCTGTTTCTGGCACACCACGGATACGTATATTGCATCTCCTGCCCCTATTGTCCACATCTTCGAGGTGCCGACGCATGGAGAGCAACATCTCACCTTGTCTTGCCACTGCTGTGTCAGTAGCTGCCATGCGGGTCGTGAGGGCCGCGTTCGCCTCCTCCACCACTGTGATGCGGCCTGCTTGCGTTGCGAGTTCCGTGCGGATCCCTGCGATCTCCGTCCGCAGGGTTTCCTGGATAGCAGTAGTGTTAGCCTGGAGGTCAGTTTTCATGACCATGGCTGCTGCCAGGTCCCGCAGGGTACTTTCAATCCGGTCGAGTGCCGGTCCTGAGGTGGATGGTGCCGCCATTTTGGGACTCCCGGAGTCTCCGCTCGTTCCTGTCTGCGGCTGCAGGTAACCGTCCAGCGGGCCCTGTGAGGGGTGCCTTGGGGTCTGGGGCTGCTCCGGGCGTTTAGTGCGCCCCATTAAGTTGGTTATGCACTGCTTGCGATGCTTTTTAGGGGTCCGGCGGAGCGGAGCTCACTCTTTACACGGCCATCTTGGTGAGAGCCGGAACCACGCCCCCACTTAATATTTTTTGTGTATATTTGTTTATTTATGGTGATTGATTTAACAAGTTATATTTAGCTGTACCTTTACCACAATTAATTTTTAGCGCCATATTATATTGCACATTTTCCTTCTTGTTTATCATTTCTTTTTGTGCTTGTCTACTTTGACTCTGAAAGATTTCATGATTATTCACTAAATTCTAAATTGTAGCAAATTAAATGTAAAATAAATTTAGGCTAAAAATAGCTGATTTGGAAAAGTCTCCAACTCACCTTTAGTCACGTATTGACTATTTTAGTCTCAATTTTACAATTTAATTTGCTTAAATTTGGACTTTTCAAAAAAAAGAAAAAAAACCTGTTTAAATTATTTTCACGCCCACACTATTTCTACAAAGAATAAATAAATAAATGAATAATTGTGTAAATTTGTATGGCCTATCATTTTTAAGTATTATCGAACAACAATCTATATAAAAAACTGATGTTTGATTTTACGGTTTCACATTTCAAATAAACGTGACGCAAGTTTTTTGTGTGTTTGTTTTAATGAAAAGATATGCAATGTTGTACAAAAGATTTTTACAGCAAACCGCAAATTGGTAGATTTGCAGATTTAGATATACCGTAGCAAAAAAAACAAAACAAAAAAAGCAATACTTGTTTTTTTGTGTTTTGATTGCATTTCTAAAAGTAAAGTTCTCAAGAGTGGTTCCATCATAATATTTGTTAATCTCTGTGATCTCTGCACATTATTTATTGAGTGGAAAGTACATGTGCACATATTTACAGATAGAGAAATAGCGATACGCATATGTGTGCATTTTATTTCAGAATATTTATCGAAAAAAAGCTCTGGGCTGTTTTTTTTATGTGTGACCCCTACTAACAATTTGTTGCCATATTTAATGTTTAATGAAGTCTGCTTCTGCTGTAAAAATTGCAACACTCAATGCATTTCCTATTTTGTGCTTTGTTTCATTGAGAGGTAGAATTAATGCCTGTATTAGAGCTACACTTGCCAACCCCTAATAAAGCAACACAGAAAAACCTGATTCGAATCACTGAGACTATACCTTGTGACATTATGAGGTTAGTTCTTCCCAGCCTCAGGCACCTAAACCTTTTCAAGCTTTGTACGACAAGCAAAATTCTATGTCCTGCTTAGGTCAGCATTGTATATAGGGGGGAGGGGGGAACTAATCATTACTGTAAGTGGATTCTGTTCCAAAAGTATGAAAAATCTATATTTCTTATAAACCCATAATACGGAAATAGTAACACTTTCAGGGCCAGAGACAAACTGCTGCTAGCGTGACACTCTTGATATCGTTGCTCTTGAAAAGCTTAAATAAATATTAGAACACTAGGGGCTGAAGTCTCTTAGCAGAGGAAGCATTTACTCTACTTATCGATAGGCAATTTTATTTAGTCTTCAGTGGAGGAATTGCTATTTAGTAAGCTGAGTAAGCTTTTCTCTGTTAAGAGATTTCAGCGCTGAATGTTCATTAATTTATTTAGTTATAAAATATTTTACCAGGAAAGATACAGTGAGATTTCTCTCGTTTTCAAGTATGTCCTGGGTTTACTCTATCACATGATTAAAACTGTATTTTCCTTTTTTTTCAGAATACATACAGTATTATAATATAAAGAGTTAAACATTGGCTGTAATAATTGCTACTTTACGGCTGATGTTAGGAATTTTAGTGAGACATAATTGTGGATATGAATATTCAATTTTCCATTCAAGGTTTATTAATAGGAATGACTAGGAAACAAAATGAATTTCAGCATTCAGCTCACTCCTACCATGTTAGCCTCCGCTGTGTCTCCTGTCAGTCTGAGTACTCCTGCATGTACTGGAGCTTAAGAACATGCTCACAATGCAGTTGTTACTCATTCTCAGAAAAGCCCATTGAAATTCAGCCTTCAACATTAAATTAAATGAGTTACTCTGCTTCAAAAGAGATAGTGGGAGCATTTCTGTCCTCATACGTTCATCTGTTTTAGTTGTAATTCGGTCTCGTGGAAATAGATGATTTGTGTACTCAAGCTCTTCTTTAGCTAAGCATAAACAGTCTCTCTTTATAAATCTCATTGTTGCGAATTTATATTCAGCCATACATGTTTACCAACTCAGGTTGTTCTCATGGGTATTTATTAAACCATGAATTATGGGGATTTTAAAGGAAATTGGAATTATAAGGCCGAAATAACAAAATTATGCTATATTGGCGTAAAATGTGCTATTCACTTGTCGATCCTCTGTCGTTTCTAGTTTAGTTTGTGTGATCATATCATATAGATCCATTTCCTAAAAAAACAAAATTATTCTCCTTTGGTCATTTGAAATAGAGGGAGACATGTAACAGTGACAATTATGTGTTTCTTATGGTAGCGAAATGGTCAATGAATTCTGTAATAGATCAGTAGGCTACATGACATATATCTTAGTCTACAATGCAATAAGATAAGACGAATTGGGTGTACTGGAGAATGTGTGTAATCAGAAAACTGAAAGTGAACTACAATGATAACATATCTCAATAATTTGTTAAAATAGAAAAGCCCTACAATCAGTGCTATGGGGCAAATTGGAAACACAAGGACAATATCCACAATGTTTAACTAATCATTAATATTGTGCCACATTAACTGATACCTAATCATCATTAGCCATTTAAAGAGAAATGACGAGTTCGCATTTATATCTGACCTTATTAATAAAGCTTCATCACAACACAAAATTGTTGTCAGTAATGGAATAGTAAACAGCGTTTCATTGCCTTCGCTTATCAGTCAGAAAAAGCATGTGGTTACAGACAACCTAATATGCAAATATGCTACAAATTGCAGAATGGTTTAATGGCTTCTGAGCTTGCAACATTTATTGGGCTAGATGTATATTTTTAAGTATTAAAAACTAATTGTCCCAAACAAATCATTACTGTTAGATAAGCATTCCAAATGTTTTATCTAAAAAATTCTAATATACATCAATGCTGACTTTTATAGATGAATCATTTGCAAAATTTTCGACAGTAATTAATCATTAGGAAAGCTTATTAAATTGATGTCAATACTTATATGAAAATAAAATATTTTTGCAATAGTTTCCTTACACTTGACGTTATCCCAAATTGAGAGTTTTTCTTGGTATACACAATTTAAAATAAGAAATTCAATAATAAATAAGCGCTGAGAAAATATGCTATTCCTCGGTACAGCTGCACTAAGCATCAGTGACACAAACAAGTATACACAAACATAGACAATATTACCAAAAAAAGTGCGCTAGTACTGGAGACATAGTGCAGAAAATCGAGATATGTAATAAAATATAGGGGGTGGGGGTAAATAACTCACATGGACCAGAGCCCTATCACCCCTGGCTCTGGGTTTGAAAGGTTCCACTGGAGAGGGAAAGTCCCACAATGTATAGATTGTATGAAGTATTCTCTACAACCAAATTCTGTGTGATACAGGATAGAAAAGCAAAAGACCCCTAATTGAATTGTATCTTTAATGTTTATTACTAAAAAAAAGTGGTTAAAAACTCTTACTGAGTAAGTGGTGGGTTTGGCTAGTGAAGCTACCCACATAAAAGCATGTATATCTTGAATAGAAACTCCACAGTCACAATCACTACCGGGTTTCGAACGTCCCGATCACGTGAAGACTTCTGGATCTGCCTTTCCAATGACGTCTACGTAGCGTGTTTCACCCACCTTCCTGGACTTCTTCTTCTTCATACAATCTATATATTGTGGGACTTTCCCTCTCCAGTGGAACCTTGCAAACCCAGAGCCAGGGATGATAGGGCTCTGGTCCATGTGAGTTCTTTCCCCCCACCCCCTATATTTTATTACATATCTAGATAATCTGCACTATATTATCCTTTGCTTATTTTCACATTTACCATCTCCAGTACTAGCTCACTTTTTTTGGTAATTGCACAAAATAACCAAAATCTTTACACATTTTTAAGAAATGGAAAGGGAAATGAAAATTTTAGTCCAAACTTGACAAAGTTTCCAAATTAGCTTTTTCCCTACCTAATATTTACAGTTTGTAAGTGAATAAATCCAGAAGAAAATCTTCTAAATCGTCCATCACTCATCTCTTTTGCATGCTAAAAGTTAAACTACTTTTGCATTTTTATGTTGGGTGTAATTTTTGGTCTAAAGCCAAGATGCAGTTAATCATAGATGTAGTAAAGACTCTCCAAAACGTATAGGTATCAGCATTATGTTGTTTGCATATTTCCAGATCACTATAACATATATATATATATATAATGTAAGCTTTGTTTTAAATAAATTATATTTCTGTAATTTTGATTATATATGACAAGATTCATAACTTAAAACTTTCAAGCTCAAGCCATGCGCCTACAGGGCATAAAATGCAGACTGAAATAGTAGTGGGAAATCATATTTTAAGCAAAACTGCTTTCAAAAAGGACCAATGGAGGCGGTCGAAAGCCTTTTCTGCATATAATGAAAGAATAATGCTACTGAGTTTGATGTGGTGCATACTATACAGCTGCACCATGTCTTTGTGTGTGTCATTTGAGCCTCTACGACTGTTCACAAATCCAACCCAGTCATTGCATCTACATTTAGTAGGGAAATTGGTCTAAATTTTGGTCACTTTGTCGGGGCCTTGCCTGGCTTTGTAGCATGTCCATATTTTCTATTAGAACATCAGAGGTACTTTTGGCTTCAGATAAAGATGCTGCATAAAAAGTGAGAATGGAGGACAGTTTCTTGTAGTAAAGGTTAGTAAATCTGTCTGGTCCTGGGGCTTTGCAGACTGGCAAGACTTTAATGACCTTTGCGTGAGACAATTTTGGGAAGGACACTTGATTGAGGAAAATAATAAATTTCCAGAGGCTGGGGCTGATGAATTCGTCTTTTAAGTTATAACGTTTTCTATAGAAAGTGGAGGATGTATTGCATATGTTCTGTGGCTTTGAGATTTTCTGCCCTGTATCCTAGGTCAAATATTGCATTTTTTAAGAAGATTGTTCCCTCACAACATATCTGACAAAACTTTACCTGCTTTGTTGTTATGTGACTAGTATTTAGCTTTCAGTTTATGGAGCATATCCTGTCTTTTTTAAGTTCAAATCGTTTATTTGTACTCCAAGAGACACTACATCCTTATTTAATTCTGCGGTAGGGAGAGGAGTCATTTCCTAGAGACATCTTTCAAAGAGTTGAGCAAAGTTATTTCATGCGTATAGTCACTTTTTTTTTTTAAGATTGGAGGCTCTGCTAATGAGAAGTCCCCTAGCTACTGTCTTATGTGCCTGCCATATTGAGGACAACTTCTCATGGAGAGTATCATTCTGACAGAAGTAGTCCTCTAGGCTGCACTGATGGAGGAGAGGAATTGGGCATCATGAAGCAAGAAATCATTGTGTGTCCATGGGTTGCATCCTCTAAATTGGAAAGAGTCTTTAAGCGAGACATGTAAAGGAGCATGTCTGACCACAGTATATTTCTGAGGAAGCATGTGCCTTGCATCAGGCAACAGTCTATTTGAGATTGGTATGTGGAAGAATTGTATGTATATGATTTGTCTTGTGGGTGCAATGTGTGACATGTGTCATCAAGATTGAAGTCTGTGAGAAATTTAGTTAATGATTTGCAGGATGATTTGAGGGTTTTAAAGGTACAAGTGATGGAGGGAATAGAGGTATCGAGCTGCAGGTCTAACATGATTAAGATCACCCTTAATCTAGATTAGGCCTTTTTGGACTGACGTGGTCTTCGTCAGGATTCTGTGCAAAATATAATTTTGGTTTGCATTAAGTGCATAAATATTCACCAGGTTAAACAATTGGCTGTGAAGAATGCATAATAGTACCAATCAGTGGCCCTGCAATTCAGTTGTGATCTGGAATAGTTCAAAGGACACAGATCTATGGATGAGGATGGATACTCCTTTTAGCTTTTGAGGTATATATCGAGTGGTTTTGGGAAAGGTATTGTTGCCTATAGTGAAGGAAGGTATCTTTGCTCTGGCAAAATGTTTCCTGAAGGTATAAGATATCTGCCTTAGCCTGTTGTGCATCTCGTAGTAGCATAAGGTGTTTGTGAGGGGTATTTAAGCCTCTCGTGTTATGAGAATATATTTTCATTATGGAATGTAGGTAAGAAGGGTACTGTATGAACTATAGTGTGTCTATCAAGTGCAGGTAATTGCTGGGTTCTAACTGTAGACCAGAGGTGCTCTATTATCAGCAGCGTCTCCATTTCTACAGATTTGATATGGTCATACTGTTGCTTTGATCCGTTTGAGGAAATAAATCATGGTGGGAATTTAGGACTTTGCATGATTTAGCAATATGAGTTAATGTTCTCCACCATGTCCGAGTCTCCAAAAACCAAACCTCAGTGTGATATTTTAGGAGATACGGAGAAGTCTGTGAAGTCTGATATAATTGGGTCACTCCGGGGGGGGAGGGGGAACCTGGAAGAATAGGAGGTATTGGGTTGCCAGAAGCATACTTTGGTATTAAAAAAGATCTAAAGTAAGTATCTACGGAGATGCCTGAAAGTAGGGCTGGTCTCTGGTGCCAAGCAGTATGAGGGATATGATGTAAGGCTAAATTAACCCCAAGCAGTATGGGTCACCCAGAACCAGCAATTCCTGAAATTGACATAAATTGTTACAGTTAGCATTGTTAAACATTAGCAACAGTGTGAAAATAGCATTGTACTTTCATGGTGCAAGTGGAGTTATTTCACTTTTTTTTCAACATTAATGTTTAGCATTGTGGAAGCCCTTGGTGGCAGAACCCCAGAAGACCCAGTTTGATCTGAGTTAAAAGTAGATGTTTATGGTTTTGGTAATACTGGTATCTCTAATGTTAAGGATGCTTAGTGGGCCACAAATTGTCCTGTTGTCCCCATATAGTAATCCTAGGGGAAATGAGCCCACAGTTTGTCTCTGGTAGTGGTTGGAGAGAGATTCAGAAATTATGGTTATAACAGTCCACATGGGCTATATGTGAATCACTTAAATGAGCTAGCTTGTTACATAACAAATGGGCCATGTTGTCAGTGAAGAACACAGATCTTGTCTGAGCCCTTCAGAGTTAAACATTGGACTAGACTAGGGTGCCCCCTTTCTCTCCTCTTATACACCCTTACCCTAGAACCAATAATGGAAAGAATTTGTTGAAAATACCCAGACATATAGGGCATCCTCTTTGGATCCTTCCAATATAAAACTTATTTGTCTCGAACACTGCTCTTCCAGTCAGTTTACTATAAAACCCTTCAATCTTACAGCAGCTGCTCTTATTACAAATTAAATCTAACAAAACACAAGCCATGGGTGTGGGAGTAGAGGAGACTACATTTTCAATATTAAAATCCAAATTAAACTTGACAGACTTACTTTCCTAGGTGAAGCACTGCCTTTCTCTATGCCCAACATTTTTTTTGTATATTGAGTTTTTCTTTTGTTATTAGTAGAACAGAAATGAAAAATCATCAAAGTAAACCGAGACTCGCAGATCTCTAATGCAGTAAAAAAACGTTTGGTCTCGCAGGACCTTTGTATAACAATCAACAACACACTCTGCCCAACATTTTCAATCTCAGTTAAACTAAACTTAGCAAGTCCATATCGATCTTACAATCTACATGGAAAGGGAAATTAAATTCTCTGTCAGGCTCTGAAAACAGTACCCGTGCAATATTTTTAAACACTCCAAAAGTGCATAAACTGTTTGGATTTGTTTGGAATGGTATGAAACCCAGGGTATTGGAATAGTTCCTGCACTGACCCCTTAGCGATGAGAGCATGTGTTTACCAAACATATTTAATTATGATAAAGCAGTAATTCTTAGCGACATATCTACAACACACTTTCACAAACATAGACCACAATGAGTAACAATTGAGGGATACTGGTTTAACAAGCAATGGCCATCCATAATATGGACCTCAAAACCCACTCAACCAAACCCCCTTCACAGCTTGCCTATTCTAATTAACATGTTACATATCTGACATAGAACTAGATATCTCAATATGGCCCTGTCTCCATGGCAACTCCTATCATAGCTATACAGATATTCATCCCGAACTTTAACAATAAAATATGGGAGAGAGCCAGAGTAAGATTTCTACACCAATTATGTCTTAAATGCACCCTGAGGTTATTTTTAGAATTTTTAGCATTCCATAATCTACCCAGCAAAGTTCTCATATATTCAACTCAAAGATTATGCAACCGCACACAGTCTATCCCAGCAAGTTGAAGGCAATAAGCAGCTATCCGATTTCGAAACTGAATGCATAAAAGACAGACGCCCAAAGAAATTAATCTCCATCAAATAAAAACTACTTCAAATACCATCCTCCTTCCCCAGTCTATTTTGTATTGCAGTATGGGAATGAGAGTTAGGCTGTGCAATTCCAGATGAATATTGGAGAAAAGCAATTACAGCATACAGGGGACTCACGTTGAACGCTAACCACATTGAATTGTCACACAAAAACTCTCTCTAAGATATACCCTTCCAAATCAGACTGATGTTAGTGTTGCCACTAAGGTACAATGCTACACATCTGTTACCAGTGCCCAACTTTATCCTCCTACTGGGCATCTGTCAAGGATATTATAGAACGTGCCACAGGACTGCCGTCCCCTCAGTCACCACAAAGTACACTTTTACTCATTATGCCCTCCCACTACCAAAATGTTGAGAAGTATTTAACCTGCCACATTCTTCGAGTATCACTCACCCTGATAGCGAGGAAATGGGCCTTCACAGAGACCTTGAAAAGAAAAGAGCTATATATAACTATATATAGAAACCTTAATATCGCAAAATAGTTTATTGGAGCGATCATGGGATAGGTGGGCATGGCTTTTTACACACATCCACAAGAAAGCTAAATTGATCCTGTTATATTATTAGGGGGTGAACTTCTCACTGCAATAAAAGCGGTATAAACAAAGATACAAAGCTACAGTTATTCTCCCTCATTCTTGCGTCCTGGATGAATTGCACTAATACACTTTGGAAATCTGATGGCTGCTCTCATACAATGCAACGCAGGTGTTGTAGTTTATATGGAATATATTTTAGCTGGACCACTTTGTTGGGGCTCTGTGAAAGGAAATTGATGTTTATAATCTTATCCTCCTCTTACTACTGTTTAGAAAATAGAGCTACAGACAACATGGAATTTTAACATTATCTATATAATGATACTACTACTACCAAACTGACACTGTATTTTCACTATGCCATGTGGAATATGGAACTCACAGTGTTGAATTGTCTTTACAGTGTTGAATTTTCAATCATCAATGGCTAGCAAGTGAGTGGAGATTTTGAGCTCTGATATTTCGACTTACTAGCAATATATATTTTTCTTCATATACTTTATCGCCTGGATCAATCTTTGTGCTTAAACAACATCATGGGGAACTGTTTCTATTCTGACTAGTCTAGTAAGTGGTGGTTTTACAAAGGTATGGGTCATCTTTAATCTAGATTCAACAAAATGATGCTAGTCCGTGCAGCAAGGAGATAGATTATTTAATTTTATAACATGACAGGAGGCTTCATATTTGCTTAAGTCTCTCTTTAGTAGAACTTCACAGCAGCACATTAACACAGAGAGAAGAACAACCAAAGTGGCGCTCTGCATGGAGCAGTGGAAAGCAGTCCTTCTATGCATGGATGCAAAGTTGTCGGACTTAGGGTTGAAGGAACTAGGCCCCCTGGCCAAGGGCCTACTATTCGGAGAACCTTTCATCAAAGAGCTTCACAAGCACGTGAACCTCTATACAACCCTGAACAAAGCCCAGTCCTCGATGAAACAAGTCTTCCGTCCACATACCTCTCAAGTTTTTGGCAGGGCTGGACGACAGCGGGGTCGTGAAGTCAGCCACTTCTGGTGGTCTGGCCATCGAGGATCCCAGGCACCCTCCTTTTTCCCCGCCTACTACTCCAGGACCTTTACCACCCAAAGGCCGGACCGCTGTAGAGGGAGCCGAGCTCGCGGAAGAGCAAGAAATCCCACAGGTGAGCCCTGTTTCTGTAAATTACCTTTCCACTCTATTGCATGTGGGCAGGTTGCATCAATGCATTGACATGTGGCGGGAGGTCTCCTCGGACGTGAGTGTACTTTACGTGGTTCAGGGTTATAGACTTTCATTCCATGTCAACACAGATTTGTCTTCCTCTGACCCCCGTGTCTTTGAGGGACCATCAGGCACTGATAGATGCCAAGATCCAGGCCCTTTTTGAAAAGGCTGTGTCCCAGTGGGCGCCAGATGACGGAGGTTTCTTCAGTTCCATATTCCTGGTAAGGAAGAAGTCTGGGGACTTCTGCCCTGTTATAAACTTGAGAAACCTGAATGCCTTCGTCATTTACTGACACTTCAAGATGGAGGGCATCCATCTGTTGCAAGACCTCCTCCACCCCTGGGATTGGTTCTCCTCCCGGTGGACCCTACTTACCAACAGTTCCTCCATTTCCTCTGGAAGGGCAGACCTTGCCAGTTTACCTTCCTACCCTTCAGCCTCAGCTTGGCCCCATGGTGTTTCACCAAACTGCTGGAACCAGTGACAGCACGACTTCAATGGGGTGTTGTCTCATCTACCTGGACGATCTACTGATATTCTGCGAGGAGCCCCCCAGGCTGAAATGTCAGACACTCTCTTCAATCTCCTTGTTCGAGTCGCTGAGGTTTGTGGTCAACTGGGAGAAATCGTCTCTCACACCGACTCAGGTGATCGAATTATTGGGTTTCGAAATAGACATAATGGAGTGCCTCCTACGCCTTCCTCAGTCCAAGATCTCCGCCATTCAGAAGGAAACCTTGAAGATTCTGCGGCAGGACCAGATCCCGCTACAAATGCTGGCTTGCGTGGTGGCTCTCCTCTCCGCATCAAACCAGGCGATCTACCCGAGACCCCTTCACTACAGGCCAAGCAATGCCTGAAGGCTTGTTTCCTGTGCAGGAGGCCCTCCTACGACCAAGTGATTCCTCTCACGCTGAATGTCAGATCAAGCTTTGCTGGTGGCTGCTTCACACATCCGCCTGGAACAGCAAAGCAATCTTCGTCACTTGTGCAACCGCCTACATGGGAGATTCCTGGTCGGAAATGGAAACAGAGTATCACATTAATTGCCTGGAACTGATTGCAAACCCATTTGCAGTACGGAGGCTTGCGAGCCACCTGTCGGATTGTTGCATTCTACTCAGGATGGACAACATTTCGGCAGTGCAATACATCAACCGCCTAGGATGGGCCCACTCACGAATTCTTTCGGAGGTAATGAAGGAGACTTACAGCTGGTACAGCTGGCTTCCGGGCCTGGCTTGCATGGCGGTGGATGCCTTTCTTCAGGAATGGCCATCTCAGTGAGTTTATGCATTTTCTCCAGGGTCCTGCTGCAAGTATGAGGTCAACGAGCATCATTAGTGTTACTGACTCCCCTTTGGCAAGGCCAGGTTTGGTTTCCAGAACTTCTGGAATTTTAACATCTGTATCCACTTCTCCTGCCGTCCCCGCAGACACTCCTTGTGGTGGATGGCCACCTCCACTTGGTGGTCTGGACTCTTTCCGGGGATCCCGAAAGTCAACGAACTATCGCACTCGGCTAGTGACCTCCTTTGGGACTCCTGGCACTAGGAGATGCTACTTATCTACATGGAACACTTGGTGTCGTTGGTGCCTGGAACAGAATACTGATCCCTTTATTGCCCCTGTATCCAGCGTTTTGAACTTCCTGTCTCACCTCTTTGACCAGGGACGGTCATATCGTTCAGTTAATGTGGCCAGGTCTGCGATCTCTGCGGCTCATGTGCCTCTCCGAGGCTCTCCTATTGGTCAAGACCCGTTGGTTTGTAGACTCCTTAGGGGCATCAGACTTACATGCCCTCCAGCACCTAAGTACACCTCTCTCTGTGATGTACGCACATTCTTAACATTCCTCCAGGTAGGACAGATAATCAAGACCTTTCCCTATGATAGCTATCGGCTGATCTCCTTTCGTCTGGGCGTCCGGGCGTTCGATGTTGATGCATTCACTTTCTATCTGGAAGGGGGAACATTCTCGGTGTCTAGGCAGACTCGACAGCTGTCTTCTACCCATATTTCCATGATTCACCTAAACTCTGCGTGGTGGCGGTTCTATCACGCAATGTGACGACTACGGCTCTGCTTCACCCTTCTCATTCTGGACAATTGCCGGTCTCCTATGTACGACCTCACAAACCAGTCTCTTCCAAAACTTTTGCATGATGGATCAGATGGTTGTTGTCATTGGCAGGTGTGGGCTCATCCTTCAGAGCGCATTCGGTTAGGGGCGCAGCGGCATCTGGTGCCATAGTGGCTGGCGCTTCCCTTCACAACATCCTATGTTCAGCACACTGATCTCGAGAAGACACCTTCCGACAGTTTTATTTCAGGCCAGTTGAACATGCACCATTTGCTTTGTTGGCTGAGCGTTAAAACAGCAAATATGAAGCCTCCTGTCATGTTATAAAATTGTAGATTATGCTAGCTTTAGTGTACCTATAATCTTAATTTTATTAATGACAGGAGGCGAATATTTCCTCCCAGTTTTTCATCCCTACCCTCGTTCTGTTTTGGTAACCGTAATGCCTGATTTTGCACTGGGTGGCTGCATGTTTTTTCTAAGTACATTTCATTAGTTAACCAAATCTTTCAATTCTGTTTATCTCGTTTCAGTTTAAAGTTTAATCGACGGTACCACGTTCGAAGTTCTCTTTCGGCTGAAGGCCATCGGTTGGATCCATTATCTCTTAGGACTACTGTTGTATTTCGTTGTTTGTTCTGTTTCTCTGTTTTGTTGCAGCTTGAAAGAGGAAGTAGTTACTCTTTTCTGATTGGTTGTTTTTCTCTCTGTGTTAATGTGCTGCTGTGGAGTTCTAGAAAAGAGAGACTTAAGCAAATATTCGCCTCCTGTCATTAATAAAATTAAGATTATAGGTACACTAAAGCTAGCATAATCTACAATTTTGCTCCAGTAATATAAAAAAAAAAATCTTACTTCATTTCCAAAGAAAACTGAATAATCTTGGGATTTTTTTTTTATATGTTAATATTCAGAATACAGTATATTTTCACAATAGCTAGAAGAGCCAGGCGCTCACACACACACAAAAAAGAAAACTTTGTTTCATTTTGCTCTACTTGTTGTTTATAGGATTCGTATAAATTATTAACCCTTTGGGTCTGCACAAGAAAACATCAAATAAACAGTAAAGTTGATAAAAATAACCAGCCTTGTGGCAATATGTTTGATATGCGACTCCAGGGCCACTCAGTGCACACACATGTCTTTCCTGTGTTATGATTTTCATTTATTGTTCTCCAGTCACCAATACATTTCTTTTGTTTTTGGCCAGCTGGAGTTGCTCTCTGGTTTCTTACTGCATTGCAAAGGTCATTAGTATATCAGAAGTGCCCTTCCAAGCTCTAAACAACAGATGGAGACTTCCATTCTCTTTTTTGCCTCAAGATTGGAAATACTTATGCTTCTAAGGGTTACAAAAAGGTGCACAAGTGCAGACAGACAACTCATCTCTATTACATTTATATCAATCCTGTGCACTTGACTTTCTTATAATGGCACAATAAGAAACAAAGGGATACAAAATTATTATTGATAATGCCACTGGCTCTATTAGAATACATAAATACACAAATATAACCAGGGTTAAATTGTTGGAAATTCAGAGTAAATTCAAAGAGAATATAGAATGCAAGGTAAAAATAGCTAAACTAGATGTGACTTGGTGTATTTTTTTGAATTGTCTATTTGTTTCTTGAATTTGAATATTCTATTTGAATTCACTTTGAATTCCTAGAAATCCTTAATTTAGTAAATAACTCTGTTTGCGTTAGAATTGATAGGTATTAGATTTGGAATTTAAACAGTTGAAATCATCATTTGTAAGCGCATGATGTTTTCCTAAATAAAAGTATTATTATTTTTCCTTTTACTGGGCGGCCATTCGTTTGTCCATTATTTAAATTCAGACTATTGTGACTGGGTGAAAACACGAGTAACATTTTGATTTTAAAGACTAAAATAATCGAATGTCCTTCTCTTTATGATTTTAAATATTATTTTATTGATGACGATTACAATGATACAAATAAAGACTAGTCCCACAACAATACTGCATATAGCTGTGTACAATAAATAAATAGATATTCATCAGTCCTATAGAACATTGGAAGATTGTGGATGCAGTCAAAAAGGCTGCATTAAGGAATGTAGAGGTCAATTAAGAAAGAATGCAGATGAGCTTGCATTTTGGTGGTTAGTTTATCACATAGGGATAATAAATGTAACATTATATAAATGTAAAATGGTACCTAGAAGGGACATAGATTCCAGGTATAAAAGAATAGAAAATCAGTGCCCAATAATTAGATATTACAAATATGCCTATCTCTTTAAATAGAGTAGAAGATGGTAGACAATATTTTGAAAGTCTCGTCAGCAGGTTAAATGAGGCCTTACATTTGGAAAAGGCGCATAAGTTTTGAAGTTATAGAAAACATTCAGCCGAAGATGTACCGTATATACTCGAGTATAAGCCGAGTTTTTCAGCAAATTTTTTGTGCTGAAAAACCCCAACTCGGCTTATACTTGAGTTAGTCTGTATTGTGGCAATTTACATTGCCACAATACAGACCAGGACCGACGGGCTCATTACAAGCCCGGCGGTCCTGTTGGAGGCTGACAGCGAGCTCTTACTTACCTTCCTGCATCTCCTGTCAGCTCCCTTCTCCTCTGCGCAGCTCCCCGGTCAGCTCCGTTCTGCTCCCACTGTAAACAGAACAGAGCTGACCGGGGAGCTGCACGGAGGAGAAGGGAGCTGACAGGAGCTGCAGGAAGGTAAGTAAGAGCCACTGTCAGCCCCCCCCCCCCACTGAACTGCCAATGCCACTGGACCACCAGGGATTTAATATTATTTTATTTTAATAAAAATAAAATAATATTATAAAAATAATATTATTATATTATTATTATTTTAATATTTGCATTATTTTTTTTAAAATGTTTTTTGTCCCCCCTCCCTGGCCAGGCAACAAGCAGGGAGGGGGGACAAAAAAACATTTTAAAAAAATAATGCAAATATTATAATAATATAATAATAAAATAATATTATTATTTTAATATTATATTATTTTAATAATATTATTTTAATATTATTATTTTAATATTTGCATTATTATTTTTTAAATAGTTTTTTGTCCCCCCTCCCTGCTTGTTGCCTGGTCAGGCAGGGGGGACAAAAAAAATAAAAAATAAAAATAATGCAAATATTAAAATAATAAAATAATATTATTAAAATAATATAATATTAAAATAATAATATTATTTTATTATTTTATTATTATTATATTAATATTTGCATTATTTAAAAAAAAATATGTTGTCCCCCCCTCCCTGACCAGGCAACAAGCAGGGAGGGGGGACAAATTTTTTTTTTTTAAATAATGCAAATATTAAAATAATAATATTATTAAAATAATATAATATTAAAATAATAATAATATAATAATAAAATAATAATATTAAAATAAAAAAATTAAAATAAAAATGCCCTCCCCTCATCCAGTTTACACACTGCACAAACACACACACTGCATTATATACACACTGCATTATATACACACACACAACACACAAACACACACGCACTGCATTCATTATATATACACACACAAACACACACTCTGCATTCATTATATATACACACAAACACACACTCTGCATTCATTCTATACACACACTGTAAATAAATATTAAATTAATGTAATTTTATTGGGATCTAATTTTATTTAGAAATTTACCAGTAGCTGCTGCATTTCCCACCCTAGGCTTATACTCGAGTCAATAAGTTTTACCAGTTTTTTGTGGTAAAATTAGGGGCCTCAGTTTATATTCGGGTCGGCTTATACTCGAGTATATACGGTACTACTTGTATCTATTAGAAGTTCTAAAAGTTGCCTTCCCTCGTGTAAGTTTTAATGGCCTACTGAACTGTACACCTGATAAACATATCAACATTGAGAGAACCACAGGACCTCCAGGTTAAGCTGTTCAGAAACCTCCTAAGGATATTATTTTTTATTTACCTTACTTTGAATTACAGGAACATGAAACCAGAGTTCTATTTAGTTTAAACTGACATGCTTGCTTTCTTTCAAAACCTCTACAGCACCACATTATATGCCCAGGGCCTCATTAAACCCCATATATATATATATATATATATGTATATATATAGGAGCAGAAATTATATAGCAGTGGCAGTTAGTATTTTCCCTAATGTCCCTAGTTATCTGGTGACCTGAGACCTGAGATTCTTCAAAAACATGATGCCTCCCTTTGTTTATAACAAGCTGTGGTTAAGTTACTGCTTGTATCTTTCTATCACCACTTGGTTTGGACTTATTATATATTGCCCTTATTTGGCAACACTTTGATATACCTGCCCCAATGTGTTGTAGTAGGTGGTACTAGTCATTTAGCTCTGCTGGATTAGGTGCTATAGTTCTTGGACTGGAAAGTGCAATCAAGAGTTGGGGGATGGTGAGGCCTTCACCAATGAAGAGTTATGGGATGGTGATACATGCGTTGTAAGTAAAGACTTTTGTTTCCTTTTCATGTATGAATCTTGGGAATTAAAATGTTGTCATGTCATCTTGTGTGTATTTTTGCCTGTATGCTTAAATGTGTGGGTAAAACAGTGAGAAGGCTTGCTGGAGAGGGGCTGCTGCCAGATGGAGTAACTGCTTTAAGATTTATCTGATAGGAGCAAGTGGAAACGAGGCTTAGAAACAAACGAGGCTTAATGAAACAACTACAATCAGAAATCTTATAGAAGTGGTACTTCTGGCATAGGTCTCAAAAAGCACTGCTATCCTAGGAGATCATATCACACTTCAATTATATCTTTATTATCTACTTTCTCTAAAAGTCTTATATTCTTATTTCACTAAAATGCATAGCAGACATTATATCTGTGATATATTCATATTAATGCTCTTTATAATTTGGAATTACTAACTGTTAAAGAATATTTTACCTCTGCAAAGAAACCTCTCTTCCCCTTTTTCATTCACTCATGTCAAGCACAATAATTCTTATTCCTCATTCATAATCTTGTTATCTCTCATCCTGTAGAACCAGACAGCTTGAAGAAACTGTTACTTAAAAGTTTTTTGCTGTTCCAGTTAAGGTTATCTTTTGGATAGGCAGTTATTTGCATTATTATTTGTGATTGGATGCAATATATCAAATATGCTGCCTGATTAAGAAACATTTTCGATTCTACTCTGACCATAAAAAAAGTAAAAATGCTAGTGTCAATTACGTTGTTATGGTGTTTTCTGCCAGAAAAATCTGGGCACTATCTTACCTTAAGTAGTTAAAAATGGTTCAAACCTCAAAGTTGTCCAGATGGAGCATGTCCTTCCCCACCTCAATCCCTTGCTTCAGTGCAAAATCCTCTGACTTGTTGATAGACTTAGAGCGTCAGCTGTACGCTGATGATACCCAGTCATCTTTCCTCCCTGGACCTTTCCCCTGCTGCCCTGCAATGTGCCACTGCTTGCCTTTCTTCCATCTTTGACTGGAAGGCCTCCCACTTTCTGAAACTCAATCTCTCTAAAACTGAGCTCCTTGTCTTTCCTCCTCCTAATACTGATCCTCCTCTTTTGCTCTACCTTCAAGTTAGTGGTATCCACATAAGATCATCCTTGCAAGCACGCTGTCTTGGCATCATACTTGATTCTGGCCTCACCTTTGAGCCTCACAGCCAATATGTTGCCAAATCCTATAGATTCCATCTTAAAAACATAGCCCGCATCCGCCTCTTTCTTATGCAAGATGCTACCAAGGAGCTTGTCCATGCTCTAGTAATTTTGCATATGGATTATTGTAACCCTCTCCTAATTGGTCTTCCCAAAAGCCATATTGCCCTGCTACATTCTGTAATGAATGCTGCCACCAGACTGATTCTCCTCTCTAGTCAGTCCTCTCACACCTCACCACTCTGTCAGTCCTTACATTGGCTTCCTGTATCCTATAGGAGTCAATTCAAAGTGCTAACCATACCTATAAAACACTGAACAATTCTAGCCCCTCTTATATCTCTTCACAGATCCATAGGTATGCCCCTTCTCGGTCTCTCCGCTCTGCCCGTGAACTTCTCCTGTCCGTTGATTGCATCTGTACTGCCAACTCACACTTGCAGGACTTTTCACGGGCAGCTCCCTTCCTAAGGAATAGCCTGTCTACCGCCATCAGATTCTCCCCTAGTCTTCAATCGTTTAAAAAGTGCCTTTAAACCAATCTCTTTAGGAAAACTTATGGCCTCCCAGAGTAACCTCTACCTTACATACCTGTTTCTTGCTCTCTCCTAAAGAGCAGCACTCTACTCTCTCCTCCAGCTCTGCTTCACCCCCACCTTATTTGATTGCTATTTCCTGTCCTAATGTGTTTTATACCCCACCTCCGATAGACTGTAAGCTCATTTGAGCAGGATCCTCTTCAACCTATCGTAAGTATCCTTGTAATTGTCCTATTTATAGTTAAAGCCCCCTTCTCATAATATTGTAAAGCGTTGCAGAATCTATTGGCGCTAAATAAATGGCAATATTAATAATAATCCTTGTCTACCCACTGACAATCATCTATCTTAAAGAGAACACTGAAAACATTGCACTTCTGTATATGATAGAATTATGTAAGACATGGAAATCATAGGAGAATGTGCAAAATAATTTAAACAAGATGGGGACAGGTACGTGAAATAGCAGATATCATATAAAAAAATAAATGTTAATGCATATAATTCATAAAAGTGTACAATTATGATGGTATGTGGCTGCAACAGGAAGTAGTATGAGGTTCTAACCATGACCAAGGCAAACAACCTCCTACTCTGTAGAACCAGTGGTTCGGTAAGACGTCTTTAATTACTGAAACATTAGCTTTATTTCTTAGTTCTATTTCAAACTTTGAGAATATGAGCTTCAGGATCAGCTATCACTCCGATTAACGTAAACTAAATAATATCTTTTACAAAAACGGAGAAACATTTTAAGAAGTGAGTACATTTATGCAATTCATTTTATGAAATAGTTTGAACACATTTCTGCAGCCTTTGCATCTCTAGAACAGACCAACTACTGGAGTTATTTGTCTACATTCATACCTTCCATCCATTAAATTACTAAATATAAAAACAATTCACAGTTTTCTACTTCATTAGCCATATATCTGACTAGGAGGTCTCTCTGGCAAATGGCACAACGAGTCAGTCTGCACTATTAATACATTGGCTGCTAGGTGACTTGGATTCCAATGTGAAATTTTAGCTCTTTATGTTTTACTATTCTTTCAAAGGTATAAAATGTGAATCTAATTTAGGAAACTATTTATACGTTCCTCCAAGGTAACATACAACATTGAAAACAATGTTTTCATCCTAATTGCAGGCAATTCAGCCATTCTGACAAAATACAAATGGCCATATTCAGAGCACAACAAATTAAATGAAGATCGAACTGTTTGTTGAACTAAATTTAGCAATTCATGCAATTCGTCCATTCATTTCTTTGTTAAATTACGAGAAATAAGGGAGCTATCTACTAAACAGAAATAAGGGAGCTATCTACTAAACAGCTCCTTATATGAGTACCCTTAAATATGTCTGTGACGATATAGCCCTAATATCGTCTGTGGGTACTTCCATTAACTTGCACAGCTGATCACTATAGTAAGTGCTATGACCTGGGCCTGGAGTCTCTTTATCCACCAGCATTCACATTATAGCAGATCTTGGATAGTTGCAGCAAGGAAAGAGACAACCAGCTTCTTTCTTGGTACAAACAGCTACTGCCTTTATTTTCACTTCACATAAAGATATACAAATTACATTTCCCTTCCCCCATCTGCAAGTCCACCTTGACAACAAAAGCATTCCTAGATCGGCCAGGCAGAAATCTCAGCATGGGGGGGGGAAGCTCTGCATCTTGTGCCATGTGACACATTACAGTCTCTTTTTGACACATCCCCCCCAAAGAAATAGACAGACTTGTGGCCAGATCCACGACGGGCCTACAACAAGTCTGTTGGACCCCCCAAGTCCTTGGGGGTCCAATGTGACTGGACAAGTGGGTGCAAGACAGTCCCTGGTCTCTTTGTGTATGTGGGCAATATGGTAGCCATTCCCCCCTCCCAACTCCCCTCTCCCAGGGCAGAATCAGTCCAAGGGAAAACACAAAGGCACACAGCAACAATACATTAAATCTTGGGGGGGTCTCCTGTAACGGAGAGGTAGTGCAATCCACAATATCTCCGCTGGTAGACTCCCTTCCTCCCAAGAACTAGACGACACATAGTCTGGGAGTCAACTGAGGCTTTATTCCAATGTCACACAATTTATACAGGTCGCCATGTAAGGGGTTTCTCGACTGGTGTTACAGGGGTTTTAATCAAGGGGACTGTGTGGGAAACTGACCATGCAAGGTCATTTCCCATCAGGCCATGCTGTACAGGAGAGATAATGGAGTTAGAATGTACTGATAATCACATAATCTCTCCGTACAGAAAACATACAATTATACATTAAAATCCATAACTTGTGGAAGACTAGGTGGAATTAGGCGAATGACTTATCATTGAGTAGCTGGGATCTGAGCACACTATCTGGTGAAATACCGCTCAGATCCCTGCAGAAATAAACAAAGCCATGCGAAAGACACTTTTAGGTGAATGGACCAGGTAACATGAGAATGCATAAAGAGCTTTAATATGCCGAACGAACGAGTCTCCCGAACGGCCTGGAAGTCCGGTAGTGTTCGTGAAGTCGAGTAGCCGTTTTTAGTTCCAGGCACTCGACGACCAAACACCGCTGGGCTTTTCGTGAGAAAAGATGGGCGCCGCCACGTGTTCGACATACGAATGGCAGCCACCTGCGAACCACATTAATTGGCTGGGGATACAACATTGCAATAGTTTAATGGGACACACACGACCCCCAGCGATTAAATTCACTGTTCGTGAAACTACCATATGCATGTTTGTGGCTTTCGTGCCACAAGCATTTGAATGCTCTATTTTTCTTACAACACAACCTAAGTAATATGGGTATAAGTAGGCAGGCTTAAAATAACAGTATATTATACATGAACACACAGTCTTAAGTGGCTAGGTTTGCCACATCTCCCATATTTGTAGGGTCTGGATCACGTGTTCAGAGATGGATCTGGGAACATTTTGCATCAGCTCCAACAGAGGTATAAACAATGGGAAATCCTTCTCAGCCCACCCAAACATCAAGGAACTCTTTCCAGGGACAACAAATAAAGTTGCATCCTTGATGGCCTCCTCATCAGGCAGTTGGAGCTGGGTCAGGCCATCTGTGCCTGAGACCCTGGGCATCGCTGTTAGGGACTCTAACTGATCTCCCCCTTGCTCAATTATTGCTAGCCCAGCTAAAAATAACTTCTCCACCCCTCCCCAACAAGTTGCATAGCTGGGACTATGTCTTCCATGATGGTTCCCAGAACAAACTGTGCTAGCTGCGCAATCGCTCCATCCTTACCTGATCGCGCAGCACTTGGTAATAGGGACTCTGCCCGGTACGCCACTCCTCTCTGCCCCTCTGACAGTGATGCAGAGCTGGGATCACATCCTTCTGGATGGAATACTAGACCCCACTACCCCTTGTTGCATCGCCAGCTCTCTCTCACCGGTCTCCTCTCTATTGGCACATTTCTGCCATTTGCTTCCACAGTAATATCCAGCCACATTTCAGGAGGGGCCATTGGCTTGTTCCCCATCAGCACGTCTGAGGGGGTAAGGGCATAGTAGTCATAGGGCACAAACTCCTCCACATAGAATGCCCAATCAACCCACGGCTCCACTTCCTCATAGAAAGTGTCCCTCCAGCCTGTATGGGTCACATTCACCTGGTGATCACGATCCTCGTGTGCCAGGTCCTCTACTGCGATTGCTAGCAGATCCCCATCACTTACTCGGCCACCTGTGGTATACTTGTAGTCCTACAGGGGGGATAAAGGATGAGCCAGAAATCATAAAAACAAATGTTTTATAACATATATATTAAGAAAAGCAAACAAAGACAAGGCAAAAGAAAGTTCAAATATAAGTCCAAGTGTGAATCCAAATGGTAAAACTTGCTGGTAGATAAACCCTCAAAGAGTCAAGGTAGTTCCTCTGGAATGGGGTCAGGTCAGAGTATGCTTGGCAGCCATATATGCAACAGAAAGAGAGAACTAATGGTGCAGAAAATCCCAGAATAACATAAATGTAAATGAAACATCTATGGTCCTACTTACAATTGCTAAAGCTTTACCTAGCTCTAGTCTGAATGGCATACAGTGGTACAATCCCCACTAATAGGATGCGTGAGGTGTAGGTAGGCAGATGTATAATCGGTATGAAGATCATAAAAAATATAAAAGAGACAGCAATAGTGCTCACAGTATAAAAGGTACCAGGAGTATAGAATAAAGAATAGGTACTCACATTTAATTGGGCAGACTAACTGCTCAGCGTGTAGGTGTAAGTGGTATAATCCCCACCATGGATTCTTTTGGAGTGGTCCTCAATGGAACTTAAAATCGGGTGCCGGGTAAAAAATAACAAAAAAGTAAACTGGCACGCTCACAGTGGAAAGAGGCCATAATACCTTTATTAAAATACAATGTAAAACAAACAGTTAAAATATCCACGCGACGACCTATAAATTGGTAACCAGATGCGGGTTCGAAACCTTATCAAGGTTTTGCCTTATTTTTACATCAACTCACCTAGACAGACATCGCTTCCGAGTGGGCTCACATTATTACGGCTTTACCACAAACACACATACTGAGCTAACCAGACATAGTGACATCACTTAAAATATTTTGTTATGACTTTGTTTAAAACATGTCTCCTTTAAGCGACTTACAAAAACATAAAAATGAGGCACCGATAATCTGGAAATGTACTTAACAATACTATTACTGTATTAACCCTATGCTGGACTACCCATGCATTTCCCCCTCTTTATTCTGTACCCTTATATTTACCTTAATAAAATAAAGAAAGTATTTTTCTCAAGTGAAGGTTGAAAAATCATACCTGGCAAGCATTGGTTTATATCGGGAGTGTGGGTGTGGTTTCTTTAAATTTGGCACCTAAAAAGATTTTTTAAAAAGTCTAGAATGATAGTAGACCAATGTAGGGAATAGTGTATGAAATTTGGAAGCAAAACTAAGCTTCTAAATGGGAGAAAATTACAAAAATAGCGAGTAACATGACTGCAGCCATTTTGGATCATTTCGGGCCTGTCACCACGTGCAGTGGAGCATGGAAAATTTAGTGCAGCTGGGGTCTGGTTGTATCCGCAGACTACATGAAAGAGGGAAGTTCCTCCTAAAAAGGTCAGGGAGCTAGTAATGAATATCCTCCTATGAAAAACGGAGGATATTGAGCATTTAGACTCCACATGGTGGCGGCCATGTTTTTGAAGTCTTTACTAACGAAACCCATGTAGGGAACTTGGTAATTAAAGGGGAAAGCATAATTTTAATAAAAATATATAAAAATGCTATATTGGCAAATAAATGGATGTGAATAATACAAACAATAATATAAATCATACAATAAGAGGGAAATACATAATATAAACAGGTAATATACATCTTAATATAAATACTTTAAAAAACTTATCACATAGGGAATTAACAAAGATAACAAAGATTTTTTTTAAACTGTTATAAGAAATTAAAAGGATCAAACTCAATATGAAGACCATCTGGCATAAGAGTTTGTAAAAGGAAAACCCAATACATCTATTTTTTGCCTAGAATTTTCTTAAAATCACCACCTCTCCAAGGACTTTTACATTTTTGTATACCTATACATTTTAAAAGGTTAGGGTTTTTGTTATGTTGTAAAAAGAGTTTAGATATGGAATGGTTAGTAATATTCCAGCAGTGCTCAGCCAATCTTGTTTTTAGGCACCTAGAGGTCATTCCTACATATTGGAGGCCGCATGGGCACTCCAATAGGTATATGACAGTTTTAGTGTTGCAGCATATTTGATAGGATAGGATTTTTTTGTGTTATTCAATGTGAAGTGAGTGGTTTTTGATCTTATGCTGGGATCTCTTGTTTTACATACAATACAGTGATTACATTTAAAAACTTTTGATTTGGATAAAAAGGATAAGTTATTGTTGACCCTGTTATTTGTATAATTCTTAGTAAGGATCGTTCTAAAATTTGGGGCACCTCTAAAAACAACATTTGGTCTATCTGGAATAAAATATTTAAAAGCTTCATCCTGTTTTAATATGTGCCAGTGTTTTTTAATAATTTTTTTGACCAGATTACTTATTGTTAAAATTAAATATAACCGGCATAAAATTAGAATCTTTTTTGTCTCTATTTTTGTATTCTAAAAGATCTATCCTGTCTTTTTTTGTGATGGTCTCTAGAGTATTGTTGAGGTTATCCAAAGAGTAATTTTTGTTGGTGTACTTGTTTTTTTAATTCTAAGGCTTGTTCTTCAAAGTCTGTGATTCAGGAGCAGTTTCTACATAAAGGTAAGAATTGGCTTTTAGGAATTCCTTCAAGCCATGATTTGTGATGACAACGAGATTGGTCAATTACTGTATTAGTGCATACTTTTTTGAAAACAGTTTTAGTGTTAATTGTGCCATTGTGGATAAAAATATGTAGATCTAAAAAATTAATACATTCTCGACTGTGTTCTGAAGTTAAAATGATACCATGGCTGTTGTTATTTAAATTATTTTTAAAAGGTTTGAGAGAATCTTCTGGGCCTTTCCAAATAAAAAAAAGATTGTCTATATATCTAAAATAGAAGACCAGGTTTGTTCTCCAAACATGCTGACCCAGATGACCATGGATCCCCAATTGGCCATGAAGAAGTTAGCATAGCTCGGGGCAAACCTGGTCCCCATAGCTGTACCTTTTTTTTTTAATATAAAAATAATCTAAAAACCAAAAATAATTGTTATTTAAACTGATATTAATACCTTCTATAATAAAATTGATCTCTTCTGCTGGGATAGAGTTTTCGGATGTTAAAATGATTATGACATCATTGCTGTCTCTTTTATATTTTTTATGATCTTCATACCGATGATACATCTGCTTACCTACACAGTCTTATGTATCCTATAAGTGGGGATTGTACCACTATATGCCATTCAGACTGGAGCTAGGTCAAGCTCTATCAATTGTAAGTAGGACCATAGACGTTTTATTTACTTTCATGTTATTCTGGGATTTTCTGCGCCATTAGTTCTCTCTTTCTGTTGCATGTATGGCTGCCAAACATACTCTGATCTGACCCCATTCCAAATGAACTACCCTGACTATTTGAGGTTTTATCTTCCAGCAAGTTTTACCATTTGGATTCACACTTGGACTTATATTTGAACTTTCTTTTGCTTTTTCTTTGTTTTCTTTAAAACATAAGACCAGCTTTGATCCAGAGGAAGAGCTAAGCCCACTCCATTTCCTGTGTTCAAAGCAATTTTTCAACAATACTCACTTCTCCTCCTGTTGCTTCATTCGCCATTCGAACGCCGGCGAAACTACTGAATATCGTCCTAACAGAATGAGAACAGTTTGTCCATTCATGTTAGGACACAATTCGGTACTTTTTGTTTGGATCAGAATTTCATTCGAATGAATGAAATTCCAATCCTATTCATGCCGCAGCTGCATCTTCCAGCTGTTTAGTAAATAGCACTCTAATTCCCACGGTATTAGGGAGCTATTTACTAAAAGGCTGAAAAATTACTTAGTATTAGTAATTAAGGGAGATTAAAATGAGTGGTGTGTGGGAGCCCATGTGACAATGGGGGGGGAGGATTATTGTCCCCCCCTCCACCCCTACCCGCTGCTCATTAAGTTATAATGAGGGGGGGGACTTATTGTCCTGACCCCCCCAGCCCCCTCCCATGAACGACAGGTGGGGGCACTAGTGACAATAGAAGTGGAGGATGTATTGTCCGCCACCTCCCTGGCCCCTACCCAAAAGTGGAGGATGGGGGCCTAGTGACAATAGGGGGGGACCTATTGCCTCTCCACCTAGCCCCCGCCCATGAGTGGCAGGTGGGGCTCTAGTAACAATAGGAGGGGAAAACCTATTGTCCCTCCCACCCATGAGCAGTGGATGGGGGCCCTAAATGACAATAGGTGGGCCTATTGTCCCCATCTGGCACCCACTCATGAGCAACGGGTGGGGGCTAAATGTAAAAATAACCCCCCAAGGTGACTAGGGGACCCAAAGCCCCTAGTCACCCCCCCTCAAATAAATAAAAAGCCTATCTACCCTCCTCACCCTAAAAATGGTGAGGGAGGAAGCTATTATTATTATAAGATTTACATAGCGCCAACAAATTCCGTAGCGCTTTACAATGGATAAGCAATAAACCTAAATAGCTGTAAAAAAATAAAATCATACTTACCATTAGATGTCTTCTTTTTTCTAAAACCTTCATTTTTCAGCCCCCAAAAATGCCAAATAAAAATCAATAATTCCCATCGAACTTATAAAATATAATAAAAATCTGAGCGCAAAAAAAAAGTGTGGACAGTGGGGACACTGTTTAGTAAACATGCTACTAAACAGACATGATCAGATGGAGAGGTAGCATCGTAACGTCCCTAGGGCCCAAGAGACTCCTAAGAGGACCCGAGCAGCCAGCGATAGTCTGCCGATCTGCTAAGAACCCCAGAAAGAGTCCATGCCAACAGGGTCAGCCATCCTTCCAGGAATAGAAGATGTGGGTTCCCCTTCAGTCCGTGAGAATAGTAGGATGTGAATGTAGGAGGAGGAGATCCTCATCAGTCAGTCCCCTAAGGTCCGGCAAACAAGGTTGACTCTGTCACAGCGGTATGGTTAAGGTGGTGTTATTAGCTAAACAACGAGATGATGGAGAATTTTTAGAATCATTGTAGACGGATCATCAACGGATCTGGGTGAATTTTGGATATGTGGTTCACCCAGATCCCCCAGTTCCGAGGATTATGGGGTTATTGCATGTTTTGGGGTCCCTGTGATATGTTTGACAATACTGTATTTCTCTGCCTGTGATAATTATATTAACCATTGTGTTCAGTAATCATATCACAGGCAGAGGGGAGGATTTTGTGTGGGAGTGTCTCTGTGTATTGTACAGATTGATTGGTTGTATTTCAAAACTCTGTGGGCAGTACTATGTTTGTGGATTGTGAATAAAAGAGGCTGTTTGTGCCAGTACAGTCAGTTCTGCTTGACCTCAAAACGAAGTGTCGTCTCGTTATTGGGGGAATTGGATTGTATGCTGATTGCCAGGAGTGTAAGCTGATTGTATGCTTTTCTTGTTCAGCTGCTTACAGCATTCATATGCTTGAGAGCATTCGTATGCTTCTCCGGTTCGGTGGTTGTGGTGTCTGCTGCAGTGCTTGGAGTCCTCATGAAGCGCTAGGAGCATCCTTCAATGGAGGTACCCAGTCGGGGTGCCAGGTGATCCATTACAGTTCTGTCCTGGCGATTGATATACCTGACTGTCGACGCTCTATCCATCCAGAGTAGGATGCCACCAATGGAATACTCTTTTGCCAGTCTGCGGATAGTGAAGCACTGCACGAAGAATCCTAGGTATTCAACGTTAAGGAAGAATTCCTGAGTTGTGCACCCGCTTTTGTGGGTGTGCTCTTGCAGGTTGTCATCGTAGCCCCACAAGCTAGTATCCAACTCCTGAACTAAGTCCAGTTGAACATAGGGGTCAGACTGAGTAAACCTTACTCAGGGGGTAACATAGCGGATCTAAGTAAACCTTATTCATGTCCTAAGAAAAAAAGTCTGCGCCAAAAAGATAAAAATTACAATAAAAAATAAATAAAATATAATATAAAAGATAAAAAGAAATAAATATTAATAGTGTGCCGCCTATCCACATTCTGACGATCACGTGATCCGCGCATCATATTTCTTCATCTGCCGCGGGCCACGTGATACTTCCGCATACGCCCCCTATGACGTACGTGCCGCCAACGCATAGGACAGCCGCACTCTCCCACAGTTAAGATTCCCTCCCACCTCCTATCTCAGCACATCACGTGACGCGCAATATCTTTAATTAATTTACATTTAAAAATGCTCATTTTTTTATTTATGTCTACCTCATAATATTGTGGTATCTAATATTTACAAAAAACACATTTTTATTTATTATTTTATACTAAATTGTAATAATTTATGTTTTAAATGTACAATGCATTGTTTTGATTGGCTAATGATGTTATTTTGGCGCCATTTTTAAAGTACCAGTGTACCTATATATTCTCTTGATTTGCCAGGTTTTAAAGTTATTCCATTTTGATAAAACCCTAGTGGTGAAACGTGTTAATGGTTTTAAATATGGTGTATTTTATATAATAAATGATTTTTGTCTAGATTCCTGCGCCATTATCTTTTTATACACAATTTTACTTTCCTGGCATTTTATTCATCTTCTAATACCTATACAGAGGTGGGGATTATACCACCAACGCTACTACCAGAGTGCAGTGACGTCTGCACTCCATTTGTGAGTATATTTTATTATATTTTATTATCTATCACGTTATATCATCAGAGAGCACTATTTGCTGTTTTTTTCCTCTTCCCCTGAGTGTCGGACATCCTTACCCTTTGGAGGACAAGCATCGATATATCCTATAAGCGGGGATAAATCCGCTGTATGCCTGTTACACCTGAGCTGGCCATAGCTCATTCGAATGTGAGTGTTTCATTTATATTTTAAATTATTTTACATTCACTTTATACACTCTGCACGATTGGTCCTCTCTTCTTGTGTCTTCCATATCACGAGACGATTTTTGAACTACTACTACTAGAACTATAGAAGACACTTTACCAGCGAAGACAGTGACCAAGTCAACCGGACTTCTGTCATTCCATTGGGACTATTAATATTTATTTCTTTTTATCTTTTATATTATATTTTATTTATTTGTTATTGTAATTTTTATCTTTTTGGCGCAGCCTTTCTTTTTTTCTGTCGTACGTTTCTAACATAGAGGGTTAGAGGGTTACCCTCTGTAAGGTCGCTGCCTATTTTTTGTATTATTAGCACTAACCTACTTCTTTTATCTCTTATTCATGTCCTGGTAGCAGGTCTGGGAAGCCTGCATGGGAGAGGGCAGTATACCCAATCCGTGCGAGTGTGTGTAGGGTCACGGTGTTGCATTTGGGGATCGTGCGAATATTCCTTGAGGATAGAGGAGACCTTTGAAGGGGAAAGCTTCCGCATGCAAGGCGGAGAGTCACTTAAGAATCCTAAGAAGTGGATCATCCACTACGAAACACGACGATTCCATCCGAAACACTGAAAATCGTTAGTGTTGATGCAGTCTTGAATTCTCTGAATCGAACAGAAGGAGATCGTCCAGGAAAAATAATGCCACGCATTCCCCATACGTAATTCATCACTAGTTTCAGTAGTTTCATGAAGCCCCCAAATATCCGAGCTGAGGAGTCAGGTGAAGAGCCGATGTTGATAGTGTCACAGGAAACTTGGATAATTAATGTTGCAGAGAGGGATGGAAAAGAATCGCCATGACATGTCATCATATGCAGTTTCACAAGCCAGTCGTCTACGCGAAAGGTTTCTTATTAGGTTTGAATGCCTTCCGCCCAGATGTGATGGTATCTTCTGTGGGCGTAGTAGAAAGCACAGTCAATGGTACCCTACGGGTGCTTACCTGAGGAAAACGGTATCTAGCGCATCTGCGCGTTCTGCATTCTCTGTCCGATCATCTGGAGCATCCAGCATGGGTAGTAGAGTTAGCGATAGCGGGGTATCAGTGTCAGAAGTCCTGAAGCGCTTGGTGGCATAGCCTAGTTGTCGACCGTCCTGTAGAACACCCCTCAGGGAGGTTACCATGTAACACCTTCCTCATGGAGGTTTGGGTCTTGATGAGGGCAGCGGTAACCTCCCTGAGGGGTGTTCTAAACGTGTGTAATAAGTTCCCTCAGGAATAAAAAAAAAGGTGTGCCTTGTGCCTGGGGTCCCAATGATTTGGCGCCCAGATTCACCAACCATCCGTCAGTATGGAGGAGTGCGGTTATGCGCTTCCCATAGGAGAGGCGAACATTGGGGTTTTTGACAAAACAGAAACATCTTTGAGCCCATTCACGAATATATAGTGAGCCCATTGCCGGACAGTGTTGGCATTGTCCAGTATTTTACCCTTGAGAGGGTCAATAGAGTCCAGCAGTTTGTCTCGGGTGTCTCTGAGACCTCTCCTGACTCCCCTGTGGGGTCTCGGTCATCCAGAACCATGAAGGACATTATCCGCTGGTCAAACACAGTTGTCTGTGCCACTCTGTCTGGGAGGGAAGGGCATGGGTTGTCCGACCACAAGTGGTTACAGACATCTTTATCTAGAGGCTACTAAACCACTGGTGCTGAAAGCAGCCAGATGTTTGAGAGGGGACAGTCGCCCGAACATGGGTGACGGATTTAGTAGATTACACTGTCATTGACCATTAGGGTCCAGGGTCGCCTCCATGTCTACTTGGTCAGTAGCGTGCAAGGTAACCTTCCGTTACTTGGGGATTCCCCAGAAAGAAATAGGCAGGTAGATTTATCGTATTATGGGGTACCCCTGTAGAAGGCAAAACTCAGTAGGCAATCTCAAGATGCAGGGCAAATAGATCAGCCTAACATCATAGTAGGCACTGCTCACAGAAACACAATAGTTACAAAGGAAAAAAAACAAAGGAAAAGAGTTGCGTAATTCACTACAAAGTGATAGTTATAAATGGTACAAACTTTGCAATAGTATAGTTTACCATAGACACTGTGTATCAGTATAATAGCTGATAGGATCTACCATAGGTACATATCTATTGGGAAAAAATATAAAAATAGTGTAGTACAATTAACATAAGTGGGGGGTGGGGGTGGTAGAAAACTCACAAGATATCTCCCTTAATATTAGGGTAGTGGTGAAGTTGTGGAAGAACGCCATAGATGGAATTCTGGATATGTGATAGATCTCCTTAGCCACTCAAATCAAAGAAGAAAATAGATGTTTCAAAGTAAAAACAGCATGTCTCCACAACAAGATGGCATCCACGTGTTCCAGCAGATAAAATTACAGCAACGATTCCAGCAGCAACAACAGAATGAATTAAAATAAATAAAAAGTTCATATGAACAAAGTAACTAAATCCAACGCGTTTTGTCCTCCTCTGGACTTCTTCAGGGTTGTATAGATCCAATTCGACCAGGTTCAGCTTTTATATCAGCCAGGTAATGGGTGTTATTCACGGCAGCTGCCAAAAAAAAAACAACGTATAGAAATATATGTAAAATTGCATATACAAAAAATAAAAATGAGTAAGTGTGTAAGTGTATAGTTGCAAAAGTGCATATATATATATGCATAAATGAATGGGCAGATCAAATGTATGAATAAATATACATATGTCTACCTTAAAAAAAATGCATGCATGAATATATTAAGTAGATGTACATATATGCCTGTACCAAGAGATATACATATGTACCTGTAAAAGATAAAAAATAAATTAATGTATTAAAGAAAACTATACACAAACGTGTATGGATGTATGAATGCAGGAAAAGATACATGAATAAATCAATACATGCTTAAAATGAATAGATGCATGAATTAATCTATGGATGAATGAATGAATGTATGAATGAATGTATATGAATTAATTTTATTTATTAAGAAGAGGTATTTTTATACTTAGTTTTGGTTCCTGAATTTTTCATCCAAAAGAAAAATATCTATGCTAGGACCATCATCTCCACCAAAGCTATCCTATTGGAGTTACTGACACGCTACTACAGTTCAGAGCCGACTTATAAGGCTCAAAAGATTGTGAGTGCTCCAAGTTATATTTTTACTTTATATGATATGACTACATACTGCCCTATGAAGGCTTTCTGTATATTACAGGTTTAACAATTTTTATCCATGGTGTGTGCAAACCTGCCTCCCCTGTATCCAATTCTATGAATGTAAGTGTTATAAGGTGACTTAACACTGGTTTGGTTTAGACGCACTGGGATTTTGTTTTGTTTTATATTTTTATTGAATTTAACGTGTTAAATTGTAGCGCCATTTACCCACTCTCTGTTTCTTTACACACGTACAATGTACCACACCACAATGGGTTGCCATAGAGTCTCACTGGTCATGCAAAGCTGGCCTACACCACTTATTCTGGGTACCAAAGGCACAGAGACCTGCGATGCCAGACATGCTACCAACAACCACATTATTGTCAAACATATGGGAAAGATACCGGGGCCATCTCGGCGGATCCTGGGCAACGTCGCTAGCTACCCCAATGTACAGCATACACTTCAGGAACCAAACCTTTGATCACCACATGTGGACAAAGGCAGGCTGCACACATGTATACCACGTATACGAATGGACTACCCTGAAACCGTTTCCAAACTTGCAGACTCAGTTTAGTCTTCCAAACAAAGCAATCTTCTCTTATCTCCAACTTAAATCCCTCCTGCAAACGACCACACGCAGCCTTCAGGCACCTACCATCTCCAAATTTGATTCTTGGTGCCTCAAGGGTGACCCACACAAGAAATTTTTCTGATTTACACAACACTGCTTGACAATACAGTAACGCCCACAGACAAATACATCCAAGCATGGCACGACGACATAGGCCGCACCTTCACGTCTGATCAATGGAGCAGAGCACACACAAAACATAAAGGAAACACAGTATGCATCACCCATTTCAGACAAATACGGAAAATACAATATAGATGGTACCTAGTCCCAACAAGACTGGCACGCATATTCCCTGGCACCCCTAGCCACTGCCCACCTCGCCCACCCTCGCCCACCTCATACCAATACCAATAGAATTAACCCCCGAAGTATGTCTCTTGTACATATGGCCCAAAAATCTATCTAAGGTCCATGCTAAACTCCTATTCCAAACTCTGATAGCAGCAGGCACCCTAATAGCTAGGACATGGAAGACGACAAACACCCCCACATATGCTGAGGCAACAAATTCAAACCAACTGGGAGTATGAACTGATGGCTGCCCGACACATTAGGAAACTGGGAGAAACATTGGAAGCTGGGCGATTGTGGGGAACATACTGGCAAACCATGGGAAAACAAGACACTGGGGAGGTGTGAGAGGAAGACCAAACAGAGGCGAGATAGCAAGCCATATCACAGGTAGAACGCCATAAGTCCCATACGAACAAAATAGGGACAAGCATGACACTCTGATACATAACACTTTAGCCTGTTAAGAAGGCCCAACCCGCAAAGAAACCAGGAATGAGCCTACCCCACATCACAAGTATACCCTACCAGCTGACAGACACCACCTGAGGTGGTAACCCCCCACCACCACCACCGCACCACCATTCCGAGTAAGTCTAAGTCTGATGATGACTTTCAGATGCCCCCTCTACTGAACATAAGAACCCACTTGTACATATGTTGTAACCCACCCACCCATGTTCCCTCCCTTCCCCCCCCCTCAGTAAACCATAAGACACATCACATCCATCCCACAATGAGACAAATGAGACGTAAGGTTGTGGTGGACGCTAGAGTAATAATGTGTCAGTTTTAATGCCAATATGACCCAGATAAAAATGTCTATGAATGGGATTCCAACCAACACTTACCCACCGTAGTGGGCTGACAGCCCATGCTAGCAAGAGAACAACACGAAGCACAGTGGAAAGATTACAAATTACTAAACCAAAATATGTTCTCACTGTGATACATTATGCAACCCCCTTCCTCCTTCCCCTTCTTCCTTTCTGTAACCCCAACCCCACCTATATGTGAAAATAAAAATTGTCAAATTGAAAAAAGAAAAAGAGGTGCATTGAAAAAAAAAATAGCTAAAAGAATCCCCTGCAGGGTTGTACTCTGAACAGTGACCAAGTAAAATAGACTGGAGCTAACTCAGTAAATAGAGATTGCAACAGCATGCTTCCACTCAGCAGCACAGTGCAGCACACATATAGTAGGGGCCTCACCCTAGGTGCATGGGGTATGAACCCTTACGTGCTGGCCACAGCCCTGTTAGACAGCGTCAGTCAGTTCTCCAACAATGAATTCACTGTTAAGGAAGATATGTCTTTAAGCAGGCAGTGTTGAAATCTTGTCCAGCAGTTAGCCAAGGCTGCAACAGCATGCCTCCATTCAGCATTCCACTGCTGCACACATATAGTAGAGGCTTCCCCCAGGTGCACAGGGTATGAACCCGTAGGTGCTGGCCACAGATCTGATATAGAGCATAAATGGGTCCTCGAGCCCCAGCAAGGCCCAAATGTTGTTAAAGACCCAGAGAAGGGAACGTAAGGAGGGGAGAGGGCCAAGAACCCAGAATAAGGTAAAATGTAAATACAATATAGACAAAAAAAAACCAGATGCCTGTAGAATAGAATCACAGCAAAAAAAATAACAAAGCCTATAGAAATACAATCTCAAAAAAGTCCCAAAGAGGCAATAGAAATACAATAATGGAGAAGAGCTGACCTGTCTGCTTGATGGAGCAGCAAAGAAAGAGGAAATGATTAGGTCACTATGCCGCATGTACATCCTACTCTCTTGTGGTTGTTTTTTTTTTCTCTGTGTGTTTCTTTGCTGCTATGGAGCTAGTAAAGAGAGATTATGCAAAATACGAAGCCTCCTGTCATGTTGTAAATTTATAATATAAAAATATGCTAATAGAAAAAAAACAGCTCTTATGAAACATTCCCTTCATTGTCACACAAACCCTATTGGTGGTTTATCTGTAATCCAGAATTCAGCTATTAACTTGGCTGTCCGGTCACAGCACTTTACTTATATGTCAGCACATAATTAAGTTGGTATGTGAGATTTATATGTTTGGTATCCAGTTCAATGTATACATTGCATTCATTAATTGAGATGCTCAATCTACACTTTTGAACTGGTCATTAAATTCTAGTTGCATCACATTTGAAAATAATGATTACTTTTTTTTCAAATGCTTTGAAGTAGGTCTGACATTCCCAAGACATATACCATCTCAACTATAATCTCACTAAAGAGAAAACTAGTTACATCTGAAGAAGTTTTAATTATAGTGAACGGTAAACTAAAGTCTATTATAACAGAAACAAAATTCTTCTGAATGACATAACTGTGATATCATCGTACCAAGCAAATTGCAATGATAAAAGAAAGCACTTCTTGTACATTCTAAATTGTTTTTGCAAAATATTTCCCCTCTTAGCTAGCTGGAAACCTGCATTTGCAATTATCTTTATTTGTCTCCTGTATTCTCAAACAGTACACATTTTCATAACAATATGCATGTATGTCTACAAACTTAAAAATGAATCACCCAGACATTTGTTGCAGTGACAAGGTTATACTTGACATGAATTTCATATCGCAGTTTATACAACAGCAATGTGTCTATTTCATTGTGTCTGCTGTTAAGTAAGCGTCAATAGTTTTAATCTATATCCTCCACATTGACATGAACTGTCAAATATCTAACTCATAGAATAAGTACACAGGTGCAAAGAGTTTGCTTGCAGTGGCTTCCAGACATTCCACCGATACAGATGTCATACCACATTTTTGTTTTAGGTTTTCTTTTTGTTAAGACTGCAGATTCCACAAAGGATCATTGAGTTAGGAATGCATCGGGCTCTGTGAATAATGTTGAGTCATTAAACAATGTAGATTTCAGAGCAATGAATTATTTAATACCCTAACTACACGTCAAAATAGTATCTCATGTTTTAAAAATCAGCAAAGAACAAGACAAGGGAAGTATGCAAGACATAAAAACACATCTGTACACAGACCGTTGTGGTCTGAAGCTGTCAAGCACTATGACATTTATGTGGATTCTTTTATTCATTATTTTTTAATCTGGATTCATTTAAACTCATCCTAACCAGGGGTAAAAAAAACAAAAAAACAAAAAACTCTGATATTCTGATAAACTGGTATTTAAGCAATAAAATATTATATACAATCTACACCAGAAGTCACGTTTTTTTATTATCACCAGTGATACGGTGGTGATATTTGCACTCTTTGACCGACCAAGGGAATATGTGCCAATTGTTTTCTGGAGCCATTGACTTTTTCATTTAATCATGTGTTTTTTTCCATGGTACCAATAAATTTATCAACACCATGTGTATTTCTATATGTACGTGATACATTACTCTCTCCCATTGGTTGTATAGGAGTGGGAGGAGGAACAGGAAGTGTGCATAGTGAATGCATAATTACTGTCTGTGCTTCCTTCTCATTTTTCTTCCAGTGAATAGGAAATCCTATAGAGGCAGAAGGAATGTGATGTGTCAATCATTTTGTCAGCCACAATACACACCACTTATCACTTAACCTGCATTTAAATTACTAACAGCATGGACTGAAATGGGGGACATATTTGACACGGGAAGGCAGACATACAGTGGGGTTGGTAGATGTGCGATGGGAATTGATTCATAGGAAGAGGTAATGGGATATGGAAGGTGACGGGTAGATTTATTGCCGAGTGGAAATGGAAAAAGGGAAGATTGAATCAGGGGAATAAAATGGGGAGGAAGGAACATGCAATGAAGAGGAGTCAATATAACACAGAAATAGGAAGGAGAGATTGAAACAGGATGGAATGGAATAAGGAAATAGGGACTGTAACGGAACTCCCCGTACTCAGACCGAGTACCTTCCGTTGATGGACGCTTCCTAACTTGCGCCGAGTACCACAAGCACCGCACCGGACACCACAACCACCACAGACTCCACAACCGCCGTAGCTTAACTGGAGTCTCGCCGTCTTCTGTCCACCCTGGATCGGCTTCTGTCCTCCAGGACCATGTGGGGAAGACCTCTCATCCAGGAGAGCGTATCAGGAACAAGCTCTTAAAAGAGCTAAGTGATTAAAGCTCAAGGGAGTATGCAGAGCAAAGCAATCCCCAGTGTGATTATAGCAGTTCCCTCCAATAACGAGACGAGGCTACGTTTTGAAGGGTAAAGAAGAACTGTTTTAATTGGCACCAAAGGGCCTTCTTTTATGCAGGTTTTACAGATATAGTCCCGCCCACAGGGTTTTGTAAAATAACCAAAAAAGCACATGGCATACAGTAAAACCACACCCATTCACTCCCACAAAATCCTCCCCTCTGCCTGTGATATAATTACTCAACACAATAGACTAAACTTAATTATCACAGGCAGAAAAATACAGTATTATAAAACATATCACAGGGACCCCAAAACATGCAATAACCCAATAATATATCCTCGAAACCGGGGGATCTGGGTGAACCACATATCCAAAATTCACCCAGATCCGTTCAGTAGTTTGGAAGATACGGTTTAATGCAGATTCCGCAGAACATATACAGGCTATATGAAAAATAATTACTGTATAATGTGTCCCCTGTTCTATAGTTTAAAACTACTGCACGATGTCTTTGTGCACCAAATACCGTCGAGATGGCACCGTGTAGAAAAGTCCAAACAGTGTCTGTGAGTTAAAATGGCCGCCATCCATTGTTCTCACCATGTGCTTCATCCATTGTTCTCACCATGTGCCTCTTATACATGAAATGGTGGCCACCCAGTAACTCCACAGTATGTCCCCAGATGGTTATTAAAGGGCCAGCAGTGGCATAATAAAATACAGTATGCCCAAATGTTGGTTTAAAAGGGTACAATCTCCCAGGGCCATAGTCGCAGGGCAGGAGGCTGGCAAGCAGGCCTCTCCAGGACCAAGTGGTGAAGGGCACTTCGTCACAGGGACATAGATTGAGTGGGGAAATATCATTATGGAGAGACATGGAATGACACAAAGGACTTAGAAAAATAAGAAAATAAGGGAAGAGAAGTGAAGATCAAAAAATAAATTATGTGCATGTTTGCTGTTTATGAGTATATCACAAAGGTACACAACAATAAAACTAATATCACGGAGATCCTGAATAAAATGTAGGTACATAAATACATACATAATGTACCACACATTAAAGGGACACTATAGTCACCAGAACAACTACAGATTATTTAATTTATTCTGGTGAGTAGAATCATTACCTTCGGGCTTTTTGCTGTAAACACTGTCTTTTCAGAGAAAATGCAGTGTTTACATTACAGCCTAGTGATAACTTCACTGGCCACTCATTAGATGGCTGTTAGAGATCCTTCCTGGGTCATGGCTGCCTAAAATGCATCCAAACATTCAGTGTCTCCTCCCTCTGCATGCAGACACTGAACTTTCCTCATAGAGATTCATTGATTCAATTCATCTCTATGAGGAGATGCTGATTGGCCAGGGCTGTGTTTGAATCATGCTGGCTCTGCCCCTGATCTGACTCTTTGTCACTCTCAGCCAACCCTATGGGGAAGCATTGTGATTGGATCAGGCCACCACTTCTGATGATGTCAGCAGACTGCTTGTTTTTTTTTAGTCTAACAGCGTGCAGAGTTACAGCTTCTGGCTTGAATACAGTAAGATTTTGTTATATTTAGGGAGGCACAAGGGGTCCAGGAGGGCTAGATGGTGGTGTTAACACTATAGGGTCAGGAATACATGCCTGTAGCTCTGTAATACACTTATTCACAACATACACTGTGTGTTTTATTGCTGTGGAGCATATTGATAGACTAATACTCTGCAGGTCCCTGTAAGTTTTTTTGCTGTAGAACGCTGTGACCCATTTATACACCATTTTACAGAAAGGTCCTTTGCTGTTGATCCCGGTCATAAACATACACACATATGTAAGAGAGGTGTACATGACAAATTGTATCTACCAACTGCAGTTACACAAAAATGTCAGTGCCCCTCCGTGGTTTATGCTCTGAATCTATCCTACAATCATTAGGAGTTATGTTATAAAACATACAAATTGCCCTACTGGTACTTTAGAAAATAAGAAATGTGTTATCACTGACTCTCATACAAAACTGTTCTGGTTTACTCTATCTGGACTGCAAATAGATATGAGCACCGAGCACTAAGCAATGTATGAGCTTATATTGGAGTTTCCACTTAGCTTGTCACGGGATGCAATCCCTGCTGCTTGTCATTGTATATATATTCATCAAATCACGGGGTGTTGCTTGCTCTTACCATTTTGCAGTGTGTGCAAATCCTAGAGTATAATGTCATCAATGTTTTTTTTCTAAGCTCTAAATCCACAAACTGCTAATTTTATTCAAAACAGGGGGTCATATTATGCTATATGTCTTATAGCAGCAACTATGAAAAAGATAATAAAAAAAACAATGTAACAATAGAAATTTAAAGCGGTACTATCACCCTTGCAGAATTTGTAAAGACCATCTATGGTGACATCACCGCTTGAGGGCAGGTAAAGGTGAGTTCTGCTTACCTGAACCTGTCCCAGACAGGCACTGCCATCTTCCTCCAATGGGCGATCTTCAGCTCCAGGAGCCCATGCATGTGCAAGAGTACAGCATTGATGTCTATGGCGTCACAGGTGACAGCTGTCGGAGTTGACACTGTAGCTCTGCTCACTGTCTAAGCAAGTCAGGTGTAGGAAAAATACATAAGACAAAATAGTTCCTAGTTTGTATTATGTTTTTTTTCAGAAATAGATTTAAAAAAATAAAAAGACAAGGTAGGAAAGAGGAGGAGAAGAGGAAGTGAATGGGAATAGGTAAGTACGGAATGACAGTGCCTCTTTAAAAATCCTAGGAACACAACTGCCCTAACATATCAACCAATCACAGCCACGTCCAATCTATAAAAGGTCCTGCATAGAATTTTTTTCCTCTTTCTTTAACGTTCCGTGCTAGAGATAAGTACTCCTTTGTAATTTCACATATATTCTTTCTTCATATATTTTACTTTGATTTATCCTTAACCTTATCTTTTACTGTATATTATATCCCTCTATTTATTCCTTGATTTAATTACTTTTATTTCTTGCTTTTATTTAATCTGTTTATTTAGAATTTTATTTTTATATTCCATCATGTTTTATATTTTATGTATATAACCTGTAAAACTCTTATTTCCTCTGTATCTGTCTCTCTTTATTTTATTTTTCAATCTTTTCTGTCATTTATTTTTTACGTTTTACCCCCGCTATTGATTCTTATATGTTACACTACCAGTTTGATGTTCTCTGCTTATTTCAGAGGTTTTTCTTTTAGTGCCTGCCTCTGCCGCCATATTGTTGGAGCTCAAATCAAGTAATGTTGCATATTGTGCATGGACAGCATTGCGATTTTGATTGATCCATTATCAGAATGTCGCAACAAGCGGAATTGCCATTTTTAAGCTCAATATAACGGCAATCTAGTGCCACCTCTTGGTTAATCTAATAGAAATTTACAAATAGTATTTTTCAGTTTGTTATACAGTTATTGTGTATTATTTATTGCTACATTTCATATTAGAGCTATTCTTGGTGTTACATATCCTATTAATACATTTTACATGAGAATTCTAATGAGAATTTGGCTGATACAACTGAAAAAATGCCAGATGAGCAAATTAAAACTATTCTAGATGAATCAGTACAAATATCTGTACAACAAGCTGTCTTCTAGGCTATGGCCAGTATGCAGGAGACTTTAACTAAATCCCTTTATATGACTTTATCTAATTCTAAAGAATATTTACAAAAATCATTCACCGACTTTCTCCTCCTGAGAAATTTTGGTCAGTGGGTTTAACTGACAAAGACTCTTTAGACACTATTGGACCTCGCAAATGTTCTGAAACAGAAACCTAGAAATGACGGTTTTTGATCCAAAATTCAATAACAAACATAAACTTGCTAAGAAACAAGACAAGGATTTCCCCAAATTTCTGATTAAATCCAGGGATTTTTTTCCTTGTGATTCCTGTCCTTGCCTGCTCTCTGGATTTTGGTGATTGCCGCCTGCCCTGACCTCTGGACCGTCTGACTCTGATTTCTGCCTGACCAGGTACCTTTGCCTTGGATTTTTCTGTTATTTTTTTTTTAATTAAAGCCACAGTGGCATCACTGACCTGACAGAATCCTGTTCTCAACCTGAGGATCTCTGTGGATCATGTTTGTAAGGGAGAGCTGTTACTTCACCTGAGTTCCAGGACTGAACATGACCCTAGTGGTTTGTTATAACAATCCTTCCCTCGGCTCCAGATATCAGACACCCGTCTGGTCGGTTGGGGAGAACATTATACATTAAATGACTGTATTGCCCTACGTGATTTTTTTCACTTTTTAGAAAGACCTTTGGACATAGCTCCTTAATAAGTGTATGTACTATTTGTTACTACTCTTCTTATTCACTGTGCCACAGGAAATGGTCTCAACAGGAATGAGACCGTCACATAAATTACCTTAAATTATTGGCAGGAATGTTCACTCACAAAAGTCTTGCCAATGCCAAAGTCAGCTATTGCATCCTGCATGGACAATATTTCTGGGGTCCAATATATGAATTGATTCAGAGGCACCAAATCCCAAGACCTAGCAGAATTATCAAAATATTTTTAGCATTTCTTTTCTTGATCTATTATGCTGAAAGTGGAATATGAACTGGGCCTATCCAAATTAGTGGCAGATTGCAATTCCAGACATCACCATGACCCAAATGACTGCAAATTACACAATAACCTAGTAGACAAAATTCATCAAATGTAGGACCCATTAGACATGGACCTTTTCACATTTTCTTTAAATAACCAGTTACTGAGGTTTTTCAGCTGACTTCAGAATCCAGAAGCTCTAGAATAAGATGCTTTCTTACAAGATTTTCCAGAATGAAAACATTCTGCTTTTCTTCCATTTGCAATGATGAGTGTTATCTCAATTAGCTTCATTATGGGCATCATGGTTTCTACATCTTCTGTAATCACTCATGGATTCCCCTTGATTTCCTCCACCCTGGAAGGATCTTAAGAGAAACCCCAAGAAAGAAAAAATGGCCATATTAAGGCATAGATAGATCTCTGGATCCCATATATGCTTCTCTTCTAGGAATTTCCTGCCATATTGATATGACCAAGGGAAATCATATTTTTTCCCCAATCCTAATTGTGTGTTGTTTGTTGTTTAAAGTCTCATGGACAAAAATCAGCTCATTTTAGTTCAGCAAGTTTGTCACAATTGTTGATATCTTTTTTGTAAACCTTATCTTCCAGTGTCTAACCTTACTATTGCTAGATTGTTAAACTCTGTCATGTAAGTAGCTGGTATTGATATCTCTTTACATGGAGCCCATTCCACTACATCAGCTATGGCTACCAAAGCTTATATTGTTACTAGGCACCAATGTGAAAAGGCAGCGACAGGCAAGACACCAGAACCACTACATTAATTATCATCCATCTCATCTGTTTTCTCCTCAACATTTTTGTAATATTTTTACTCTTAATATAGTTTCTCTTTTTTTATTCTTTGCGGAAATAGTGAATTACTGAATCGTTGCAGACCAAAAAGAGGAAGAACATTCTACACAGTACATATTATAGACTGGACTTGGCTGTGATTGGATGATACTTTACTGCTATTGTGTTTTTATTTGTTTTAATGGTTATTTTGTGTTTTCTTGATTGATTTTTTTGTTTCATATGTTGTTTTTTTATATTTTCAATTTATTTTCTTCCCTTTTCAAAATTATACTAAAATCAATATTTGTTTTGCTGTCTTGGTTAAATTGAGAGAAGGGCAACTGCCTTTTGCTTAATGTTCTTATGTCCACTCATATTATATTTTTTATTATTATTATTATTATTATTATTATGTTATTTTTTATATAGCGCCGTCAAATTCCGCAGCGCTTTACAATGGGTGGACGAACAGACATATAGTTGTAACCAGACAAGTTGGACACACAGGAACAGAGGGGTTGAGGGCCATGCTCAATGAGCTTACATGCTAGAGGGAGTGGGGTAAAATGACACAAAAAGGTAAGGATAGTATTAGACTAGTGACAGTTGCAGAAGAGGAATCAGTCAGGAGCTATTAACAGTTAAATGGATACGCTTTTATGAAGAAGTGGGTTTTTAACGATTTTCTGAAGGAGTGGAGACGGGTGAGCATCTAACGGAGGAGGGAAGCGAGTTCCACAGGAATATTTCATTTATATATAAATTATTTTTCTTCTGTATTGTAATACGTTGAAATGCAATATTTTGATATAATGTGTGCTTTTTATATGTTACTTTTTTTTCCTTCTTCATTTTGCCTAAATAAAAAATAAATAACATATCTATATATAGAACTGCTACAAGAACTGAGGGATTTCAATGTAAGGACTGAAAACACAATAAACCTGTTGGCTTCAAAAGCTGCCAGGTATGCAGGATAACTTAATAAATAAAGTAGGATGGGATTTAGTTAATATGTCATTTTTTGTACAGTTATTTGTTGATGGACATCACTAGGATATAATTATTCTTCATGTGGTCCCACAATGCACTGCATTTTTTTTCACAAAAAAATAGCTTTTTTAAATCTGAAAATGGCAATGCCATCTAATAAATTCTAAATGGCATTGTAGTTTATATGATATACTATGGAGACATTTTTCTCTGGTCAGATTGTTGTTGTTTTTTTCATTTTTGGCATCACAACTTAAACACACCAGCTAGAACTATTGTAAATTGTATTTTGGTGTTACTCTACCACAATGCAATTTATTGTCATTGGGTTCTAAATATGACTCACTTTGTAAATAGTTAACCGGCTTATTTTGTGTGATGGCATATGATGGTAGGTGCCGTTCTCAATAGCAACACACTGATCGCTTTACTTTAAGACAAGCACAAATGTGTATAAATTACACAAATTTACATCTCTAAACATTACTCCAAAATTCACATTTTGTAATAACACACTTTTATAGCACAATATTAAATTATAAGATCTACACAGCATCTAAATGGTTATAAATGAGCTGCATTTCACCGAAACTCTGCAATCATCACGCATTTATAGTGGAAAATTGTCAATAAAGTTCTATACTAACATAACTTTATTGATCCATTTCATGGAAAAATATATCATAATTGTGATTTAAATCAAATTTTTAGATTATTATTCATTTCCCTTTTAAACAAGAATATATATAGAAGGTGTAAACATGTTTTTTTCGTTATTTCTTATTTATTTTCTATGAAATACCATGCATTTCTTTTTTATGTGTTTTTATAATTTTCTGACACCTTGATGTGCATTACAATTCACAATACAGTTCTTTGAAAGATAAAAATAATAATATATTTTAAGTCAAGAAAGACATTTGTCTCCATCAAAGCAAAATATACATTTTATTTTACATAACCAGTTACGATCTGGAAAAGATTATATTGGTGAATTCAGTCTCCTTTAGATCTCATTACATTATAATACTCTTACTCAGTGTATAGTTTAAAAGAACACACCAAGTACCATAGCCACTATATCCTGCTATAGTGGTTATAATACAAAAATGCCCTGGTACTGTCCCTTTAAAAATTCTCAAACTGTTTTAGTTTACCAGGAATCCACTGGGCACCTATGTCCGCATCCTCTGCTTTAGAGATTATTCTGTGGAAGAATCTGGTTATTTTATTATAAAGCGCTGCGGAATAAGCTGGCGCTATATAAATACCAATAATAATAATAATGTCTTTAACTCAGAGTTCAGTACAACCCCAGTGATCTGCCCACAACAGTCTACTGTAAGGGAATTGCCATAAGAGTGTAATGCAGACCCCAATCATCAAATTAATGTATTTTTAAAATTTGGATTTAGCATATATTTCATTAAAGGAACACTATAATCAACAAAACAACTTAATGAAGCCGTTTTGGTGCACAGATCATGTCCCTGAAGTCTCACTGCTGAATTCCCTAAAATGTAGGAGTTAAATCACTTTGTTTATGCAGCCATAGTCACATCTTCCTACATGTAACTTGCGCAGCCTTCCTAAACACTTCCTGTGAAGAATCATTTAATGTTTAAACATCATTTATTGCAAATTCTGTTTAATTTGGAATTTCTTATCTCCTGTTGCTATATCTTGCAAGATCCTCATGCATTAAAGTTCAAATTACAGAGCAGGAGATAAAAACTTTTATAGTAAGTTAAGATCTGATTGAAAATGAAGCCATTTTGTTTTCATTCAGGCTGTGCCAGTGATACACAGTAGAGGTGTGGCTTGGGCTGCATGAACAGGAATAGACGTGATTTAACTCCTAAATGGCAGATAATTGAGCAGTCAGACTGCAGGGGCATGCTCTATAGACAAAAACTGCTTCATTAAGCTAAAGTTGTTTCGGTGACTATAGTGTCCCTTTAAAGATAAACAATTGGTTACTAACCTTATGTTATGAATGACAGATAGGTTACCAAGTTGGTACCATGCCCATTATTTGAACCCTTTTTCACTTTTCAAAAAACGGTGAAGAACTATTGATTTAAGAGATAAAAACAAAAACTAACAAACAAAAAAACAAAGCGCAGTTGCATAGGTTAATATAGTTGCTTGCCCAAGTTCCTCCAAGACATTAATGAAATATGGAACATCATCTTTGTACAATTTAACTATCTTTACAGTTTTGTACTGTGAACTCATCAAACAAAGAAATGAGAATTCCTAAAAAATAAGCATCAAGACAGAGAAATGATTGGTTACTTGATACAACAGGAACAATATACATGCAATGTAATTTGCTAATAGGCTATTACATTTTTGGAAAAAGAATAATCATGAATATGAAAATGTTTGAGATTACTAAAATGTCATGAAGATCTAAATTTTTCATGGAAACAGTTAACATTTCATATCTAAGAAATGAGGCTACAAATATATTGCTGTAACGGATCTTTTTGCACATTATTGCCATATAAAATTAAGCCCTGTGCTCAAACTCCCACTGCTCCTGGGTAGCAGCAATGTCTATGGTACACATCAGCCCCAATACATAGAATAAACTTTTCTTGTTTTTTATTATCATGACCAGTCCTACAGGTGTAGTAAAAGCCAAAACATGGATTTCCAGTGTACATGGAGTCAATTCAAAGTACTAATCCATAACTATAAAGCATTGAGCAATTCTAGCCCCTCCTACATCTCTTCACTCATCCGTAAGTATGCCCCTTCTCGGTCTCTACACTCTGCCCATAACCTTCTCCTGTTCACTGCTCGCACACAGGGCAGGCGCATGCATAAGGCGGCCCAGGCGGCGCGGCCTTAGGGTGCACCCACTCTGGGGGGGGCGCAAGATTTCAGTGACCAGCATTTTCAGTGACTCCCTCTTGCCAGGCCGCCTTCTGGACCCCCGGCGTGGCTGTGGTATAATCAGAGGCGGCGAGGAAGCTCTAATCTCCCTGCTCTGCTCCCTCGCGTCATATTCTGGCTCCCAGCATCAGTAGACAGCCTGCAAGGGAGGAGATTAGAGCTCCCTTGCCACCTCTGATTATACCACAGCCGCACGCCTCCCAGCAGCCACACTGGCCCCCAGGGACAGATCCACGCCAGGTAGGGAGCCTGGGTGGAAAATGTTTAATTATCAAAATAATAATTAGTGAGTGTTTGTGTGTGAGTGTGTGTGAGTGAGTGTGAGTGAGTGTGTGTCTCTGGAAGTGAGTGTGTGTCTTGAGTGAGTTTATGTGTGAGTTAGTGAGTGTGTGTCTGTGAGTGTGTGTGTGTGTGTGTGTCAGTGAGTGAGTGTATGTGTGTGTAAGTGAGTGTGTGTGTCTGTGGCTGATTGTATGAGTGTGTGTGCATGTGAGTGTATGAGTGTGCATGTGAGTGGATGAGTGTGTCTGTCAGTGTATGAGTGTCTTTGTCAGTGTATGAGTGTATGTCTGTCAGTGTGTGTTTGTGAGTATCTGACAAATCAGTGAGAGTATGTTTGTCATTGAGTCTGTTTGTGACTATCAGTGTGTCTGTCAATGAGTGTCAATCAGTGTGTGTGTGTCTGTCAGTGAATGAGTGTGTCAGATAAGTGAGTCTGTGTCTGTCAGTGACATCTGTGTGTTTGTCATTGAGTGTGTGTGTATACACCACAGAGTGTAGCGTGGCGGAGCGGAGCACGGTACAGGAGCTTCTGTTTCCTGTACCCGGCCAGACTGACAGGAGGTGCTCAGTGAGAGAGCACTTCCTGTCAGTCCGGCCAGGTACAGAAAACTGAAGCTCCTGTAGGGGATTTGCTCTGCTCTGCCACTCTACAAGAGAAGTAGGAGGCACACCAGGAAGGGGAGTGTGACCACTAATGGGGTGGGTGGTGCATCAAGGGACAGGGAGGGGAGAGAAACATCAAGGGACAGGGAAAAGAGGGGGGAGGGAAGAGGAACACTAAGGGACAGGGAAGGGAGGGGTCTACTAATGGACGGGGAGGGGAGAGGGGCTTGTTAAGAGGCACATAGGTGAAGAAGTTATTTTTTGGGGAGGATGGGGGTGGAAAAGTGCATCTTCACCTATGTACCAAAAAATCCTTGCTCGCACACGTACGGCCAACTCCCGCTTGCAGGATTTCTCGCGGGCAGCTCCCTTCCTATGGAATAGTCTGCCTACCACCATCAGACTCACCCCTAATCTTCAATTGTTTAAGAAGTGCCTTAAAACCTGTATCTTCAGGAAAGTTTATGGCATCCCAGAGTAACCTCTACCTCACATACCTGTCCCTTGCTCTCTCCTAAAGGGCAGTACTCTATTCTCTCCTCTAGCTTCACCTTTTTTTATTTCTTTCTCCTGTCCTATTGTGTTTTTTACCCCACCTCCAATAGACTGTAAGTGCATTTGACCAGGTTTCTCTTCAACCTATTGTTCCTGTAAGTTTTTTGTAATTCTCTGATTTATTGTTAAATCTCCATTTTTTTATATTGTAAAGTGCTACGGAATCTGTTAGCGCTATATAAATGCCAATAATAATAATAATACATCATTTAGGTTAACACCTAAAATCTGTCAGGGACCTGCTTAATGGAACAGTATAGTCACTAAATATTGCTAAATTTAAACAATATAGTATATTGCTAAAAATCAGCAATTTTGCTGATGTCACATAGGGGGCGGGGCCACTGCTGGCGGACCCACGTGGCACTGGAAATAATGTGAGTTTTAAACTTGTATAGGAGGACTAAGGGGGGGCAAGCCACCTAAATGGTGAGTTAAACACTATAGAGTCAGGAATACATGTTTTTGTTCCTGACCCTATAGTGTTCCTTTAAACTCAATCTATAACTCCCATAAAGGTGAACCCTTTAACCAGGCTTAGTACCACATCGTTAAAGGAACACTTTCCAGTGCCCCCGGGGCCCCGCCCCCTCAATCTCCTATCCATTCATGAAACGGTTAAAAAAAGTTAGCGCTGAAAGGCCTTTTGAATGCAGTATGATCCTATCCTACCTAAATAAAAAAAAACATATTTCACTGTGTATTAGCAGTGAGTAACTGCAGCTGACTCTGGAAGACTATACATTGCACCGCGACGCTTGAAGCTTCTATCTTGGGGCTAAAATGTCATGTTGCCAAAAGTATGCACCGTTTTAATTGAAGAAACAAAAAAGAAAAAGCCTAAATGTGTTAAATTTGAATGGATATTGACTTCTATGTACCAAATTTAAAACAGAAAGTTTAGTAACTATTTACAACTGCTGAACAAAGGAACAATACTACTAATGTGATTAATTCAGCTGTATGCTGGAATAATAATAGTTACTATAAACATACGTCTAAATCTAAAATTTAAATAGACCAAGTTATTAGAAAATGATTCTGTTGCTTTACAGAAAATAAAATATTGATAAGGTAAAAAATGTGCACTATTTATTAATTTAATATTTTTCAATGGCATTCATTTATCAGATTATAACATATGCAGAAGTGTTTAATAATAAACTAAATTAATCTGAATGGTTCCCTAACTACACTCCTATGCAGGCCCAAAACCTATCTATTTCTGCCCTGCCACCCCCTTCATATGAGTACAGTCTTACATGTATTCAATACATAAATATCACCTTTAATATGCTGATAATAAATTAATGGCAGGACTGATCACACCACTTCTTGTGGCCTCAGTGCTCCCGTAAAAAAAATGAAAAAAGATTTAAAAAATTAAATGTTCCACCAGATTGAGTGAGATATTTGAAGTCCCCATACTAGGTCAAAAGTATACTCATTTGGAGAAGTCCCAACTAGAAAAAATGTATATTGATGACCTGGACAGAAAACGTACTATATCAATGTGCTATTCCTATGTTAATGCTAGGCCCCCTAACAACATTTGGTTATATAGAAGTTTGGATGAGGGATCTCCATAGAGAGATATCTTTGGAAGACTTGTTGGTTATTTCATTAAATTGGAAAGGTATCACCAAATGTTTAGCTCATTTGGAGAACCACTATAACGTTTTAAATCGGTGGTATATGACTCTATCCAGGCTCCAGAAAATATACCGCAATTCTACATATCTTTTCTGGCATGGCTGTGGGTAGATAGGCACATATTTCCATATGTGGTGCCATTGTCAACATTTACAATTATTTTAGAAGAATGTCTATACAATAATCAGGGATATTACTCATTCTGTTGTGACTTTGACTCCAGAACTATGTTTATTCAAGTAATTCCCTGAAAACTACCAAAGTGGATAAGATAATGGTAGGCCACGTCTTGATAGTGGCCACTACGGTGGTTCCACATTACTGGGAGTCTAACGTAATTCCTGGTTTTAAAGAGGTGTTAACATTGGCCTTAGGGAATAAGTGTTATGAGATGCACCTTAGATAGACAACAAGCACAACAGACTCATTAAACTCACCACTGAAACATATGGGAGGATAATGTCAAATGAAAATACTCTTTGTGATGAACATTTTTGCTGGTTTGCAGCTTATGTGCCTCTCTTTTTACTCTTGTTCTGTTCGTATGCACATCATATACTATTTACCACCAATGCATGTAAAGTGTTTTTCTGATTTATGATACTTGATTACACTTTATTTGACACTATGTAGTGTTTTTCATAATGCATATGTTGTCAATTTTACAATGGATTGATGTTTCTCCCCCTGTTTCTTTTTGTCTCTTTCTTTCTTTCTTTATATTCTTATTTTTCATTCTGTCTTCATTACAATATATTTCATTATTTTATCATGATTATTAGTATTAAAAATAAAAAAATTTCAATAAAAACATTTGACAAACAAATGTGGCTGGTCTGTTACATTTGAGAAGAAGAGGGTAATAAAAACAGTTGAGGATTAAAGCCTTCTAAGAGACACACACTGGAAACACAACTATTTATTCCTCTATTATCAGCTAAAGACGTGAGAATTAATTCACAATACACTATCTTTTTATTTAGTAAAGCAGTAAGCTCAGTGTGCTTTAGTATATATCTGTATTCTGTCACCATAAAGCACTGGCATCAAACATATATCTACTATGTCAATCTTTCTCTAAATAAACAAGTAGTCTGAAATGCTGTATGGAAGAGCAATACTAATGGATTAGGGTTGCGTTTGGTTATCTCCCCCAGCCAGAAAGATACAAACATGCAAAGCCACCCACCAAGTAAAACCTTCAGTTCAAAAGTCTGTTCAATGTATTGTTGATATAATTAATGTTTGACATTACATTGCACACCATTGCTAGTTACTAGTCACCCTTTGTATATGTATATGTTCCTTGCAATATATGTTGTATATGTTCCTTGCAATCTGAGACAAGCAAAGAAAGACTATCCTGAGCCTTTTAACACAGCCCTTTACTTAAGTCGAGCTGCCTAAAAACAAAACAAGACATGAGCAGAATTTATGTTACTAGCTGAGCAATAATTAAAATTCCTTGCCTATAATGTGAGCTACCCCTGTGACTATGTGGGATTAATATACAGCTGGATGGATCAATAATTAAGTGATTTGCAAACAAAACAAAGACATTAAAAATATTAGAGAAAAAATAGCATAGTGTTTGAAAGATCGTATTAGCTGTCTCCTACTACGTGCAGACCACAGGATTCAGTGGGAAAATGTATTGGACGCCCTTTTCATATATTTACACAGCTGCATTCATACACAGAAGCATTCACAAAAATATGTACATTCACTTTATTATGCATATGCATTCACACAGACTAGATCATGGCTACGCAACCTTTGGCACTCCAGATATTGTGGACTACACGTTCCATGATGATTTTATTATTATTATTATTATTTATATAGTGCCAACAAGCTCCACAGCACTTTCCAATCACAGAAAGTTGACAACAAGCAGGTAGCATACAAAAGTTTAACACAGACAAGAGGTAAAGAAGGATCTGCTCAAATAAACACACGTTTTGCCAGCATTATGGCTGTAACAGCATTATGGAGCCAAGAGGCTGCACTCACCTGAACATGCATATGTTATAGGGTGCTGCTGGAGACAATTTATACAACATACAAAATCCAAGGCACTCGCTTATTCACTAAAACGCAATTTTAAGTATCACAGCATGTAATAATTTTATTTAAAAACACCTCATCTAGGCTACAAATAAATGGGGGTTTAGTTACAGTATATGATCATACATTGCATAAGCCTGCCACAATTTCAATGTAGCCCATTCTTGGCAGATCCTACTCTAGCAACCTAATGCTTGCTCTTATGAGATTAATCCACTTACTTGGGAAATTCTTCCTCCTGGGACTATCTGCAGGTCAAGGCTAAATAGGACCCTGGAATGATGCACCTGCAGGGCCAGTGCAAGGATTTTTGACTACACAGACAAATATGCATTTGATGCAAAGACATACGGATACACACACACACTGACAGATACACACACAGACACTAAAGTACAGACATACACACACACAGACACATTAATAGACACACACAGACAGACACACACAGATACACACACACACACATGTTGGCAGGTCCTACTCTAAAAATATATATTTTTCTAGCCACCCTCCTGTTTCCTACCTTGTGGGTTCAGGAGGGTGGCTTACCTTGCATCCAGAGTGCTGCCTAAGGTAGTTAGGAGTTGCTGTGTCCAGCCCCCCTCCTCTCTGCGTTCTCTTGCTCCAGTCTTTTTGGGAGGACAATACTTCCTCCCATGCTGATAAGAAGGGGGCTGGCGGTAGTTCCACCCCTGCTGGGCGCCAGCTGCGCTGTGTGCTACAGAGGGAGCAGAGATATGACTTGTTCATATCCCTGCCCCCTCCACACAGTCCGCGGCATGCCATGAGTGGAAGGCAGGCTGGACGGAGTTGCTTCCGCTCGGCCACACTACAAGAAGTGACCGGCAGGAGAGGAGCACTGTGTGTTCTCCTCCTGCCGGCCACTCGGACATCTGCGTCCCCTGGGTCGGTGCTTCCTAAGGCAGCCGCCTGAGCCGACTTATGGACGCGCCGGCCCTGGGCACCTGTGACAGAGAGGGGTGTTCAGGTGCCCTATTTAGCCTTGACCTGCAGAGAGTCCCAGGAGGAAGAATTTCCTAAGTAAGTGGATTAATCTCATAAGAGCAGGCATTAAGCTGCTAGAGTAGGACCTGCCAAAAAGTGGGTACATTGACGTTGTTGCCGGCTTATGCTTATTTTTTGCCTGGCTGAGGTGTTTTTAAATAAAGCTATTACATTCTGTGAGACTTAAAATTGCTGTATAGTGAATGAGCAAAGTGCGTGGATTTTGTATGTTGTAACAGCATTATGGGCCATGAAGGTAGTCTACAACATCTGCAGTGCCAATAGTTACCTAATCCTGCGCTAGATGCACATGTATACAACACATTATAAATATATATATATAAGACAGCCATTTCATTAAGGGTATGATATAGTTCTTACATGTATTTTTAACTGGGCCTCTAATAGATAACAACCTAAAACATCCATTATATATATAAATATATAGTATAGATACACATAATCTACATAAATTTAAATATGTATCTGTATTATTTATGGATAGCATGATAATAAAAAAACAATCACTTTAAATGCACATTCTTATTGAACAAAAACAACAAACGCTTATAAATGTATTTTGAAATGTAAACGTGTAGAATACATTTTCCTTCAAAGATTACTTTTTTGTTGAGATAAAGCTTTTAGAACAAACAAATGATCTGAAAAAAAGATGATGGTTTGAAATAAACAAACATGCTGGAATTTCGGAATTGAATTGTTATAACTGGTTCTTGCTCTTTAGTAACTTGAATTGTTTTCTAGTTTCTATTGTCATTTCCCCCTTTTCCTTTCTACACATTAGCATCCTTCCTGTTGGTGAAATAACATGTTAAATCTGACTTGAAAACAAAATACTAGTAATTGGACTTTTCTGTGCATGAGTACATGAATCCTTAGAGTGAAATTCCCCTTTTAAATTGGAATTAATTGTGATATTTTGTTTGTAACAAAAGGGTCCATGCTACAGTCTTTCTGTCTGGGCTAGGTGGTGTTTTAATCTATTTAGAGACTAAATCCAACTTTCAATTAGTTACAGGGTTGGATGCAGACAAATATACTTAAAGGACCGCTATAGTGCCAGGAAAACATACTCGTTTTCCTGGCACTATAGTGCCCTGAGGGTGCCCCCACCCTCAGGGACCCCCTCCCGCCGGGCTCTGGGGAGAGGAAGGGGTTAAACTTACCTCTTTCTCCAGCTCTCCTCCTCCTCTCCTGCCTCTTCTCCTCCTCTTCGGCTGAATGCGCATGCGCGGCAGGAGCCGCGCGCGCATTCAGCCAGTCCATAGGAAAGAATTTACAATGCTTTCCTATGGACGCTGGCATCTTCTCACTGTGAAAATCACAGTGAGAAGCACGCAAGCACCTCTAGCTGCTGTCAAGAGACAGCCACTAGAGGCTGGATTAACCCTAATATAAACATAGCAGTTTCTCTGAAACTGTTATGTTTATAAAAAAAAAAGGGTTAACCCTAGCTGGACCTGGCACCCAGACCACCTGATTAAGCTGAAGTGGTCTGGGTTACTATAGTGGTCCTTTAAGATTTATTTATTTATAAAATATTTTACCAGGAAGGATAAATTGAGATTTCTCTCGTTTTCAAGTATGTCCTGGGCTTACAAACACTACATTGATACAATAGAGTACAATATAATATTACAAAAATTATAAAATATACAATATATACATATATATATATATATATATATATATATATATATATATATACACAAATATAGATTTAACACATATTAGGAAATAAATATAGTCAACCATGACAGATTAATTCTGAATTGAGGTATGTTGCCGTAGATTTTAGATTGAATGAAGATTTGACTGTGTCCCTGAGGTTATTCCATAATTGTGGTGCTCTGCAGGAACTGAGGACAAAGCTACTTTTTTTTGTATTGCGGTATGCTAAATCAAGTACTGGTAAAGGATCAGAGGTTATAGGAGGTGGGAACAGCTGGGGAGAGCAGTATATTCAGGTAGGGTGGGAGATTCCCAGAAAAGCTCTTATGCACAAGGCTGGAAAGATTAAGAGTGAGTCTGGATTCCAGCGACAGCCAGTTTAGCACTTTCAACATGTCACAATGGTGGGTCAAGTAATTACATTCCAGTACAAATTTGTTGCACTATCTGTTTCCTTACTGTAGGGCTTAGGCAGGATTCGTTTCTGTACAGGGCACCTTGTTTGGGCTAAAATTTTTAGAAGATTTTTTTTCAATTTAAAGGGAACAGGATAGATTGGGGTCTAGCAACATACCTAGATATTTGAAAGAACAGACTACGGTCAGTGTGCTATTTGAATTTGTTTTAATTCATAGTTGTGGATTTTGTAGTTTATGTAATTTAGATATAGTTCCACAGATCATTGTAACAGTTTTGTCAGTGTTTAGGAAGAGTTTGTTACACGCCATACACTTTTCTACCTCTGCGAAATGGTCTTGGAGCACAGCCTAAAGCTGCGGTAGATCAGATTTATGGCATAGATTACAGTGTTGTCTGCATACATGTGTACAGTTAAGGCTTTGCAGACCTGAGGGGGCTGAGTAGAGAACCTAAGGAAACGCCACACGTGACCAGAAGAGAGAGGGAGGCGCTATCACATATTGCAATTGAAGTTAAGTCTCCTTGTTCCATGTCAGTTTGGATTTCATTCAAAACTTTTAAGAAGGCAGTCATAGTTGAGCTATTTGGTCAAAAGCCTGATTGATCAGGGGTCAGATAGTTTGATTGTTGATCAAATTCACATAGCTGCATCCTGCATGTGAATGCATTTTTCCAACATGCATCTTCTCTTTCATTCAAAACTTTTATCTAAATCAAGTAGGGAAATGATAAGGAGGACAAAATAATAGAAATGACTGGCCGTTGGATTCATCAACATTTACCCTTATTTAAATCCATTGTCACACTTCAAATGATCATCTAGGTCTTACTGATGGGTCCTAACAAGGCAGAAACGATCATCTTGGGTTGCTGTATCTCTCATGCAGAGAGAGCCAGCCTGTATTCTGGATCTTAACCACCCTCTTGGGTGGGATCAGTCTGATATGCAAATGACTTGGTTCTTTTTGTAATGCCACAAGATGAGCTAAAACTAGCTTGAGATCTGAGCAGGGATGTACCAAAGGGAAGGTAATTGAGCTGTTGTCCAGTACTCTCTTGACAAAAGCAAGGTCTGTGTAGTTAAAAAACATATACAGTGTAGGGTGCCACTTTCATGGATGTGTGATTATAGTTACCACTCAGATGATAGGGGATAACAAGAAAAGAGATAAAATTAGATAACTTAATGATAACAAGGTTAAAAGAAAAACAACTAAAAATACACTCACAAAATAAGTGGCACAATACTCCTTAATGTTAAACTAAGCATTTTAGTCACCAAAGGGCTTAGTCCCCATGAAGTGTACAGCTGCCAATTCTACCTCAGGATACCAGTAGATCTGACCAGTCTGTAAAGGAAATAGTAGATTCTGGATGCAGTCTGGTAACAATCCTGTGGAAAAGGCTTCAGTATTGCAGTCTTGTTAGGGTACTTCTTAGGCTCAACGCATTTTGTCCTGTCGGACTTTCTCAAGAGCTGTATACTATCTTGTGATCCGGCATTTAAATGTAAAGCTTTGCACCTTCCCCTGGCACATGCACGTGTGTAGAAACATACGGAACGCGACCCCTAACATCATCACGCTCCTATGTCGCCCCACGTGCACGCATGCGTCCAGCTTGGAACGCAAATAACTTTATTGTTAATATACGCCAGCGAACACAAGTTGCGGACAAATACTTATATTTATATAACATCAGTGAATATATAGAACAATCATATGTTAGAAGATATTGTTGCACATAAAAAATTCATATATTTTTATGTCTGATCCTTGATATTACTATTTTTATTTCCTCGACTTTTCTTCAGTATTTTTTTTATATATATATATATATATATATACACATATATAAGTAGTTAAAGTAGTTGGCTGCACTCTCGGACTTCCATAAAAAATAACTTTTATGGTAGCATTTAAAACAGGATCAACATTTCAGTCCTCCTTGGGGACTTTCATCAGGATCATACATACATTACATATGAATGTGAATATATAGGGTGCAATAAAGTGTAAAGTGCTGTGTGTTGAAACCGGCGTCTTGCCGGACCCAGTGCGCATGTGCAACATTAGCGCCACTCCTAATCTTGACATTGTCACGTTTGTATCGGCGGCGATCCAATGTATTCAAAATATACCTGGGAAGGGAGATTTTAGCTTTTAATAATAGCCTCTACTTATATACAAACTTATTTAATCTATGAACATATGTTCAATAAAAATAACTACATATAATCTTGTATAAAAAGTAATATATATAATATAATCAAATTTTTTTTTACAAATTTAAATATTTTAAAAATTAGGCCAACACACAAAATATACATTATTGAATAATATATTATTCCATAATTCTACAAAAAATGATAGACTCCACAGGTGGTAGTTAAACCCAGAACAAGGTTAATCTATCAACCTGTGGAGAAAAAACACCTTGCCGGACACTCCAGAGGTGCAGGCAACCAACATTCTAAGTATGGTTCTGCACATTAGCACTATGTAATTTTTATTTTATTCTTCTTTACCTCCTTACCAGTCCTACACTTTGCCCTATTTGAGGATGCTCTGAGGTTTATCCATGAGTAATAGGAAGGATTGCAGACTTGGAATTCAAGGTCTGTCTATTTTTGCAATACAGCCTATTAGTTACATTTATATGTGTTTTATATGTCTAGCTTTTGATTTTATACAGTAGCAATCCATTAACATTGTATTTGCACTGCAACTAACGAACTAGCATGTAGACACATCTCTTAGATTGATTACCAAGCTTCTGATGCAGGGAAGCACCTCACTTGTATAGAGCAATATCGACTAAGAGAATTATTACTTATCAAGCACAAGGTTTCTTGGCAATTTAGGACCGGCACGAGTGGTCCGTTTGGAGTAGATCTAATTACTATATTCAGACGTTGACCTAACCCAAGGACATTAAAGTCAGGTGTCTGTTAGATCAGTACAATTATACTCACGGACCTGTGATTTAGGAGGATAGCCTACAGGCTTACATTCGAAATTTGAATTGTTTCAGATACTTAGGAGGGGACACACGTTATGTACTTTTTTGCTAAATAGCATCTTTTAATTTTACAGACAATTTGAATGACATTACAGTTCCAGTTGTTACTCGGGCTTCTGGACTTCTGTATCCAGCAGCTTGAATAGATTTTTGTTATTCCACAATTCTACTATTCAAGATGTATATCTTATTAAAAACTATATTATAGTTTAAAACTATGTAAAATCATTGCTGTACTTAATCCATAAAAACTAATATATCTAGATCTACATTTATAGATCTATAGATTTATAATTTATGGATCCATTATGTCTCTTTCATGGCCAGTGCTTTTTCGATATCACCTCCTCTCCAATAGGGAGGTGATAACATCAATGTCAATACACATGAAATTCTGGAAACTAAAATCTTTACAGTTTCCACAATGATTTGGTACACTATGTTTAAAATTCTTTCTTTTAATCCCATTAAATGTTCTAATAGTCGTATATATATATTGTCCCAATGGTGCGGCCAACATAATGGATCCCACATTTGCACTGTAGTAAACATATGACATATTTTGTTTCACAATTAATGAAATGTTTGATCTTAAAACTTTCATTAGTTCTCGAACTTTTTAATTCTGTTGTCTTTTGTGTCTGAAATTTACACATGCTGCATCTACTGCATTTAAAAAAAACCTTTAGGTTTTTTCCCTTAAAAAGTTTGTTCTTAGGGAGGAGTTTTCACTTGTGGGTTTAATTTGTGGTATAATACTGTGAGCTAAAATAGATTTTAAATTTTGCCTCTTTTTACATATAATTTGTGTTTTTTGGGGGTAGAATGTTTTTTAAATATTGATCTTGTGTCAGAATTGGCAAATGTTTCTTAATAGCTTTCTTGATAAAAAATAAACATTAAAATAGTTTTCTATCTTTTTTTAAATGTTCTTACTTTTTAAAAGCTCTTTTCTATAAATGTTTGTACTTGTTTTTGGGAGTTGGTTAAAAGATCAGGAGGATAATGTCTGTTATTTAAAATTTGTACTTGTTCTTTAAAATTGTTTTTTTCAGTACAGTTTCTAAAATTTCTCATTTGTTTGCCTTTAGGTTTGTCGGTCTTTAGGTTAAAGCTATTTAGCCAGTTGGGATGATGGCAACTAGAATATTCAACTAAACCATTTCCGTTAGTAGGTTTAAAAAAAGTTTTACTTTGTAAGAGACCTTCCTTAATAAAAAATGTCAGATCCAAGAAATGGATCTCACATTCTTGAATATCAGCCGTAAACCTTAATCGAAAATCATTAGTATTAATGAATCTTAAAAATTCTTACAGTTGAATTTTTCCTCCTTCCCAAATAATTAATAATAATCTTTTCCAGAGCACCAAGTTCGCACCAGAAGGGTTATTGTTCCAAATGTTGTTAAATTCCCAGCTAGCCACAAAGATGTTGGCATAGCTCGCTGCAAACCTGGTGCCCATCACTGTCCCACAGGTTTGAAGATATGTCCCCTCAAACCAGAAAAAAATGTGGAACAGGATAAACCTGATGATGTTTAAAATAAAATTTTCCTGAGATCTGTGCATGCTAGGATCCTCATGTAAAGTTTGTCTAATGGCCCAGATGCCCTTCTCGTGCTCAATTACTGTGTATAACAAAGCAACATTAACTGTGGCTTGTATATATTTTTTTTTTCCAGCAAATACCTTCAACTTCTGAAATGATCTGGGCCGAGTCTTTAACATATGATGGAGCCTTTACAACGTACTATTGTAGATAAAACTCTACATATTCAGAGACGTTGCTTGTTAAGGAGTATTTCTTATTGTGCCACTTATTTTGTGAGTGTATTTTTAATTGTTTTTCTTTTAACCTTGTTGTCATTAAATGCTACACTATAAGTTATCTCATTTTATCTCTTTTCATGTTATCCCCTATTATCTGAGTGGTAACTATAATCACACATCCATGAAAGTGGCACCCTACACTGTATATGTTTTTTAACTATACAGACTTTGCTTTTGTCGATTGTTGGGCTTTAGGGAGTGATTTTTTTTATCTTCACATCTGAATATAGTAAAGACTAAATACATTTTTTAAACATTCACATTTTTATTCAAATTGGGTAGTTAAACACTAGAATGTGTTTTGAGAAAGTATGCATAAACACAACGATAAATCGAACTAGTTACCACTATAGACCTTGGCTTGATAGTGCACCTAAAAGACAGTTTTTAAGGTTAAAGAGAAACTGCTCAAAACCTGAAGATTGCGAACAACAGGCATCTCTGCTAAAAGATAAATTCATTGAAAAAATTTGCTCAGAGATAGATCTTAATGTTGTTTTTGATGAAATCAAAATACATAACATAAATAATCTTTTAACTTACAAAGACAAAAATACTGATGCCCCTTCTATCCCCATTATTTTTTATCACAACAATAAAAATAAAGGTATTTAAAAGATCATTAAAAAACACTGGCATATTTTACACCAAGATGAAACACTTAGTAAAATCATTCCTAAAAAAAAATATATAATTTTTCGAGGAGCCCCCAATTTTAAATCTATTTTAACTAATAATTTCACGAGATCATTAAATAGAAATACAAAATCCTCATTGTCCAACAGGAAGGGCTACTTTGGATGCAAAACAATTATTGTATTTAGGACTAATAACAATATGGGATGTAATAAAATTACAAATTTTTCTCCAATATTACAAAAAAGACCTATAAAATCAAAGACTTTATCATATGCAACACCAAAAATGTAATTTACATGTTGGAGTGCCCATGTGGACTCCAATATGTTGGTATGACATCTAGATGCCTTAAAATTAGAGTAGCAGAACATTACTGCAATATTATTATTTTTATTATTTATTTATAAAATATTTTACCAGGAAAGATACATTGAGATTTCTCTCGTTTTCAAGTACGTCCTGGGTCCACAAATCATTGCATTGTTACATTAGGTACAACAAAATACAAAAACAATATTAATACACAAAATATACAAAATTTAACATAGAACAGGCAGGAAATATATAATCAACCATGACACGTGCATTCTGTTTTGAGGTATGTAGAGAGGGATCTCTTAAAAGACTTTAGGCTTAGGGAAGATTTTAAATTGTGCGGGAGGTCGTTCCACAATTGCGGCGCTCTGTAGGAGAAGGAGGATCGGGCCGCTTTCTTTTTGTATTGAGGTAGACTAAGTAAAGTGCTTGTACTGGATCGGAGGTTATAGAAAGTGGGAACAGCTGGGGAAAGCATTTTGTTCAGGTAGGGTGTGAGTTTCCCAGAAAAGCTCTTAAAAACAAGGCTGGAAAGATGAAGGGTGCGTCTGGATTCCAGCGACAGCCAGTTTAGTTCCTTTAGCATGTCACAATGATGGGTCCTGTAATTACATTGTAGCACAAATCTGCAGAACGAGTTATACAATGTGTTGAGTTTATTAATGTGGGATTGCGATGCAGACGCATATACTACATCCCCATAATCAATGATTGGCATCAGCATTTGCTGTACAATCTTTTCCTTTACTGTAGGGCTTAGGCAGGCTTTGTTTCTGTACAGGGCACCTAATTTTGGATAAAGTTTAGATGCAAGCTTTTCTATGTGCAGGCTAAAAGATAGATTGGGGTCTAATATCATACCCAAGTATTTGAAAGAGTGGACCGCGGTCAGTGTGCCATTTGAATTTGTTTTGATGGATAGGTGGGGATTGTGTAATTTGTGTAATTTAGGTACCGTTCCAAAGATCATTGTGACAGTTTTGTCAGTGTTCAGGAAGAGTTTGTTTTTTGCGATCCACTTTTCTACCTCTGTAAACTGGTCTTGGAGCAAAGCCTCAAGTTGAGGTAGATTGGATTTGCTCGCATAGATTACCGTGTCATCTGCGTACATGTGTACATTTGAGGATTGGCAGACATTAGGCAGATCATTTATAAATAATGTAAATAGTAGGGGGCCGAGAATGGAACCCTGGGGAACACCACACGTGACTGGGAGAGGGAGGGAGTCACTGTCAGAAATGGACACATATTGCGAGCGATCCGATACATACGATCGAAACCAGTTTAAAGAATGATCACCAATACCTGAGTTTTTGAGTTTGTGCAGTAGAATGTCGTGGTCTACTGTGTCAAAGGCCTTAGCAAAATCAAGGAAAATAGCTCCAGTTAGGGCTCCTTGTTCCATGCCAGTTTGGATGTCATTGCAAACTTTTAGGAGGGCAGTTGTAGTGGAGTGATTCTGGCGAAAGCCCGATTGATCAGGGGTCAGATAGTTTAATTGTTGGTAGTACTCACAAAGTTGCGTATGGACACATTTTTCTAAGATTTTTGACAATACAGGGAGCAATGATATTGGGCGATAGTTAGAAACCAAAGTAGTGTCACCACTTTTTATCTCCAAGGGATATTAAAATCACAATGTCTAAACATTTTTGTATACACCAAAATAATTTCAAACTTTTAACATTTATGGGTATATAAAAATGTAATATCCCTTGGAGAAGAGGCAACATTAAAACCTAAGCAGCTAAGAAATTGAGTGTTTTTTTTTTTAATTTAAAAACTTTAGTTCCCAATGGCTTAAATGCTGAGTTTGAGCTTTTTAATTTTTTATGATATTTATAATATTTATTGGTTTTATTTCCTGTATATGTATTTATGTGTCTATTTTATTTAAATTGCAAATGTGTTTTATTTCCTCTGTTATTTAATTGTTATTTACTTTTCATTTTTTCTTTTATTTTCTTTGTCTTTTTGTTTATCTCATGTTTATTTATTTTTTCTTTTATTGTTTACCTTGCCATTTTCACTATTTTCCCCCCTTTTTCTTTCTTTTACATTATATTATTCCTATTTTTTTTTTAAATTATATCTTTACTTCCATTTAGATTCTTTCTATTGCCTGGCTTTCTACACTCTATATTATTTGTTTCCCTTCCTAATATGGCCACTTTTTCTTTCCTACTCCTTTCCCATCCCAATATGGTCACCACTAGTGGTCATGTGACCCACGGCACCTTATCACATCAGCCTGTTAGTATTTGCCCTTTTAGTTTCGTTCCCACTCATAATATCGGCCTTTGGCCGATGTGGATGTGACTCTTCTATATATCATAATCCCTTTCCGGGGTGCCCTCTTAACATTTAGACTATTTGTAATAGTTTCTCTCTTTCTTGTTTCATTATGGTTTTTGGCTCAGCCCCTCTTTTAGCCTATTGGCCACACTAGGTTCTGCCCGCCCCTCTTGCCTCCCTACTACATATCCCATAGTTCCCGGGCATGTGATGTCATAGCCGACGTCGGCTGTCACTCCCCTTACATGCCCACTTTCTTCTTTTACTGTTTTCTAACGTTTTAAAACTCGGTTTTTATCCATTTGACTTTTATCTGACTACATAATCATATCATTCACCAAGTATAATCTGTTTCTCATTTTAATAATTTGTCATTTCGGTCAGTATTATGACCACGAGGACTTGAAAAAGACCTTTCCGGTCGAAACGTTGCATTGCATTCTGTCATAATAAATCTGCCTGCGGCTTGAAGTTGGAGTGCCTGTGAGTTTTTTCCTCTTGGATTATTGTACTGGGATTGCTGGTCCTGCTCTGGAGCACCCTTGGCCGCTGGGATTGGGTGCGGTTCTCATCACTTACTCTGCTCAGTATTATGACCACATGACAATTACGTAATTTACCCGCCAAATTTGAAATTATCATGTTTTATACCATATAAAAGACTGTGAATGCCAGGTATATGTTTGATAACCACTTGAGAAAGCCCTATTTCGGAGAAACATGTTGTGGATTTTTTTTAATTATACAAATAAAGGTTTATTTGCTATTTTATCTTGGAATTGTGCCATATACCTTTGTATTGCTTTTATTTCTTTTCTACCTGGCATCCTGTTTTATTTCTCCAGTGAGGATCTCACCAAGAATCCCAGGTGGGGATTATACCGCCCACACTGATTATACTGAGCGGATTATCTGCTCAGAAAATTGTGAGTACATTTTATCTTTTATCACTCCTGGTCTGTTATTTTTATACAGAGAGCACTGTTGTTTCCTTTTATTTTATTTTTTTTTCTTTATTTTTACTTGTGCATGAAGTAACAACAAGCGTGCAGAGCCACGACAGCAGCTGCAAGCATTTCAATATGTGGCATTTTAAACAGCACATTTTTGTTTTTTTAACATGAAAATAACTGACTTTGTAACATCATAGCTCGTTTTAAACATGCTAGGCTAGACATGCATTTAGTTATGTTTAAGATTATGGTAAGGCTTATGGCATTGCTTTTCTGAGAAGGGTAAACATTTATGCCATAGTGACAGCAGCTTAAAATCTTGCTTAAGTAATTATTAGGATGAGCATGTCAGGTAGTAGGAGTCAGAGAAGAGACAAAGATGGAAAGCATTGGATGTACATTCATCTCAGCACTGGATTTTTAACGTTGTGAGTCATATATGTCTGCATGTAAGACAAAGTAGAAAATTTACAAGCAATAGACCACTGACATGAGGAGTATTAACTTAAATGGCCGTGTGAATGAGCCAGTAGGCAAGTGACCACTGGAGTCGAGCAGGACCCCGCGCAGCTACAAGGCTCTGTGTTGGGTCTGGTGGGGAGAAGAGGCCCAAAAGGGCAAAGTGGCAGCGGTGTACCACTGTGCATCTTAGGTCTGAGGCTGCCAGCAGGTTACGTGTAGCTGCTGTCCCTAACAAAGTCCACATGTTTTGGGACTGCGGGTGTCTCTGTGCTTGCATGCCAGGATCGGTCTTCCTAGACCCCGGTCTGGTACCACAGCTGCTCGGCACATAACGAGAGAATTGAGGTTCCTCCGACCTCTTCGATTGTCACAGGTACCAGATTGTGTGTTTTAGATCCGCTTTTGTTAGGCCTGACACCCGGGCGAGTACAGCGTTCATCCTGTTTCGACTGCTTAGCTCCATTTGGTAGATACACGCTGCAGCATGGGTCCATTGCACGCCACGTGTGTCCGGCCCCCCCAGAGAAGGTCTGTTGCGGGCAGTGGATCCAGTGACTTGCACGGTCTCCCTCTCTCCCAGCGCTGCAGCCCTCAAGTATCTAGCTTTGGGGACCAGCGCCGAAGTGATTGGCTTGGTTGCAGCTTAGAGAGACTCCGTGTTGTAGGGGTAGATGGTGGAGGGTCAGAAGCCGCCGCCATCTTGCAAGGTAAGCCTCGGACGTTTCTTGTGCCCCAGTCTCCCGACCTCTCAAGCTCTTCTCAGTGGGGACCGGGATGACCCCCCCGGCCCAAAGTGGGGGGAAACTGGACCGTCAAGCTGCTCTGGCAATCGGCGTGTGGCCGCTGGGAAGGGTGGCCTGGCAGCGGCCGCCCACCTCGCTCCCCTCCCGAGTAGGCTACAGCCCTCGAAGCTTCGTTCTTCCACTTTGGGGTCCAAAGCTCCCGATCTCGGGGTCCACTACCTCTCCCACAGCCGTGGTTATTTCGTAGGCTTGTCAGTCATCATAATAATCTGCCATTTGTAGCTTAAGAGGCCCAATCGCTCCGGAGCCTCTCCTGCATGCGACCGGTTAGCATGGCGGTCCAGTCCTGCCCCCGTTTCCTTTTATTATTGTTTCTGGTTTTATATACTCCTGGTTGCTATGACATCTACTGATTGTACCTTCCATTGATATCCTATAAGTGGGGGATCAAAACTACTGCATGTGTATCACACTAGAGCTCGTCAAAGCTGTATGACATGTGAGTAGAAAATTTGGAAGTTTTCTATATATGTGCATTTTACTTTGAAACTATTGGAGTCTTATTTTTTTTTCCTTTTATATATACCTGTGGACTTTGAGCATCCCGGTAACTACCAAGTTTGCAGAAGGAGGAAACCTATCCAGGCAACTAGAGACGTTTTTCTTATTTCTATTACTAAGACCTTACTTTGTTACAGCTGCTATTGTTTTAGGGTACCTGTATTACAAATATCTTTTAATATAAGTTTTATTTCCTGTTCCCACTTTACCATTCATATTGTCTCCTGGCGCACCCTATTCTTTTGTCTATTTAACCCACCAAAGGGCAGGCTAATTGAGCTGTTGAAATTCTCTGTACTCTTTTGCACCTCACGTATTTGATTATCTAGTATGCTTTACTAAATATTATCATAGCTATTTATGTGATTATCAATATGGGTTACAGCATAAATTTCAAAAGATTAAACATTCGGATGCTTGATTATTTTCGTGCGGTTCACCCACTATCAACACCAACAGCCTTATAAGTTTTTAGAAAGAAGAGAAAGTTAGGAATGCACTTTTTTAAATTATTTGATTTATGATGGTTTTAAGACATCCTTAATACTTCCAATATTTTTATCTTAGTTTGGCTGATTATGTCGGCCATTCCGATGCACCCAAACTGAAATTCCTGATTTCAACAATTAGGGTCAGTTGGATATTGAAGCTGGTGAGAAGTCGGTGCTTAGTGAACTATCAGCTTTTTCAGAGTTAGTCAGTTGCAGTATTTTTTATATTGATAATAAAAGTGCAGGTATTCATTTAGCTTATTACTATGATTATACCACTTTAGGGAGTGGTCTAGATGCCTTTAGCACCCTTGCTTTATATGTTGTGCAAATATTGATTACACCTACATGACTTAACTCAAGTAAATTATTTCAACAGATGTGAAATTCTGTAAAACAAATGGTGCTACACTTGAACTATTATAACTCCTTAAATAACATGCAGATTACTGATAGAATCTTACTTACATCTAAATCTGCAAATAATACATGGTTATATATACTTAGTATTCTAAACTGATGTATGCAGTTATACCATTTTAGTGACTTAACATCAGCTCTTTTTAGCTAAAGACAAATTATACATTGCAAAACAATGTAGTCTGCAACATTATTTTCATACTATTCCACAACCTCAATCACATGTATATCTCGGCCACTTCATTTATTGGGAACTACCTTAGGACTGCATTTTAATGTAATTAGATCAGAAGTGTCTAAATCACAACGTTCTCCTTTTATGAATGATGATTTTAATTTAGGATGAGTTACATTGTAGAGCATTACATATTTAACAGATGCATATTAATTAATACTATTAGTATAGATGTAGACAAATGCAAAGAATCTGAACAGTACAAACAGAAACAAATGTAATTATATAGTATATGCCATATGTGTTCACAGGTGGTGCTACCATAAAAATCTGGGGTAGTCAAATGCCTGGTCTTTATCTAGTAGCAGATTACATCTCCCAGAAACGTATGATTACTCAAAAGCAAGTGATTTATGGGAATTATAGGCCTCCAATACCTGAAAATATGATTACCGGAAATATGAGATTAACCTTTCACAATATTCTCATCAGCAGAGAGCAGGAAGAGACATATGAAAGAGTGCCAGAGATTGCACGTCTCCATCCCTCTATTGCATTAAACAAATAAAAGATGTGAACACTTGCAAGGTATTTTTTCGTTTATTTATAATTGAATTGTGGCTTTGGTTACAGACAGCTCCCTCAATGCATATTTTCTATTGTCACCTCAAAAGTGTTTGTTTTTTTATGAAAGGGATACATTCCTTTACATGCATTCATATGAGACCACACTTGGACTGTACACTTAATGACACACAGACATAACATTAATGAAAATGGAGAAAGGAAAAAATCAGAAACAAGAAAATATTTTGTGCACAGCTAAGAACAGTTTCTGTACAATTTTAGTTCAGATAATGTCTCTGTTTAGGTGTAATAAAAGCCATAAAGCTGGTTATAACTGTGTTAACTTTGTTGCCTTAGAACTTGGAAACCCAGGTTCAAGTCCCAGTTGAATCCACATTCCAGTAAGAGTCCTTGGGAACGAAACCTAACAATATATATTTGCCTGCCTCAAATCCTTTTAGATTGTTAGCATGTTTGTGCAGGGCCCTCTTCATATCTCCATTCTCGAATTAAGTGCTGTATAGTATGTTGGGGCCGCATAAATGCTACTAATAATAAATCTAAGTGTAATTAGATGATGTAACGCTAATTTGCAAAGTGGTTTGACTTTTCACCCATACAGATACAGATATCTTGCTGGCACTGAACATATCAATAGGTTTATCATGACATTTAACAAAATCTAACAAAGACTAATTAATTCCCTGCAAATGCATAATACATATACATATATAAAATTAGGATAGTTACTAAATGAATTGTAAAAACAACCATTTGGAGATTAACTTCAAATGCGCCAATGTTTCAAATAGAAGTCTATGTAACATATACAAACTTTGGCATCAATTAAACAAAAGTAGCACATGAATTTCATACTATTCCCCTTTTGCCAAATCCCTGCAGCCGTCTGATGTGACAATTGTAACTAGCAGGATTCCCATCTATTGAGGTATGTTAGTGGGAAGTGCCATTTGGTTTTACGGGAACTGGGTATCTCTCTGAAACCATCTGTGATTCTGTCCAATTAAAATAACCTTTATCCCTGAGTTCAAGGAGCAAGAGAAAATGAGGGAGCCAGGGTCCGCTCCTGATTAATACTACAAATAACCTGCATCTTGTATCTTACATGTGCACATAAAAATATTATTGTCCAGGATCCTCATGTTAATACTAGTACTCCTACACTTGTAAAAGAAAATATTAAACTCCATCTGACAACATGTTACAGGACAGGCATACATACACTGAGTGGGAGGACCATGCACCAAAGATATCTTTGCATTAACAGTGGGCTGTTGAGACCCTTGTTACAGTGTTTACTTATTTATTCATTTTGCTTTTCCAACTGGAAATCTCAAAAGCACTGAGACTGTTTTCAGGGCAACTTTGAGAATTTGTGAATGTATCCCTGAGCTATTTAGCCCTCATTTAAGGATAGTTTCTATGATTTGGCACCTTAAAGGGACACTCTAGTCACCAGAACAACTACAGCTTATTGAATTTGTCCTGGTGAGTAGAATCATTACCTTCAGGCTTTTTGCTGTAAACACTGTCTTTTCAGAGAAAATGCAGTGTTTACATTACAGCCTAGTGATCACTTCACTGGCCACTCCTCAGATGGCTGTTAGAGATCCTTCCTGGGTCATGGCTGCCTAAAATGCATCCAAACATTCAGTGTCTCCTCCCTCTGCATGCAGGCACTGAACTTTCCTCATAGAGATTCATTGATTCAATTCATCTCTATGAGGAGATGTTGATAGGCCAGGGCTGTGTTTGAATCATGCTGGCTCTGACCCTGATCTGCCTCTTTGTCAGTCTCAGCCAATCCTTTGGGGAGGCATTGTGATTGGATTAGGCCACCACTTCTGATGATGTCAGCAGACAGCTTTTTTTTTAGGCAAACGGCATGCTGATCTACAGCTTCTGGCTTGAATACAGTAAGATTTTGCTATATTTATGGAGGCATGAGGGGCTCAGGGGGCTAGATGGTGGTTTTAACACTATAGGATCAGGAATACATGTTTGTGTTCCTGACCCTATAGTGATCTTTAATTATGGTTAATTCATTTAAATTCAACATGATTCAATCAGAAGATAATTCATATCAATTCAGAGCTTTGTTTGCCGTTTGGATGCTAGTAAATTTGATCCGAATTTGAATCTTAAAATTGCTCTAACTGATTTTGCACAAAATGTCCATAGCAATTTGACTTTTAGTAAATAACCTTCATGGAGCACTCTAGCTAAGTAAGCAGAAAAACAATACGTAGATCATTGTACTTTTGTTCGATAATTTTAAACTTTGAAGAATGGTAGAGAGATTGTTTTCTGTTGCCATGGTAACAAAGCATTGATTCAACTCTTTTTTGTTTGTGTGTGTCACATGATTATAACACAGAATTAAGTTGGCCCAGAGAAAATATGAAACTGACCACATATGGCATGATTAAAGGCAGGGGTTCACATTCATCGCTAATGCTAATATAGCATTATAAAATAAAGCCTAGCATTGCAGTCGCTCACATTATGATTTTGTTGAATATTGTTATAGTGCCAGAACAATGGATCATTTATATGCTACAGTTCAACTTTCATGATCTATTACACAGATTTCTGAGCATGGTTAGGTCTATCCGATTTTGCATTTCCCAAGGTAAATACAGATTTGAGGGTAATGTAATTTGTCATAGGAAAGCAATGTAATCGTTTAGGATATAATAATGGCTAACATTGATTGTGTCCCAGGAACCATGAAGCATGTATTGTCACAAAAAACAAATTTGGATCTCAGAGAAAAAAGTAAATAAAATCAGATTGTTGCTTTAATTTATACTGAGAACTATAGAAATACCCTATCACAAACTGGAAAGGTGACACTGATATAAAACAGTGACGAAAGAAGCCCTTTAATCCTGCTGTAGGGTAAATTTTATAATGGTCAATTATTGGATATGGCACTAGGCTTTTGAAAAAAGGAAATCTAGGTAATCCATAACATTTACTGTCAAAAGGTAAGCCAATAAATTCCAATTATAAAAGACTCATTTAGAGCTAACTTTGTTATCTATTTGAGGTTAAATATATGTAATTAAATCATGGCAATCAACTATCCCCCTGCAGTTCCAAAAGTCATTTGTAGGTCTCAATAAAAAAAAAAAAAAATAAAGGTATTTTTCTTTAAAAAAAAAAGTTGTCATGCATCATTAAAAAAGCAAACTTATGTATCATGTTCATTAAATAGATGAATGTACTAAAAGCTATGACCACCAAATGGCACTCAGAGAGTTAATCCCATGCTTTGTAACTTAAACCTTACTTTAATGCACACATAATAAAGGATACAGCTGATGTTATGCAAAATGTTTGACTTTCAAATTAATGTAGCCTGACAAACACATGAATAATGACACATGCTACTGAAAAGGGTTAATGATGCAGTTATATTGGTATGTTTTATCTTCTCTTTTTTTCACTTTTTTAAGTATTCAATTTGATATCTGTTTGACATTTCAAGGAACTAGGTAATGGATAAGTTCCTATACATATACTAGTATACACTAGTTCTACCGTACACACATATACATAGACACACACAAACTGTAATATTCACTAAAGATTGGATTGCAAAACCCAAACATTTTGAAATTTATCAATGTATGGATTTTATAATTCAGGCCCTGAATAGACTTGAATTGGTCCAGACTTAAGTCCCAAATGGCTGAAATGCAGACCAAATGCTGCAAATCCTTCCCCACAGACTTCAAAACTAAAGTACAGTTGTAATCATAATTATTCAACCCCATTGAAAATCAGGTTTAGTGTCAACATTTGCAGACTGTCAGCTGTTTGCAACTAACAACGGTGGTGGGGTATGTTTATATGTCAACCATGAGTTAAAGTCAAATCTTAGGCATGTGGAGTGTGACAAGGAAATTGTGGAAGCTTTATGGGTAGATATCTGCTTGGGGCAAACAAAGGGAAATTACATGATTTTGCTATTTCATGATGAAAAGTCATGATTTTATGAAAGACACGGAAGTGAGTATTGCTTAACCCTTTCTTTACTGTCCACCAATAGCAACAAAGAACACAATAAGAAAATAAATATAACAAATACAATGAGACACCAGCCAATCCCCATCCAGGTCTAGTATAACAGCAAACACCTTCCTCTTTCTTTGGAGAATGCGACACATCACGAGGAGAGACAGAAAATAGGAACCAACAGACGATCCAAACAGTCAGAAAAACATGGTGACAAAATCCTCTGAATGGCAGTCCAAGAAACATCACAACAGAAAACCAACTTCAAGCCTGCGGTGGAAACCAGCCAACTTATGCGAAACTCGCTGGGAAGAAGTGAGGACCATCAAGCAGCACCGAATCAAGCTGTCAAAACACAAAAAACAGGAGCCCAACGGTTAAATTGATACTAAAACCAAAGTGCATAGATAGAAGGTCACAATACCAATAGAGCAAAAACCCCCATAACAAGAACATGAAACAAAACCGGACCACATGTCAACATAAATGGTTAAATAAACGCAGAGCATACCACAAAATACCTACCACACCCTGGAATCCTTATATCAGCAGGGAGGGAGTATCAAGTGAACAAATATAGAAGGGTGGGACAATATTTGCCTCCGTGTCTTTCATAAAATCATGACTTTTCATCATGCGATAGCAAAATCATGTAATTTTATGTCAAGACACAGAGGCTCATATTGCAAGTTTAAAGCTGACCAACAACCAATGAAAAAAAGTGAGCAACCGGTCGAAAACAAAATTCGCAAAACATGGTTTCACGGGACCAGTCCACAAGTCTTCCAGACGCGCCCCCGAAGCCACCATGGACGTATCCACACCAGCCTGCGACATCACCCATTTCACCCAGCGAGCCAAGGTAGCACTGGAAACAGGGGAAAATGGTTGCCGAACCGCGAGAAAAAGTTGTGGAGATGATACCGAACGATGTGCATTTGTCCGAAGCTCATACTCATGCAAACAAGCAACAGGACACAATGCCGTAGGAGCTGGAAAACTCGGATATGATACCGACCGAATAGCCGTCTGAGTGCGTCTGGAGATGTTAAAGGTCACCCCATCCGGAGTGAAAGACTGTGCATTGTAGTCATCCGAAACCTGCTTGCACGAAATGAGGCGACAATTGTCGTAAGGAGAGGTCCAAGTTAGGAGGCCAGGAACTAAAGAGAGAAATCACACAGGAGACATCCCAAGTGGAAGAGCATCGAGGTCTAGGAGGGTGCGATAGTCATGAACCCCGAAGCAACCGGCACAACCGTCAAAACCCCGATGAGCTGAAGAAATGACTGATCTGTGCGATACGCAGGCCCAGGGTCAAATAAGTGCCAAAACGGGATCCTTCCCGAGCCAGGCACCAGCCAGCCCAAGCTCTCCACCGTCTATACATCCCAGGGACACCGGAAATCCCCCACGCCAGTAGCAGCAGCGACCTGTCCAGCAGAAGAGGGTGCTGCCGGCCTGTTGGATCCATAAGAAGGTCCAGGTAAGACAGCAAAAGCCTTGGCACATCCACTGCTAATTCCAGGAGCTGTGGGAACCAGGATTGAGTCCCCCAAAACTGGGTCAGCAGGATCAGTTTGGACAGTTGGTGGTGAACTTGGAGCAGGTCCCAAGGGATCAGGGCAAATTGAGGGAAGGCATAAGAGAGCGAGCTGGTCCAGTCTTGCAGGAAGGCGTTCACTGCCTCTGCAGCCAGGTCCGGGCGCCAGTTGTAGAACTGTGGCAATTGGGCATTGAGCCAGGATGCAAAGAGGTCAATGGCAAAAGGACCCCAGAGTGACGAGATAGTGGAGAACACCCCTACATCCAATCTCCAGTCACTGCTGTCCGACAGATAGCATGAACTCCTGTCCGCATGAATGTTGTGGAGCCCAGGGAGGTTTTCCACCTGGACCACCAGATCCCTGGCCAAGCAATACGCCCAAAAGTCCTTTGTCATGTGGGCCAGAACTGCCGACTGTGTGCCGCCCATGTGATTGACGTAACGGACTGCTGAGACGTTGTCCATTCGCAGCCGGATGCATGCGCTGGCAGTAGTGGCGGTAGTGCACCAAGGCGTTGAGAGGACGGAGATTGATAACTGGGCACATCTGTCCGCCCTTATTGCTTCTGAGGACCCTGGAGGGGGATGTGGAAGCTAGTTTGTTCGCCCCTTTCTTGCGAAGGGCCGACAATTCCACGCGGTCGCATACGGAGAATGAGATTGGGCGAGGAGGTTGGGATGTGACAAGGAGTGTCGACCAATTCTATGTGGAAACCCCGAACGGTGGCCAGAACCCAAGCATCGGTGGTGATGACTGACCAAGTGGGGAAAAAAATGACAGAGTCTGCCCCCTACACAAACATGGGAAGATGTAGATGTAAGCTTACTGTAAGGGCGTCTGGAGCCAGAGTTCCCTCTGAAGCCTCTAGATCACCATGGTTTTCTGCGTGAAGCGAAGAAGAGGGACTGGCTTCTCGCCTAGTGATAGGGGGGTCGCTGCTTATAGGAGACTCGTCCCGAGCCACAGGAGTTGTAGTTGGATTGGCCGGAAAGACTACCCCTAAATCTGCCGGCCCTGGTAGGGACCCGCCCTTGAAATATCCTCTTCATGGAGGATTGGGCTTTATGAAGGGCTGTAAAAGCCCCAACAAAATGCCCCAGGTCCTTTATAAAGGAGTCCCCAAACAAGAGGCCCTGGGCGTCCTTGCCCGCCTCTGTGAGGTCAAGATTGGCCAATTTCGGCTCTATTTTAAAGAGAATGGCTTTACGCCGTTCTATGGACAGGGGGGTGTTAACACTACCCGCAATGCAGATTGCTCTCTGTACACAGCCACGGAGTTCTTCCGGGTCAACCTGCCTGTTCTCAGCTCTGGCGTCTTCTGCCAAGTCGATTAATTTGCCAAGAGACCAAACACGTCCAAATGTTTATCTTGGCACGATTTAAGTGCCGAGTCCAGTCCCATACAAGGGTTCCACCCCAATTTAGTAAGGAATTGGGTCATTTTGGGGTCAACAACTGGGGTCTCACAGACTTTATTAGGCACAAAAGGCCGTGGGCATTCAGCCCAGAGCTTACTCTGGGCAGCCTTGCTGAGGGAGCGCCGTATCCAGTTTTCTAGGTAACGTGCCACATGGTCTGCTGGGAGCCATTTAGCTGACCTCAAGTGATGAAGATCATCTGGGTCGAACATAGGTTCTCGAGATGGATCCAGGAGAGTGGAGCCCGCAGTATCGGGGGAGTCACTTCAAGAACCACTTACAGCTACCCCTGACTGAGCGGGGGTCAAAAGGTCAATGCCCTGTTCACATAATTCAGCATCAGAGTCACTCAAGGACTCAGTGCCAACCTCCTCACTAGACCCAATTGCTGAATCGGAACCACTCTCAGGTTGTGCTCTAGCACATTTCCATTGCAGCATCCGTTCTGCCTGGCGCGGAAAGGCTCTTTTGCGTGATACAGGCATGCTATTATGGGTTCACCAGTCATATGGGTTCTGGAAGCAAAGGAAGTTAAGTGCCTGGATTTGGCAGTAGCCTGCTTGGGTGCGTCCCCTGAAGGGTCCGAACCAGAATGCGGCTGACGCATCGATGGGCCCGAACTTTCTGCGGCCAGTGAGCGTGGGAGTAAGGCCTTGGAGATGGTTTGGGAGAGGGCAGAGGACATAGCTGCTCTAGCGCCAGGAACTGACCCTCATCAGGATGAGACATAGGGCCAACTACTGATGAAGGGAAACTAGAAACTGAAGAGGGGTTCCCCAAGCCTTGAGGTATATCCATCTCACCAGGGAAAGGGGGGGCAGGCAGGCACCTTAGATTGGGGCATATTGTATTATGTGAGACCCACAAAAAATAAAAACTCAACACAATACTAGACCCTGAACAAAGTTGCAGAAAAATAATAACAATAATAGTACAGGCTACTAGGAGTTAATCACCCCAAACTAGTTACACCAAAGAGGGAGAGATAGGGGAGCTCACCAGGGCCCAGTCCAGCAGACAGGGTAGACACGAGGTAAAACAGAGCCAGAAGCATGGATAAGATCAGATTGTGATATTCGCTGGAAAAAATCCTGCGAACGCATCAAATTTGCGAACCAAAATCTTGGCGAAACAGGACTTATTCGTGGGAACAAACTGATGAATGGTCAGTACACAGCAAAACAGCCAAACAAAAATCATTAGCGGCAAAACAAGTCTAACGGTACCATATGCCAGTCAAACTAACGAACGGCACAGATTTGTGGAGCGTTTGGCCACGAGTTTCAGACACGAAAATAGCTGAACAGTAGTGAGAAAAAAATTAGCGCAAAAGGGCGCCAAACAGTCAGGAATGAAGGGGTGAGACCAAAACAGATAATAAGGAAAATAAGGAAATAAGAAGAAAATAAAGAATATGAAGATAGGAGCAATAAAGCAAAGCTCAAAAGAGAGGAGAGAAATACATGTAAGAATCCCCCAAAGGAAGGTCTGGATCCCTGGGCTTAAAGGTAAATATAATTTAACTTAATATCATATAAAACAGAATTAATAAATAGGAAAAAAAAGACTATAAGATAAAATGAGATAATAAGTAATCAAAACAGATAAAGGTAATGATAAAAAAACAGTTACTCGTAAAAGTAAAAATTTTAGTACTTTTCTTGTGTGGAGCAGCAAAGAAAGAGGAAGCTTGAGAGGTGGTGGTTGTTGTTATACTGGGACATGGATGGGGATCGGCTGGTGTCTCAAAGTATTTGTTATATTTTTTCTACATGTGTTCTTTGCTGCTATTGGTGGACAGCAATGTCTTGTCCGTGTCTTGACAAAATCAATTATTGGTGGGGATATGTTATAAACCACCTAATGTAAATATTAATGAGGAAGAACAGCTGCTACAGCAAATTGTGAAAGCTGCAAATCTGGGTAACACGTTAATTATTGGAGGTTTTAATTACCCGGTTATAAATTGGGATAGAGTGACTAGTACTTCCGCAAGGGGAATTAGGTTTTTGAATATATTAAATTACACCTTCACAACTGGTACAAGCACCAACTAGAATGGATGCTTGTCTGGATCTCGTTATAACAAACAATATTGATCTTTTGACCAACATTCAAGTAGGGGAGCATTTGGGAAATAGTGATCACAATATTGTAATTTTTAAAATAAACTCTAAAAAGAAAAAGCATGTGGGGTATACTAAAACATATAATTTAAAACTATTTCAATAAGATTAGGGCAGCTCTACAACATATCGACTGGCATAAACTCCTTTAACTGAGAATAAATGGAAGCTCTTCAAACAAATATTAGAAAGGTACATTTCTCAGTATGTACCATTGGGTAATAAATATAAAAGAAACACATTGAAACCAATCTGACTTAGAAGAGAAGTAAAACAAGAGATTAAAAATAATAAAATAAAAAAAATAAGAAAAGGATATTTAAAGCATTTACATCAGACAAATCAGAGGCATCCTATATAAGATATAAGGAAGCCAATAATTCTTGCAAAAAGGCAATTAAATTGGCTAAACTAGAAAATGAGAAATGGATGCAAAACCAACCCCAACATTTTTTTCAAGTACACAAATTCTAATAAAACAAAAAAAAGGTACACTGGTAACAAAGATGGGTCTGTTAGTTAATGAAGACCAGGAAAAGGCAGTCATTTTAAATAACTATTTTTCTTCAGTATATATTAATGAGGGTCCCATGGCAAGAGATATGCAAATGATTGCGGCAACAAAACTTGCAGATAACTTGTGATTGGATGACCCGAGACAAGGTGCTACAGCAGTTAAATAAACGTAATGTAAATAAAGCTCCAGGGCCTGATGGTATTCACCCACAATAACCTAAGGAGCTAAGTGGGGATATAAGTGAACCTCTGTATTTAATTTTTCAAAAAACTTTTCTTTCAGGTATTGTACTGGAGGATTGGAGGAAGGTAGATGTCGTTCCTATATTTAAAAATGGTTCAAAATTTTTGCCTGGAAATTATAGAGCTGTGAGCTTAACTTCTGTGACTGTGAAAATATTTGAAGGGCTATTAAGGGATAATATTTAGGAATTCATTGGGAAGAACCTTATTATTAGCAATAATCAGCATGGTTTTATGAAACATTGGTCATGCCAAACTAACCTGATTGCATTCTGCGAAGAAGTAAGTAGAAGTATAGATCAGGGTGTTGCAGTGGAAGTGATCTACTTGGATTTAGGCAAGACATTTGATATGGTTACTCACAATAGGTTTGTCTTCAAACTAAAAGGAATTTGTCTAGATGAATATTCTTGTTATTGGGGAGAACATTGGCTTAAGGATAGAGATAACAAGTTGTCATTAATGGTAAATTTTCATGCTGGACAGAAGTGGTAAGTGGTGTCCCGCAGGGTTCTGTTTTGGGACCACTTCTATTTAACATATTTATAAATGATCTTCAATAGGCATTGAAAGCCATGTTTTAGTGTTTGCAGATGACACAAAACTTTGTAAAGTAATAAAATGTGAGCAGGATATTGCTTTGCTGTAGAGTGATTTAGATAGATTGGGGGACTGGGCACTAAAATGAAAGATGAAAGTTAATGTAGAGAAATGCAAAGTTATGCACTTTGGGGTCGAGAATGCACAAGCAACTTACACCCTAAGTGGTAGTGAATTAGGGATAACCACACACGAGAAGGATTTGGGAATTGTTATAGACAACAAATTAGTTTTGTCATTTATAAATAGGGGCATAACTTCTCGGGATGAAAATATAATTTTGCCTCTTTACAAATCGCTGATAAGGCCACACCTTGAATATGCAGTGCAATTTTGGGCACCTGTTCTAAAGAAGGATATCATGGCACTAGAAAAAGTGCAGAGACGAGCAACAAAATTGATAAAAAGAATGGAGCACTTTAGTTACGAAGAAATGTTAAAAAATTTAAATCTTTTTAGTTTGGAAAAACGGTGCCTCAGAGGGGACATGATAACATTATAAAAATATATTCGGGGCCAGTACAAACCATTATCTATTCATAAACAGGGCTATACATAGGACCCAAAGTCATGCATTTAGGCTGAAAGAAAGGTTTTTTTACAGTAAAAACTAGAATTTTAAACAGCAATTGGATAAATACTTCCAAAAACATAACATACAGAGATATAATTTCTAATTAGTGGGGTAATAGCTGCTTGATCCAAGGAGATATCTGACCTCCACTTTGGGGTCAAGAAGGAGTTTTTCGAAGTTTGTTGAAAAATTGGAAGCGCTTCAGACTGGGGTTTTTGTCTTCTTTTGGATCAACAGCAAAAACATAAATGAGGAAAGCTGAACTTGATGGACGCAAGTCTCTTTTCAGCTATGTAACTATTTAACAAATCAAACAAAAACAATTGAAATAAGCTTACAGGAATGATTCAGGTGGTTTCCCCAAACTCAAATGAAAATGCAACTTATAATGACTTCTCCAGTCTCTAAATTATCCAACCCCTTCATGGTAAGCATCTTTAGTACTTACTAGAGCACCCTTTTTCTGTTATGACCTGCTCCAAAGGAGATGCATAGCCAGACAACAGCTTCTGGCAGTGTTCTTGAGGAATCTTAGCCCATTGTTCATGAGCAATGGTCTTCAGTTCAGTAATATTTGGTTGTGTTCTGCAACCGCCTTCTTTAAATCCCACCAGAGATTTCCTATGGGGTTCAAGTAAGGTGACTGTGATGACCACTGTAGAATTTTCCTGAACATCTTCCGCAACCAAGGTTTGGTGAAATTTGAGGTATGCTTGGGATCATTGTCTTGTTGGAAGGTTCAATGACGCCCAAGCTTCAGCTTCCTCACAGACAGCATGGTATTTTCTTGTAGGATTTCCTGATACTTCAATTAATCCATCTTGCCTCCCACACGCTGCAGGTATCTAGTGCCAGAGGATGCAAAACAGCCCCAGTGCATCACCGAGCCACCACTATGCTTAACTGTAGGCAGAGTGTTCTTTTCAGCGTAAGTCAGTAATGGGAGAGGGAATACATTAAAGAAACAATCCAATCCACTGTAATAAAATATATAAAATTACCATTTAATAGGTATACCTGCAATGAAAACATGCATGCATTTCATTTAGAATTGTTTGGGAGAGGCATGTATCTAAAAACAGATTTCAAAAGCTGCACACCTTCTGTCTGCAGCCTATATAAGCCCTCCCCTTTTTCCCCAGACAGACTTTCCCTTTGTGCCTGGAAATACTCCAATCAGAGGCTTCTCATTGTGAAGCCTTGTCTCTGTGCTAGAGATGTGACTGTGCACACACGAGTGTGGCTCACCTATACTTTTTAGTGATCTGTAGTACAGCTCTTTAAGAAAGGGGAAAAGGTAAGAAGTACTATCGCTGCACCTTCTGGTTCCGTTAGCTCTGTGGAGTTAATGGATGCAAAATATATCTTCAATGGCTCTCTGAGTGCCCCCCAGTTCTATTGAAATTGGCACTTTTATAAACTGTTACAGATGTGATAGACTAAATTTAACACGTTTGAGTACTTTATGTGTGAGGCAGAGGCATAACCAGAGATCACTGGGTCCCAATGAAAAAATTGCCATGGGACCCCCCCATGTGGCTGATCCCCCTCCCAGAGTCCCATGCCCCCATTTATCCATCTCCTCCAAGTGTCTCTTTCCCCCAGTGCCTCCATGTGTCTCATTCTCCCCCCTCAGTCTCTCCATGTGTATTATTCTCACCCCCCAGGCCCTCCATGTGTCTCTCCCACCGCCCTCCAAGTGTCTCTTCCACCCTCCTAAGCCCTCCATGTCCCACCCTTCCCTGCCAGTCTCTCCATGTGTCTCCACCCCAGGCCCCCCATGTGTCTCTTCCACCCCCCCACCCTCCATGTGTCTCTCCCAACCTCCATGTCCTCCATATGTCTCTCCCACCTCCCAGCCACTCCAAGTGTCTCTCCCAACCCCAAGGCTCTCTATGTTTCTCATTCACCCCTGCAATCCCTCCATGTGTCTCGCCCACCCTCCAGAGGCCTTCCATGTGTCTCCCCTCCCCCCAGGCCCTCCATGTGTCTCTCCCACCCCCTCCAACATCTCTATGTGTCTCTCCTATCCACTCCAGGTTTCTCTCCCACCCCCTAGCCACTCCAAGCATCTCTCCCAGCCACCCCAGCCTCTCCAAGTGTCTCTCCCAGCCTCTCCACATGTCTCTCTCACCCCCTCCAAGTGGCTCTCCCATCGCCCATGTTTTTTAAGTGTCTCTTCCACCCCCCTTGTATCTGAAGTGCTCTTTCATCTCCCATGTTTCTCTCCCCCAATCTCCCTCACCTCCAGGTAGTGTGACCAAGGAGACTGCGGTACCCGGTCTACAGGAATTGCTCTCTCAGAGCTACACACACAGTGGCAGGAGGAAAGCAGAAGAGTATCTCTCATCTCCTGCCATATGCCTTACAACCCGTGCCAATGCGGCCATGCACTAGCCCTTAAGTTAAGGTGGCTCAAGGTCGCCGGGCAGAGGTAGCAGGGGTCGCAGCTGTGGCCAGATCCCCGGAGTGACAGGTCTGGCTGCAGCTGTGACCCCTGCAACCATGGTAGTTATGCTACTGGTGTGTGGAGTGATCTTTTAAAGATAACAGTTGCAAATACCAACTCCTGTCTAAGAGTGTTATTCCTACTATCCCCCATCCCTATCTCAAGCCTTAACCATACTTTGAAAAGAAAAATAATAATGAATTATTTAATTTTAAAATTACTCTGAATTCTCAACAATCCCCACTTTAGCAAATAACCATAAGATACTCTTCATTATTACAATATGATAGTAGGTCAAGTTGCTGAAGGTGATCTATACCTGGATCAACTATGATGTAAATAATAAACCAGCTTCCTAACTATATTAAATATTTTAATATAACTGCTTATTTTTATGTAAAATCAAAATACAACTATAATAACCACAAAAATTCACTTTAATGTATATATTTATGTTGTACATTATGCAAAATGTTTATTAATGATATATATGCAATCCAAGACAAAGCTTGAATTTATAATTCTACTTTCCTTGTCAAAACCGTATAAACAATATAATAATAAACATGAGCGTGTAATCTGCCCTGGATATCAACATAAATCATATTTGAGTTTGTTCGCATAATTTATGCATTATAAAGGCACATTTTGGTGCCCAGGAATTTACTAATGGCTTTCCTCCGTTTGATATCCCCACTGCAGTCACATTAGCCTGTACAGTCTGTATATGTATCCCAAAATACCAATTAGAAAGGATTCACTAGAATTCGTTCCTCATCACATCGCATTGTATGCTATAATACGCAATTTGTAGCAAACAATATAAAATTCAAGGTACGTGGTCAGCATTATTTAAGAATAAAATAGTAATGCTCTTGCTACTTCCCTCGAGTCTATATGCATTTCTGATATGTCATATGTATCAGCATGAATCTATTTTTTGCAATAAGGCACTGCTGAAATTGGATTACCTTCATCTGACCCTCCCTTAGGGCTTCTACATTTGCAAATGTAACACAATTAGCAATGCCTATTAGCGTTAGGATTAAAGTGGTTAAAAGGCAGTTACTGTCCCAAGTGAGGTTATGGCAGTGAATCTGTAATGTTAGAGAACATTCAATCACAGAACTAGAAGCTTTAATTGCCCTTGAGCAATGCATTTAACTGTACATTATGCAATGAGTGCACTGTACATTTTGTCAGTAAACTATATGTTTTGTGAGACATACGATCTCCAAAACGCAGACCAATATCAGGATGCATTGTTTTAGTGCTTTGGCCGCAAAACAAGCATGTACAACGTGCATACGATGTTGGCCATCAGTGATTATTGTTGGGTGATTTTATGAATTCCTCTCTCATAATCAGTTCAGTGTACTCTTCAAACATATTATCTCAATCACACCTTCCAGTTGTGTCCATCTGCTCCAATGCATGGAAAATGTGGTTTTCTCTATTTATGATTGATTTTTTGCTAAATCATTAAATTTGTTAGGCCTTCCCTTATGCTGGCATATGGTTTTCTGGCATATTAATTTTCCATGAGCTGACTTTCCTTGTCATGAAACTTGGTTGTTCTTTTATTTAGCGTAATAGGGTTTTTCTGGAAAACATGGTTTTTATAGTGGATTTTCATCACCAGCTGGCCCGGTATTGTACAAGGGGTAAAAATGAACATCTTGCTGTATGTATTTAGATAGAATTACATTTACCATTTCTATTAAGCACTGTATGCTTGGCAGACATTATTTTTGCAACAACCGATGTTTGGAAATGTCTCTACTCAACGTGTGTGGTAAAGAAGTAGAGGTTTCACATGTCCATGGGAATATATTTAACCCCTTAAGGACACATGACGGAAATATTCCCTTTTATTCCAGAAGTTGTGTCCTTAAGGGGTTAACCTTTTGATAAGTTTGTCATAGATCAGTAACTAACTGCATTTTTTAGTTTCTCTTTAAATGTTCAATGAAATAAAACCGTTATGTATCGATTGTGAATGTCAGAGTAGAACCCATTTGTTGAAGATTACTCAAAAAAAGCAATTTCATTTTTTTTATTGAGTTTTGTTAGCTTACAAAAGAACAATTATATGTATGCACAAATATTTGGGATGCAGCTATGCATCTACAATCGAAAACATTAAACAGCACATAGTGAAGCACAGTTCAGTAAAATAAAAAGTGTGCTCAATATACTGCACATACAGAAATATAAGAATATTTGCTCTTTGGGGTGCCTCCCCTGATCAATTCTGAGGGGGTAAAACCTTCTTGACCTTCCTCTCCACCACACATGGGGTCCAATAATGAAGACTGGACTAGTCACCATCTATGGTTGTTGAAATGATTTCTTATGTGCAAATAAGCAAAAAACAATAAAACAAATCAAAAAGGTCCAGCCCATTACTTCCACCTTAGCGGATTTCCTCAAGGACACAAATAAACAAAATAAAACGTAATACAAACACCCAATGGTGAAGATGCAGCCTACACAACCTCCCCCTCCAGCTCTTTAAATAGGGATGATCTCTTACAGTCATTAATAGCCCAGCAGACATTTTCATCTTCTTTCTTCTGATAGGTTCTTAATCCTCCACTGATCCTCCACTGATCTTCTTTGTCCCAGCCAAGACGTTCCTATACATCTGGCGCAGTTTTCTCATTTGGTTTTGCTTATTAAATCTCCTTGTTTGCGCCAGCACTATCTTGATTGCGTTCCACCCATTATTTCCGATATTTGTGATCAAGTGATCAAGTACTTCAGGCCAACCTGTGTTCCAACATCATTTTGATTTGCGTTCCAGGTGCCATAGTAGGCATTGCAGGAGCCAGATACATGGTACATACATGCTATCTACATAATTATAATGAGGCACCCAGGCAAAGCATATACATATTGAGTATGTGAGATATGAAAGATAAATTACTTTAGTACCAACAGCTTAACAGCAAATTTAAGGGGGCAATAAACTTTGTAGTGTTGACAGTGTATACCAATGAAAAAATACAGATGAGTAGAAAGGGAGGGGGAGAAGGGAATCAAGGAGAAAAGAAAGAAATTAAAAGAAAAAAAGAGAAAGGTTAAATACCCATGACCTGGCACGTGTACAAATAAATTATTTGGAATGTGACCAAATCTTGAATTTAGAACAGAAAGTTGTTCAGCTGCCTATGTTAAAATAAGAAATGCGTGAATTAAGTAAGTAGGAAAGAAACCTAATAATCAGCGATATATCAAAATAATCATGACAGATCTGAGCAGAATATGTTTTTTAATGGTTTCCTAGCTTAACTGCCTTTTTTTCACAATAATGCCATGTAGAACTGTACACTTTCAAAGAGAGTCTCTGAAGTCTTTGGTAAGAAATATGAAATACATAGGCTAGAGAGACTGCTGAGAATAAAATGTCCAAATAAGTAAGGATGAAAATGTAGCATCTTAGTAAGCATTGTCTGAACCTACATGAGAACTCACACACTGCAATGAGGATACTTAAAGGGACACTGTATGCATTAAAACTGTGTCACCTCACTGAATTTTCTATAGCATTTGGTGTCACCTGGCACGGTCCTTCTATTCATCTGTAAGCAGTTTTTCTCATTTAGTTCAACAGTCCCTCAGGGTCATGTTCATTCTCTGCTGCTGGGCTAATAAAGAAATATTATCTTGAGTAGCAATGCACAGCTCTGATTGACTGAGACAGTCAGTTGACCACTTTCAGCCAATATCAGCACCTATTTATCGAAGTGTGTAATCTCTGCTTTAGCTGCTTGAAAATGTTTTAACACTGAATGGCGGGACAGCGCCAGTGGACTCCAGGCATTATAGGCATTATTATAACCAGTTCAATTAGATGGATTGATTATAGTGCCTACAATGCCTACAGCTTAAAGACATTTTGGTTGAAACCTTGCTGTCTTGTACCTTTCTTCCTTTTTTGGTTACAAACTATATCTAGAATCTTGGTACAGTTGCACCCATGTCTCTATATATGGATGAGTGCAGTTCCTCGTTTGACTTTTGAGATACAGTGTCTCTTTAAGCACACGTAGATATACTGTATGTCTTGCAAGAAAATTGTTGTTCCGCTGGACAAAAGTATCATAATATAAATTGTTATATCCATAGAGACAACACTAGATGTCAGATGTGAAACGATTATGGACTATCTCTGTACGTTGGAAGTCTCTATGATGAAGTGAATCATGCAGTGATAATAAATAAGGATATACCAACACCAAGAGTTCTTCGATGACAACTGTAATGAAGGTTATAGTAAGTTACCTTGTTGCTGCCTTGGTAGGTTGCAAGCTTGAGAGTAAGCAAAATCAGGAAATATGGGAGAATGCATTTTAGAAATGTAGAAACGTTTAGAGCCTATTGATCCAGTTCTGTTAATCGTCTAGATTTGTGACCAATATATTTTCTATATCCACTTTTTCAGGAAACAGCTTTAAGAAACAGAAATGTGCACGTAAATAATGTCAGTTATTCTTTTCAGATTTCTCTTTTTGTTTTTTCCGATATTCAGTCACCTATTAATTCGGTTAGACTACAATTCGGTTAAAATTTAAGTTCAACTATTTAATGTCAGCTGATCGTTAATCTCTATTTTCCAGCTGCCCGCAGGAAAACGGTTAAATAACCCTTGACAATGCGAGGATTACCCATGGTTAACAATGTGGTGCAGTAGATAGGGGCATATCTACTAAACATGAAATACTAATGACTGAGCAGCCCATGGCAGTCAGTACAAAAGACCCCAACCCATAGCAATCAAGAAGGAAAGATGGTGCCTGTAGCAACTGGTATATCTAGGACAGTTTTTTTGGATGCTGCGGCAGTCAACATGTGTACTGTAAGCAGTATTCCATCATCTAGAACTTGGATAACTTGGACATAAGTGTTTAGGGTTACCAGAGAGTGTAACTGGAGGGATAGTGAACCTGGTCTATGACAATTATGTAAAATGGGATATAACTTAGAGATGGACTGAGAGATTTATGCAGTTGTCATAATTTTAAAGTCGGAGTAATAAATTGATTAGGTTCTGGGGACAAAGGCATCCTGCCATAGCAGGGTCATCATAGGTATAGATACACAACACTGTTCTAACTACAACCAACTTTTTGGGGAAGAAAAAGACATCCAAATCAAAACTGATGCCTTACAGACTGGTCTGGGTAGTTTGGAAAAGGGAAGGTAAGGTATTTATAAACCCAAAAGAAGGGTTGGAATCTTACAGGAAGTGGTCTTATGGATAATGTTGATTTCTCAGTAGGCATCGTCTCTAAATTTGGCACAAATCATAACTCATCAGGATGGACTAGTCCTGGCAAAAGGGGTTGGAGCATCAAAGTCATCATTTTGGAAACTATTCTTAAATCGGTGTTAATCAGATAAATGGTATGGTACTTACCACAATTGCTGTGGTTTTTGTCTGGTTTTGGCATCATAGTGTTCATGCTGAGGGGAACGTGCAATATTAAAAGAATGGAGCATGTATGAGGTGAACACGTTATAGTATTGTTTGTGTAACCATCTGGAATATGGCTCTTTTAGGAGTTAAGTAAATAGCCTTTTGGAGTTTGTCCAGCATTAATGTCTAAATTAAAAGTATCTAAAAAGTCTCTAATCTTTAAATAGCAGTATTATTCCATCATTGACTGCTTTCCACATTGCAAACCATGTGAGGGCTCATACAGCTATATTTGTAAGCTGATCTGTGTCTGCTGTGTATCTCACCTTTGGTATACATTACCAGTTTTGGTATATGCACTTTATGAAGTGTTCTTACACATATTGTGTTTATATGATTTGCATATATAGGGTGTTCAGGAATAACCAATGTGTGTGTTTTATTGGGAGGTTTCCAATGCATTCTTCTTTGCGGTGTTTCCTTAAATCTAAACTGCCATCTAGGCAGCTGTGGGAGAGGAGTGGTAGGTAGTAGAGTTAGAGATCCCAAATAATGCTAATATATCCAAATGTGTCAGATTAAAAGCCAACAGGCTTTCACACAGTGAAGGGTGCAGGTAACACCATTGTTAAAAGGCCAAGAGGTTAAATAGAAACCCCCACCAAATTCAGATCTTCCAGTCTCTTAGCAGTTTGGTAAATGAGGAAAATATTTGTTTTGCCTGCATGGTCAAACATGCAAGGTCAAGGAGCAGGAGAATGTTGAAATTGAACCCTTGTAAAGCCAGGGAGTTTCTCGCCTTTCAGATGATAATGATGCAACTGGCATATAATATTTCATTGTTTATCGCCATCCTGGCTCCTCAGTCTGAGGCCTCTATGAACTTAATCAAATCATATATGTAACTGTGGAGTAGTCGGGAAGTAGGCGGCACATTATCTATAACACACTTGTTTACGCTGGTATATTTTTAGCTAGGTAGGTGGAGAGGGGTCTTCTGCACCCATGGAGCTCTATATTTTCTTCCTATGGGAAAACAGAAAGTGGATGACATAGGATTCTTCTTGCAAATTAAGCGTCCATGTGCCTTTGCTGCTAGCTACGCCCCAGTTGTGTGAGCTATGTTATTACGCTTACTTCTGTAGATTTATGCATTTATAACTATTTAAGCTATTTAAAAGTATAATCAAGGATGATTGTATGAATGATGCATCAGAGGTTTCATCCAAAACCAAACGGAGAAGCAATAGCAGAAGTAGAAGTGAAATGAATAAAATTTAAATATTCACTTACAAAGGCTAGTGAAATTAAGTGTTACTTTTAACTAGAGAACATATGTTGGTATGAGAAAGCACTTCTTTGCAGTGACTGTATTTGCCATTTATAATGTTTATTTATCAATTTACTGGAGATCTATTACCTGCTTTTGGGATCCAGGTGAACTCTCCAATACTCTGATTTATGAACTACTAGAGTAGTTGAGTAGTTAACATTAATGACTGTCCTTCAAGCCCTACCAAGCTCATGTATTTACTTCTGATTTTCTATGCACTTACACTGTTCCATTACTGAGAACTTGCTCTGCATGACTCATTTAGTTCAAAAGTCCCTCAGGGTCATGTTCACTCTGCCTCATGCTTTCAACCCTATTTTGTATTTTTATCCTTGTAATTTATGTTAGTTAGGCTCAGTCGGTCCATGCGATGAATGTGTACTGATACAGCTTATTTCTGTTTTATTTTCATTGCAAAATATGAAAATTGTGTTGTTTAAGAGATGATGTCTGGTCTATAAAGGCACTATCATCCTGCTGCATAAATAAAGTCTATTTGCTTTCATTTCTTCAATTTTCACAAGCAACAGACAATACATTTTGTATGGTAAATGTTTTATAAAATAGCAGAGAAATCTGTATGTCAGGTACAGAAAAATAAGCATCTTAGCAGTGAAGATAAGGAGACATTATAAGAAGAAGTGTGCCATTGGGGAACAGAAAGGGGGTTTGGGAGATGAACAGTAAGATGTAAGGGAATTGTAGTATCACTGTGGGCTTTGAAAGCCAACGATTGTGCTTTAAACTTATTTTCAAAGGTACAAGAATCCTGTACAGTGATTTATGAAGGTATTATTCCTCACAGATTAATATGAATCTCTTGTGTGATAAATAGTTTATATTCTTGTATGGGGGTTGATTCATGACAGTGTTTAAAATATCTCATTGAATGAGGAATAAGACAACGAGATCTATAACTCATCTAAGAAACATATATGTGTGTTTTTTTTAATGAATATGCTCCATAAGGCATTGTATCATACTTGCGATATTAAGAGCGGTAAGTGGGGAAATTGCAAAAGAGCTGTTTAACTGAAGGCTTTGAAAAAAGAGACAGGAACTAATAGGTGAATGGAAATATTTAGTTTCCTGATTAGTAAATGGATCCGGAGAAGCAAATGTCTGATGATGGAAGTAAAGGCTTCGCCAAACAAGACATCTAAAGATTAGCTTTGGGTTGTTGTAGAGAATATTAAATATACAGAGAGAGAGAGAGATTGGAATACGGGAAGGGTGAAAGTTTTGAGTTTGGATTTAGGTTTTTGGATTTAACGAATATAATGGGATCAGAGGCAGGCAGCTGTCATTAAATGACAGACATGCTGGAATAGATTCAACCTAAAAGGAAGATCTCTAGTCTGTGAAGGTTAGAATATAGTCTAGTATCTTATGGTCTGTAAGGGCAGAGATCTGTCATTTAATAAGATACCAGAATCTCAGTAAAGAATTACTAAAGACCCTGAGCTTTATTATTGTCATCATCACTTTAACCCCTTAAGGACACATGACATGTGTGACATGTCATGATTCCCTTTTATTCCACAAGTTTGGTCCTTAAGGGGTTAAAGACTATTTGATTTAAAAAAAAAACTAAACTATAACATTCAGATGTTATCTATACAGTATTGCATACAATACACTAAACAGGCGTTATATAATAGCTACATATATGAATAAAATATACTAGCTGAATGAGCACTGTAAGCTATTAAAGCAGATTTCTTCAAGTTCATAAGTCATTATTGAATGTTGTTTTCAGGGTACAATTCAATTTATCAGGTAGCAGTTACAGCCACGGCTGTTGTGCAGACGTGTGATTCCCATCAATTTTTATGGATATTGTAAGAAACAAACACTATTTGTGTGTACGTGTTTATGTGTATTTGTGCTTGTGTCTGTGATTCTCTGAGTTTGTGTGCATGAAAGTATGTACATGTGTTTGCATATGGTTTGTGTGTGAATGTGTGCATGTGTGTGCCTTGCATTCCACAGCAGTGTAAATGGTACAGAACTATCTCTATATTTCTCAAAAACAAATTTGAGAACATATTGTATTATAAAAGATGCACATTGCTGAAAAGTGTATTTCCAAAAATTAATGGAAATGTAAAAGAACACTGCAAGCTGCATAACCACTACATCATTAAATAAACAAATAGTCCTCTAGCTAAATTACCCTAGTATACATATAGTTCTGAGGTCCCCTCAAACTGCAATAAAATCCATTTTTATTTTATTTAACCTTTTCTCCAGTGCTGAGACTGTGCGAGACTGCCTGCCGCTCTGCCTCCCACAACGTCACCAGGCAGGCAGTTATCATAGTCAAGATAAAGTTTTGATGACAAGCTGGCAACTGAATTACAAATTTTTGGCCAAAGTACCGAAACTAAAAAATAGGTCTTAAACCTAGTTTACCCAATTATCTATCACTGTGAAACACTGAATCGCCTGCAAAAAATTTGTACGCGTCTGTAGTCTAGTGAAGATACTCAACTTACTTGAGAACTGACAAGTCTGGGACCATTTTAAAATACTGAAAATCATGTTATCTTTGTACGTTCATCAAACTATCTTACCAACAAATGGCTCATTATGGTGAATTCCGTATGTCATTAACATTTAAAAGTATCTTTCTAAATGTGGGCAGAGAAACCAAAACTATTCTTCTTCCACACACATAAACAAGCATTAAGATGAGAATCATTAGTTAATTAAGAAAACAAAAACAAAGTGTAGTCTTTAAAACTAGTCTTTATTTCTGTTGTCAGCTAACTGATTTTGTTTCATCAAAGTCATCCTTGTGGAGTTCTGAAAATATAAGCATATGAAATACAAATGATTAGGGATCACAATTTTTACTGGCTTCAGATTTCGAGTCCCAATGATGATAGATCTGCAGTTAAGTAATGAAAGTTGCTTACATTGATGATCATATCAATTTACCCAGGTGTAGTTAATCTGACATATTTATTAAATTCTCAGCCTGATCTATAAAATGCTTGCTAAAATATTCCATTAGTATTAGAAAATAAATTAAACAAAACAATTATAATACAAGAAACAAACTTGTCTGTGACTACCATGATTACCTCTATATGCCAAGAAGAAGTTCTGGAATTAGCAATCATGAATGAATGAATATGTTGTCATACTCATGTAAATGTTTGGCAGAGAGCGGTGATAGTAATTTTAATGTTGCTTCAAGGAGGTACACATTGCCTCGTGTATCAGGGATTAGCACCTGCATAAAGTAATATTGTATTCACTTTAACTGCCTGGAGTGAATGATATTCTCATAAAAATGAATATTGGCACCAAATCTGAAAACTGAAAACAGTTACACTTGCTGCATTAGAATTATCTGCTTTGACATTATTTTCCTTTTTAGGAAATGAACATAGATAGGGAACGTAGCAGACATGTCAAGTCATAAATACATATATATATATATATATATGTATATATATATATATATATAAAGTTCACAAAAAGCCAGCACTCAAGGCCCAAGCACCCAGTGCCACCCAGTGGGCATTTGTAATCAGGGGCCCGGCCCCTTGCTTTTCAGCATTCTGAAAGGAAGTGATGGCCGCGAGACACTTCCTCCCACAAAGGAGAAGAGAAGCCGCACGGGAGAAAGAGAGGAGGGTGGCTGGGCCATGAGAGACAAACCCCAACTCCCAGCAGCATCAGCCATCAGTGTGGACATTGAGGAAACCACTCTCCAAGGTAGGAAACTGGAGGGTATGTTTAAAAGTGCAAGTTTGTGTCAGTATGTCTATGTAAGTGTCTGTGCGTATGTTAGTATGTCTGTCACTGTATGTGTCTGTCTGTGTTAGTATGTCAGTCAGTGTGTGTGTGTGTCGGTATGTCTGCCAGTGTATGTGTCTGTGTGTGTGTGTGTCAGTGTATGTCTGTCAGTGTATGTGTTTGTGTGTGTCACTATGTCTGCCTGTGTATGTGTCTATCTGTGTTAGTATGTCTGTCAGTGTATGCATCTGTGGGTTAGTATGCCTATCAGTGTATGTGTCTGTGGGTTAGTATGTCTGTCAGTATATGTGTCTGTGTGTGTCACTATGTCTGTCAGTGTATGTGTCTGTCTGTGTGTGTGTGTCAGTATGTCTGTCTGTGTGTGTCACTATGTCTGTCAGTGTATGTGTCTGTCTGTGTGTGTCAGTATGTCTGTCAGTGTATGTGTATGGCACTATGTATGTCAGTGTATGTCTCTGTGTTTCAGTATTTCTGTCAGTGTGTGTGTCAGTATGTCTGTCAGTGTATGTTTATGTGTGTCAGTATGTCTGTCAGTGCCTGTGTTTATGTCATTATGTCTGTCAGTGTATGTCTCTGTGTGTCAGTATGTCTGTCAGTGTGTGTCCCACTATGTCTGTCAGTGTATGTTTGTGTGTGTCAGTGTGCGGGTCACTATGTCTGCCATTGTATGTGTCTGTGTGTCAGAATGTCTGTTTGTGTCTGTGTGTATGTCAGTATGTCTGTCAATATATGTTTATGTGTGTGTCAATATGTCTCAGCGTGCGTGTGTCACTATATCTGCCAGTGTATGTGTCTGTCTGTGCCAGTACGTCCGCCAAGATATGTGTATGTGTGTGTCAGTATGTCTGCCAGTGTATGTGTCTGTGTGTGTGTGTTTGTGTGTCAGTGTATGTCTGTCAGTGTATGTTTATGTGTTAGTGTGTGTGTCTGTCTGTGACAGTATGCCTCCCAGTGTATGTGTCTGTGTGTCAGTATGTCTGTCAGTGCCTGTGTTTGTCATTATGTCTGTCAGTGTATGTCTCTGTGTGTCAGTATGTCTGTCAGTGTGTGTCTTAGTATGTCTGTCATTGTATGTTTGTGTGTGTTGTCAGTATGTGTGTCTGAGTAACTGCATGTGTGTCAGTGTTTGTATGTGTGTGTCTGTGTGTCTGCATGTGTGTCAAGTTGTGTATCTGTATGTGTATTGGTGTGCCTTTATGTATGTATCTGCATGTGTAAGTGTGTATATCTGTGTATCTGCAAGTGTTTAGTGTATATCTGTGTGTGTACAGGTATCACAGTGTGTGTATGTTGCAGGGTATGTGTATATGTGCATATATCTCAGCATTCAAATGCCAACATTACATATCAACAGACTCCTGCATTGAAACGTCAACACTACGTACAAACACAAATCTGTATTTTGCACCAAAATTAAATATCAATATCAATACACCCCTGCATTCAAAAACCAACACTACACATAAATGCATACTTACATTCAAATGCCAGCACCAATACAAACACACCCCTACAGTCACACAAACATACTCCATGCAAAAACATGCTTACATTCAAAAACATAAACACACTTACATTCAAACCTGCAAGCATGGGAAAATGGTAGAGCTCCAGCTGTCAAAGCATTGTTAAAGTTGCACGACAGATAGTGATCTACCTTTTGGCCAGTCTTGCGATAGGGGGGCCCAAAACAAATCTCGCATTAGGGCCCTTTCTACTTTAGTTCTTCCACTGCATTGGGGTGGATGTCATGATTGCATGCTAGGGAGTGGGAGGGTGCAAGGTCCAGGGGGCCCAAGAAAATGGTTGCCCAGGGTCCGGTAAATATTAAAGACGGCCCTGTATATATATATTTTCATACTGCCTTCAATTATACTAGCTTTAGTGAAACTATAATCTTAATTTTTATTAATGACAGTAGGCGATTATTTGCTTAAGTCTCTCTTTACTAGAACTCCACAGCAGCACATTAACATAGAGAGAAACAACCAATCAGAAAAAAGTAAGGAAGAATAAAAGTCCCCTCCCAACCAACTACTTCCTCTTTCAAGCTGCAACAAAACAAAGAACAGAAACAAACATATCCATATAGCACTAACAGTAGAAATCAAAAAAATCCAAACGATGGCCTTCATCCAGAAGAGGAAACTGAATGTGGAACCGTAGCTGAACCATCAAACTTTATCCAGAAGAAGGCATTGAATGTGGATCTGTAGATGAACCATTAAACTGAAACGAGATAAACAGAGTCGAAAAACTCCGGTTAGTGAATGAAATGTACTGTGAAAACATGAAGTCCCCATAATCAATTACAGGCAGTACAATCTCCATAAAATATCCCCCCGACTTCCCCAGTAAGTGAAAACTACTCACATATCTAATCATAGATCTGAAAAACAAACTATCAACCAGAGACGGACCAATAAAATGAACAAAAGAGTAACAAGGGTAGGGGAAAACTGGGAGGGAAATATTCGCCTAATGTCATTAATAAAATTAAGATTATAGTTACACTAAAGCCAGTATAATCTACAATATTATAACATGACAGGAGGCTTCATATTTGCTGTTTTAATGCTCAGACAGCAAAGCAAAAGAAGCATGATCCGCCGGTCTGAAATAAAATTGACGGAAGGTCTCTTCCCGGGACCAGTCAGCCAAACGCAAGATATCTTGGAGAGAGGCGTGCCTCTAGCCGAATTCGCTCCGAAGGTCGAATTCACACCCAAAGGTTGAATTCATAACAACCATTTAATCCACTAAGCCAGGGTAGGGGAAGAGACCGGCTTGTGAGGGCTAACTGGAACTGGAAGGGCGAAGTGGAGAAGTAAGCGCCACATAGCGAGACAGAGCCGTCGCCACACAGAGTTTAGGCGAGTCACGGAAATACGGGTAGAAGACATTTTTTTTTAAATTTTTTAATTCCTTCTTTTATTCAGCCAACTGATATATAAGATAGAGAAAATGAAAAAGATAGTATAACAGAAATACACAGCATAAGAATATCACAAAGCATAAAATCATACTCCTTCGCAAATCGGCCTAATTTTTTTTAGTAACAAATAGTAAGACAGGCCTCACAGTCAGGTCGGGTACTCGCGTCTTAACAAGGTATAACATAATAGCGTATATACAGAACATGTATTTTAGGCACGACAGATGTCACAAACATATTTGAGTAATAAGAAGCATGTTATAATGTAATTTTAAATTAAATAGACTAACTGTAAACCCAGCTAGCATGAGCAATTTTGCTTTGGTAACACTGGATATACATCACCAGAAAGGAATAAGCCCCCCAAAAAAAAAAAGCAAAAGCAAAATGTCACTGCACTGAAAACAGGAGTAACTAGTGATAAACAGGAGAGCTATATCACAGGTCTATCCTATGCCACATGTAGCCATGTTAGAAAGACTGCGACCATGCCAGGGCTAGTGTCGCTATATGCCCCCATACAGAGTTCTGCGTCTCCGAAAGCCCATGCTTTAAAAAGAGCCTTATATGCTTTTCCATGGGCCTTCCTGTTGCGTGCAGCAGATTTGTGGGCTCGAGAGAGCTTCGGGGAACGGAGAACCTGTCATGTGATCAGACGATTGTTAGGTAGTATCTTCACGTGGGTTCCCAGCCCAGAGTGGGGTCAGCACTCCGGCGCAGTAGTTTGGGTTAGAGACTCCACAGTAGCTTCAGAGCTTCGACTCTAGATTCAACTCCAAAACTCCTGACATAGCTCTCTCTAAGTCTGGAGTGATGAGCCTTCCTATAGGTGAGTATGTTGAAGTGCGGTGGCCATCTTGGGCTCGCAATTTTGTGTTTGGTTTGTCCATAGATACTGTTGCAGGCACACGGTGAGTGCCTGCAGTGGGGACCGAGATATCCCACACCGGTCCACGAGGAAGAGGGTCGCAGGGCTGCAAGATGGTCATCATGCGGATCCAACCCCATGTTGAGGGGTCTGCCACCTCCCCCAGTCACCAGGCTGCTATGCAGACTAGGCCGCATGTGCAGGCAGTATTAGAAGGCAGTGGAACGGCTCAAATCATGTTCTTATTTTTAGATATCCCTGAATGTTATCAACAAAATTGCTATTTGATAGTGCTCGTCCTGTGTTAATTGCTATGCTAATTATTATTTTTTTATTGTGATCGTAAAGGGTTAAATAAATACTGTATAGTGTACAATAGCACATATATGGGTGGGCAATTGCTGGCTCTGAAACAGTTAAAACATGTTAATCTAGTAAGAATAAAGCAGCTCTGCTAATATAAATTTCATGTGTCTTTTATTTGGACCATTTTAAAGAATTAAACTGCTACTGTGCTGCTAAATAAAACTATAAAAAATAATTGGTCATGAAGATGTTGATGTGAAATTCAAAGCCTCATTGCAGCTTATTTTTAAATTATTTGTCAAATCACAAAGCAAAAACTCATTACAACACTAACAATTTTGTGGTCTACATGTAACAAAATGTCTTATGCAGATTATGTAATAAATAAAAATAATTGTAAGGATTTTAAAGAGTCCTCTTAGGTTCAGCTAATGTATAAGAATTAGCAACAGGATACAGCACACTTCGATGATTCCCAATCTGATCACAATGTACTCAACTTCCCAGCAATCCTGTTGACACATCCTGCATATTGCAGAATTCTAGAATGATGAGCCAGGATGGGAAACGCTAACTCACATAATGACATTGTTCTGAAGTCATGATGCAAAGGAGCATGTTCTCTAATAAGATTACCAAATAATGACTCAACATAAGAACAGCATAATAGCAAATATGCACGTAATAGGCTCAGCTGGCAAAGGCATTTATATCATGAGAAACACAAAAAGCATCAAAGCACAAAACTTATTTTTCCTCTGCAACAAACCATACTACAAAACACGAGTGTCTGTTTATGGTTGAAGGATACAGGCATTCTAATACATATTATTATAGATACTTGATCTCTTTACTTTTCTGCATACAAACAGCAGTACAGAGATTATATTTTTGAGATAGTGGTGGTAAAATAATACACATTCACATAAAACTATAGATTTAATAAACAAATACGTAAACACTGTGAAAAATAAACTATAACGAAAATAGAATATTATTCCATTTTATGACATTGCAATCCAGCATCATTAAATAATCCTGGCCTAATGTGTTTTATACCCCACCTCCTATAGAATGTAAGCTCATTTGAGCTGGGTCCTCTTCAACCGATTGTTCCTGTAAGTTTTCTTGTAATTGTCCTATTTATAGTTACATCCACCTCTCTTAATATTGTAAAGCTCTACGGAATCTGTTGGCGCTATATAAATGGCAATAATAATAATAATCAACTATATTTTCTAACTATAATTCAGTACAACTCAACAGTACTCTAATTGATCACAATCCTAATTTCCAAATCTATTTTTCTGTTGGTTTTGTCGTCCAAGTTCGAAAATGTTATCATGCTATAACGAGACCAAAACTATGAATTAATTGAATAAAGATGTAAAATGTTACATCTATTTGCCTAAAAGATGTGAATGCCTACTAACTAAATAATGTGCTGTGTATATCGTTGCTTAGATCACCATTCTCTGAAACCTCAAGAGACCATAATGTATAAAATCATTGGACGCCAACAATCCTACCACGTCAAAGTAACCACAAATGTTTGATTGGTTAACATGTAATCATAGCTACAGGATTTTTAAATTGAGTTACTATTGAGTGGATATGCAACATAATATGACAGAGGCTTAAAGTACATCTGTCACAGTTTTTGGACCATTTTATGCATTCATCACCTATATTTAAAACAGATCTATTGTTTGTGATTAGATCCCTTATATATTAACTTCTTATTTACTAGGGCAGGGGTAGGCAACCTACGGCACTAGTGCCATGCACGGCACGCAAGGTGTCTTTGCACGGCACTCAAGGCTGCTAGAGCCAAACAGGCTTTGGCCTATCAGGAGTCCCAGTAAAACTTCAGATATCTGCTAATACAAAAAGGTGGTGAAGGACAATCCTCAATTTATGCATTGCAGCACATAGAGGAAGTGATCTCGGATCTGTAGTAGAGCAGCCCACAGCTGCTGTTGCAGCTCCTGTCCTTGACCTGTACCTCGCCAGCCTGGTCCCCACTGGAACCCAGGGAAGCCACCCACACTGCTAGATATACATAGAAATGCAGAATAACCCTCCCCTCATACAAATAATCCGAACAGCCCACACATAAACATACACACAATCCGCACAAACGTAGCCCGCTAACAATCCACATCATGCACACAACCTCACATGCAGCCTCTCACATGCAATACCCCAAACAGCCCCCACACACTACCAAACACACAATGTGACTTATCCATCCACACACAATTCCACAAGCAACCCCCATACACAGCCCACATTCATACGTATCATACACGATACCATAAACTACTAATGAACATATACAATATAATAGCTCCTATACACACAAATACAATGAGACAAAGCAATCACAGTAAAAATAACACAAGCAGAATACGGCACCATACACACCTCAATTTAAAAAATAGGACCGGCACGCTACGGGACATCACAGTCCTATATCGGCACAGTGCTGCTAAAAGGTTTTCCAATATTATGTGTGCTTGCATACAAGGGCTTTTTTTCACATACATATTGAATTTGGAGAATTTGTGTTTTCTACTATTTCAGAAAGTCAAATTTGTATTCAGATGCATCTCTTGAATATAACAATATCTCACTTGTATAACTTTAATGAACGTATAGGTTAAAATTGCAAATATGCCATAATTTTGACATATATCTTTGCTTATCTGGTGAAGATGTTATCTGGTGAAGTGACACTATTTATAATCATTTCTAACTCTAACTGTCCCTGGCTAACCCTAACACAAGGTAACACTAACACTAGCTAACCTTTACCCTAGCTGAACTTAAACATGTCTAACCCTACATAAACTTTAAATATAACAAGGAGTAACCCTTCACCAGACCTAACCCTACACTACAATTAGACATTATAAATATGTTGTGGCACTCTGCTAATCGTCCAGTGTGGAGGCACTAAATATGATAACTGATGACAGAAGGGAACTCCACTTATCAAGTAATACCTGGATCTCCCTAATATCAGGTGGGATCCAGCTCTGTTAGTTGACTAAAGGTTTGATGTTCTATTCCATCGTCTGCCAAAAAAAGGTTTATTCATTACTTAAACTCCTAGGCTAGTAAGAAAGCAGCTGATTGTAATATTTGCCATGCAGCCTATATCTATGGCAGAAAAGGTGTTGAACCTGGAGATCAGGTATTTTCTTTGGTTTTTATTGTATGAATTGGGACTATATACTATAGTCATTGCTGCCACTCATGAGTAATGGGAGTTTGAGCGCAGAACTTATTTTTCTATGTTTGTATCTGCTTTGTATCACTGCCACCATCCAATGTGCTCCTTAAGGGTTAAAAAGTGTGTAGGGATCTACAAAAATACCCCTCTCTGTCTCATTAGAGAAACAAGGTGAATTGTTAGCGTAGGTCTCACCTAAGAGGTTTGGCAGATAAGCTTCCAATCTAATGGCCATTGGAGTGATATTAAAAAGCTCCATTTATTTGAATGTGCAAATAGATTTCGGATTGTACGCAAGTAACTCTTTTCTTGGGATTTTGTATCTATTATGTTTCTATGCAGATGACACTCAAATCTACCTGTCCTCTCCTGATCTCTCCCCGTCCCTCTTGACTAGTGTCTCTGACTGCCTCTCTGCTGTTTCTAACTGGATGGCTGCCCACTTCCTTAACCCCTAAAGGACCAAACTTCTGGAATAAAAGGGAATCATGACATGTCACACATGTCATGTGTCCTAAAGGGGTTAAACTAAACTTGACCAAAACTGAAATTCTGGTCTTTCCTCCCTCAAGTGTTGTTACTCCTGTGTCTGTCTCCCTCCAAGTCAACGGTGCTACCATTATCTCCACCACGCAGGCTCGCTGCCTAGGTGTTCTCTTTGACTCTGACCTCTCCTTCAAGCCTCATGTTCAGTCTATCGCCAAATCCTGTCATTTCCATCTCAAAAACATTGCGTGCATCCGCCCCTACTTAACGCCAGAAGCGACTAAGGTGTTGGTCCATTCCACTGTCCTTTCTCGCCTTGACTACTGTAATCCACTTCTCAGTGGTCTTACGTGCTCCCAACTTGTGCCATTACAGTCCATAATGAATGCGGCGGCGAGGCTCATCTTCCTGTCCGCCCGCACCTCCCATGCCTCACCCTTCTGTCAGTCCCTACATTGGCTTCCTATAAAATATAGAGCTAAATTTTAAATTCTGGTTCTTGCTTTCAAATCGCTACATAATGCTGCTCCCACCTATCTATCCTGCCTTATACACAAGTATGTCCCATCTAGGCCCTTACGATCTGCTGAAGACTTACGTCTATCTTCTGTCCGTACTCCCACCTCTGATGCTCGCCTTCAAGATTTCTCGAGGGCTGCACTGTTCCTGAGGAGCTCACTTCCCTCCTCCATTAGATGCTCACCCAGTCTCCACTCCTTCAAAAAATCATTAAAAACCCACTTCTTCATAAAAGAGTATCAATTAAACTGTTAATAGCTCCTGACTGATTCCTCTTCTGCAACTGTCACTAGTCTATCCTTACCTTTTTGTGTAATTTTACCCCACTCCCTCTAGCATGTAAGCTCATTGAGCAGGGCCCTCAACCCCTCTGTTCCTGTGTGTCCAACTTGTCTGGTTACAACTACATGTCTGTTCGTCCACCCATTGTAAAGCGCTGCAGAATTTGATGGCACTATATAAATAACATAATAATAATAATAATAATCTGATGCTTCTTCAATGAGATGATCCTCAGGATATCAATCCCAACACTCTCATTGATTTCACACAAATGAGAAATACTCACTCCTCTCTGATTCCATTTATTGTAAGAAAATCTCATTCATACTTTTTTTTTTTTTATGAATGACAAGTGGCTAAGTGGCTCTGTTTGTACATTTACAGAGTCCGCACACTCCCTTGTAAAAAAAAATATACAGATTTCTGCTCATCAGTGATTTATACTAAATGTGCAGCTGTATGTTTCCATTATCTTTTCTTACAAAATCCTCTTGGATGTCAAAGAAGGTGGCGCTAAGATACAAGTATTTGTTGCATTTTTAAACAAAATTTAAGATGATTTTGTTTTACATTATTTTCTATGTATTCTTGCATCTAGTCTTTCTGATCTGTCCCTTTACTTAGTATTCCATGCTTATGCTCCTTGTATTTTTCAATTTGTTTACCAAAACATATAACTTGGGTGTTTTGTGACCTCAGATGTTGATTACCTTACACATAGTGACGGCTGAGATGAAGGTATCAAGGAACTTAAACAGGAAGAGATGTCAATAGGGTAGACAGTCTACATTTACAGTACAATAACTTTAAACGATGACACAAACAAACAAAAAGAACTCATTATACAGAGATAATTATGAGTACCATTAGGCAAAACCAAAAAAAAACATGGTAGACCCACTTTAAAAGCTCTAGGTGAATAATCATCATACGTGTTTCTCAACCATGTTGTTAAGTACGTCAAATAGCCAGGCTTTAACTTTAATTACCTCCTTTTCTGTTCACAAGTGAAATAATCAGTTATTTAGCTTAAGTCACTTGTACTTAAGCACTTATAGCCTTGTTGAGGCTCTTATACCTTCAAGGGAGAAACAAAGCATGTACTTATATTAAAGCGGATTGCATAGAACTCATCTGTGTCTTTGGAAAATGTGCAAACGTAGTCACATGCATCTTACCAAAGCAGGGTAAACTTTGCTATGCTTCCTTCTGATTTGACATTGTAGTGCATACATTTTATTTCAAACCTAAAAAGTATTTCTAGTTATCTAGAACAGCGGTACCCAACCAAGTCCTCATGGATCACCAACAGTCCAGGTTTTTTCAGCATTTCCATTGGAATAAAAAAGGGAAATACATAAATCCTGGACCGTTGGTGGTCTATGAGGACTGGGTTGGGGACCACTGATCAGAGTGTATATAGTTACGTAATCCACCCGTGTAAGGAAAGCTTGAATAGGGAAGCAACATAGAATTCCATTTCAATACAATGTTATAAAACGAAATAATAAACAAATAAATAAGAGGTTCAACAGACCCCTGTAGTTCTATCCCGTATGCAAGGGGTAGGCAACCTATGGCACTCAGGGTGCCTTTGCACGGCACTCAAGACTTCTATAGCTAAACAAGTTTTGGCCTATCAGGAGTCCCAGTGGAATTTCATATATCTGTTAGTGCAAAAAGGTGGTGAGGGACAATACTCAATTTATGCATTACAGCACTTATTTCAGATAATTTCCTCCCAGCAATTGGGAACCAGAAACTACACTAGCATAGAGCTACCTGCATCAGCTATTGTACCTCCTGCCCACGTCCTGTACTTGGCCAGTCCGGTCCCCATTGGACCCACACTGCTAGATATACATGGAGTTGCAGAATAAGCCTCCCTCTCATACAAATAATACAAACAAACCGCACACAAACACACACACAGCCCCCACAGACACACCACTGACAATCCACATACATGCACACAACCCCGCACAAGCAGCCCCACTTACAGACACACCAAACACACTATGTGACATATTATCCACACACACAATTCCACAAGCAGCCACCATACACATTCCACATTCATAGGTATCATACACAATACCAGAAACTACTCATAAATATATACAATACAATAGCCAAGATAAATAGACAAATAGAATGCTACAAAGCAACTACATACAGCACTCATAAATAACACAAGCACAATACGGCAACATACATACCTCAATTTGAAAAAATGACTACCGGCACACCAAGGGACTTCAAAATCTTATTTTGGCACAGTACTACTAAAAGGTTGCCTACTCCTGCCCCATACAAATACACAGCAGTTTGGGGTGGTGAAAAATAGGAGCAGGGCCCCCCATCTGACCTGGTGACTGATGTGGTCCACCACATTTCTATATTCCTATATGTGGAATGGTATTGGTCAAGTATAACAAGCACTGATGCAAGGAGCACCAATCCTCTCTTATACAATTTTGTTTTCACTTCCCGGCTGGCAGCTCAATGTTTTTCAAGTAAGAATATTAATAGCCTACTTGGTCCCATGCCAGTGCTCTGTGGCTACCTCATTTGCTATAGAAAGCCAGGTATCTTTTTAACCAGACTCAACTTGAACCATCTAGGCGACATAAATTACCTGTAACCTTGCACTCGAATAAACTTTAGTGGCTCAATTTTTTCATTTGACTTCATACAAGTCTGTATTCAGGTAATCTCAAGTGAGACCTTTGTGAAAAGATCACATACTCTTTATAAATTGATAATCTCTTACTTTTATCATTTTATTTATTTCTGGTGAAATAACAGTTGACAAAAACATCCATTTTTCTTATTTTGTTTAATACAGTGTTCAGTTCACCATCGATCCAACACAATACGCCAACACATTAAGGTACATCATTGAGATCTAAAATATAATGAAATTCTTGGAGCAAAAGATCATCGTCAAAATCAAAGAGCAAGGGAGTTTTATCTGTTGAATAGAAATTCAGATACCAAGTCAATTCAGTGTCACTAATAAAGGATGGAAAAACATCAAAAAATCAATAGTTTACAATTTTTATTTGACACTAAAAACAGCAGTTTCTGATAGCATGTTCATCCCAATATTTGTCAAAACAGTTTGCAATTTTGGACTTTTAAAAATGTATTCTATGTACAGTAAACTTTGAAAAAACTAATACTTAATTGTTAATGGTGAAAAGAAGGTAATTTCAGACAAAAAAGAAACTTATCTTAAGTTTCTCAGTTAGCTATTTTGGGCTAATTTATGGAATCCGCTATCATTTCATTACTAATCACAGTCTAGACCAATGAATACGCCTCAATGTTTACATATGTGCTAGAAAACCATTAAACATATTAGTCTTTACATTTTAAAACTAGTTTGTTAAAGTATGAGTATTTCTGAATTCTACAGACATGCCTGATTACAACAAGGCACAAATGACGCAACCAATAAGATATTCACTCGTCCCACAGACAGATTATTATTGAGTAAGGAATAATTATCATTTTAACTTTAAAAATATACACTAAAATCTATTTACTGTAATGCAATCTAACTTCATAGTTCTGAATATGAGCCCCTTTCGTATTAAGTTTATACTGTTAACTGCTGATGTTGAACAATAATTTTGTGTAGGATATTAATAATATTAAGTATACTTGACAGTATCAGTCTAGTATAAATAACATTTTAATACAAATTTAATCTCCTGAAGTTTAAAATTCTGCTTAAATTAAATAAGAGTGATGAAGGGAGAATTTACTGTTCAACCAAGGAACAAGTATAATTATACTAAATTAATTAACAATGTTAATACCGCTAAAATATTTCAGTTTTACCACTATAACGCTAGTCATGTTTCAATCCTCTCCCTAAAGGAAGACTTAGAAAATATTTTGGGAACAAGCAGAAATATGGAAAATGTAAATACAACTCAATTTGTCATTTACAAGAAAGATAATTTTTGTAAAAATGAAATCTAATTATATAAATAGTTTTGCTTTTTATATCTCATGGGCTATTTAATACTCCTGCTGCATACTAAATCAGAAAGTGAAACAAGCAAGGGAAAATTCTGTAAGGAAACAGGATAAAATAAACAAATAAACAAAAATTATAAATTATTTTTCGTGAAAACAATAATGGAACCCTTGTAGTTATTAGGGTACACAAAAGAAATTGCTATTTGTTTTCTCTTTTCCCCCTCTGACCGTGCATGCTCCCACAAACATGTTCAGAAAAGTGCTACTATCACAAAATATGTGACCATATATCCAGGATTTCCCATAATAATAACGCTACATTTTCCCACATCACTAATTAGAACTTTCAACTCAGTGAATTAGTTGATGTACGTCCAAAACGATGCAACTTCAGCACACACTGAGATATATTTTTTCATTTAACTTTGATTTTAAATTCAGATTACCATAAACTCCATGCTAGCTTAGGGCAAATGCCATCCCCCAGTAATTGGAATTCATACACAACCAGAATTAAGAGAATAAATTAAGTAATTATGTTGGAGACCCTGTAGATACCACTGTGATGAATTCCTCTAATTATGGTCACATATGATTTTTAGAGACAAACAGAGCAAAAATAACATCATATATCTATATTTTTCTCTACGTTTATGTAAGTCTAAATCAATGCAAATTGCTTATCAGGTTAAGGTAACTTAAAAGGTCAACTTTTTTTTTAGTTATATTTATTTTTAACTCTAGAATGCACTATTAGGCATTACTGTTAGGTCTCCCCACTAGCTTGAAATCCTGCATAATAAAAAATAAATTGCCTGGAATCCAGTGGGGATGAAGCTCCTTACATTGGTTTCCATACCCTGCTCTGACATCACTGTTGCACTTATGAGGCCCAATCAAATGCTTCTCAAAGAGAAAGAAATTGCTATTTGTTTTCTCTTTTCCCCTTCTGATCAAAGAGAAGCATTTGATTGAATGGTTTTCACTGGCTCAGAGTGCATGGGGGGGAGGGAGTGGGAGGTGGACACGGGAGGGCAGCAGAAAAGATGCACATACCTCTTCCTACCACCATGACCACTTCTAAAAGTAGTTTAATAAAGACCACTTTAATAAAATGCTGGAGGTATCATTCCTGGAATCCCTATTCATATCTTGCTGCAATATCGTGTTGAAGAGAGTTAAAATACAGAATTAGAGAAATATATATCACTTTAACAAGAAGGGAAAATATACAGCAGCATTTAATTCTGCTCTTTCTGTGCTACCCTTGCAAGAACATTTCTGATAGAGCCTACATATAAACACTTACCAATGTAATAACTCATTGTGCACAGAATAGAACCCACTATAAAAGCATGCATGTCTCAAATTGTACAGCTCAGGCCTGGAGAACAATACATTATGGATATCCACAACACTTGCACACATTCTACAGTTGTTAAAGTGTATGAAAGGAGTGTGTATTTTGCAAGTACTTCACCAATTATTGTTCTAGAGGCCGGAATCAGCCAAGACGAATTATCAAAGAGAAAACCAAAGTCGTAGTTGATGAAAGCCAGGGGTCAGGTCAGGTGGCATGGGTTCAGAGAAGATTGAACAGGCGGAGGATCAGATACCAGATATATCAAACAAGGTAGGATGGGAACACTGAAGTTAACACCAGAGTAAGCACAGTATAACTGAGCAATGAGGTAGAGGTAGACTGAGATTATAAAGGGTAGAGGTGTCCACCTCTCACATTCTATTGGTTAAAAAGTGATTAGTCCTTTAAACAATTTCAGGTGTACTGTCCCTTTAAAAGGTCAGCATTCAGGCACATGCCCAGTGAAAGTGGAATTACACGTGGTTTTGGCTGGGGCTTCCCGTGGGTCGCGGCATGGTGTGGAGAACCGTGGTACAGTGTCTATGTGTTGCAGGGGTGCCGGCTGACTGCACCTGCCGGAGGGTATGCTGGAGTCCTCGGCGTGTACTGAGAGGAGACTGCTGTAGCCATGGGTGGAGAAGCAGCGGGGGACCTACAGGTAAGTGCGGCCATGACAATTATGCACAAGAAGTAGGAGAAATTTATGCTCGAATAATCATAGTGGCAGTTCGCATAGATATTCCGATGACCAAAAAGTCTGTCTGAACTTTAATATGTTTTACGTGTCTAAAAAAATAAAATATTCTACTTTTGAGCGAAATTATAGAATTACAACATGTTCTAAATTGGATTGATGGTCTCTAACAAATTATCCTTATGGTGAAAGAATGCATAGAGGTAGACGGGAAGCTTATCTCACCCTCAGGCATGGTCACTTACTTGTTTTTTCTTTCACAGCTATCCCTATATGATGACAAAATTGTCAATCACATTATATATTCTCAATAAACAAAGCACCTACATAGATGTAGCTACACTGATAAATTAATTACAGCCATTTTTCTCTTACAATATTACTTTAGAGCTATGGTAATAAACGCCATTAAATATGTATTGTTACACTTTTAAAGCTTGTAACCAGAAACAACATCAATTAAACACCTAATAAAACAATTTGTGCATAATTATCCAATTAAGCAGATTAGAAGCATGCACATCTTCACATAGTGATTTTTTTTTCTTATTGTTCCTTGTTGTGGTTAAGAAAAAAATCAAAATCAAAGAAAAGCATTGACTACGCAGACCACCAGGATTACCACATGGGAAATTACAAAAACTTGAAATACTCTGACCTATTTGTTATTAACTGTCTAAATCTGATCTGTCTGTATATCTACGTGCAGTTAGTGGGTCTTACACCAGAGGCCACCTTCTAGACAATTGGCTCCACAAAACATTTGACATGTGGGTTGCAGAAGGCTCTGGAAAAGGGTTAATGACAATAATGTGATACCTCGATGCAAGGAGTTCTGTGTAACCATATGACCTCTCAATCTAATATGATTGTAAGCAGAATATTGGGGAGAGGTTGACACAACATGGTCAAGTGATATAGCTGAGATTCAGTGACACAATTCCCAATCCCAGACATCTATCCAATAGTTAAACTGTATCTATGTGTGTAACTCCCTGATCTTCCACTGCCCAGAAATCCTGATTTCAACTGCTATGGCCCTAACCTTTCCTAAAAGGCTGCTCGACCATCATATGAAAGCCCGTTTGTCGCATTTGACTATGCTTCCAAATGTATTTGCCTTCCATATTGAAACCACTGATGATGCAAGAGTCACAAACAGAGGTTTCATGATACTGTACTATATGCACTTATATTTTCGCAAAGTTATAGCCTTTCAGATTGTGACTTTAATTATTTCAAATGTCATAATTATTAATGTCTCTTATTCATATTTTATTGCTGGGCAATTCAGACAATGTTAGTCATGGAAAAATCTTAATATTTCTTTAGTTCGAGCTACATATGGGACTTTATAACACTTCTATTAAATGTCAAAAAACACTTCAATAGAATTGTGTATCTAAAAACTGTCAATGATCATCAGATTTATTTTTTAAAGGCTACATGCCCATATCTAAAACATATGTAAAATACATGGCTTATTTATGTTAGGTCTGTGTGTACTTAATTTATTATTATTACGATTGGTATTTATATAGTCTCAATTAATTCTGCAGCGCTTTACAATATTATGAAGGGGGGGGATTTACAATACATGAGACAATTACACAGTGACACAGGAACAATAGGTAGATGAGGACCCTGCTCAAATGATCTTACAGTCTAGATTCTTAAAACACAATCAGTTTAGTTTTATTCACAAAAGTATCACTATGAATTTTCATGAATTAAATATGAATGGAAAAACTGAGGCAGATATAGTTGATGGAAAGATTCTCACATAGTATTTTTGCCCCGGTTTTGGCTCAGTTTTTCCTATCGGAATTCGTTAGAGAAAATCTGGAGTTTAGTTAATAACTTTTACTATGTTATACAAAACAGAGAGTTGTGTTTCACCGACACAAAATTCACCATTCAAGACATTGTCCATCTCGCCACAAGCTGGTGTTTATTGACCAGATCCTTTAGCACAGGGCTGCCCAAAAAGTAGATCCCCAGATGTTGAAAAACTACAACTCCCATGATGCTGTGTATGCCTTTTAGATTGCATTTAGAATGACATAGCATTGTGAAAGCTGTAGTTTTAAAACATCTGGAGATCTACCTTTTAAAAAACCCTGCTTCAGGGTTATTTACTAAATACTGAATTGTAGTGTATTGAAACAAGAATTTAGAAATTTAGATTAAAAAGACAAGCTATGGCTATAACTGAGTGGCCTATAACCCATGTGAAATTCTGGCTGAGTTATTTTAAAGCAAGGAGGTACAGGTTATTTTAAACGACAGACTTAGCAGCACACAAAGGGTAAAACAAAATCATTTATGTCATGTTTGCCTTTAAGTTTAACAATGTTGTCACATACATTTTGCAGAATTCTAACCAAAAGCAAAAGATAACATTAAATATTTATTTTAATTTAAAAGCTAGTTTGAGTACGATGATAAAAAGCCCAGGGGCTATCAGAGGTGCTGGCTTTTATTCTCTATTCACAGACAGGTCAGGGTTGTTTGAACTTCTTCCTCCTCCACCAATGTAATCAGCCTGAGAATGCAGTGAGTTTCAGTAGACTGATTGTCTAACACTGCCATCCCTCCTGAACCTCCCACAATGCACTCAGTCAGCCCGTGAGAAAATTACAGTCACAGCCTGACTGCATTGCAACATCGAAACATTCACAATGAAATCATAGCGGTGTTGTTCTATTTAATACACATTTAGCAGAAATAGGCGCATATCCTGTTGGTAGGGATAACGTATCCTTATTCTTTTTCCCATCTTAACAGTAACTGAAATGTGCTTAAAAATAAGTGTATTTTTTGTGCGCAGTGAGAAAGTATTTAATTGGAAAATGTCCAGTTCAAAGAAACTAAAAGACATTTGGGCAGAATTCCCTTGGAAAGAAAAATAGTAGACTTTAAAAAAAAATATGTATAATTAAACCATAGCCTCCCACTTTAAAAGGACTGCATATGGGAAAATCTAAAATGTATTATTATATAAATGTTAAATCAGGCATCAGGATATGAGAACAAGATCTCGTAATAAATTAAAATCAAATACAGATGTGACCTATATGTTTAATTAAGTGTTATGAAGTCACATACAATGTATATTAGATACCTTTATAATGCTATCACTCTTAGGTTAAAAATCTTCCTCTTGAGAACTTTCTCCCAGTTCCAACAACATTTTAACCATTTGAAATCCACTGTTTTATTATATTAGCAAGGGTGGAGTGAATATATTGCATGGGTTAGGAACATTTCGTAAGTTTGTGAAAGTACGTGAGGACATACAGACAGTTTTCGCACAGTGCTACCATAACTGTTCAAAAGTTTCATTATGTTCCTTTAAATGTACACCAGAATTGTACAAACTAGCATTAAACTCTATAACTATATTTTCCTAGACAAAACATGTCAGGGTTTTTTTTTTTTTACCTTCTGGCAAATTTGTTTATTGTCATTTTCTTTTATATGACCCAATAAAAGTCATAGGCCAAGCCTTCCTGCTTATTAGAGTAATCCGTATTATATGTATTAATGTCAGCTTTAAAATTTTATAGAAGCTTTAATGATCTGGAATTGTATGCGTATATGCTTGCCTTTACAAATGTTGAGTGCATATCAATGCCTCTGTACACCACACTTAATTACCGCATTATAGCAATGCATGGATGCTTTCTTCTGATGTCTGAGACTGATGTTAAGGCTCTCAATGTGCATAGCCTGATTTTTTTAGATAACTAATGGGTCTGTTCAATAAGCCCAAGGGATTTACAAAACTGTACAACTTTTCCTAATTGGGGATATCTTAAGTCCTATAAAGTTTTGGGTTTCCATGATAACAGCGTTTTAGGACCAGTTTATAGGTAATAGAAAGTGTTAAAGTAAGATTGTTTTCCCCTGTTACAGGAATTATGTTATAGCAAATAACTGACTTGCAAAATTTAAAGTGAGCATGTCCAACGCAAATAGTATGGACGATACTTTTAGGTAGCTATAGATCAATCTACATACTGCGCTGATGAAACCACACAGGAATGGAGACAGACAGACAAATGCAGCCTTCACACTTCAGATATGTGTGTGCATTTACACAGTGAAATAGACTGTCACCTATACATTTGCTAGGAATCAGGCTATACAGCTAAATCTGATCTTTTTACTTTGCAAAATATTGGTTTTCACTCACTTGCTAGTGTTTCCATATAGATAACTTGAGCTACACTAAACACCACATGGAATGCAATCAAGACCAGATTTTTCCGATGTAGTTGCTCAGAGATGGCTTGACAAAAATAAGGTTTTGCACTTACAGATCACAAACTTTATTATCTTTATAAACACTCCAAGCACCATAATCACGACAACCTCTTAGAGTAATTTATCAAAACTCTTTGGAACAGTTTGACAACTTACCTGGGTCCCGTTGTGTGCCCACAGCTCTTCACCCTAATTAAGGATTCTCCTTACATTTGAACACAATAAGGTTCACTAAGCTGAGCATTCTCAGCCAAAGAGTATGGTCCTGTATTTGCTGTGCCTAGGCTTAATAGAGCCATGTGGTTTCTCCACAACCAGGTAAGTTCTAAAACAATTCTTAAACAGTTTAACAAATTACACTTGAAATTTACCAGTGCACTCCTGGTAACCTAACCACTACCACAGTCAGTACTTATTATGGCCACAAAATCCTGATTAATAAATCAGAAAAAACAGGGCGCCACAATCACAAAGTTAAATTCAATCTGGAGATTCCCATGGATAGAAGGGACAAATAGATGTAAGAAAAATATCCACTTTATTAGTAATAAATCCAGGTAAAATAAGCAATAGCACACAAAAATTTTTGCAAAATCGCAATAAAATGTTAAAAAGCCAAATAAGGCACGATGGCCCATATGGACAGCAGCTTCAGCTATACAGATGACTGTGCAGATATTACAAAGTGCCAGTGCAAAAAAGTGTCAAAGTGCAAAAAAATGACAAATGACACTACACAACACAAAAACCAACAGTGTACTGACAAGATAAAAGACTGCTGTACTACCAATACAGGGCTCTCGTAGCTGCTCAACGCGTTTCGTCGGTTAGACTTCTTCAGGAGATTCTGTGTTCACCTTGGCGTCTTCTCCTTTTAAATCCACTGATCTAGGAGCCATTCATAACCCGCACATGCGCAGACCCGTTGAGCGCACTGTACTTATTATGGTACATATGGTACAGTGTTCCTTTAATAGTGCTTAAAGAAAATGCGTGATCCACTTACACGGTTTATATCATACACACACTTATTGATAGGCATAGCTAATAAATAAATATCAATCCGATTTGAAACGTGTAATGCCCTATTCTGCAGTTCAATACACAGAGATGTGGCTAGTACAACTTAAACAATGATTTTTGTTCTAGATAAAATGCCACCAAGTCATACAAAAAGCATAAATCTAAATAATGGTGGGAAATGTGTGTGCAGGTGGGGCATGGGGTTCTGGCATACAAAGAATACGTTGCTAGTTTTATCCTTACATTAGATTGATTTTATCAACTACATGCCATTAAACTCTTTGTGAACAGAAAAGCTGTAATATAACATAAACTGTCAAATCAGTGTAAAACTCTTGGACCTTAAAAAAGATGCTTCATTTTTATGCAAACTGGATTCAAAGATACATATACCTCCTGCTGTCTCCTAACTGTACCGAATAAATGGATCAACTAGGGAGTTCATTAATATTATATATGTGACAAATTTCACTTATAACAGAAGGCTCATTTCCATCTTTAATAAAAGGATAAGATATTTTACATGTATATCATTAGGACACATCATTCCATGTGTGTTCTGAGGCATGAATCCCAAGAGTGCTTACTAGGAACAGGAATGAGAGATGTTCCATACAAATGATCAAGAGGGTAGGAGTAAAGTAAAGGGATTTTTTCCATCTATTTGGTAGATAACTCCCTAAATGGTACCCTTATGTGAGATTGACATATTTAAGGATATCAGATTAGTGTATTGTTTAGCATATAGCTCCCTTATTTGAGGTCCTTAAAGGAACACTATAGTGTTAGGAATACAAGGCTGTTTTTATAACACTATAGTGACCCTTTTCCCCAGGTCCCCCTCCCTGTTTATACAATGTAAAGGGTTAAAAAATAATTTAAACACTTAACTGATTTAAGCACTGGTGTCCCTTGGTGCTTAGTCAGGCTCCTCCTACTCCAACGTCAGCCCATGGGGGAAACTAATGTCCACGTGCACATGAGGCATTCCCCATAGAAAAAACAGTGAATCAATGCATTCCTATGGGGTTTTTCATCATACTGGACGTTTTCATGCAAAATGTGAGGACGTCCAGGTCCAGTGTCATTTCAAGGAGTCAAACGCAGTAAACCTGCAGGACGACAGAGACTAGAGCAATGAGATGAAGTGGTCTGGATGCCTATAGTATCCCTTTAAATATGGCAATCCTACATAAATGGGGGCGTTATCTACTAAACAGTTAAATGATCAAAATGAATCAGTGCCATTAGCCAGTCCAGAACAAGAATTCCAGGTGGCTAGATATTAATTGTGTGCATATGTGTTGTCTGAGGCTAGTACGCACAGCATGCTGGCACCAGAAAGTCAATGGCTGCAAACTATTAGGGCCCCGACCCCCAGTTGTGAATATGGTATCTTATGTGCCCTCTATATATTGTTCATCACTACAGCCACCATTAAAGATCAGGCAAACATCCTCTAATAACAATAAAATCTTACGGACGGTGAGCAGCCAACATAAGAATTTGGATTTCTAGCCCAAACTATGTAAGGGTAAGGGCATGGGTGGCATTCTCTCTCTCTAAAAGGTGGATGTGATGATATGTCATTTTGTTTGTGACATCTTTAATGTTAATTGTTTAACTGCACTGTTCTATCTTAAATAGTTAATGTGTTGGTTCACTTTAAATCTTGTCATTTAACCTGGAACAGGAAATAGGTCACATGTTATAGTTCAGTTGTGAAGGAGAGACTGAGAATAAAGAGATCCTGGTTAAGCTCCTGAATCCTCTTATTATTTAATGTCAATACAACACAGTGGGGCCCATGTGATCCATATAATTAACTCATGCCTTACTGCACACTGAGCAGGCCCAGGTATCATGGCGCACCAGGGATAAGTTGTGTAACTACTCAGCACATTGTGGGCTCTCCCTCTGGCTATCCTGTGCAGTGTCGGATGCGGCGGTATCCACGCCATTCTATTCCATCCTCTCCTGTGCGCCTGGCCTGGCAGATTGCAGTGCAAGGGAGCTATTTCAGCAATCAGAATGGAGTAAAGAGACTTCATCTTCCTAAAGTGACAGTACACCCCTTGCAATCGCCTGCCTATTGAGCCCATTCACCTTTAATAGGGAGCTATTTCAGCAATCAGAATGGAGTAAAGAGACTTCATCTTCCTAAAGTGACAGTACACCCCTTGCAATCGCCTGCCTATTGAGCCCATTCACCTGTATAGCTTGGAGGAAAGACGAGACAGGGGGGATATGATAGAAACATTTAAATATATAAAGGGAATCAACACAGTAAAGGAGGAGACTATATTTAAAAGAAGAAAAACTACCACAACAAGAGGACATAGTCTTAAATTAGAGGGACAAAGGTTTAAAAATAATATCAGGAAGTATTACTTTACTGAGAGGGTAGTGGATGCATGGAATAGCCTTCCAGCTGAAGTGGTAGAGGTTAACACAGTAAAGGAGTTTAAGCATGCATGGGATAGGCATAAGGCTATCCTAACCATAAGATAAGGCTAGGGACTAATGAAAGTTTTTAGAAAATTGGGCAGACTAGATGGGCCGAATGGTTCTTATCTGCCGTCACATTCTATGTTTCTATGTTTCTATGTTTAAACCGTAACACTAGTGCTTAAATTGGTCCCTCCTTAATGAGTCTTCTGTGTTCTCTACCATAATTTTTTCCAGTACTGGTTGAATGCCATCATGGTGGCTCTGCCCTGCTATGCATCACGTGAGTAAGAGGAGGAAGATGGTCAGATGGTCTTGGTTCTTGACTATTGAGTGGTCTTTGGGACTAGTGTCTGTATCATTCACTTATGCAGCTAGCAGGCCTATTCATTTGTTTCAAACTTAATTCAGGGAAAATTCAATGATTTTTTGCGGATTTTGGTTAAATTTGTCTTTTTTTGACTATTTGTACAAATAGTAAATGTCAATTGGATCAATTAATTAAACCAGCTTGATTTTCTTCAGGAAAATGTTGGCCCTGTACAATTTGCCATTAGTATATAAACTTCAGTTGTCTAATTTTATTTGCATTGTTTATGTAAGAAATTATAATTTATTTGAACTCCAGAATCCATAACACATTTCTAATCTACTTATCTAGAAACCTACATTTTCACATAATGTCTGTTATATTCTGTATCCCAGCTTCACACAATGTGCCTGTCAACATATCGTGTCTGATAAACATATACCATTTATAACCAGATTCAGATAAGGAGGTAAACTGTATTCAATATTGGATTCAGTAGAACATTGTAAGCTCCTAGATTTTAGAGATAGATCATACAGATAAACAATTGTACACTGAATGCTTTATCATTCATTCTTTGTTTAAGGCTAATATTCCATAGTTCTGATAGAATCACATTGTTTTGTAGGTCTAAGCTATGATAATTTACTAACATAGTATAAACTAGCAATACATTTTATATATTTACCTTTGGTTAATATAATTATTCATAGAGCAATAAACATGACCTAAGGAAGGGATTTGTGGCACTATGACAAGCGAATAATTACATTCTCCATTTTGTAAAGTTGTGCAGATGTTCAAAAAGCTCTGGGCTTAAAGATACAGTTATTTCAGATATGGGACATGGTCCTCCTCCAGTTTGTTTTGAGGTTTTTTAAGCAAACAATATTATTTAGTGGATTTTTTTTAATTTATTTTTTATTAAGAGGCTAAATAAGAGACGTTGGTCTTATATACAATTATATAAGTGCAGTGCAACTTCACTGAAATAAAAAATTGATAATGGTTTAAAGCAATGCTATCTGGACCTGCAATCAGTGTATTTTCAATGTGAAGTTTAAAAAAAGAAGGATGTGATTTTTAGAAAAAAATAACAACTTGGTATAACCACAAAATATACCTAGCAATAGGTGAAAAGACTCCAGTCACGCTTTCATATCGTGTGGATAAAAACATAAACATATAATAGGACAGTACCTTTTAAAATGATATAGTGTACATATATAATGCTACAATAAACTATTTATAACTTGTCTTAATGTGCAATAGTGGCTTAATATGGTGTCCAATTACAAGAGACATGGCCTACTCTTCACTCCTCTTTTCACAGTTCTCCCTCATACATATAGGGAAAAAGAGAGCGATACCAACTATTAAAAAAACACACGTTTACCTTTTGTTCAAACATAATAACCTGCTTACATACAAGCTTCTTTAAAATCACCATCCAGGTAAAAGACAAAGTGTATAAATGACCCACAAGCGAAGCAGCCCTTGGAGTCCTTGAAGTACTATGAGCATGTAATTCACTCCAGCTTGCTAGTTTATCAACAACTTCGGCAATCTCCGTCCTTTTCCTAAAATTCTTTCTAGATGACGAGCTTTGCCCTCTGGTTTTCTCATATCTGCATGAACCTATTCAAAACCCCCAAATGCATGGTCTAGAAGGCAAGACATTCCCCCTGGGTCTAGTCTTCTTCAAGCTAAGCCACTCCATTATGCAGATACAGGAGCTGTGCAATGTATATATAGTATGATGACAAAGGTTTGTTTCGCATCATCACTGAGTAATGGGAGCTGATCAAAGTCATTCTCTACTGAATGAGGATTTCAAACAAATCATCTTGAAAATGGTATACTTTACAGGGCAGACCATGCTGGGTGTCCGCATGACACTTGGGAATGCTACAGTCTGACATCAGATCCTTTAGGCCTAGTATTACACCACGCAGTGACAGTGCTCCAGCTGAGTCGTATGAAGAAATGTGGGGGCAGGCAGCATGCCCACCCATGGTAAGGTAGGTGATTCTCTTTTATAAGCAGAAGGGGAGAGATACCCCTTAAAATTCAGCATATTCAATATCACATAATATTTTTTTGTGCATTGTAGATACAAACAGGGCCAATGCTACACAGGTGAAGATGACTTTTGCTTCTTTAGTGTCTAAATCCCTCTTTTGTGTCTTACACTCCCCTTTAGTGCCTTGCATTTTCCCCTTTGTGTGTCTTACACCCCAATATGTGTTTTGTACAACTCCACCTTTTATGGTCCCCCCAGACCCTTTCTGTCTCCTACTTCCACTAGCCACTGTGTGTCTCTCTCTCAGGCCCTTTGTATTTCTCTTACGTCCCCTTACCCCTCCATGTTTCTCTTTCTCCCCCAGTTCCTATGTGTGTCTCATACTCCCTCCCAGCCCCTTTGTGTGTCTCTTTCTTCGACACAGTCCCTCTGTGTGTCTCTCTCTCCCCCAACCCCTCTATGTGTCTCTTTCTCATCCCTAGCCCCTCTGTGTGTATCCCCCCTCCCCTAAGTCTGTTGGGTGCCTCTTTTCCCCTTTCCTCTGTGTGTTTCTTTATGCTCCAGCTCTTCTCTCCCATGCAGTCACTTTTGTGTGTCTTTTCCCATGCTCTTTATTGTCTCTCTTCCCCCAGTACATTTTCTGTGTCTCTTTCATGGCCCCTTTTCTGTGACTCCTCCCCTTGCCCCTTTTGTGCATCACTTTTGCTTCTTCCCAGCCCCTTGATGTATGCCTTTTCCCCCAGGTCGTTTGTGTCTCTTCCTCCCACTCTGTATGTCACTTTCAACCCTTCAGCCACTTTGTGTGTCTTTTTTCCTCTTCCCCAATCACTCTGTGTGGCTCTTCCCCCAGCACCTTATCTATAACTTCCCCCTCCCCCCGTGTATCTATTTTCCCATTCCCTAGCCCTTTGTGTCTGTCTCTTTATACCCTCATCCATTTGTGTTCTCTTCCATTCCCCCCTGTACTATTGTGATCTCTTCCCCCTCCTGTACCAACTTACCACTATTTTGTAGAGTTGCCACGCGGACCAGGGGAAAGGATCATCTGTATCCTCTACCCGGTCTAACAGGAAGCTGTTCTTTGTTCCCACTGAGCACTTCCTGTCAGACCAGGTAGAGAATACAGAAAATCCTATTCCATGGTCTGCCCAACCACATTACATGAAGTCGGGGAGCATACAGCACAGACTGTCACCCGGACTTTGCACCCCAGGCCAGAGCACTTTAAGGTTGGCTGCTTAGGGCCAGCTCCCTGGCGGCGCATCTGGCAAGCTGGCGGCTAATTCTGTCTGGGTCTGTCCGACAGTCAGACCCAGTAATGAATGATAAAACTGGCCAAATGGCCAGTTACAGTAAAATTAAGGATGGGGATTAGGATGGCAGCGAGATGCCATGGTCGCAGTGCAGCCGTTACTCACAAAGTGCTAAATGACCTCCTGGGGCCTGGCTGCACTGGATCTTGATTCCATTAAGTAGCGCACGGGCGTAGCGTCCGTGTGCTCCTGCCGCTTGCGCTGTGTGACAGAGTGTGCACTTCTCACTGAGTGATGGGTGTAACGAGAATATACCCCTACACGCAGGATCCAGCTAAACAGAGGCAAATACAGAGGAGAGATACGTCTACCGGACCTTAGAATGGCCGGACTCGACGTATATGAGAGGAGACAGAGCCAGGAACAAACCGAGGTCAAGGGCACAGAGAGACAGCGTAAACTAGGACAAGCCGGGGTCTGGTACACGGAAAACAGCAAGCCGGCAAACAGTACAGATAAGGATAAAGCGAAAACGAAGTCAGAATACGAAGCCAAAGTCAATACGAGAAAACACAACTGAACACCAAAAGCGCTAAAGGGAACTGAAACAGAAACCACGATAGGGCAACGAGCTAAGGGAAAAAGGTAAGTTTAAATAGCTTTTAAACGAAAGTGATTGGCTCCTGTCACTTCCACACCCCCTATAGGTAATTGTACAGGGAGTGTGGTATGACAGGAGCCAATGGGAGCCTTTTGGCAATTAGGCTCCCACTGTCTCTTTAAGAGCGCGCCCGAGACTCGCGGCGCGCTCTTAGTTTCAGGCGGGACACGTGACCGCTTCACGCGGTCACTGCCCGCCTTCCATCTAAAGCAGTCGGATGAGCCGCGCGCGGCTCGTGCAGCCGCAGGACCGCGCGCGGCTTGAAGAGAGGACCGCGACCGGCCCCCGGTTAAGGTAAGTAACGCTACAGTACCCCCCCCTGAGGACACGCCCCCCGGGCGGGTAGGACCAGGCCTGGCAGGAAAACGAGAATGGAAAGAGCGCACAAGACGGGGAGCATGGACAGCATCAGCCGAAATCCAACTGTGCTCCTCAGGTCCATAACCCTTCCAATGTACCAAGTACTGAAGTCGACCCCTAAGGAAACGAGAGTCAAGAACAGCAGACACTTCAAACTCCTCATGACCCTCCACCGAGATAGGAGGGGGAGGAGGAGCATGCCGGGTATAGCGGTTGCGTACGAAAGGTTTCAACAATGAGGTGTGAAAAACATTAGCAATACGTAAATTCTTAGGCAGGCCTAAGGCATAAGAAACAGGATTAACCTTATGCATAATACGATAAGGTCCAATGAAGCAATAGGAAGCTCCTTAGCTGCTACCTCATCCAATATCGTATCTGACAAACCTTCCATAAAGGCAGTAGTTAACCCATTGTTGGTCCAATCTACCTGCGAAGCAAGAGTGCGAAACTGAATAGCATAATCAGCCACAGACCTAGAACCCTGTTTAATTCTCATTAATGCTCTCGCGGCATTCTTTGACCTTTTCATCGTGTCAAAAGTTCTACGAAAAGCCGTAAGATAACTGTTGAAATCATGTACCATGGGTCCATTAGCTTCCCAAATAGGATTTGCCCACTCAAGTGCCTTATCGGTAAGTTGGTGCATAAAGAACCCAACCTTAGACCTCTCTGTGGGAAATGAACGTGGATACATTTCGAAGTGGAATTCAATTTGATTAATAAACCCTCTGCAAGTCTTAGAGTCCCCTCCATACCTAGGAGGAGGTGTTAAATGGGCCGAAGTATTAGGCAAAGTAGATACTTCAGGGAGAAGGGGCGTAGGAGGGTTAGGTGTGGTTGCTGGAACGGTTCTAGCTAGGAGCGTCTGGAGAGCCTGAGCTATCTGATCCATACGGTGATCCTGCTCTACAAATCTTGCCTCATGGGACGCCATCTGTTGAGCTAAATCTGCGGGGTCCATGGCCCTATCGTAATGTAATGAGAATATACCCCTACACGCAGGATCCAGCTAAACAGAGGCAAATACAGAGGAGAGATACGTCTACCGGACCTTAGAATGGCCGGACTCGACGTATATGAGAGGAGACAGAGCCAGGAACAAACCGAGGTCAAGGGCACAGAGAGACAGCGTAAACTAGGACAAGCCGGGGTCTGGTACACGGAAAACAGCAAGCCGGCAAACAGTACAGATAAGGATAAAGCGAAAACGAAGTCAGAATACGAAGCCAAAGTCAATACGAGAAAACACAACTGAACACCAAAAGCGCTAAAGGGAACTGAAACAGAAACCACGATAGGGCAACGAGCTAAGGGAAAAAGGTAAGTTTAAATAGCTTTTAAACGAAAGTGATTGGCTCCTGTCACTTCCACACCCCCTATAGGTAATTGTACAGGGAGTGTGGTATGACAGGAGCCAATGGGAGCCTTTTGGCAATTAGGCTCCCACTGTCTCTTTAAGAGCGCGCCCGAGACTCGCGGCGCGCTCTTAGTTTCAGGCGGGACACGTGACCGCTTCACGCGGTCACTGCCCGCCTTCCATCTAAAGTAGTCGGATGAGCCGCGCGCGGCTCGTGCAGCCGCAGGACCGCGCGCGGCTTGAAGAGAGGACCGCGACCGGCCCCCGGTTAAGGTAAGTAACGCTACAATGGGATGCCAGGCAGCCAGTCACTGTCAAAATCCCTGAAATACATGAAGTGTCAACTCATATAGGAAATGGAAGGTAAGTAAGTGTGTTTCAGAGAATGTGTGTGTGTGCATGGCTGCAAGCAGGGATGTTTTAGCCTCAAGGCAAACAAGGTGTTTGCCTTGGGCGGCATTTTCCAGGGGGCGACAAAAAAAGCCGCCCCCAAATGCCCAGGGCAAATGTCTTGTTAGCCTTGCGACTAACTGACATGCCGGTCGGGCTGATGGGCTGGCTGCTGGGCAGTCGGGGGTGCTGGCGGCTGACGAGGGAGCACAAAACCCGGATACACCACTGGCTGCAAGGATCAGCATGTGTGTGTGTGGCTACAAGGATCATCGTGTGTGTGTGGCTGCAAGGATCCGTTTGTGTGTGTATGTGTGTGTATGCGTCTGCAAGGATCAATGTGTGTGTGTGTTAGTGTGTGGCTGCATGGATCTGTGTGTGTGTGTGTGTGTGTGTTTGTGTGACTGCATGGATCAGTGTGTGTGTGTCTGCATGGATCAGTGTGTGTGTGTGTGTGTGTGTGTGCCTGGCTGCATGAATCAGTGTGTGTGTCTACAAGGATCAGTGTGCGCGTGTCTGCATGGACCATTGTGTGTGTCTGCGTGGATCAGTGAATGTGTCAGTTTGCATGGATAAATGTGCATGTGTCTGCATGGTTTAGTATGTGTGTGAAATGGAACGCCTGTACTCCGACCGAGTACCTTCCGTTGATGGATGCTCCTAGTGCTTCCCGAAGGCTCCAAGCACTCCACTAGACACCATAACCACCGCAGACCCCACAAACCACCGCAGCTTGGTTGGGGTCTCGCGGTCTTCCTCCTACTCTTGGCCCAAGACGAGGGACCAGCTTCCAGTAGGCAGGCCTCTCCTAATTTCAGAGAGCAGGAAACAAGAACAAGAACAAGCTCTTACAAGAGTTTACTCTGGGGAGTATTGTGATATAGCAATCCCCAGATTGTAGGCAATTCTCCAACCCCCCAAACATGAGCCGAAACTTCATGAAGGTACAAGATGATCTGTTTAATCAGCACCAAAGGGCTTTCTTTTATGCAGGTTTTACACACAGGGTTTTGTGCAACAGCCAATCAAACACGTAATATACAGTAAAACTCTCCCATTTATTCCCACAAAATCCTCCCCTCTGCCTGTGATATAATTACTGTACACAATGGGTTAATGTAATTATCACAGGCATGAAAAATATACTTTTTACACATTTACTATAACTTTAAAACTATACATAAAAACACATTACTCAGCATACTTCAAATACCAACATACTCAAAATTCAGGCAATTCTCTCCATGGGTTGAAAAGTTAGTCGGAAGTCCTTTGTGACCGACAAAGTCGGTCAATTTCACTCAGAAAAATGACTAAGTCCCATTCAAATGTCCCGTTCGTGTATATGGCTCAGTATAACATAGCGTTCGAAACGTCGAACGGGACTTAGTTTCCAGCTGAAGCGTCGAAGTGGAAGAGAAGGTAAGGGTCAGCGGTGTTCGTGCAAGTGTGTAGCCTCTTTCAGTTCCATGGATTCAGGGGCACACACCGCTGACCGCATTCGACTGAATAAAGATGTCCACCACCACATGTTCGACTGTACGAACGGCGGCCACCCAGCAGTCGGCAACCTCCCAACCTGGGAGGTAAATTAGCCGCACACTTCCATTTCTGTGTGGTCCGTCTGTACAGTACTTGGTTACCGAACTAAGTGGGAAAAAAACAGGTACAAGTTATTTTCACAGTCTGGGGACTCTGGGGACACGGTTTTAAAGGGGCACTGTTCCAATTCTCACCAAGTCCCAATAATGTTTTTAAAGGGCCATACACCCCCGGGCCGTAGTCATAAGGTAGGAGGCTGGCAATCAGGCTCTTCCAAAAGCCAGGGGCAAAGAGCAGTGGGTCACATAAACAGCCAGTGACAAAAGGCAGTTTGTCACAGTGTGTGTGTGCATGGCTCAATGTGGGTGTCATTTGCATGGCTCAGTGAATTTGTGTGTGCATTGGTCACTGATTGTGAGTCTGTATGTATGTGTGATTGCATTTGTGCACTAAACACAGTTTCAAAAAAATTGATTTTTTTTAAATCTATACTTTTAAAGGAACACTATAGTGTTTGGAATATAAACCTGTATTCCGAACACTATAGTATTTCTGTCCCTACAATGATTCAATGTTTAAAAAGATACAGTAAAAAAAAAAAGTGAATAGGGCAGCAAAATCTTTTTTGCCTAGGGCGGCAAAAATCCTTGCACCAGCCCTGTAGCTGCTGTGCCACCTTATGGTTGTGCAGGCCGTGGTTGACAAATGTATATTTGGTGTAAGTATTGATTTATTCTTATTCCTAATTCTTTGGCTAAAGCAACTGCGGTAATGACAAAAAACTTTTAAGACTAGTGTTTGTATAACCTTAATCAAATACTAGCTTTAATTCTAGAAACTTATTTACATTTAACCCTAACCTTAAATTGTCTGACTTTATAACCAATAAAGTAACACATGACTGCACAAAAGCATCTCTCCAAATTGTTCTTTATCACAGGTCTCTATTTAACTCACCATCACCACTGAATAAGCCTAGAGGACCTGAACAGGTTTTCTGTCTCTGCCTAAGTTTTTGTGAAAAAAAAACCCAACAAGTAACAGTGTGAACAAACAAGAGATATTGTGAAGTAATATTCCTTCAACAATACACATCCATAAATGGCAGTTAAGGCATAACAGAAATGACTACCTGCCAACAAATGAGCCTTATGCAAAACTGTATTTCATTTTTATGTTGTGGTGGATCACTAAAACTAATATACATTAGTCAAGATGCTGGGCCAGGCAATAAAAAAAAGACACAATTTTTTATGACATTCCCAAGCCTTAAGGGGAAATCAAAGTAAAAAATTAAGTTCACATGCTAAAGGTTTCACACATTAGAAGAAACTGTGGTAGATCAAAGAGCATGAAGATTAAAGTGCAAATAAGCAAGTTAAGGAGTGGAAACTAAAAATGCATGAATGAACAATGATGGGTGAGTCTGAAAATAGACCTCACTGTCACTACTGGTGAACTTGGCTCACTTGTAACTGTCTGTATAAAAGGCAAGCCTGAGAAAATCATCTGACTAATATAAACAGCCACAGAAATAGAGCAACGGCAAGGGAGTAAATAGGAAATATGAATCACTAAAGGGTTTTTTAGCTACTTGAGTAATGTTTGTTTTTCTTTTTTTACACATTGACTTATAACCAACACAACTATCAGGTTGCAATAAGATTAAACGCGTGCAAAGAGAAGAGAGTTAAATTAATCTAGAAGGACAGATAAACTGCTTTAAAAGAAGTGCATTTTCCCTTTTCATTTTAAACTCTAAGCATATAAAACTGCACAATTAAAAGTCCACTTTTCTTAGAATAAATGTTTGGAATGCAGTAATAATCCTTTATTTTAAATACTTCAGAGACACTAAAATGTATCACTGATAAGCAAAAGCGATACATGGTAAATGAATGACAACCTATGACTAAATCTGTGCCAGGATTACGCTTGGACAGTGACGAGACAGAATGGTTACAGAATCAGGGAGTTGAAGGAACACTCAATAGATATTTTTCTCTAACAGTTTAAAAGTTATCCCGTACATGTATGAATACATGTATGAATTTATGTTTTCATTTTATTCCTTTCAGTCTGTGCTGGGGAATAGTCCAATCAGAGGCTTCTCATTGACAAACCTCTGTGCTGGAGCCACAAATGCACCTTTGTGACTTTCCAATGCTTCTCATTAAGCTGTAAGACAGCTCACTGAGAAGGGGTAGACAAGAGCGTGCTAGCACTATGCTCCTGCCAACTCTATTAGCTTCAGGGTAGCTAATGAAAGAGGAAGAAAATATGTTATTAAAATCAGCACTTTTATAAACAGTCACAAATGTGACAGGCTACAGCCAAAATAAGACACTTCAGCAAGCTGGAGTGCTTTATGTGTGTAGAGTGTCCCTTTAACAGGAACCACCAAGGAACGCAGATTTTAAAGAAACAGAGTGCAAGATAAAACAAAACAAGTAAACGAAACAGAGCTGCTGGGTCTAGTTAGCTAAATAAGTCCCAACCAGTTAAAGTCCTCCTATAGTGGCACTGTTACCAGAGGTCCGGTAGCCGCAGTGGCAGGTAAAGTGCCAGGGGGCACGTGAGATTACTTACCTGAACCTGTCACTTGCTGGCTACATTAAAGGCCAGTTGGGGATCCTGGGAGACTGTGGGATCCTCAATGCACACAGACAATTCCCTGCAGCCATCACTGGTGACGACTGTCGGGATTAATTCCTAGCCCTGAGTCAGGTGGAGGAGAAATACAGAGAATGAAAGCAGTCCCTACATTGTGTCTGTTTATCTCTTGACTGTGTTGGAATTTAAATGCCAACATAGTCAAAATGAGTATTTACATTAATGACTACATGAAAGGTTGGATTCAAAGAGCAGTTTGCTTATTAGGCAATGCCAATGCTGTTATCTGCAGTGAAAGAAGGAAATCTATTTTAAAGGGACACTATAGTCACCAGAACAACTACAGCTTATTGAATTTGTTCTGGTGAGTAGAATCATTACCTTCAGGCTTTTTGCTGTAAACACTGTCTTTTCAGAGAAAATGCAGTGTTTGCATTACAGCCTAGTGATAACTCCACTGGCCACTCCTCAGGTGGCTGTAAGAGATCCTTCCTGGGTCATGGCTGCCTAAAATGCATCCAAACATTCAGTGTCTCCTCCCTCTGCATGCAGACACTGAACTTTCCTCATAGAGATTCATTGATTCAATTCATCTCTATGAGGAGATGCTGATTGGCCAGGGCTGTGTTCCCTCCCCCTGATCTGCCTCTTTGTCAGTGTCAGCCAATCCTATGGGGAAGCATTGTGATTGGATCAGACCACCACTTCTGATGATGTCAGCAGACCTCTTGTTTTTCTGAGTCAAACAGCATGCAGATCTACAACTTCAGGCTTGAATACAGTAAGATGTTGCTATATTTATGGAGGCATGAGGGGCCCATGGGGGCTAGATGGTGTTTTTAACACTATAGGGTCAGGAATACATGCTTGTGTTCCTGACCCTATAGTAATCCTTTAATGAACTCTGATGAACTGTTATTTAGAGATGACTTTATAAAATAAATCAATAAATCCTTCAATGTCTTTGCTTCCCTAGATAAAGCAGAAACTTCATTACGCAAAGTTTTTCACCCTAATGTTTTTGACAAGGCTGGGGAAGGTAAAGGTCACTTTTACCAGGCTAGACAAGGATTCAGACCTCACTATAATTACAGCAGATGAAGACTGGAGTCAGAATTTCAAACACCGACTCCTTTCTTTCTTCTTTGAGGACGTAGATGAAACCTAAAACAGAGAAGATAAGACAGTGGGTACCACCACAAGCGCTACACTCTAAGGTAGTAGTGCCAGGTGCAACCACAAGTCTTGAGTACCGAGATGAGACTCCAGGGGTCTCAAAGGGCTTAACCCCAGTATAATTGATAAACAAAAAAACAAAAGAATAGATGCTAACAGTCTCAGTGCAGACACAGCCCTACATATCTACAAACAAAGGTATAGAACAGGTGGGGTAATCTACATATATATAGGGGTATGATTCCAAATGCTACAATAAAGCTTTATTAGAAATGGCTTGTATGAAGGGAATCAATCACAATATACCCTGTCTGTGGTATACTATAAGACTCCCCTCTCTCAGCCTCACTGGTACTTGTAGTCTAGAACCCCAAACCTAAGTCCTATAAGATGGTACATACATCTAGGATATCCAATATATCCAATTATATCCGATATAATCAATAGCTTGTCTGCTAAGTGAAATAGACAAGAACGTCCTGCATTGGTAATAGTGGTAGGGGTATAGTATAGGTATGTAGCAAATGTTGTAGAGGAGAGATTCTGTCAGTCAGTTAATAAAGGGAAGAGTAGGTAGTATAAATACAGAGGTCAGTTTAAAAGAAACTGACAATGCACAGTTAGAAAGCCTCTCTCCCTGAGAATCTGACTAGACAGGCATAGAAGTAGAAAAAATCAAATAGTGAAAGTAAATAGTGTCATGTTCAAGAATTAAACATTATGTTTATCTAGAATTAGACTATCTAGATGATATACTTATCATGATCCAATACGTACACCAATTATGTATCCACATGGATTGGACACTTACCCTCCTTTCAGATTTTATCATCAGTCATACCAAATCTATTCTTAATCCTACTCAGACTATATAATAACTAGGTTTTGTAGTGGATTCCAGATCAGCATCCTTCAGTCTATCATATCGGAAACTCCAGTCTATCAGAAAGGAAATCAAGACTCTCTTAAGGAAAGATTTGATTTCCCTGTGCTCATTGGCTCGGATAGTGGGTCTTTAAGTCTCATCAATTTAAGCCATTTTCTCAGCACCATTACATTATAGGGCTCTCCAATGCTTAAAAGCAGCACTCTTACAAAATGGTTTAGGATACTCAGACAAGATTTCCGTAAATTGCAAATTTTTTCACAGAAACTAATGAATGTTTGAGGAGTGTAGGGGGCACATAATATTTTAGAACTACATACAGTTGCAAGAAAAAGTAAGTGAACCCTTTGGAATGATATGGATTTCTGCACAAATTGGTCATAAAATGTGATCTGATCATCATCTAAGTCACAACAATAGACAATCACAGTCTGCTTAAACTAATAACACACAAAGAATGAAATGTTGCCATGTTTTTATTGAACACACCATGTAAACATTCACAGTGCAGGTGGAAAAAGTATGTGAACTCTTGGATTTAATAACTGGTTGTACCTTCTTTGGCAGCAATAACTTCAACCAAACGTTTCCTGTAGTTGCAGATCAGACGTGCACAACGGTCAGGAGTAATTCTTCACCATTCCTCTTTACAGAACTGTTTCAGTTCAGCAATATTCTTGGGATGTCTGGTGTGAATCGCTTTCTTGAAGTCATGCCACAGCATCTCAATCGGGTTGAGGTCAGGACTCTGACTGGGCCACTTCAGAAGGCGTATTTTCTTCTGTTTAAGCCATTCTGTTGTTGACTTACTTCTATGCTTTGGGTCATTGTCCTGTTGCAACACCCATCTTCTGTTGAGCTTCAGCTGTTAGACAGATGGCCTTAGGTTCTCCTGCAAAATTTCTTGATAAACTTGGGAATTCAATTTTCCTTCGATGATAGCAATCCGTCCAGGCCCTGACGCAGCAAAGCAGCCCCAAACCATGATGCCTCCACCACCATACTTCACAGTTGGGATGAGGTTTTGATGTTGGTGTGCTGTGCCTTTTTTTCGCCACACATAGTGTTGTGTGTTTCTTCCAAACAACTCAACTTTGGTTTCATCTGTCCACAGAATATTTTGCCAGTACTGCTGTCGAACATCCAGGTGCTCTTGTGCAAACTGTAAACGTGTAGCAATGTATTGTTTGGACAGCAGTGGCTTCCTCTGTGGTATCCTCCCATGAAATCCATTCTTGTTTAGTGTTTTACGTATTGTAGATTCACTAACTGGGATGTTAGCATTTGCCAGTGACTTTTGTAAGTCTTTAGCTGACACTCTAGGATTCTTCTTCACCTCATTGAGCAGTCTGCGCTGTGCTCTTGCAGTCATCTTTACAGGACGGCCACTCCTAGGGAGAGTAGCAGCAGTGCTGAACTTTCTCCATATATGGACAATTTGTCGTACCGCGGACTGATGAACAGCAAGGCTTTTGGAGATACTTTTATAACCCTTTCCAGCTTTATGCAAGCAAACAATTCTTAATTGTAGGTCTTCTGAGAGCTCTTTTGTGCGAGGCATCATTCACATCAGGCAATGCTTCATGTGAAAAGCAAACCCAGAACTGGTGTGTGTTTTTTATAGGGCAGGGCAGCTGTAACCAACACCTCCAATCTAATCTCATTGATTGGACACCAATTGGCTGACATCTCACTCCATCTCACTTGGAGATGTCATTAGTCTAGGGGTTCACATACTTTTTCCACCTGCACTGTGAATGTTTACATGGTGTGTTCAATAAAAACATGGCAACATTTCATTCTTTGTGTGTTATTAGTTTAAGCAGACTGTGATTGTCTATTGTTGTGATTTAGATGATGATCAGATCACATTTTATGACCAATTTGTGCAGAAATCCATATCATTCCAAAGGGTTCACATACTTTTTCTTGCAACTGTATTTTCAATGTATCTTATTTGTCTGTGTTTCTGGACTGGGTACTGCCTCCCACTCTCACACTGTCTGTAACACACTGCTGGATGTGCAGAAGAAGACAGGGAAGAAGCTTATCCTACTACTCTGTACAGACCTGACAATCTGAGCTTGGACAGTGTTTGCAAGGGGGTGAGTGAGTATCTCCTTACCACCCTCCTGAAACTATGTTGCTGGGGGCAGCACTAAAGCCATGGGTTCCAAGTCAGACCCTGACTGTCAATCATTTCAGGCCTACACACAACCTGAAGGGATCTGGGACTGAGGTGTTTCACATCTGGGGCTAAAGCCTCTAAAGCAGACGGGGTTCAACCCATGTTTATAGGACAACTTGTGGCCTGTTGGTCCTTCAATGAGGCACACAAAGCTTCAGACAAAAGATCAACTAATGCATGTCCTGTCTAATCACATCAAAGCTTTTCTGCGCTTAAGAAAGGACCCCGAACATGGTAACTAAACCCCTCTCTATGAATTTTATGGAGAGTCCAGGAGGTCTATAAATGGAAAGCATTAACCTTCAAAGTGATTCAGCCCTGGACATTTTAATTTACTTGTGTCTCTCCTACAATTTTACCAAAGTATGTAGAAAAGGGAAAATGTGTCAATTTAGGAATTCATGCTGCAAGAATCTCCCTCTTCCGAAGCACATACTTATACGAACAGATGTTTTCCTGAATTTAGCACTCCAAGTTAAAAAAATATAAAATTTACTGATTGTCATCTGGAGCACTGACTATCTACCACATAAATAGTACCCAACTATGATTTATTAGTAAAAAACTAAACAAAATCCAAAGCAGAGTGAGTGTTCTCATTAACTGAATGTGTCATTTGTTTCATTGCTACTGTATTGCATCTGACAGTTGTCTATTATATGTCCCGTAACATTTACCAAATGTTGAAGGTGGCCCTCAACTTCCATAAGGTTGAGCACCCCTGCCCTGAAGCCTGCCTCTGGATAATATGATAGATACAACTAAGGTACTAACCACCATGTGAACAACAATATTCTGGAAAGACAGAGATAGGAGAGGTTTGTCTATTATGCGAGTTAGGCAACCAGGACCACCTGTCTGTAAGATCAGACCTCTATCATCCTAATTACCAAAACCCACAGCAGCACAGAAACAACAAAGTGGATTTGGAAGTTATTACAATAGGCTGAAGAGAGCAAGGAACTAACGAAAAATCCTTTGAGAGGAATTTCATTCTATATGCCTTGGAGATGTATAATTGTTCACACTATGTGTGTCTTTATTTGTATAATTATTGAAGACAGGTCGTGGCAAATGTCTAAGTGCAAGAACTGAGTTCATGAAAACAAAGTAGATGGATGTATGTGCTATACTATAATTTATGACATTCAATGGAATTTGTGTTAACCCCCGATCTTGAGAACAATTCCCGGAGAAAAATTATATATTTTTTTGGATATAAATTAATGTTTGCTTACTTTAGTGAGTCACTTGGATTTATATATTAATATTGAATATGTCAATAGAATTTCAGCTTTCATGCTATGATACCTGGAAAAAAATTGTTGATTTGTTATCTTTTTATAACTTATCTAATTTTCCTAAAATGTTATGCTTGAACTTTCTACTTTTATTTATTTAATTTTTCTTTGAAATACAAGACATCAATTAACTAAAAAATAGGATTTAAGTAAAAGTATCTATCATTAATTGATTTTTATGATTTACATGTTTGTAGAATATTTACAGGGATATTTACTAAAGTGAGAAGTCAAAGTTAATTTCAAATATATATGCCGAAATGAGAGCATAGATGACTTGTAGAATATTTCCAGTTCAGCTATTTTCACCTTAAATGTAAAATTCACTTTGAATTTACTTTGTATTCTCACATTAGTGAATAACCCCGACAGATATATTATTTTATTCTTTTAGAGAACTACTAGAAGTCTGTCCATATAATTAGTGTTGGGCTCTCAGAAGATAAGTTCCTATTTAAATATTAGCAAAGCTTTTTCTCTAAAGCTAGTTCAAGGTACAATATTGCTATTAGTACCAAATAGTTTTTCACCTTGCTAGCAACATTATATTTTCAATACTGTGACTATTTGAATCATGCCTTTTATCTAGGGCAGGACTAACATAGGGGCTAATGGAGCTAAAGCTCCTGGCCTATGCCCCTGGAATTGGCCCATTGATTTAAAGGATCACTATAGGCACCCAGACCACTTCAGCTCAATGAAGTGGTCTGGGTGCCAGGTCCATCTAGGGTTAACCCTGCCTGCTGTAAACATAGCAGTTTCAGAGAAACTGCTATGTTTACATATGGGTTAATCCAGCCTCTAGTGGCTGTCTTATTGACAGCCGCTAGAGGCGCTTCCGCGCTTCTCACTGTGATTTTCATAGTGAGAAGACACTGCGGTCCATAGGAAAGTATTGAGAATGCTTTCCTATGGACTGACTGAATGTGCGCGCGGCTCTTGTTGTGCATGCGCATTCAGACGATGACGTCCAAAGGAGGAGGAGAGTCCCCAGCGTCGAGGGAGCCTGACGCTGGAGAAAGGTGAGTTTTTAACCCCTTCCTCCCCCTAGAGCCTGCCGGGAGGGGGGCCATGAGGGTGGGGGGGACCTATTAATACTATAGTGCCAGCAAAATGAGTTTGTTTTCCTGGCACTATAGTGGTCCTTTAACCCCTTAAGGACACATGACATGTGTGACATGTCATGATTCCATTTTATTCCAGAAGTTTGGTCCTTAAGGGGTTAAAGATTTTCTACTTTTCACATGCTCTTGCTTTGTGCAGAGGGAATTAAGTATGGGAACTAAGGAGGGAAAGAGAGGAACAAAATATGTGTGGACTAGCTGACCAGAAATTATTTATAGTAAAGCTGACTTTGCACAATGTACAAATGCTCTTGCTGCCTCCGTCTCTCTAACATCTCTTTTCTCTGTTCCGACTGCATACTGGGAGCTTCTGAATCCTAGTAAAAAGGGAAGTGGAGAAGTTGACAAGTGAGTGCTGAGGGACAGCAGGGAATTGTCCCTAGAAAGTGTAGAGCAAGCGCATGCCATAGGGCATTTTTTCATTAAGATAAAGTTTTGGTTAAGTGAACACTATAGCGATAGGAATACAAATGCGTATCCTGAATAAAATACATGACCTATTGTAACGGACCGTTTTGCACACAAGGGGTAAAAAACCGTTTAGGCGATCGGCCCCCTTTCCAGAGATACAGGCACAGCTACTGCAGAACACCAAACTCCCGAACATGATACAAAATAGCACTCCAACTCCCGAACTGGAACCTCCCAAATAGCTGCTAGCAGACGAACAGGAAAAGCAGACAATCAGCTTACACTCCTGGCAATCAGTCTCTAACAGCATACAGTGAATCCCCCCAAGAACGAGACAAGGCTCCGTGTTGAGGGTCAAGCAGTAGTCTGAGGTGCTGGCACACCCAGCCTGGTTTTTATTACAGTCTTGCAAATACAGGACCGCCCACAGGGAGGTATAAAACAACCAATCACATCCCAGTTACATCCCACATATTCCCTCCCCTTATCCTGAGAGGAAACTCAATTACACATAGAGTTAAAACATACTTTCTACCCAACTTTCATAACTCTAAAACCATACATCACATTCACATAAAATTACATATTCACAATCAATCCATTCAGGGGAACAACATATTAAAAAATGGCATGAATCAGACCAGGGGTTCAAAAGTTAGTAAAAAGTATCTTTTGTACCCTGGCTAGCAGCATGGCTATGTGGCTCAAACTGGTTTTACAGAGCCCTCTATCCTGGACAATGGGGAAAGTAATCCAATTATCCAGGGATAGAGGCAGACTCCATTGAGCACATGGGGACACAAAGACAGTAAAACACTTTAAAATACATGAGGTAAGACACCTTACATTAAAACTATACATTTAACATAACCCCAGATAGCTCAGGTCTGAGAGCACATTATTAAGTGAATGGCGCTCAGACCAAACGAATACAGCCAAAGTCTTTACAGTCACTTTCATACGAATGGGCTCCATGGGATTCCTATCTGGGGTATAACACATTCAAACAAATCTACCGAACCCCAGGCAGAAAAGCACGAATGAAGCTTTTCTGCAGGTAAAAAAGATGTCTTTTAACAGGGGGCCATAGTCCAAAGGCAGCAGGAGAGCAACCAGGCTTCTCCAATGCAATGAGGCGAGATTGGTCTCGTCACACCTATAAACATAACATGGAGGTTAAACTAAATTAAATAATCAAGGATAGACAAATCACTATCCACCCCCTTGCCCCCAACCATGGGATCTATTTAAAAAAACGGGGGATGCCTACTGTCTCCCCCACACCCACCTGATGACCTCATCTTCCATCTTGTTTAACTGGCAAATGTTGGGAGGTCTGCACTCTGATTTTTACATATCAGACTATTTTTTTTTTATTTATGGATTCCTGGTGCTCAGTCCATGTTATGTTCCAAGGCACTCAACTCATACTCTGTCAGAACTAGTAAAATACCATTTCTTTGCTACCAATACACACACATTTTTTGCTTTAATGCCTAAAGCATAACATGCTTTAAATGTTATGCCTTAATTTTATATAAACCATGCTTTAGGCATTAAAGCAAAAAGAAAGAGTATGAGAACTCTAAGAACGGACAAAAGCTTAGAGAGACTCAATAGCTTATCCTTCGGTGGGTCCCCGCTCAGGTCTCAAAATAGTTTTTGCTCACTTGTGCCATAACAGAGAGACCATATCTGAAGCATATCAGACTGGTCCCACCCATACGGGCAGTCCAGAACCGAAATGCCAGCAAGTTCCCTCTGCACGAGACATACAGCAACCTCAGATTGTTTCGGCCTTCTTTTGGTACGATACTATACTTTTTATATGGAGGTGATATTGGCTCCCACTTCCTTTCATGGTAGTACTTGCCTCGGAGGTCAGAGTCAGTATGTGTGTTAGGAGGCAAAAACTAAATTCAGGGGTTGATTCCGTTTACAGACTTATCTTAAATTATTACACACTTTCAAAATGTTCACGATTCTAAATATGCACATTAAAGTTAATTAAATGGTTCTATTACGTCTTTGATTAACATTAATTCAAGAAAAGAAAAATGCAAAAATAATTCACATGATTTAAGATTTTAGTAGAGAGGACCGTCTTTCCAAATTGACTTTGCTTGGTGCTGACAAGAGATGCCTATCAGGGATTATCATTGTTATCTAGAGACATATTTATACTCTATACAAGAGAATTCTGGTAACATCTCCACACTGACCTTTTCAAATGACAAAGGGACAGTACTGTAATATTATAGGAATAAAAATGTCACGTCAGCACAGCGACTAATGTTTACCATAAGGGAAATTAGGAAGTTCCTAAAAAAAAGTCCTTTCCATTATGCAAACTTCCTTTCACATTTACATTAATATACTAACAACTACTCCAATCCTGATAAAAAGTAATGACTCAATGATTTTGTTTTAAAGGTTAAAAACAATTCAGTAATGTTATCTTCACAACAGACCACGACAGACCATAGCGACATGCCATTCATAATGTCAGCTTAATAGCAGAGTGCAAGCTATATTCAAACAGTCAACAGAGACTTTTAATATGGTGCAAACAAATACCGTAGGATGTATCTGGGCAGCTGAAAGTTCTAAAAAATCTCAGGGACAAAAATGATTGTGCTCCAGAAAATGAAGCGTTATTCTTATTGCCGGTGTCTATAAAAAAAGGCTTTGCCTACTTTCTGACTCTTTCTAGGTTAGGTTTCAAGAGCTAACTCTATTGGAAACTAGTATTTTTTTTATAAAGGATAGCAGACCCCAATGTTTGATTGTTAACTGTAATGCTGGTACCAGAATTATTGACTGCTCAATGTGTAAGAACTGCTCATTTAAAAAATTTCTAACAAGTCCACAATGGGCGAGAGGGAGACGGCTTTAATTCTGCATTAAAGTACTGATGGTGCTGAATCCAATATCAAGAAGGATGACTATAAAAAACAGAGCATTATAGTATAAGGGTGCAGATGATTTATTATACATATTTAAGTCTTTGTGTGCAAGATGAATAGGATTTTTTTACAAGGACTAAAAGATCATATACTGATCCCACTTCCTTACTACTTTAAGTACTTTCTACGTATATTTAGACCAAAAAAATATTTTTGTCCATTAAGGCTAGCACTTTCCACAGCCATTATAAGGATGCATTTAGATACTTTTTTGTGGGACCTTGTTTGCAGGTGCCATTTATTCATTGGCTTCAGTGTAGGTAATCTCTGTGTGTTTGGGATGTGGTTGTGTCTGGATGCAGACAATGAGTGGCAGATAACTGTAAAAGACAGCCACAGGGTTATTCACTAAACTGAGAATTCAAAGTGAATTTCAACTTGAAGGCCAAATTACACTATATGGACAAAAGTATTGATACCCACCTCTAAGTTATTGAATTAAGGTGTTTCAATCAGACCCATTGCCACAGGTGTATATAATTATGCACCTAGCCATGCAGTCTGCATTTACAAACATTTGTGATAAAAAATGGGGCGTTCCAAAGAGCTCAGTGAATTCAAGCGTGGTACTGTGATACGATGCCACCTTTGCAATAAGTCAGTTCATGAAACTTCATGCCTGCTAGATATTCCATGATCAACTGTAAGTGGTATTATTGGAAAGTGAAAGCATTTAGGAACAGCAGCAACTCAGCCATAAAGTGGAAGACCATGTAAAGTCACAGAGGGGGTCACCGAGTATTGAGGTACATGGTGCGTAAATGTCGCTACCGCTCTGCTGAATTCATAGCTGGAGAGTTACAAACTTCCACTGGCATTAATATCAACACAAAAACTGTGCAGTGGGAGCTTCATGGAATGGGTTCCCATGGCCTCACATCACCAAGTACAATGCCGAGCATCGAGTGGTGTAGAGGACTCAGAAGCAGTGAAAATGTGTTCTGTGGAGCAACGAATCGTGTTTCTATGTTTTGCAGTCTAATGGGCAAGTCTGGGTTTGGGGGATGCCGGGAGAATGTTATCTGTCTAAATTCATTGTGCCAGCTGTAAAGTTTAGAAATCTTAATGCTTCAGCATATTAAGACACTTTAGATAATGCTATGCTTCCAATCTTGAGGAAAGGCCCTTTTCTATTTCAGCATGTGTGCCACAGTGCACAAAGCAAGGTACATAAAGACAATGTTGGATGAGAGGCCCATACAGAGCCCTGACCTGAACCCCATCATCCAACATCAGTGCCTGACCTCACAAATGCTCTACTGAAGGAATGGGCAAGAATACAACAAAAACACTCCAAAGTCTTGTGGAAAGCATTCTCAGAGGAGTGGAAACCGTTATAGCTGCCTAGGGGTGTCCAATCACATATTAATTTCAATGTATTTAAAATAAGTTATCATAAAAGTCCCTGCTGTTGTTATGGTCAGGTGTACCAATAATTTTGACTATAAAGTGTAGCTGAACTGGCAGCAAAGCTGAGAGAAAATGTTTCCATTTCAGATTTAAAATTCTCTTTGAATTCTAACTTCCCTGAATATCCCTGTCAACTTTACATTTTACTTAAAGGAACACTATAGTCACCTAATCAACTTTAGCTTAATGAAGCAGTTTTAGTGTGTAGATCATGCTTCTCATATTTCATTGCTCAATTCACTGCCATTTAGGAGTTAAATCATTTTGTTTCTGTTTATGCAGCCCTAGCCACACCTCCCCTGGCTATGATTGACAGAGCCTGCATGAAAAAAAAAACTGGTTTCACTTCCAATCAGATGTAGTTTACCTTAAACAATTGTATCTCTTTCTCTGTAAATTGAGCTTTAATCACATACAGGGTCTAGCAAGCTATTAACATAGCAGGGGGTAAGAAAATCTAAATTAAACAGAATTTGAAATAAAGGAAGGATAAACTTTAGATGATGCTTTACAGGAAGTGTTTAGGAAGGCTGTGCAAGTCACATGCAGGGATGTGTGACTAGGGTTCATAAATAAAGTAATTTAACTCCTAAATGGAAGAGAATTGAGCAGTGAGACTGCAGGGACATGATCTAGACACCAAAACTGCTTCATTAAGCTAAAGTTGTTTTGGTGACTATAGTGTCCCTTAAAAGATCACATGGAGCTTAACTCCCAACATTCCACTGTACATAGGATAAGAAATGAGCAGGGTTTTGGAGTATGAATGAAAAATCACAGAAAACAAGTTTAGAGAAAAACATTTTATTTAGAAAAAAAAACCTCAATAAATGTAAAAATTATCAGCACAAGTATATGTGGGTTTTACAATGTTTTACAATTGTTAAGAGAGAGTATCTGATGACAACCCCACCTTGAGTTTGCATGTTATGACTTTGTGTTTTATTGAACATTTTGTATTCAGCACATATTATGTTTAAGTACTTTGGTCATGAATACTTTCAATGGCAAACTGCTGATTTCTGCTTTACTGTTTGATCTGCCTTTAATAGTTTATCAATATTTCATGATGCAGTTTGAATGGCAATGTAGCATATGTCAACCCTTGTGTTTACCAACATGTTACATACACACATTGCCACTTGGCTCAGTAGTTTGTGGTAATAATTGCACTGTGTGTCTGTCATAAATATATTACGTGAAAGCTCGTACAGTAGTTCCCTTTCCAGAATATAGTATGTACAAGCTATCTATTTTCAACAGTGTGACAAAATGTTATGGCATAGTATTTTAATTAAAATCATATATCTATGTACATCCTACCGTAACCACAGCTGATTTTTATATTTCTTCCTTTCCTAATAGCAAATGAGCAGACATCTAATATAAGAACCTTGAATGTTTATGAAATAAACATGTATTTTTTTTTTCCAGCCATGTTTAGTGTCTCTTGACTAGCTTAGACACAAAGTATGTGAGAAAATCTATTAACTTTACCATAGTTGTAGGAAATGCTATGCAACAAAATAAATGTAGCCTCCAGCTCAACTTGCACTCGCTGGAAAATTATGAAGGGTTTGTGTCTATTCTATAAAAAATTATGCTTCCCTCTTTCTATCCTGTAAGAATTAAAATGTCAGGAAGAATAACTGAGGGAATATAACACAAAGAAACCTATGGTTAACACCCTAGGCAAGTCACTTCATCACGTTTATATTGGGCAATCAAATCCTATGAACATTATTAGGCAGAGTTGTTATGAATAACCTTTATTTATAAAGTACCACAATGTTCAGCGGTTCTGTGCAGCTTCAAACTTGTTATACAAATACAATACAAGATGTAAATGTCACGGGACGATTGGATGCAATAGATCACAGTCCATTGTGTTTATCTATTTATCTCTTGTGTGTGTTTTAAAATCTTCGAATGCTTTGCATCAGTGTGCACCTCTGGCATTTGATGTGTTCATTTTCGATGCTCCTGATTTGCATACCATAATTAGAGGGTAAATAAGATATATAACAGTTTGCTGTTAACACAAAACCTATACCGATATCATCAATATTACTATCATACATTTTACTATGGTTTCATTTTGTGGCACATCTCCTCAAAAAGATTTTCTACGATACAGTTAATTATTACTAATCTTTTATTTATAGTGGTGAAACATATTACGTAGTGCTGTACATATTTCAAAGTGCTGTACATCTTAATCTTCAATCTTTTGGCCTTTTTCAGAAGTCACTAGCTGGTGAAAATTATTGTGGGATTAGTCAAGAGGATTTCTTATATCCTTAAAGGGACACTCCACTGCCCAAATACAAAGTAAAGATTAACATTTAGCAGATATACCCCAATTAGACGGTAGTCACCATCACTGGGAGCAGAAGGACACTTTATAATGGTTCCTAAATGGCTGCTATGTCTAAGTCACCCTGTGCCCATTATAGGTGCAGGGTGTTTATGATGTGTTTGTATACTGTTAATTGTTTTGTGTGCTCTCCTGTCCTGCTGATGCTTGTTACCAACTAAGTGGATTTGGCAATGGAGCCTCTATAGTGCCCTCTGTTGGTAGCAACAGCAATATGCACTACCTGAATAGCAAGGCTTGTTAATTTGCATATTAAAGTAGAATTGCATATTGTTAATTCTGCAGGCAGGAGATGTATTTTGTGTTAAATATTGTCTTCCCCACCACTTTTATAAATGTTATTATAATTACCTGTATGTTTTCTGACATGTTTTGGTTATTTGTATTTTATTGTGTTTTTCACAGCAAGCTTGATGTAATAAGCATATGGGCTGGTCCCACGTAAAATAAAGCTTAGCATGTTAGTTCCATTTGGAACTGGGTATCCTCTGTGGATTTTTAGGGACCTAAGTGACAGAGTTTTCGGACCTGTTGGCTGACTGCAAGATCTCTCTAGCACTGGGATAAATCAAGAGAGCAAGGCCTGTGAGCTGCAACTGACTTTGCAAATGCAATAGCTGTAATCACATTATAGGCAGTGTTCTGGATATCTGCCTGGAAGAAGAGCTGCAGTGGAATAAGTAGAGGGGATGATACCTGCCAGGATCGGGAAGCCTGGAAGCCATATTTGTAAATGTTACCATAATTCCTGGTAGGTAATATGCAATGTTAAACAGACTGTATGTATTACTTGTGTAAATAATAAACTAAACTATGAACAAAAAAAAAAGCTTTTCCAAAATATTCTATGTTTACATAAACCAACCACAGTAGAGTGTACCTGTTTTCTTGCTTGTTCATATTAAATCATTGTATTGAGTATCTAAGGACTGAGATCCCAAAACATCCTGTTAAATCTACGACTAACCTAATGGAGGCAGGGCGTGTGATTTGTTTATGGGTGTGTGTATATATAGTACAAAATAAAAAAAGAAATATGAGCAACTAGATTCCAAGATTTTAGATGACAGCTTCAAAAGTCTTCTTTCTTATTTTCTGTTAATGTCCCCAGGTCCATGCAGCCACCTCAAGTGTACTCACTGAAATCCACAGCTAAAAAAGGAACAAAAACAAGTATCAAAATTAGATAAATTCAAAATCCCCTCCCACAAAAAGTCAAAGTAAAAATGCATACAAAACTCAGAATACAGTAACAGCAAATTCCCAGTATTTTAACATTGATGATGGAAGACATATGCAAATAAACTATACGGTATACCTACTTTTGGGCCACCATATATATATATATATATATATACCCCCAATGAAAACAAGCATGCAATTGCCTGCCTCTTGAGTTTACTTCCACTTAGCTAACCAAACTTGCAAACCAGGAAATAGCAGAACCTGTTGTCTGATTGACAGTCATAGGGGTGTAACAATGTTAAGTTATGAAAATATTAATTTTAATTGAAATCTGCACATATTGTAAAATGGAAAAGAGAACACGCTCTGAGGAATCACACACAAATATCACACTGCATAAAAGAAAGCCAATTCCACATTGTTGGTGTGATACAAATTGGGAACTACACATTCCCTTAGAAACTAATACAAATGTGGCCAAACAGATAGAAAGGTTTAGTCTTTGAAGACTTTATCACATATCATACCAATACATAGTTAAAGGGACACTCTAACTCTAAGAGCCAAAACAACTTTATCTTATTGTCACTGCCAGGGAAGGTATGGTTATGGCTACATAAACAAAGTGCCTGAAATGGCAGATAACTGAGCAATGAGACTCCAAGGGAATGATCAATATCTCAAAATCACTTCACTAAAATAAAGTTATTAGATGCTTACCGTGTCCCTTTAAGGCTTAACGCCCATAAAATTGTATTCTGTGGGGTTCTCCCAACTGTAACTGCAACACCTGATTGACTGGCCTGCACACATTTTTTTTAATCTCCTATGAGCTGACCTTGAGAAGGCACGGAAACAACTAAGCATGCCCAAGGTAGATCCCCAGATGTTGTAGAACTACAACTCCCATGATGCTTTGCATGCCTTTAGAATGACAAAGCATCATGGAAGCTGTAGTTTTAAAACATCTGGGGATCTACCTTTTGGTCATGCATGTGTCCTCGAAAAAGAAAAGGCACCTATATGTCAGGGTGCATGTGTCCTCGAAAAAGAAAAGGCACCTATATGTCAGGGTTCTTTTCTGAAGTATAATTTGTTAATTGCATGTATTTTTTATTGCAGATCATGCAAAGCATTAACCTGTAAGGAGGAGGTAAGAGCTAATTTTCACCCCTAACTAAGAGCTACAGACGGGAATTGCTAAAAGATTTCCCTTGCTATTATTATAATTTTTATTCATTAATCATCGGTGTTCAACCAACTAAATTGATCAGTAATGTTATTATATTTTGACACATCCACTATATAGTGTTTTATTAAAATATTTATAATGTTAAAGTTAAGCTTAAAACATATCTAAATAGCAAAACAACTGAGTAGATCTGAATATACTAGAACCTTAGGTTCCCTAACCTTTAATGTTTTAAGTTGCTTTTGCTGATTGGTATTAATTATTCTCTTTGACTCTATAATCTGGTGGATTAATGCAATGTTTTATAGTCTCCCAGTACAACAACTTAACTTCTCAAATTATACGAAGAAATATACTCGAGGAAAGCACGGTAGCTTTTAATACATTGTCTGAGACTGATTGAGGAACAATGATTGATTTGTAAAGCAGGGTTACAATCAAACATCAGTTACACTACTGATCCTTAGAGTGGGGAGGACTAAAGGAACACTCCCACCACCATAATAGCTTCAGCTTATTTAAGTTGTTTTAGGGCAGGAGTGTCTTGAGCTCCACGACCCGGAGGCTTGACCCATTACTTAATCCTTTAAGTGTCCAACACAGCTACCACCTAGCTCTATCCTCTCTGGGGCCCCAGTTGGAAGAAAAAAGGTGCTCTGCAATCATGTTCTTCCCCAGAGAACCAACTTGAACATTCTACCCAGATAACAGATGGCACCCGGATACTCCTGTTCTCATCACATCTTCAATAAGCTGAAGTTGTTAAAGTTTTTCTTTAATACTATAAAAAGCAAAAAGAGAAACACATAGAAATAAACCAAAGGTCAGGGAAAACAGAAAAACAAATAAGTAGGTAAGCTTACATACAATGACACACAGCTGATGATGTACAGCTGGGTCATGTCAATACTATGGGCAAAGAACTAGCATCAGTTTGGGTGAAACCATGTTGGTAATGAGGAAGAGAATCATAAAGAGGAATTTGTTGAGTAAGTACAGTGACAGGTATCCTGTTATTTTCATATCATTGATATACCTGAATCCACTTCATATGCTAGAACAAGCATAAAGCAGTTAATGAACAATTTGATCCACTCCAGATTTTATACTCTATTTTATATGTCTAGTCTAGCAGTAAATCATTTACGTGTGTGTAGCAGTTTGTGGACTAGACCTGATTGTGTGTTTTATTGGAGAAATGCTTGACAAGGCACGATCAAGGCAAAAAAGATTCTCAAGTCCATTTTATGGTAATTGACAAAATAATGTTTTATAACATAATTGTTATCATAGATGACTTCACTCTTGCAACTAATCTACGACTGTGATAAAACTGAACATAATTTTAATTATAAGCAGTATGTGTTCAACAGATTCAACATACAAACCTATAAGTACTTGTGGTGAACAGAACCTCACCATGGGCTCCTGGAGGAGCATGCTTGCCAGCCTGCTGCCCTAAGACTATGGACCATACGAAAAGGCTCATAAAAGAATTTGTTCGTGCCCTTTTTCTTTTCTGTCGGGAACAGGCGCACTAACCATGGACCACCCGTAAGCTTGTTAAGTCTAACTCTGTTCGCATGAACGACCACAAGGTGGCAGCCATCTTGTTCGCATGAACGCAGGCAGCGGTGTTTGGTCGCCGAGTTCATGGAACTGAAATCTGACACAGGAACTCCCGAACACCGCTGGACTTCCAGCATCGCCAGCATTCGGTTCTACACCACTTAGAAGGGCACTGTTCGGTGGAAAAATTCCCACGAACAAGATGAACAAGCTCCAGGGTAAGACTATTGACTATGTTCGATAGTTTGTTTGTTTTTAAACTACCCAACTAGAATGACCACTAGCCATGATTTCATGGAACTGTTCTGGGCATAGGACCATGTGCACGGTCAGTCAAATAATTGACTTCCATGAAAATCCTGAACCCCTGAACCGATCTGGGTGATTTTTAGATATGTTGGTCACCCAGATCGGGGCTATCGGGGGACATAACTTTTGTGGGGTTTTCCTGTGTTTTGGGGGTACTTTTGAGGTATTGTTATATTGCATGTTTTCTGTACTGGGAGATAATTTAATTTAGATGTGTACTTTGCAACGGATTCCTCTCAGGTTCAGCGGAGAATGTCCCTGGAATGTGATTAAGGAAACCCCTTGCATCTATATCACTAGCACTTTTAAGGGCTATACGGTTATACTCTCTTGGAGGAGATGTCTTCCCACTGGTAGCTGGATCCAGGTGTTGGTCCAGGGTGGGAAGGGAAGGCTAGACCGCAGCCAAGCTGCGGTGGCTAAGGGATCTACGGTGCTTATTGTGTCCGGTGCGGTGCTTATGGTACTCGGTGATACTAGGAAGTAGCGATCGGTGTAGGTACCCAGTCGGGGTGCCAGGCGATCCGCCACAGTAGTAAATGCTGCTTCCTATGTGATGGGACAATTCTGTAAAGATAGAGACTGTATGAGAGAGAGACAGACAGAGACAGAGAAAGATTGATTAGCTAGTTAATGTACTAAGTGTACTAACTCAAGGTCACAGGTTGTATTGCTAAAGGGGTCAACTGGGCCTTCCTTTTGTTAACATGTACACCCCTGAAAAAAAATAAAACATCTTAATTTCTTGCAAAATACCTTTATATATTTATTACATTCTCAGAAGAATTAGACAGACAAAATTAATAGGAACTGTATTAGCTGACATAAATTGAAATTTTCTTTCCTAATTATGTCATCACCATCTTAAGAATATTCTTAAAATAGACAGTATTACGCTACAGTAACTCTTCCTTTTTTATTTTTTTTTATTTACATAATGTAATTTCAAGGAATAGAAAAACAGAAAAGATTCAACACAACAGATGCTACTCTATGCAATGGATGCTATACAGGCAATAATAAGGTCTGTGTATTGAAAAATAAAACAGTCAATTGGCACAAATGTACATGGGACAAACGACAATGGATACTTATCGTTTGATTGTTTTTTCATATGCATATTTTATTAACAAACAATGTGGTGAAGTATAGATGTGAAAGAATAAGTTCATGGTCAAAGAGAATCACAAAAAAAAAGTGTTTCTTTCTAACATGAAATTCCACTAAGTGACGGAAAAGATAACTGCACTTGCAGCCTGCAGGCATGGGGGTTTTGTGGCTTCCTTACAGATGTGGGAGGTGTGTGTATATATATATATTGATTCCCCTACTCATACCTCATTGTTGAGTTATACTGAGCATGAAAGCAGAAGGACATTAAAAGCTATGTAGCATACTATGATTAGGATTTATTTAGTCAATTTCATCTTTATCTTTAAGTCTTCAAGGAGGAGGATAGACCTCCCTTAGGCTATATAATCACACAGAAAGTAATCACTGATATTTCCAATACACATGTGGCCCATTTATTGGCTTCATTTGATGGTATACAGTCTCATATTGACCTTTACAAAAACAGCAGGTAGAATTCTACAAAAATAATCCCTCTTTCAAAAGTCACATAATTGACCACGATTGTTACTCTGTTTTCTAGACATTGCATTTCTGGTGCAGCGCACATTACATTGTTTTTTTGTATAGAGCACAAAGAAGTCAAGTGGAATAAACAATAGAATTACTGATCATTTTCTCTATATCCTTTATATCCTCTAATCTCTCTATTGTTCTTGGTGGAATTTCTCAAAAAGTTTTAAAAAGCAATTTAAAAATCTATGTTTAACTTTCTTTTTTGTTTGTTTTTGTTTATAATGAAAAAAGAAAACCCCTTTAAAGATATAGTTTGGGTTTTTAATTGCTGCAGAGCAATAAGGCTTTTATGATTCAGTAGGTCATGAGGGTGTCTACTCTTAAAGGGACACTACAGATCCCAAAAGCACTTCAGCTTGTTGTAGTGATTTGTGTGCAAAAAAGTGTCCACCCACACTTATTATATATCATTTTGTTCAGGAGAAACAGGGCTTTAATTTATCATTAACTATTCATATATGGAACATAATTTATTAGGAATAAAAAATTTTTTAAAAATTGAGAAAATTAGATTTTTTTTTAAAATTTGTATTTCCGTCTGACATTTTAGCTGTTAATGTCATAATACTGTTAGGTATTACTGACAAAAAATGCCCATATTTGTAATCAGCGATGTCTCACGAGTACAACAGTACCCCCCCATTAACAGGTTTTATGGTGTTTTGGAAAGTTACAGGGTCAAAAATAGAATGTTCCATTTTCAAATTGAAATTTGCCAGATTAGTAATATTACCTTTGAGACATATATTTTTTTGTGTGAAAAAAGCAAAAAACTAATAGTTGGCCAGTGTTTGTGACTAAGTGGCTACTAAAAATGACTGGACATACCCCATTTGCAATACCTTGGGTTGTCTACTTTTGCTACCATACAGTCTTAAAGGCAAACTTCAATGTCAAAAAAATGAAATGTAAGCCTTATATGTGACTCTCTAACTTTCCAAAACACAATATAACCTGTACATGGGGGGTATTGTTATTCTCGGGAGACTTCACTAAACACAAATATTAGTGTTTTAAAACAGTATAACATATTACAACAATAATATAGTCCATAAAAGTGCTGTTTATTTGTAAAAAATGCAAACAACGTCACTTTTACTTAAAATATCATAGTTGTAATACAATTTACCAGTTTGAAACACTAATATTTGAGTTCAGCGAAGTCTTCCGAGTAAAACAGTACCCCCTATGTACAGGTTTTATGGTGTCTTGGAGAGTTACAGGGTCAAATATAGTGCTTGCGAATTAAATTCTCTGCACTTTCTCCCTGTGTTGCAGGCATGTCAATCAAATTTTAATTAATCAAATCACATAATTATGTTAAAAGATTACTTAAATATACACGTAGAATTTTAAAATATATGGTATTTAAATTCTACGTGTATACTAATGTAATCTTTTATGTAATTATATGTATGTAATATGTATGTAATATGTAATTATATGTATGTATATATATATTTGCGGTTATTTGTATTTTATATATAGATAGATATATATAGAATGTCATTCTAAGTGTATTTTGTTACCAATATATATATATTAATAACAAAATACAGTTAGAATGAAATTCCATATGAATATATAATTTATATTAAATTTTGTTTCAATATTTTATTTATTTATTTTATTATTTTATTTATTATTGTAATTATACGTGTGTGTGTGTGTGTGTGTGTATATATATATATATATATATATATATATATATATGTATATATTATATGTGTATATATCTATTATATATAATATATATACATATTATATATATATGTAACGTCATTCTAAGTGTATTTTAATACTAATATATATATATACTAATATTAGTATTAAAATACACAACGTATGACGTTACATATATAATATGTATATATATAATACATCTGGAGTGTGGTACTTCTTTCCCAGTAAGAGCAACGCTGAGGTAGACGGGAACTGGAAGTGGTTGCAAAGGAGTCTGGATCGGTGTCTGCCCTGAGTAGAGGTAAGACTGGGTATAAATAGGTTGAGTAAGCCCCTCCCACAACTCCAGACTCCCCCTTAACACACACACACATACACATATATATATATATATATATATATATATATATTTATATATACATACACACACACACACACACACACACACACACACCCCTATATCAATCTGGCAAACTGAATTGGGCAAGCCCTATATTGACCCTGTAACTTTCCTAAACACCATAAACCCTGTACATGGGGGGTATTGTTATACTCGGGAGACTTCACTGAACACAAATATGAGTGTTTAAAACAGTAAAACGTATCATGACAATGAAATCACCAGTAAAAGTGCAGTTTTTGTGTAAAAAAATGCAAAAAAACAAATATAAATGCAAATTTTGGCCAGGGTTTGTAACTAAGTGGCTACTACAAAAGACTGGACATACAACATTTTGAATACCCTGGGTTGTCTACTTTTTCAAAGGGTATGCCATGATGGGGTTCATTTTCATTCCTGCGCTGCCATACGGTCATAAAGGCAACATCGGCCCAGCAAACCAATCTGGCAAATTTCGATGTGCAAACATGGAAAGGGGAAAGCCCTACACTTGACCCCTGCATGTTTGCAAAAAAAAACATAAAACCTGCACATTGGGGGCACTGTTGTACTCAGGAGATGTTGCTGAACACACAATGGGGTGTTCTTTGTCAGTAACACATAACAGGAACTGAGAATCCATGCCTAAAGTACAATGAGAGAGGAAAATAACACAAAAAAATTACTGCCTAAAAGTTTGACAAAGACTGGTCGTAGAATTAGTGCATGGAAAGTGTTAAAATACCACCATTTGAAATACCCTAGGGAGTCTACCTTTCAAAAATATATATGGTTTAATGGGGTAAATTACATTGGCCGGCTTCAAAAATGTCCAAAATAGGACATGGGTGCATGATCACCAACAGTGAAAATTCCAAGTTGGAAAACTGGAGTGCGCACCCTCCAAATAAAGTATTTTAGCCCCCAGAGAACCTGACACACCTACACATGGGTGGTATCACTGTACTTGGGAGATGTTGCTGAACACATATTCAGGTGTTCTTTGGCAGTAACCCTAAAGTTCTCCGTACATGTATTCTTAAATTGCTATGTGTGTCAAAGAAATCACCAATTATTTAATTTTTTTAAAATTTGTCATAGATTGATGGTAAAATGGTTGCATGAAAAGAGTCTAAATACCCCAAGTTTAATACCTTACGTTGCCTTCTTTAACAAAATATATACATGCGAAGGGTTATTCAGGGATTCATGACATATATCAGTGTTACAATGTAACTTTCGTTAATTTGGGGGGGAAATGGTTTCTAAATAGCAAAGTGCTACTTGTGCTTATTGCCCTGTAACTTAAAAAACAAAAACAAAACTAAGAACATGTTAACATTGGGTATTCCTAAACTCAGGACAAAATTTAGAAACTATTTAGCATGGGTGTTTTTTGGCGGTTGTAGATGCGTAACAGATTTTGGCGGTCAAAGTTAGAAAAGGTGTGTTTTTTTGTATTTTTTCATCCTATTTTATAATTTTTTTATAGTAAATTATATAATATGATGAAAATAATGGTATCTTTAGAAAGACCATTTAATGGCGAGAAAAACAGTATTGTAACATATTCCTCCTCATCTTGCAGTATTTTGTGCTCAGCGGTCGTGCGTCTGTATAACTGACTTCTGCAACATGTTGATGGACGCCGGCCGCTGCGGATCCACGTCAAATTATAGACCCACGTCCACCCACGTTGATGACAATCAACTCAGCGGTCGTGCATCTGTATAACTGACTGTGACATGGGGTCAAAGGCCGATTTTGGCCAATCCAAATTGTAAAGGACTTATTTAAACGCAATTTTACTTTTCCTCATTACCCTGTCGTGGTTTCCATTAGTGGTTGTCCGAGAGTGTGTTCCTGAGCGTTTATTTCTGGTTATTGACTTTGGATTTGTTTGACTTCCCTGTATTCTGGTATCCCTGACTTTTTGGCTTTCCTTTATCATTGCGTCCCATTCTTTGTCCTTGACCTCGGCAAGTATCCTGACTATTCTTTGGTACGTGAAGTCCGGCCATTCTAAAGCCCGGTAACCTTTTAGTCGTAGGTGTGATACAATTCTACGTGCTGGATCAATCAGTAATCCTGACAGGTATATAATATGTGTGGGTACAGTAAATGAGTAAAAGGAAAATTACAGCTAAACACAAACACAGCAGAAATGTAAAAGCCCTGGTCCTTAACGGGTATAAAAATTGAAAAACTGTCTGGTCACTAAGGGGTTAAACCATAAGGAAATGTAGGGACTGCTTATTTTTGTTACACTTGACAATCTTGACAAAGGGTGGAGCTTAAAGCAAGCAATAAGGGCAATGGTCATGTCTCTAGCCTCTCTATTATTGTAACAAATCCCTGGAGAGATATCACCCTATATTTATCAGTATAGTTAACGGACAAACTTAATGTATCATTGTAAGGTGGAGTCTTTTTTCAGCCTACATTACTATGTAACTATTTACTAGTTCTATAGTGCAAAGAGAGAGCAAGTCACTTCCTGTTTGTCATTTTTTATCTTTCCCCACCCCCCACCCTCAGCCCTCCTTTCAAATGACATAATACATTTTAAGGCACATTTCTGTAACTGAAATGAAAAGCTCAAAAAGACTTTAACTAGGACAAGTTAGAAAAGCTATGGAATTACATCATTTACACAATTTTGCTTTTACTCGAAGCCAAAACAATATTACAGCGTACGGCACTGTTAAAAAAAACATTGGATTTGATTTCAAAGAATGTCTGACTATTGTAAAATATGACATGCTGAGCACGTGAAACTAAATTAAGCTTATAGTAAAAAGAGATCATAGACAATGCACACATTATTGGGAAAGTGTTGGCAGATTTTTAAAAGACGAACATAAAAAATAAATAAAATCAAAATACAAATTAAAACACATTACGAGTCTTAGGCCACCCTAATATTGTACAAAATGTTAGAGATACTTTAAGCACCACTGGCACACTGTGGTAGTTACAGGGCCAGGAATCCTCAGGTGATGTTCTTAGATAATCTGTTGGATCATTTATGAACAGTTTGATATTTATGTGTCTTTGTCAGACACCTATGCTGATCAAGGTCTGAGTTGATCTGATAAAGTAGAACTTTATACATCTGTATTATCATAGTACAAAACACATATGTATTTTCCCACAACCACACAAAACACTTAACTGGTATATGTATGTTGAATTCAGTTTTACCCAACAAGGAACCTACCCGCATTCTTTCCTTACATACACTGGTATAACATAAAAAATATATACAGGGAATATGTTGTTCCTATAATACAAATAGACAAAACATAGTGTTATAAAATTCACACTAATGGTTGTGCACCACAATTATTGCACTTGCAGAGTTAACGTTTAAAGGTGCCTTTTTTGTTGTGCCTTTGGTGACGTTTTTAAAAATTATTTCAAAGAATAGGATCTTTGGCAAATGTACATAACCGCCATTCAGGTCGACCCATCATGTGAACGTATAGAACGTGTATATCACTTCCGGTAAGTGTAACTTAACGCAAACAACCTCTACAGCGACAGATTCAAATGAGCTGCAATAATAACAATCAAGCCAGATGAAGATGTTGGTCGTACACTTCCCAAGATGGACAAATAGTACTTGAGAGATGGGGGTTTAATGGGACTCACAGGTGGGTTATGGCATTTTGTGTTTTTACTTTTTCAAATTCCCTGGACCCAGAGGAAGTCCCCAAAGGGAAGAAACACTTAGAACCACATTTCTGTATATTTTATTTATAAAATTAAACCCTATTTTTTCACTGAGACCTGGATGGTGTCCCATGATTTGATTAAAAACACTAGAAAGGCAATAAGCCCCCCAATATCGAGGGAATCATCCTAAATGCTCAAATACATACATACATACACACATTTTTTATATATATATATATATATATATATATATATATATTCCAGGTGGAACATCTGAGATTGCTGTCCTGAAGAGTGCAGTTCTAGGAGCAGCTAAGATACTGTGCAGAATCCTGAGACTCCCAGGCCTCCGAGAATGAATTAATGAAATAAATATACCACCCAGGAGGGGTGAGAAAATTAATTTATACATATTTAGTTTGCATTATCATACCAACTTCTAGCGGTTTTGGACAGAATTCATTAGCTGAGATTTATGTAGCAGCTCATCATCAATAGTAAAAATTGTTTTAATACCTGACCAGAACGTATCTGGACTTGTCAATATTTTTTAAATCTCTTTCACCCTAACACATTATACACATGAAATGTAATACAAAATAAAATTTTGCCCATACATTTCCATTCTGCAAGTCAAACTTCATATCTACTTTCTAGAAGGTAGGAAGATGGGAGAAGATATAGAGGCCTTTTTTGCAGGCTGCAATTACAACCTGCATCCCCATAGTACAGATACTTATATATTTGTACTATCTGTACTCCATGCATGCGGGCATTATGCCTAATTACACATTGTATTAACTTTTTCAAAGAAGCTGCATGCTGTACAGTGCAAGCAGTTTCCTTAAAACCAACTTTTTTAGATATATTTTTATATCTATATATAGTCATATCTATTTGTCTAATATTTTTTATTGAAAGGTTTTCATTTTTAACAATAATAATCATTGTAAAAAAATGAAATATATGGAAGAATAAGAATACATATAAATCAAACAAAGAAAAAGAAACAAGGGGAAAAGTATCCATCTATTATAAAATTGATAACATATGTTTTATGAAAAACACTACATAGTGTCAAATAAGGTGTAAAAGCACTTTATATGTACTGGCGATATATTTTTGTCATATCTTTTTATTTTTTTGTCAAATATTTTTTATTGAAATTTTTTCATTTTTAACAATAATAAACATTGTAAAACAATGAAATATATAGAATAAAGAATAAAAATACATATAAATCAAACAAAGAAAAAGAAACGGGGAGAAAAGTATCCATCTATTATAAAATTGATAACATATGCTTTATGGAAAAATACTACACAGTGTCAAATAAGGTGTAAAAGCACTTTATATATACTGGCGATAAATAGTGTACAAAGAGTTGCGTATACAAACAGAACAGGAGTAAAAGGAGAGGCACATAAACTACATTCCGGCTAAAATTTCATCATAAAGAGTATTTTCGTTTGACATTTTCGTCCCATATGTTCCAGTGGTAAGTTAATGATTCTGTTGTGTTTGATGGCACTCTGAGGTACATCTCATAGTACTTATTCTCTAAGGCCAATGTTAATATCTCTTTAATAGCAGGAATTACGTCAGACCTCCAATAACTTGGTATCACCATAGTGGTTGCGATCAAGACGTGGCCTACCATTATCTTATCCACTTTGGTAAAGTTTTCAGGAAATGACTTGAATAAACATAGTTCTGGAGTCAAAGTCACAACAGAAGGAGTAATATCCCTGATTGTTGTATGTACATTCTGCCAAAATAATTGTAAACATGGACAATGCCACCACTTATGGGAATATGTGCCTGTACATGTACTTATAAAGTGCTTTTACACCTTATTTGACACTATGTAGTGTGTTCCCTTTATTATTGGAGGTCTGACGTGATTCCTGCTATTAAAGCGATATTAACATTGGCCTCTGAGAATAAGTACTATAAGATGCACCTCAGATTACCATCAAACACAACAGAATCATTAACTTACCACTGGAACATATGGGATGAAAATGTCAAACGAAAATACTTTACTGATTTTAGGGTGCAAATTATGAGGTAACCATAACAGTTCTTTAATCGAATATGGAAATAACTTTTCTTTTTCAATTAATAACCACTGAGGTAGATCGACAGTCAGATTAATGTTAAAGGCCTGTGTGGCATTCGTTGCAAAAGAATAACTTTGAAAATCAGGTACACCTAAACCACCATTCACGATGAGATGTTGGGAGTGTAGACAATTTGATCCTACTAGGTTTGTCTGGCCAAATATATTTTGTTATAGCCAAACTAAGTTTCTTTAAAAACGGAATGTGGGATGGACAGTGGGATGGTCTTTAAAAAGTATAGTATTTTCGGGAGAATATTCATCTTTAATGAATATATTTCACCTAGCCATGATATCTCCAGCTCCTTCCATCTGTCCATCTCCTTCTGTAGTTCTGGTCAGATTTTGCCAAGATACAAGCATGCATGTTCGACAGGTTTTTGGTTAAGCTAATGCCCAAGTAAGCTACATGTGATTCCCTCCACACAAAATTGAAGGCATCCCTCAGACCATCCATGACAGACCGTTGAACATAAAAGGGCAAAGCCTGCATCTTAGTTTCGTTGAGTTTATAATAGGAAACATCCTGAAATTGATTCTTTGTATTAATATGTTCATCAAGGAATTAAGAGACACAACCGGGTTCCTTAAAGACAAAATTATATTGTCTGCAAAGAGCCCAATCTTTTGAGTGACACCACAAATTGCAACACCCTCTATCTCTGGGTCATTCCTAATTAGTTCAGCCAGGGGTTCCATCGCCAGAATAAATAGTAAAGGAGATAGGGGACAACCCTGACTCGTACCATTAGTAAGTAGGAAAACTTTCTGAGATGTAACCTATGGCCGACACTCATGCATTTGGATGATGATACAGAACAAATATTGCATTTACTAGTGGAGTCGTAAAACCAAATTTAAACAAAAGCTCTTTCAAGTATCCTCAGTGTATTCTATCGAACACCTTGTCCACGTCCAATGAAAGAAGCAGAGAAGGCGCACAATCTGTTCTAATTTGATGAATAATATTGATAAACCTTCTAGTGCCATCCATAGCTTGTCTGTCCAACACATCTAAGCTGATCGTTTTTAACAAGTTAAGGGATTACTTTGTCCAACCTATTAGCTAAAACTTTGACATATAATTTGGTAGGACGACAATTAGCACATTTTTTTGAACTGGTTTGGGAAGAGTCACAATCTGGGCGCACAGGGCTTCACCGGGCATCCCACCTTTATTCCAATATGAATTAAATATCCCAGTCAAGTGTGGGGACAAAATAGTTGAAATAGTCCTATAGTAATGCATGGTAAAACCATCCGGCCCCGGTGCCTTACCAGCAGGAGTATTTTTAATTGCCTCCAACATCTTTTCCTGGGTTATAGCTAAATTTAGACTCTCCAATTTATCTTTGGACATTTTTGGTAGCTGAATTTTATTTAAAAAACATCTAATTTTGTCCAAATTAGGTTGACTGATGTTTGCGTCCAAATTAAGATTGTAAGGGACCTATAGTATTAAATTGTTAATTTTGGTTGGATGTACTATTTTTTTACTGCTATCAATTACAAGATGTCCCGTCCTAGATTGAGACATCTTATGTCTCAATTTGGAGGCAAGCATCGCTGAGGCTTTATTCCCTTTGGAGTAAAAAATTTGTTTAAAACGTTTCAACATCAAGCTTGTAAGAGCCAATTGTATAGTGTCAATTTGTTGCTTGATGTAATTTATCATAGCCAATAATGAGGGGGATGGGCCAAGTTTATTCGCCTGATTTAAGTTGTATAAATCCTTTTCCAAAGATTTAAAATTTTTAGATTTAGTTTTTTTCAAGTAGGATGCTTGTTGAACAAAATGACCTCTCATAATAAGATGTGTGAGCATTTCAAACTGTTTCAAGAGTCAGGCCTGGATTCAAATTCTCTTTAAAGTAATTAGTGAGGGTAGTTTTAGTGAGGAACTCAGAAACATGTTGTCAGGATTATTGTTTGATCCAGCACGTAGAACTGTACAGCACGGATGACAAATAAGTAACGTATTACCGGTCCTTAGAATGGCCGGATTTAACGTACAAAGAATAGTCAAAAATACTAGCCGAGGTCAGGGAACACAGAAAGGGACACAGCGATGAGGAAAGCCAGGAGTCAGGATACCAGAATATAGAGAAGTCAATAAACAAAGCCAAAGTCAAAACCAGGTAGAAAACTATAAACAGGAACGCGCTCTCAGACAACCACAAGGGAAACCACGACAGGGCACTGAGCAGGCTGAGAACTGGGCCTAAATACCCCTCCTTTCTTTCTGATAGGCTGTAACCGGCCTTTGACCCCAAAGTCAGTTACCAGGTTTCATTTGCATAATTGCTGCTCAGCATTAACCCTTCTGTGGATTAGGTTGCTGCTCGGCACAACTTTTCCTGTGTGGACAGTAAATGTCATTAACCACTTTTCTATAAGCGGATGAATACATGACACCAGGTTTCATTTGCACAATTACTGCTCAGCATTTAAACCTTCTGTGGATTAGGTTGCTGCTCGGCTAAACTTTTCCTGTGTGGACAGTAAATGTCATTAACCACATTTCTATAAGCGGATGAATACGTGACACACGTAACATTATCGGGACATGGTCAGACCAATTGATGTCCAATATTTCAGTTCTTATAACAGTATGTAAAGTTGCCTCATCCACCAAAAACCTTTCAATAAGTGAGTACATGTTTTACTGCACTGAATGATAGTATAGTCTTTTTTTCACTGACATGATTAACTCGCCATGCATCACATATACCCATAAAATATGGTTATATCTTTTTTTTATTTTATGCTAATAATATTTAATGTAGTAAGATATGGCCTACCTCAATTGATTCCACTATAATTTAATATTTCTGTAAATGTTTTACCAATACAAATAGTCTATATTTACGGCTGTGGAATAAGAGTAGAAAAGTCAGCCTAATTTGGACTAAACACCCTGAGACTCAGAACTAATTTCTCTGTTAGTGTATAATATTATAATATTATATCATTCTCATAACAGTGTTTCAATTAATCCAAACACAGTGACGAGGGTCATTATTGTGACTTAGTTTTAAATTCAGCAAGACCACCCTTTGTTAGTGCTACTGTCCCTCTTTCCCAGTTTTGTTCCATGTATACTGCATCTGAGAAGTATGTTGGGAAGTTTAAGGGTAATTTGTCCCATAAACATTTTTATTATCAACATTAAATTTAGTTTGCTGAAGTGGCTTTCAGATCTCCACTTTTACACTCTACAAATTAAAGACATAACATTTTCAGACAGGATTTACGTAGAAAAAAAGAATTCTACTTATAAAATAGATCTCCACTTATTACTGTCACAGTATGAGTTACTTGTTTACTATTGTTGCAGGCACTATTTGAAAAGGAAATGGAACTTCTGAGATTGCAGTTGTCGTAATTGAGCCTGCAAATGACACAATGTAACACAAAAGTAGCTATTCATTTTTCATTATTATTTATCTTTCAAAGGGAAGGTAATGTTTTTCAATCCTGTACCGCAAAGTGTGCTGTTTTATGTAGTAACAAAAAAGGTAATGCACAGTATGGCAATGACACTGTGAGTCACAATGCAATGCTATGCTGACACTGCGAAACTCAGTGTTTGTCAACATTAGTGCAGAACCTGGACATACATGCCACGAGCTGCCTGAAATTGATGTGAGTCACAATTCTGTTCAGTAGCTACAAAAGGTGACTGACATTATTATTTGTGTATATATTTGTGTGTTTGTCAGTGTTATTTACTCCTTTTTGCTGCACCTGCCCTTTATTTCAAGGTTTACATTACTTTAATTGAAGCCTTGACTTCAAAATGTCTGTTTACTCCCAGAAACTACTAGTTATCATTTTTGGTCCTATATTTAGTGGTATATTCAGAATATTAGCATAGATTCAACATAATTAAAGATGAACTGCATATATACATGTCCACTGATTTGTGGCTACGGCTTTAATAATCCTATAAGATTAGTTTGTATAATACAAACTACAACATATAACTTACAAATGTCCCTAGCCCATGGCTGGGACTAAGAAGATACAGCTGATGATCTACATCCTGGGCACATTAAAGAGACTGAATCTCTTCTACCTCTTCCTTTTTATCCCCAGTGGAATGTTTTATGGGAGGTAAATTCCCTAGAGTAGGCTGGCCTAGGCCGTGCAAGGATTTCTGCCACCCTAGGCAAAGATCCATTTTGCCATCCCCTCATGTCACTAACTCACTAACAGACACACACACACACTCACTGACAGATACACACATACACTCACTCACTGACACACACACAGACACTTACTGACAAACACACAGACACACACACACGTGCACATACAGATAGACATACACTTATGTGACGAGACCAATCTCGCCACATTGCATTGGAGAAGCCTGGTTGCTCGCCTGCTGCCTTTGGACTATGGCCCCCTTTTAAAAGACTTTATTTTTGCCTGCAGAAAAGCTGTATTCGTGCTTTTCTGCCTGGGGTTCAGTAGATTTGTTTGAATGTGTTATACCCCAAATAGGAATCCCATGGAGCCCATTCGTATGAAACTGACTGTAAAGACTTTAGCTCCATGGCGATTAAACTGTATTCGTGTGGTCTGAGCGCCATTCACTTAATAATGTGCGCTCGGACCTGAGCTATCTGGGGATATGTTACATGTCTGTGTTTTATGTAATAAATGTGACTTTATGTATTTTAAAGTGTTTTGTGTCTCTTTGCAACCATGTGCTTAATGGAGTCTTGTGTCTGTCCTGGGAGATAATTGAATTACTTATCTCCAGGATAGAAAACTCTGAAACTGGTTTGGGCCAGAAAGCCATGCTTCATTTAGTCACAAAGGACTTTTACTAACTTTTGAACCCCTTGTCTGATTTGTGCCATTTTTGAATATGTTGTTCCCCTGAATGGATTGATTGAGAATATGTAATTTTATGTGAATGTGATGTATGGTTTTGGAGTTATGAAAGTTGGGTAGAAAGTATGTTTTAACTGTTTGTATAATTGAGTTTCCTCTCAGGATAAGGGGAGGGAATATGTGGGATGTAACTGTGATATGATTGGTTGTTTTATCCCTCCCTGTGGGTGGTCCTGTATTTGAAACACTGTAATAAAAACCAGGCTGGGTGTGCCAGCACCTCAGGCCACTGCTTGACCCTCAACACGGAGCCTTGTCTCGTTCTTGGGGGGATTCACTGTATGCTGTTAGAGACTGATTGCCAGGAGTGTAAGCTGTTCGTCTGCTTTTCCTGTTCGTCTGCTAGCAGCTATTTGGGAGGTTCCAGTTCGGGAGTTGGAGTGCTATTTTGTATCCAGTTCGTGAGTTTTGGTGTTCTGCAGTAGCTGTGCCTGGATCTCTGGAAAGGGGGCCGATCGCCTAAACGGTTTTTACCCCTTGTGTGCAAAACGGTCCGTTACAACTTACTAACTGATAGACACACAAACACACACTCAATGACAGACACTCATTGACATACATACACTCACTCACTGACAGACACACACACTCACTCACTGACAGACACACACACACTTACTGACATACATATACTCACTCATAGACACACAGACACACACACAGACACTCACCGACATAAATACACTCACTCAGACACTCACTGACAAACAGACATGCACTCACTCACTGACAGACATACACTCACTCACTGACAGACACAGACACTCACTGACATACATACACTCACTCACTGACAGACAGACAGACACACACACACAGACACTCAATGACAGACATACACTCACTGACAGACACACACACACACTCACTGACAGACATACACACTCACTGACATCTATACACTCACTAATTGACAGACAGACAGACACACACACACATACATACATACATACACTCACACACACACACACACATACATACAATCACACACAGTGTATTCATTACTACTATGATACTATTGCAACAATGGCACTTAAATTTAATTTAGATAACGCCAGGCCCTAGTGGCTTGAGATGGAGGCAAATAAGATTTTACCTTGTTCTATTAAAGATTTATTATGGTTGCCTTCATCTCAACGCCCTAATGCAGCAGACAAGTTTCCCTCTACTAAATTAACCCTTTAAATGTGGAACCTAGTATTAAAAAAAAAAAAAAAAAAAAATCAACCTTCTGCTACATGATCCAGAGCTACACCATTATCAGCAGTATGTTATGCTTTACCTAAATTGGATGTAGGTTACTGGGTCTCCCATTCGATTGTCCATATTAATGACATATTTTCTCCCAATGGCCTCCTGCCTTTCAAACAATTGAAAGATAAAATTTGTATTTAAGTTTACTTGATGCCCTAACACATTATTATTATAATTATTATTATTATTATTGCAATTTATATAGCGCCAACAGATTCCGTAGCGCTTTACAATATTATGAGAGGGGGGATTTAACTATAAATGGGATAATTACAAGAAAACTTACAGGAACAATAGGTTGAAGAGGACCCTGCTCAAATGAGCTTACAGTCTATAGGAGGTGGGGTATAAGACACATTAGGACAGGAAATATCAATCAAATAAGGTGGGCGTGAAGCAGAGCTTGTGGAGAAAATAAAGTGCTGCCCTATAGGAGAGGGCAAGTGGCAAGTGTGTAAGGTAGAGGTTACTCTGCTAGGCCACAAGCTTTCCTAAATAGATGGATTTCTGAAGGACTTAAGACTAAGGAAGAGTCTGATGGGAGTAGGCAGGCTATTCCATAGGAAGTGAGCTGCCCACGAGAAGTCCTGCAAGCGCGAGTTGGACGTACGGGTGCGAGCAGCGGTCAGGAGGTGGTCACGGGCAGAGCGGAGGGAACGAGGAGGGGCATACCTATGGATCTGTGAAGAGTTACTAGAGCATGGACAAGCTCATCGGTAGCATCTTTTGTAAGAAAGGGGCGGATGCAGGCTATGTTTTTAAGTTGGAATCTACGTGATTTAACAAACTGGATGTGAGACTCAAAGGTGAGGCCAGAGTCAAGTATGACACCAAGACAGCGTTCCTGCAAGGATGAACTTATGTGGACACCACTGACTTGAAGGGAGAGCAAGATAGGAGGATTAGCATTAAGAGGAGGAAAGCGGGAGGAGATCCAGTCAGAGATGGAAGAAAGGCAAGCAGTGACATGTTGCAGGACGGCAGGGAAGAGGTCTGGGGAGGAGAGATATATTTGGGTGTCATCAGCGTACAGGTGGTAGTGGAATACAAAAGAGGCAATAAGTTTGCCAAGAGAGGCAGTATAAGGAGAAAATAGAAGGGGACCAAGGACAGAGACTTAGGGATCCCCAACTGAGACAGGACGAGAGGAGGAGGTATCCTTGAAAAAGGAGACACTGAATGAGCGTTGGGAGAGATAAGAGAAAAACCATGAGAGGACAGAGTCACAGAGACCGAGCGATTTAAGCGTTTGAAGGAGGAGAGCATGATCAACGGTGTCAAAGGCAGCAGAGAGGTCAAGAAGAATTAACATGGAGAAGTGGCCTTTGGATTTAGCTGCGATTAGGTCATTAGTAACTAGACATGTGCAATTTCGTTTCGGGCCAAATATGAATTCGGACGAATTTCGGACAGTTCGGACATTCGGGTACTTCTGAATGTCTGAATAGCTGAAGTGCCGAATTACCGAGGTCCCGAAGTTCCAAAAATACTGAATTTCCAAAGTGCCGAAAAGCCGAAGTGCCGAAGTTCCTAAGCACAGTATTGCCTAAGTACTAATATACTTACCCAGTGGAAGAAGAAGAATGTTACACTGTATACAATTTTAAATAAAAAGTATACAAACATAGCCAGGATTCCGCTGTAAGCATTTGCAACACTTACAACAATCAAGCAATATACATTCATATAAAATGTAAGTTACTTAGCCAGTCATGTAATGACAGGAATGAATAAGTAGATAACTCCCTAATTCCCACGGTATTAGGGAGCTATCTACTAAAAGGCTGAAAGATCTAAATTGGTCTTTCAGACAAATTTACTAATACTAAGTAAACATTACTTAGTATTAGTAAATTTTGCTCCTACTCGCTATACTGCGAGTAGGGGCATGTCTATTAAACAGTGAGCAGACCAATTTACTAATACTAAGTAATCTTTACTTAGTATTAATAATTTTGTCTGAAAGACCAATTTAACTCTTTCAGCCTTTTGGTAGATAACTCCCTAATACCGTGGGAATTAGGGAGTTATCTACCAAGCGGCTGCAAGAGAAGTTCCAAAATTTGGAAGTCCAGAAGTGTCGAAGTGCCGAATTTCCGAAGTGCCGAATTTCCGAAGTGCCGAAGTGTCGAAGTGTCGAAGTGCCGAACCGAACCGAAATTTTTTCCCATGCACATGCCTATTAGTAACTTTGATAAGAACAGTCTCAGTAAGTGGAGAGGGCAGAAGCCAGACTGAAGAGGGTCAAGGAGAGAGTTGGAATTGAAGAAGCAAGACACACGGGTAAAGACAAGTCTTTCCAGAAGCTTTGAGGAAAAAGGGAGCAGGGATATGGGACGATAGTTAGAAGGGGACGGTGGGTCAAGAGATGTTTTTTCAGGATAGGTACTACAGTGGCATGTTTAAGGTCAGCAGAGACAATGCCAGAAGAGAGAGAGCAGTTAAAGATGTGTTAAGGAAGGCACAAGACAAGGGGAGAGAGATCTTATGAGGTGAGACGGGACAGGATCGAGCGGGCAAGTGGTGGGGTGAAAGGAAAGGAGAAGTGCAGCCAGCTCTTGTTCAGTAGCTAGGGAAAAAGTCTGTAGGGTAGGAAAGGCATGGTCTATGTGTGGGTGAGAACGAGAACAACAGGGTGTGAAGAATTCTTTCCTTAGCTGTTCAATCTTGTCGGTAAAGTAGCACGCAAAGCTATCGGCTGTAAGGTTAGTTTGGGGGGGTGGCCACAGCAGGGTGGAGAAGAGAGTTAAAGGTGTCAAAGAGATGCCTGGGATTGCGGGAGCATGAACTAATGAGAGAGGAAAAAGTTGACTGCTTGGCGAGATTAAGGGCTGCGCTGTATGAACACAATATGAATCTATAATGAAGATAGTCTGCCTGGATGCGGGACTTCCTCCAGGAGCATTTAGCACAATGGGAGCAACTCTGCAGATAGCGTGTTGATTTAGTATGCCAAAGTTGAGGGGGTGTCCTCCTCGTGGTGCATGTTTAGAGGGGGCTGCCACGTTCAAGGTAGAGGTTAGGGTAGTGTTATATGTGGAGATGGCCAGTGAGGGACAGGAGAGGGAAGGGATGGATAGCAATTGTGAATCAATTTCAGCTGACAGCTGCTGGAGGTCAAGAGAATTAATGTTCCTCCTGAGTTGAGGGGGGGTTAGGCTAAGGTTGTTGTGTGAGGGGGTACTCGAGAGCAAGCGATAAGAGGTGGTGATCAAAAAGAGGAAATGGAGTGTTGCAGATATTAGATACTGTACATGCATAAGAGAAAATAAGGTCAAGGGTATTGCCAGCTACATGGATGCAATAGACCAAGGGAGGAAGTAATTGAAAGCAGTTTAGAGGCTGCTGAGGTCAAAGGTGGATTAATGGGAATATTAAAGTCTCCAAGAATTAGGGATGGAATATTAGAAGAGAAGTAAGTTAGCCAGGCATCAAAGTGGTCAAGGAAGAGGAGAGGGGAACCAGGGGGACGATAGATAACGGCAATGTTAGCAGAGAAGGGTTTGAAAAGGCAAATTGAATGAATTTCAAATGATGGGAAAGAGAGGGAAGAGGGGTGGGAAGACTTTTAAAGGAGCAGTGGGGTGAAAGGAGAAAACCTACACCACCACCTTTACTCTCCGCTTGTCTTGGATTGTGGGTAAAGTGAAGACCAACAAAGCATAGTGAGGCAGGGGGGTATCAGAGGGAGCGAGCCATGTTTCTGTTAGTGCAAGTAGGTTTAGGGAGTGTGAGATAAATAGGTCATGGATGAAAGTTGATTTAAAGGTACTGCACACAGTACCTTGCATTCCAGAGGGCAGCTTTAAAGGAGGAATCATAGTGAGAGACTTGTGACAATAATTAGAGAACATTTTGCTCTTTCCGATCAGGATCCGAACGTGTTGAAATTGCATATGACAAAATTAGAAAAAAATCTATTTATTAGATCCTGGTCAGAAACAAAGCAACATCTTGTGTTACAATATTTTTGCAGGTGACATGTGTGATAAAACGAATTACATGTTGAGGAGAGTGAGCTGGGTGGGATATACACAGTAGAGGAGTGGAATAAATGTTTATTATCGTTAAAATGTATCACTCAATATGCAAACCATTTGGAATCCCATTACAAATTAATTTATAGATGGTACCTAACCCCTTCCAAACTTTTTAACATGCACCTTAGCGAAAATAATAAATGTTGGAAATACTGCGGTCAAATTGGTAGATTACTCCACATCTATTCGTGTCCCAAAATTAAAACTTATTGGCTGAAAATTTTCAAATTAATTAAACACATATTAGACTTCAATGTAATATTATCCCCTTGTCTTTGTCTCGGTATGAAAATTCCGTCTAACCTGCCAAGATACAAAAAAATTATACTAGGCCATCTTCTCATATCAGCTAATTCCATCATCTCTCGTCATTGGAAGTCACCCACTGTAGGTGAGGTCTTATCTCTCGTTTTTGAAACTAAAAGGTGTGAATTGGCTTTTCACGATCTATCTACTTTCACATCTATATTGCAGCATGAATAGTCAATGTGGGAAGATGATGTGAAAGATAAATTCGGACTTTAACCATGTTCCCACCTGACTGAATACATATTCTGCTTCCTGAGTTTTTTTTAGTATCAAAAAACACTTTATTTCATTTCTGTACATAGTTTACTTATTTCATACACAAATATTTATAATATAACTAAACAAATTGCTTGTTTAGTTTTGACAATGGTTCATAAGTCATTATACATATGCCAATGTTGTATGATATATTATATTGTTTTAAAAAATTAATAACAATATTTGACGTAAAATCACTACAACTAATTTCTTTAAATAAATGTTTTGTTTCTTGGCTATAGCTTAAAATACTTTAGAGCAGACTTATGGTATATTATAGACAGAGGGATATATGAGAATCGTTCATTTAATTTCTAAATTATCTAGTAGATGATTTATTAAAAATGTGCAATGTATGAGGATTTCTTGGGAAGTTTAGCCAACCAATAAGGGCCCTATTTACTTTACCCAAGGTTCAGATTTTTTTACCAAGCACTAACGGTCTCCATTGCCTTTGTTTAATGGAACTGGAGAGGAGTGTCCCTTGTCCCCAATCCTTTTTGCATGATTGTTGAAGCCACTCTTGCATTTTCTAAGAGTAACCCGGATATTAAGGGGGTCACTGTAGCAGGGACCAGTTACAAAGTGTCAGCATATGCTGATGATATGTTATTAACAATTGTGGATCCTTTGCATTCCTTTACTAGGGGTTACCCCCCTGTCCTTAGTGTACCATATTTGGCTGTATCCAGTTAGTTCTTTGGTAGAAGTGATCTTGCAATTTGGAGCCCTCTCTGGATACAAAATCAATTTTGATAAGTCCTGTGTTATGCCCTTTCATATGTCTGCACAGGATGTGATGCAGTAGGATGGTGGCCAGGTGGTGTTACTCCAGTGCCTGCACCACCTTTACCAGGTTTCTACACTAATTTCATTTTAAGAAATATCTAGGTCCCACATAATCCTTTCAAAAGACTGCTTTTGTTATACTTAGATTACAGGCCTATGCTAGACAAGAACATATTAAATAGGTGGCAGTCAGAGGTCCTACTTTTTCAAAGTCTTGCATGATCGTAGACAGGGTCAGAAGGGACTTATTTCCTAAACATATACCACAATCGGCTCAAATTCATTCTATGGTATGTGGAGAAATAGCATACAGTAAATAATGGGAAAGTGGCTTGGGAGAGAAGGTGGAGGGAGGAGATTAAGAGGATATGTGAGAAGGACCCGAGTCCGCCCAAAGTGCTGCCGAATCCGCCCACAGGGATGCAGTGTCTGTAGGGCCGGTGCAAGGATTTTTGCCACCATAGGCAAAAGTAAAGTTTGCCGTCCCCCCCATGTGACATCACAATGCCCCACCCATATGATCTGCCATGTTAACTAACACATTAAAAGGCCTGCAGGGACAGGCTAGACACCAGAACCACTACATTAAGCTGCAGTGGTTCTGGGGACTATAGTGTCCCTTTAATGTGAGGTAAATTAGAGATTAGTGCCACGAATAATATACTAGATTGCCTACTTACAACCAGATGAGGAAGATGATGGGCTCTAGCTGCCGTCTGGCTCCACTGGTCTGGTGTACAACAGGCTCTCTGGAGGCGGTTTGTAATTGTGGTCACAAAAATCAATGTTCTGGGAGAACGGGAAGCAGCTCCATTTTTTTGAGGGCCCTTTACACAGCTCAAGGTCTGGGTCCCAGGGTCCACCTTCATGTTCCACCAAAGAGTTTGTTCACATGGAGTGGAGTGTGTGTGGGGCGGATGTCCTGATGTGTGTAAGGAATGCATTGTGTGAATCTGTGTTTGTATGTGTAAGGGCTGCAAGATGAGTTTATGTATGTATGGGATGCAGTGTGTGCGTCTGTAAGGGATGCATTGAGTGTGTGTAAGGGGTGCATTGTGTGTTGCTGTGTGTAAGGGATGCATTGCTTGTGTACGTGTGTCTGTGTGTAATGCATTGTGTGTTTTTCTGTGTGCAAGGGGTGCATTGTGTGTGATGGATGTCAATCTCTCCCCCTCCCCCACGTCAATTTCCTTCAACCCCCCCTCCCTCCAATTTCCTTCTTCTCCCCCTCCCTCTCCAATTTCCTTCTCCCCCCCCTCCAATTTCCTTCTTCTCCCCCTCCCTCTCATTTCCTTCTCCCCTTCAATTTCCTTCCTTCTCCCCTCCATTTCCTTCCTCTCCCCGTCCCTCAAATTTCCTTCCTCTCCCCCTCAAATTTCATTTCTTCCCCCCCCCGGCTCCCATTTCATTTCCTCCCCCCTCCCATTTCATTTCCTCCCCCATTTTATTCCTTCCCCATTTCATTTCATTCCCCCACTCCCATTTCATTCCTTTCCCCCATTTCATTCATTCCTCCCCCCCTCCCCATTTAATTCCTTTCCCCATTTCATTCATTCTCCCCTCATTTCTGAACTTACTCCCCCCCATTTCATTCCTTTCCCCTATTTCATTCTCCCCTCCCATTTCATTCCCTTCCCCCATTTCCATTTCCTCCCCCTCCCATTTCATTTCCTTTCCCCATTTCATTCCCCATCCCGAACTTTCATTCCCTCCCCATTTCATTTGCTTCCCATTTCCATTCCATTTCCCTCCCCTCCATTTCATTCCTCCCCTCCCATTTCAGGGCTTTCCCCCATTTCATTTCCCCGTCACATTTCATTCCTCCCCCCTCCCATTTCATTCCCCCCTCCCATTTTCATTCCATTCCTCTCCCCCTCCCATTTCATCCATTCCTCCCCCCTCCCATTTCATTCCTTTTCCCCATTTCATTTCCCAGTCACATTTCATTTCATTCCTCCCCCTCCCATTTCATTCATTCCTCCCACCCCTCCCATTTCATTTCTCGCTTTCCCCATTTCATTTCCCCTCCCATTTCATTCATTCTCCCCCCTCCCCGTTTTCATTTCCCCTCCCATTTCGATCATTTCCTCCCCCCACTCCCATTTCGGTCGGTTCCCTCCCCTCCCATTTCATTTCCTCCCCCTCCCATTTCATTTCATTTCCCCATTTTGCGTGGCCGGCTGACGCGACACTTATTTGGGGCCGGCCTTGTGAGGGGAACTCTCTGTGTGCTTCCTCTTCCGCTCCCTCGCGCACCGTACTGATGCCGGAGCCGGAAGATGACGTCATCTTCCGGCTCGGCATCAGTACGCGGCGCGCGAGGGAGCGGAAGAGGAAGCACACAGAGAGTGCTCCCTCGCGCGCCGGCCCGCCGGGTGTCGGGTGTCAGCAGGGCCAGCCTCTGGGGCCCCCCAGGAGAAGAGGCTGACCCTGTGGGTACATACCGGGTCGCAGGGCCGGACGACCTTAGCAGTCCGGGCCCCCCAGGACCGCCGGGCCCATGACAACCGTTGCGGTTGTCATGCCCTGATGACGGGCCTGCCTGTATGGCCTCTGTTGAAGAGATTATGGTTTAAGGAGCATGTATAAACATATGTGGTGGGACTGCCATTAAATCATGCTATATTGGGAAAGGGTCAGGGATTTCCTGTCTCAAATATTAAACAGAACTTTTGATCGAGATCCATGGGTATTCATTCTCTCTAAACCTATTGACAATTTACCTTCACGCTCCCAGAAATTGATTAATAAAATTATGCTAGCATTCAGAAAGGCACTATTATCTGGGTGGCTATGTCCTACTGTCACCAACGATCAAACAAAACTTTAAAAATGATGCTAGATTCCAGAAGGGCACAAGCAGCTGTTTGGCTATGTCCTACTTAGCTAAAGTCCAGTGTAAAAATGCTGATAATTATTTAATGGTTAAACTCACTACTCTGGTTCACATTTATATCAAGATCTTCCCTCAGGTGTGGGAGTTCTGGAAAGAGAATACAACCTTGCATGGCTAAATAGATTGGTCTATGAACAAGGACTCAGAAAGTGTGGCTTTTTTATGCTTCACTGCTTTTTCATTTTTGGTTTTAGTTGTTGGTCTTAATTGTTTTTAATAGAATCCCATTTGTTTCTTTTTTTTATGTCATGAATATGCTGATGGTAAAAGGCTATGAGATTTAACCGTCTGATATCTCGACAATACTCTGTAAACATTAGTTTGGCTATGTCAAAATGTTTTGGGTATTTGCAGGGCCGGATTAAGAGCATACTGGGCCTGGTGCTGACAAATATGATGGGCCTAATTACGGAATCTTTTCAACCAAAAACACTAAAACAGTCATACCTCCCAAGCGTCATGTATCTGATGGAGATGGTGTTAGAAGGAAAATCAAAGGATGCAGCTATATGAAAACACATACTCTATGCTAATCTCTCTCTAATTTATGTTTTCATCTTTCAAGTAAATCCATAACCCCTAACAGCAGTGTCCAGTGAAATAGGAAGTCAATGGGCGAGGTAAAAGGGTGTGCCACTGGTGCAAATCACGTGACCAGACCTGCCAAAAGGGGTGAACATGCCCAAAAAGGGGGCATGTCTGTCCAAAGAATTTGAAGGACAGCCTGGCATGAATGCATGTCAGGCTGCCCGCCAATCCTGCAGGCTGTCCAACTAAGGGCATACTATGCAGGCAGCACCATGAGCTTGACATAAATGCATCTAATGATGCGCTCACTCCGTGCTTTCTAAGGACTGTCCCCTAGCACACGCTGGTCCACTTGTCTCCTTACCTTCTTACTAGCAGGCAGAAGTTCCTGGTATATAGTCTGAGACAGAGTAAAGGTGTATGTAGTGAGTGTAGTGTTTGTAGTGAGTGTAGTGTATGTAGTGAGTGTAGAAGAAAGGGGACATGCCACAGTGTTAGAGAGACCAGCGTCTGCATTACCTAAACTAATTTTATTGTCAGCTAGTCCACACAAGTTTTGTTCCCATACATCCCTCTTAAGCTTCCAAACTTAAAGGGACACTATAGTCACCAGAACAACTACAGCTTATTGTATTTGTTCTGGTAAGTAGAATCATTCCATTCAGGCCTTTTGCAGTAAACACTGTCTTTTCAGAGAAAATAACTCCACTGGCCACTCCTTAGATGGCTGCTAGAGGTGCTTCCTGGGGCAGTACTGCCTAGTGTGCAGCACTGCCATTCAGTGTCTCCATCCTCTGCATGCAGACACTGAAATTTCCTCATAGAGATACATTGATTCAATTTATCTTTATGAGGAGATGCTGATTGGCCAGGGCTATGTTAGACTTGTGCTGGCTCTGCCCCTGATCTGCCTAGTTGACAGTCTCAGCCAATCCTATGGGGAAGTATTGTAATTTGCTCAGACCACCACTTCTGATGATGTCAGTAGACAGTGAATTCAGAGGCAGAGCCAGCAGCTGCAGACTTGAATACAAGTTATATTTTACTATACTTAGGGAGGCAAGAAGGGGCCAGGGTGTTGGTTTTTAAATAATCGAGTCAGAAATACATGATTGTGTTCCTGATCCTATAGTGCTCCTTTAAGCAAGAGTATGTGAAGAGTAGTTAGGGTTGCCACCTTTCTTGGAAAAAAATACCAGCCTTAATAATTTGTATAATCACAAGGAGTGACATCAGAGAACATTCTGTAAAATCACCAACAAACTACTCACAGTTTGATTCTGCTGTAAAGATGGATTGCTCCCAGTGTCTCAGTCTCGCAAGTCACCCAGTGTCTCAGTGTCCCTATGTATCACAGTGTCAGTGTCCCCATGTCGCCCAGTCCCCTAGTCTCCCAGTGTCTCAGTGTCCCCATTTCTCCCAGTGTCCCAGTGTCTCAGTCTCGCAAGTCCCAGTGTCTCAGTGTCCCTATGTATCACAGTGTCAGTGTCCCCATGTCGCCCAGTCCCCTAGTCTCCCAGTGTCTCAGTGTCCCCATTTCTCCCAGTGTCCCAATGTCTCAGTGTGTCCCCATGTCTCAGTGTGTCCCCATGTCACTAGGATACTGGGGACACAGTGAGACATGGGGACACAGAGACCCGGGGACACGGAGACATGGGGACATGGGGACACTGAGACATTTAGGGAAACTGGGAGAAATGGGGACACAGACACCAGGGACACAGACACTGGGAGACATGGGGACACTGCAACATTTGGGGACACTAAGACACTAGGGACACAGAGACATGGGAACACAGACACTGGGAGACTATGGGACACTGGGAGACATGGGACACTGGCTGGAAGACAGACACTTGGGGACACTGGGAGACATGGGGACAGTTGTGGGCATAGACATGGGGACACTGGGACATATAGGGACACTGGGAGACATGGGGACACTAGGAACACAGAGACTGGGAGACATAGGGACACTTAAACATTTGGGGACACTAAGACACTAGGGACACAGAGACATGGGGACACTGGGAGACTTGGGGACAGTTGTGGACATAGACATGAGGACACTGGGACATATAGGGACACTGGGACACATGGGGACACTAGGCACACTGAGAGACACGGGACACAGACACTGTGAGACTTAGGGACACTGAGACACTAGCGACACTGGATGGGGGACATGGGGAGAAATGGGGACATAGTGTCTCCATGTCCCAATGTCTCAGTGTCTCTCAATATTCCCATGTGTCCCAGTGTCCCCTAGTGTCTCAGTGTCCCCATGTTTTCCAGTGTCCCCAAGTGTCTCAGTGTTTCCAGGTCTCCCAGTGCCTGTGTCCCCATGTATCCTAGTGTCTCAGTGTCCCCTAGTGTCTGTGTCCCCATGTGTCCCCTAGAGTCTGTGTCCCCTAGTGTCTCAGTGTCCCCATATGTCCCCTAGTGTCTCAGTGTCCCCTAGTGTCTCAGTGTCCACATGTGTCCCCTAGAGTCTCAGTGTCCCCATGTGTCCCCCAGTGTCCCCATCCCTCACTTACCTGAGCTGTAGAGCTGCTGTCTGGACTCTGTGCTGTGTTGCTGCTCCCCCATGGATCAGTAAGTAGTAGAGAGAGGCAGGGATATGCTGTAACTTCCTATCCTTGCCTCTCTCCACACAGTGACCCCTATTGGCTGGTGCTGGTATTGCAGAGTAATCTCCATTTATTCTGAGAAAAATACCTGCAATTGTATTGCTGGTATTACTGCAATACCGGCACGGCCAGGCAGCCTCAAATACCGGCTGTGCCAGTAAAATACCAGTCAGGTGGGAAACCTAAGAGTAGTGTGTAAAAAAAAAAAAATAAATAAATAAATAATTTTTTTTTTTTTTTTTTAGATGGGCCTATTCCATGGGCCTGGAGCTGCAGCTCCATCAGCCCCTATGTTAATCCGGCCCTGGGTATTTGAATGCTTGTCTTTTGTAATTGATGATCGCATTTGAACCAAAATAAAATTAGATTTAATTTTTTTTTGCAATTTATTGAAATATTCACTCTACCTTTATAGTAGCAATAAACATTTTGGGTTAAATTTATAATCTCAAAGGTTCATTGTTGTAAATATATGCTTATTTTGACCATAATACTAAAAATTTATATTTTGCAAGTATGCTAAAAAATGTTTACTGGTAGCTATGTCCAATTTTTTTTTGTATTTCTTAGGTTAGAAATGCTTCCACAATTTAGGATTATGTATAGATTACAATTTTTCACTGACTATATCTAAAGTAACGTTTTTTAATTTTACCTTATTTCATTCTATTGTTGGCTTATTTGCAGTGTAGAAATGTATTATTAGAAAGATATGTATGTTTTTATTAAGGTAACCATTTAAATTGCATTGAATTAACCATTTCTGAATTGTACCTTTTTTCATTTTATTGTTGGTTCATTTGCAGTGTAATAATTTATTTTCAGAAACATGTGTATGTTTGCATTAAGTTAACCATTTAAAATACCTGGAGACATAAACTATACATCAATGAACACTTAATGACTGGTCTATATTTTGATTTTTGAAGAGGTCTAACGTTTGCATTTTAATTACTTGCAGTTAGCTCAAACACTCAAATTATTGAGAATTTAAACAATATTTCAAATAACAAGCCAAAGTATTTGACTTGGAGATTCTTTCAATTTGACTATTTTGGTTGTTAAGTGTTTCCCACAGTATATTACTGTGTTTGACCTTGGCATGTTTAAAGCCATTCTCATTGTCCTGCTTAGCACTGTATTTTTATGACTGTGTCTTTGGCATGCTTAAGGCTAATTTGTTTTGCCAAACCTCTTGTTTCATAAAAAAAAAACCAGAAAAACTGTAAAACACTTGCCTGTTATTGTTTTTAAACACCCCAGTCAAGTCAATTTCTGGAGTGCTTTTCTCACATCTTGGTTCTGAGTACGTTCCTATCTTGTTGAATCATGAGTCCAGTTCTAGTACAGATTGCTGTTATGGTCAACCCTGGACCAGATTGCTGTTATGGTCAACCCTGGACTTGTCATATTGCAAAACCATAAGATAGCGCCGCAAATGTCAGCCTTTCAGTGACTGCATTAGTTTCCACATTGCTTATCTCTCCCCAAAAAGGATCCATTTAGCAGAAGATGAATTTCATCAGTCAAGTTTACAAACACAACTTAGAAAAGCAAAGTTTTTGGATGAAATTCACAGAAAAAATAGTTTTCCCTTTGTCTGAAGTACACATGTAGATTAAATAATCAATATATCATAGGATTTTAAAGGCTTGTATGTATATGCTGTATATTATTTATAACTTTGTAATTTAGTCGATAGAAGTAAAATTAAGTCTACAAAGTTTGGACACAAACAAAATAAGTATAATTTTCTAAAATGCTTGAAAAACTTGGAAACAAAAATAATGTGACCGACCAGCTTCAGCTCTACAGTTTTATAAACTGTAGTAAATTCCCATTGACATTTTTCTTCTTTTGCAGAGTATTGAGAACTCAATTAGTAGTCTGCGCTAGTAAGAAAAATCAATATCCCTATGCAGAAAACCAAGAAAGGTTAAGTTACTTTATAAAAAGGAAATCTATTTGTTAAAATAGCTTCAAAACATATGTTTTGTTAAACAAGGGAATAAAAGCTTCAGTTTTTCAATCAGGAAAAACAACTCCTGATATCTATGTAATAATGTTCAATTAACAAGTCCCATAAACTCTCTAGTGAGATAAATTCCCACAACAATCATAAAGCAATAGATCAGAGCAGACACAAATACTGTAGTGAGACTTATCAATGTGCAGAATAATGATTGAGATTTTATCCCCCTATTACTTTAGCATTTTTGGTTTTGTGAAGTAGGCTATCCTTTGGGCTACAGTACCCAGTTTTCAAGAAAGCTTAGCACTATTAAAAACCATTTTTAACCGCTTGACAGTCTGGTCAAGTATTGCAAAAAACATTAATAAAACATACAAGATCCAGATCATTTCCAATGTTGTTGCTATGTTTTAGCAGGTTTTTTTTCACAGAAAGAGAAAAAACTAAAACATATTGGCACTATAATTAGTGTTAATCTTCTTTTTTTGGAGAGTGTTTGCATAGTTAATATATGTAATTATGTAAGTTCGAACTAAAAAAGGTTAATAATTAGAGTGCCAAAATGTTTGTTTGTTTTTGTATTTATTTAATTTAAAGGGACACTATAGTCACCAGTGCAATTACATGTATTCCTGACCCTGTAATGTTAACACGGCCATCTAGCCCCCCGGGCCCCTCATGCCTCCATAAATATAATAAAAATCTTACTGTATTCAAGCCAGAAGCTGTAAATCTACATGCTGTTAGACTCAGGAAAAACAAGCAGTCTGCTGACATGTGATAGCCTGATCAAATCACAGTGCTTCCCCATAGGATTGGCTGAGACTGACAAGGAGGCAGATCAGGGGCAGAGCCAGCATAATTCAAACACAGCCCTGGCCAATCAGCATCTTCTCATAGAGATGAATTGAATCAATGAATCTCTATGAGGAAAGTTCAGTGTCTGCATGCAGTGGGAGGAGATACTGAATCACAGGATGCTCGTGCACAGCAGATCTGAGTGGATGGAGGCATATTATGACACCATCAACTCCAAAGTACCTCTGGTTCACTCTGAGTGACTGCAACTGGAGATGTTCCTAGCTTTCAATGTAAACACTGTATTTTCTCAGGAAATACAGTGTTTGCATGAGAAAGGTGAGAAAGGCTGCAGGGAGCTATAGTTCTCACCTGAACAACCTCATTAAGCTGAAGTTGTTCAGGTGACTATAGTGTCCCTTTAAGAAGCTTGTTACAGTCTCAATGGAAAAGCTATAGCAGATCATATGATGCCTACAGAGTGCAAGTCTCTGCACATGCTTGTATACAGATCTCGGAAAGATATCATCATACATTGTAAGTAATATGGTGGTCATCTCCAAGTCATTGTTCTACTGCACTTGACTCCAAAACCATAATTCCCATTTGCCATATAGCTTTGCATAATATAGATAGCACCTCTTCTCTGCCGTCTGCGTTCTCTGCCTACATGTCTCTGGATCATAAGGAAAATAATTGAAGATTTGAGAGCCTGCTCTTCAACCCTTCTACAGGAAAGGAATCAAACTTTAGTTTATTCCAGATGGTATGTGGCAGTTCTTATACTTCTGGATATATTGAGCTTCTTCCACATTTTTTTTCCTAAACATTCATCAGAATGCAGTTCCAGGTTGTTGAAATAGACTTAACAGATAAAGGGAAAAATATAAACTCATGCCGCTTGAACACATGTTTGGGATAAGAGCCCACAAACAACTTGGTAAGGTTTTCAATATTATTCTCACAGCATGGAACTCAAAGGTTAATGTACTTGTAGACACAACATATGCACCATGATGGTTGTTTTTCCTCAGGCTTCATTAGTAATTGAAAGCCAATGGTTTAAGAAGATGGATGTGGTCTCTGCCCTTTTCAAACAGACAGTAGGTAATTTACAAGGCACAGGCTCACCATTTTGTTTCTGGGACAATAATTTCTTCAATAACTTCCTGGAAAGTGTAGGAGCATTCAATAATGAGACATGATATCTTATCCTTTGATCATTTGTGGAAGTCCTTGTTATATTCTTGAAATATTCAATCCTCGGAATCAGGTCCATAACAAAATGCAAACATATTCTGTTCAGGATCAGTCCCTGAATCACCAGTAATACAAGTATCAATGTCCAGGAATATTCAGCCTGCTGTAAACATAGCAGTTTCAGAGAAACTGCTTTGTTTACATATGGGTTAATCCAGCCTCTAGTGGCTGTCTCGTTGACAGCAGCTAGAGGCGCTTCCGCGCTTCTCACTGTGATTTTCACAGTGAGACGATGCCAGCGTCCAAAGGAAAGCATTGAGAATGCTTTCCTATGGACTGGCTGAATGCGCGTGCGGCTCTTGCTGTGCATGCGCATTCAGCCGATGACGACCGAAGGAGGAGGAGAGTCCCCAGCGCCGAGGGAGCCCGGCGCTGGAGAAAGGTGAGTGTTTTAACCCTCTTCCTCCCGCTTCAGCCCGGCGGGAGTGGGACCTTGAGGGTGGGGGCAACCTCAGGGCACTATGGTGACTCGTTTTTCTGACACTATAGTGGTCCTATAATTTCCACAATATTTCTGCAAAGGATGGATATCTGCATGAAAAAATATTTTGTAAATGTACACTTTTCTGTCTCTTTGAGAAGCAATCTATTAATAATATTAATTGATCATACTGAAATGACCACAATCTAAATTTTATACTTTTTTTACTAATATTAGATCAGTGAATATGGATACTATACCTTATGCATTAAAGTTTTTGCAATCAAAATTTGGCCAAAGAGGAGCAAGTGATAACAGAGCTATCATGCAGGTAAAGAGACACTTTTAGCATCAAAGTCAACCATTACATTCTTCAGGATAGATAGATAGATAGTTTTTTTCTATTAGATGTGCTCATTATGTTGTTTAGATTATTGTGTTCCACATTAAAAAAGCATTTAAAATATTTTAACACTTACCAGTAATCCAGACCCGAGAATATTGTTGTTTCTTTACTATGCTGAAGACATAACGAGGACTTTTGTCCAATTAGATGCTTTGCATAGAGAACATCAATCCAATGCTTCTCTATGAGAAACACTGAATCTAGCACTTTTTATGGAGAAGTACTGGACCAAGCCTCCCATTGTTTGCATGCTGGACACAAAATAGATTAAAATATTTCAATCTACTTGTGTCAAAAACCCTTAGTGGCTGTCTAGTAGGAGTGGGTATTGCAAAATGATGAAGTGATTTTGGTGCCTAAATTTTATTTTAAATTGCCACTGTTCTTACTTATTGTGAAATTGCACTATTAGTACACTGAAAACAGCCTTACCTCGCATAGCCAAGATCAAACATTGAATGAAAAATCTGTAGCATTTCAAATAGGCTGCTATACAACAATTCATAAAAAAAAAATACAGCTCAGTAATAGTTAGTGATATATTCTCCATCTAGTATATTGTTTTAAAATAATCATATGTTTGTTTTGATTGATACACACACAGATGTACCCAATTTTTGTTTCTCTTTTTTTGTGATATACTATAGTCTTTCAACACTCTCCTTCCCCACAGGAGGGACTATATATTTGCTTCCTTTGGCATCGAATACATCCATGTTGAGTCAAACCTACTGAATTATTAAAGTATAGAATATACCACATTTTAAACATGATAAACAATGCAATGAATGTTTGGGGAAACGTCTAAAGGGACAAACAACTCCATATTACGAAATAAAATAGCTTCACAAAACAAAGACAGGATTGAGAAGCAAATGTAGACAGACCCTATAAATTCATGAACAGAAAACAAAAAAGTGCCTATCAATCTTTATTGAAAACAGTGCATATGAAAATTGGTAAATTTATAAAGAACGTGAGCTATATCTTCTGATACTGCAAGCTAAATGTACCATCTGTTGCAAGGTTATGTACCTAGCTGATAAAAATATTATGTCTGCATTGGTAGCAATGCTTTAGGCATACTAAATTAAACAGCTTAAGGCTATTTGTTAGAATACATACTTTAGTACACTTGTATTTTGCAAGTCATTATGTAAGCATTTTAGCTCAGTTCAACAACAGGGTAGTTTAAATCTTCTAACGAGGGTAGTTTAGGTGAAGACAGCTACTGTTGTCTAAATCAGTGGTTCCCATCATGTTTTCACTTGTGCACCCCATTGGCTGCCCATTTCCATCAATTGTACCCCTGATATTAGTAAAATGTTTGTAATGAATATAGCTGCTGTTATTTCTAATTTATATATTTTTTTCTCTGCTCCTTCTTCACTTTTTCTCTGCCCATGGCTCCCCTGATTCTCCTCTGCCTAAGTGTATGCATGTAAATATATATATTTCAGATACACACACTGACACCCATGCAGATACACGGACGCACACACTGACACACATGCAAATACACAGACACACACTGACACAAATGTAGATGTAAAGATGCAAGTACTGATAAAAATACGGATGCACAGACACACAGATAGAAACACTGACATACATATAGATACAGACACACAAAATCACACCTCACACACAGATGCAAACACTGCCACAAATGTAGAAACACAGACACATGTAGATACACAAATACAAACATTGATACACATACAGACACAAAGATATACACACTGACACATACAGATACACACACTAACACACATGCATTTACACATACATACAGATAAAAAACAGTGACACACCTACAGATACACAGACATGGATGCAAGCAGTGACAAGCATGCAGTCACACAGACAATGATACACTGACACACATTCAGATACACATATACACACATACAGATACACACAGATACAAACACTGACATACATACAGATACACACTGACACAAACAAAGATATAGGCACAAATATACTTTGACAAACATACAAATACAGAAACACAAATACAAACACTAATACACATACAAATACAGACACACAGATATAAACACTGACACACGTGCAGATGTACGAACACACAGATAAATACACTGATACACACGTGGATGCAAAGACACACAGATACAAACACTGCCACAAATGAAGTTGCACAGACACAGTGATACACAAACTGACACGTGTTGACACAGATACAGACACACAGATACAAACACTGACACACATGCAGATGCACAGACACACAGGTACAATCAATTACAGAAACACAGATAGATAGAAAAACACTGGCACACATGTGGATTCACAAACACACAGATACAAACACTGCCATACATACAAATACAGACACACACAAAATCACACAGATACAATCACTGACACAGAAACAAACACTGCCACACATACAGATGTACAGACAAACAGATACAAACACTGCCACACTTGCAGATAAACAGATATCCAGATACAAACAATGACAAATATACAGATACAGAAACACAAATACAAACACTACACACTTACAGATAACACACAAAATCACACAAAGACACACAGATACAAACAAACACTGACACAGAAACAAATAATGCTATACATGTAGTTGCACAGAGACACTGATACACAGCATACATGCAGATACACAGACATAAACAATAACACACATGCAGAAACAGACACGCAGATACAAACAATGACACACACAGATACAAACACATAGACACAAACAGTGACACACACACAAAGAGATCACAATTTTAGCCACCAGGCTTCTGCTGGCTGGGGCTGTTGGAACTTAGCAGCTTGATCCTCTCTTGGACTCCTGCCCCCTGCCCCCAGCAGCTTCCTGCTCCCCCTCTCGTGTGGCTGTGTGAGTCTGAGTGAGTTGGGGGTAGTGATTGGCTCTCACCTCCTCCCAGCTCTCCCTGGAGATTAGAAGAGGTGGCTAAGGTTTCTGGTGGCCCATGCACTTAGATTCACCCGATGGACATATGTTTTTTTAGGGGCCCAGTCATGTGGCACTTTAATAGCATGACTGGGCCCCTGAAAACATATGTCCATCGACCACCCAATTGAACCGCTCAGACTGCGGTTCCCAACCTGAACCATCATTACTGAATTGTGTTATACTTGAAACCATAAATCTTCAATAAAAGTATCACAAAATATACAGGACAAAAGTGAAATAGTAAGCTAAACACATCAAGTAACAAGTCTTCCTTCTTCTGAACCTCAGTTCTCCAGTCACATGTATAGAAAAAGAAGGAACATATACATAGTGCCTGTGCTGTAAATAAAACTGCTTTAATAGACATTGCACTCGTAAGATTCCAGTGGATAAAAGCCCAGCAAACATAAGTAGGAAATGTTGCTGGAGAGTCTTCTTGGAGATATCCCCAACCCAAACAGAAACAGCTAGTAAGAAGTGCTATGCATACGACTGGGGAACGGAGATTCATAAGAAGGGAGACTTATTACAACTTGATGTGTTCTGCCTATTATTATTTCACTTTTGTAAGTGTATTAGTCCATTTATCCTAAATATAGTGTATTTTGTGATACTTTATATAATGAAGATTTAGAGGAGTCTTGTTGTCTACAATATCTGTGGAAGCAGGTATATTTTAGTTCTTATTTTACCCCCACATTTGCTTTTCCACTGGCGTGTGTGAATCTTTCTTTAGTTTCTTTGAATTTAGTCATACCCCAGGGGGAACTGGATTGTACCCTGGGGGTAATTGAACCATGGATGGGAAACCGTTGGCTAAATGAAGCAGAATTTGAACTCCTGTGATCCACAGACATACTATGACCTACCAAAGAAAAATATTCTCTGTTACTTAACTATGCAGAATATGATATAATATGAGAACTGTAATGGTTATGTTGCTTAGGGTGTATCGGTTTTCCCTGTCACTTTAGTTGTGTTAATCAATCTCCAAATAAAGGAATATCAGACATTACATTGCTATTATGTAGTTTATATAGCAGGGTGTTAAACATATGACCCATGGACCATATCCAGTCTATGTATTATAAACTGTTGTCTGTGTTCTATGTTCCACACACTCATCCCTGGGTTACACATTAGGTAAAAAAGGCAGCTGCCTAGGGCATGGACTCAGACAGGGACTGTTTGCAGTAATTGCTCCCTTGCAATCCATATTACACACAGCCAGCACACAAAACACCCACAGTATATATGGCAGGAACACGCATGTACACTTACGACATACAGTCAGTACACAATAAATAGAAGCATACTACAGAAATACAGCAGAACACATGCACACGTATTACAGACAGCATGCAACAAACATACACTTATTACAGTCAGCCAGTACACAATATGCACAAACATTCATTCATATCACATACAACCAGCACATACATTGCATTTCGGGGGGAAAGACAACAGGTGGGAGTGGAAGGTCCAGGGCTCAAGTCAGGGGCTTCAATCTAACTTACATATACAGTGAGGGAAAAATGTATTTGATCCCCTGCTAATTTTGAACGTTTGCCCACTGACAAAGAAATGATCAGTCTATAATTTAAACGGTAGGTGTATTTTAACGGTGAGAGACAGAATAAAAAAAAAATCCAGAAAAACGCATGTCAAAAAAGTTATACATTGATTTGCATGTCAATGAGTGAAATAAGTATTTGATCCCCTATCAATCGGCAAGATATCTGGCTCCCAGGTGTCTTTTATACAGGTAACTAGTTGAGATTAGGAGCACTCTTTTAAAGGTAGTGTTCCTAATCTCAGCTTGTTACCTGTATAAAAGACACCTGTCCACAGAAGCAATCAATCAATCAGATTCCAAACTCTCCACCATGGCCAAGACCAAAGAGATGTCCAAGGATGTCAGGGACAAGATTGTAGACCTACACAAGGCTGGAATGGGCTACCATCACCAAGCAGCTTGGTGAGAAGGTGACAACAGTTGGTGTGATTATTGCAAATGGAAGAAACACAAAATAACTGTCCGTCTCCCTAGGTCTGGTGCTCCATGCAAGATATTACCTCATTGAATTTCAATGATCATGAGAACAGTGAGGAATCAGCCCAGAACTACACAGGAGGATCTTGTTAATGATCTCAAGGACCATAGTAACCAAGAAAACAACTGGTAACACACTACGCCGTGAAGGACTGCAATCCTGCAGCGCCTGCAAGATCCCCCTGCTCAAGAAAGTACATGTACTAGCCTGTCTGGAGTTTGCCAACGAACATCTGAATGATTCAGAGGGGAACTTGGTGAAAGTGTTGTGGTCAGATGAGACCAAAAACAAGCTCTTTGGCATCAACTCAACTCGCCATGTTTGGAGGAGGAGGAATGCTTCTTATGACCCAGGAACACCATCCCCACCATCAAACATGGAGGTGGAAACATTATGGTTTGGGGGTGTTTTTCTGCTAAGGGGACCGGACAACTGCACTGCATCAAAGGGATGATAGACGGGGCCACGTACCATCAAATCACGTGGATGGGTATTCCAGCATGACAATGACCCAAAACACACAGCCAAGGCAACAAAGAAGTGGCTCAAGAAGAAGCACATTAAGGTTCTGAAGTGGTCTAGCGAGTCTCCAGACCTTAATCCTAAAGAGAAAATCTGTGGAGGTAGCTGAAGGTTCGAGTTGCCAAACGTCAGCCTCAAAACCTTAATGACTTGGAGAGGATCTGCAAAGAGGAGTTGGACAAAATCCTTCTCCTGAGATGTTTGCAAACCTGATGGCAAACTACAAGAAACGTCTGACCTCTGTGATTGCCAACAAGGATTTTGCCACAAAGTCGAAGGAGTATAATACTTATTTCACTTATTGGCATGCAAATCAATTTATAACTTTTTTGACATGCGTTTTTCTGGATTTTCTTTGTCATTTTTTTCTCAGAGGGCAAACGTACAAAATCAGCAGGGAATCAAATACTTTTTTTCCCTCACTGTAAAAGTCACATTTAAAAGTAGCCAACTAAGAGGGGGTACATGTAAATGAAAACCAATCATTAACAAAGTTAGCTTAAATGGGGGGCAAAAAATAACCAGGTGATTTGGGTCCCATAGAGAAGCACTTGCATACCGCTCAACATTTCCAAAGGACAAAAAGGGCCAATTAAATTTTAGGGGTATGGTTGGTCATGTAACCAGGGAGTGGAATGTTTTGAGACAAATGAGTTGACCTATTAATAACAATTTACGCAACTAAAATGTAATTTAGAATAATAATAATGTATCCTATTTACACAGACTGATTTCTAAACACATTTATTGTAGTTTAAATACACAATACTGTGAGTATTATTGCTGTGGAGCTCTGTTATACACTCAGACACACCAACAATATGCAGCTCCTAAAAAAGACAGGGGGATTTGGATCCATAATAGGGACTTTCCCTCCTAAATTGGAACACTAGGGAGGTGTGCACTTGGGAAGTTCATTTATTGTGCTATGCAGAGAATTATCAAAGGAGGCTGTAAGTTGTGTATTATTCCCAATTCACCTAATCACATAAGTGGAAATGCTGAACTCTTAGTAAGTTAACTCAGCAGGATCTTTTGACTGCCAGGTTCAATTATATCCTGTCAGGTTTAAAGTAAGAATAAAAACGAAAGAAAAGAGTTACTTGCGCACTATCCCAAATCCCTATGCATATTTACGTACCTAACTGGAGGTTGTTAGTACCACTCCAATGGCCATTAGATGTAAGCTCCCCTGCCACGGCAAGGCAAAACACTTAGGGGAGTCCTACACTAACAATTCACCTTGCTTCCTGAAGCAAGGTGAATTGTTAGTGTAGGACTCCCCTAAGAGGTTTGTGTTGACGTGGCAGGGGAGCTTACATCTAATGGCCATTGGAGTGGTACTAAAAACCTCCAGTTATATAAATATGCACAGGGATTTGGGATAGTGCGCAAGTAACTCTTTTCTTAGGTTTCTATTGTATATATTGGGGCTGATGTGTACTATGGTCATTGCTGATGCCCAGGAGTAGTGGGAATCTGAGCGCAGTACTAATTTCTGTGTATTTTTAAAGGAAGATTACATACTACAAAATGCTGACAATTGCACATATCGAATGAAAAGGATCAACATATGAAATTTCCTTCACTATAAACATAGGAATATCAAAATATAAGTACATTAAGATTTGTCCAGGGTTTTAATACTTGTCCCAGAGTATACGTTACCATTATTGTTATTTAAGTAGTTATATGATCTAAGTATCTGGTTTTACCTGCCACAAAATTATGTGCTATTTCATTTCTTTTAAGAATATTTCTAGATCGTAAACTCAAGTATGCAGTGTCCTTTTTCCCCTCAATACCATGTATTTACATTTGATTTGACACCCCCTTTTTACATGCTTTTTATCCACAGTGCACAGTGTTGCATATTATGCATTTGTTGGTCCATTTTAAATACACGATAATTGGCTATATTGGTAGAAAACAGCTTGAAGACATTAAAGTAGCAATTGTTTAGTCATTTGCAACTGTGTTGATATAATACGACTGTTGGAATTATATGTAGAACACAAGTGTGGCTTACACTGATATCCAATTCTGTAACATAAATAAATAAATGAAATCTTTCCTGGGAAGAATTTAGTGGGTATAATAAAACAACTTGTGTGAGGTATCCCACACTTGGGCTTGTGCAAACTATGAGTAGATTCTTGAAAATGTAAAATATGGCTTTATTACACATACTCTAATGTGAAGTACATGGCAAAAGGCAAACGTCATATAAAGTAGCCATGATGCAAAAAGACAAATGTGCTGATTGTATTTTTCATCAATAAGAGATGCTACCTTGGTAGAAGCAAGCATCTTTTTTAAGGTGAAAAACATTTCTTCCAATCTTATTTCTCAACCAGGAGGTAGCAACAGAGTAGCAACAGCAAAAATGCTTTCTCTCATGGAAGAATTAATAATTATAAATTTCATTGGCATGGATACAGTGGAAATTGTTCTCAATGGCAAGAATAGCAGGGGAAAAATTTTATTGACAACAATAGACAAAGCTACCAGTTCCTTTTGCACTCTACAAATGAGTTATTGCAGTTCTAGTGTAGAAATACAACTCTGATAATGCTTTGCCAGCCTAGGATTCATGTTACAGCATTATAGCTGTAAGTGCATTATGGGAGACGTAGTTCACAGCGTCTGGAGTGCTGAAGGTTGCCTACCCTTGTGATAGTAGACTAATGTAAACATATACAGTATACTTTCTATGATCATTTTGTCAATCTAATAAAGCAACTAACACACTTACAATTATTTATTTACACCCTGTTCCAAATTATTATGCAAATTCTATTTAAGTGTCACAACGATTAAATATTTAGTTTTTCAGTTTAACTCATAGATGGCATTGTGTCTCGGGGCTCTTTTGATCACTAAAAATAATCCCGGACACCTGTGATAATTAGATTGCCAGGTGAGCCCAATTTAAGGAAAAACTAATAAAGGAGAGTGTTCCACATTATTAAGCAGAGCACCATTTTCATGCAATATGGGGAAGAAAACAGATCTCTCTGCTGCCGAAAAGAGTGAAATAGTTCAATGCCTTGGACGAGGTATGAAAACATTAGATATTTCACGAAAACTTAAGCGTGATCATCTCGCTATTAGGAGATTTGTGGCTGATTCAGAGCACAGACGGGTTCGTGCAGATAAAGGCACATTGAGGAAGATTTCTGCCAGATCCATGCATTGGATCAAGAGAGCAGCTGCTAAAATACCTTTACATAGCAGCAAACAGATATTTGAAGCTGCTGGTGCCTCTGGAGTCCCACGGACATCAAGGTGTAGAGTCCTCCAGAGTCTTGCAACTGTGCATAAACCTTTTATTCGGCCACCACTAACCAATGCTCACAAGCAGAAACGGCTGCATTGGGCAGAAAAATACATGACGGCTAATTTTCAAACAGTCCTTTTCACTGATGAGTGCCGTGCAACCCTGGATGGTCCAGATGGATGGAGTAGTGGATGGTTGGTGGACGGCCACCCTGTTCCAACAAGGCCACGACGTCCGCAAGGCGGTGGTGGAGTCATGTTTTGGGCCGGAATCATGGGAAGAGAGCTGGTCCCCGAAGGTGTAAAGATGACCTCTGCAAAGTATGTGGAGTTTCTGACTGACCACTTTTTTCCCTGGTACAGAAGGAAGAACTATGCTTTCCCTAATAAAATCATCTTCATGCACCATCTCATGCTGCAAATAATACGTCTGCATCAATGGCTGCTATGGGGATAAAAGGAGAGAAAGGCATGGTGTGGCCTCCATCCTCCCCTTACATCAATCCTATTGAGAACCGTTGGAGCATCCTCAAGCAAAAGATCTATGAGGGTGGGAGGCAGTTTACATCCAAACAGCAGCTCTGGAAGGCTATTCTGACATCTTGCAAACAAATTCAAGCAGAAACTGTCTAAAAATTCACAAGTTCAATGGATGCAAGACTTGTGAAGCTGCTATCAAATAAGGGGTCCTATGTTAAAATGTAACATGACCTGTTAAAATGTTTAAAAAGTTAAAATGTTGTTATAAGTTTGATTGATAGCTTCTGATTTCAGTAAATATGCTGCAAACACAACAAATGACAATTTTCAGTTCTTTACAACCTATAAAGTGTTTTGAAACTTACTGTGAGTAATAATTTGGAACAGTGCATTGTAAGTTTTTTATGTTTAAAAAAAATACTGTTATCATTAGGAGGTTTGTTCAATAAAATTTGAATTGTACTCTTAATAGTTGATAACATGAGAATTATGCTGACTGTTATTTACATCAATTATTTAGGTAAATATAATTTGCATAATAATTTGGAACAGGGTGTATAAAATAGTTTACCAGGAAATATACATTAAGAATTCTCTTGTTTTCAAGTATGTCCTGGGTCCACAAAACATTGCATTAATACAATAGGGTACAATAAAATACAAAAACAATATTAATACACAATATATACAAAATTTAACATAGAAAAGGTAGGAAATATATAATCAACCATGACAGGTGCATTCTGTTTTGAGGTATGTAGAAAGGGATCTCTTAAAGGACTTTAGGCTTTGGGAAGATTTGAAAGTGTGCGGGAGGTCGTTCCATAATTGCAGTGCTCTGTAGGAGAAGGAGAATCAGGCTGCTTTCTTTTTGTATTGAGGTAGACTAAATAAAGTTCTGGTACTGGATCGAAAGTTATAGGAGGTGGGGACAGCCGGGGAGAACATTCTGTTCAGGTAGGGCGGGAGCTTCCCAGAAAAGCTCCTAAACACAAGGCTGGAAAGATGAAGGGTGCGTCTGGATTCCAGCAACAGTCAGTTTAGTTATTTTAGCATGTCGCAATGGTGGGTCCTGTAATTGCATTGTAGCACAAATCGTCAGAACGAGTTATACAATGTATTACATTTATTAAGGTGGGATTGCGGTGCAGGTGTATATACTACATCCCCATAATCAATGATTGGCATCAGCATTTTCTGTATAAACTTTTCCTTTACTGTAGGGCTTAGGCAAGATTTGTTTCTTTACAGGGCACCTAGTTTTGGATAAAGTTTAGATGCAAGTTTTTCTATGTGGAGGCCAAAAGATAGATTGGGGTCTAACAACATACCCAGGTATTTGAAAGAGTGGACTGCGGTGCTATTTAAATTTGTTTTAAAGCATAGATGGGAATTGTGTAATTTGTGTAATTTAGGTTCTGTTCCAAAGATCATTGTGACAGTTTTGTCAGTGCTTAGAAAGAGTTTGTTTTTTGCGATCCACTTTTCTACCTCTGTAAACTGGTCTTGGAGTACAGCCTCAAGCTGCGGTAGATCGGATTTGCTTGCATAGATTACTGTGTCGTCTGCGTACATGTGTACATTTGAGGATTTGCAGACATTAGGCAGATAATTTATAAATAGTGTAAATAGTAGGGGGCCGGGAATGCAACCTTGGGGAACATCACACGTGACTGGGAGAGGGAGGGAGTCGCTGTCAGAAATGGACACATATTGCGAACGATCCGATACATATGATCGAAACCAGGTTAGCGGACACTCACCAATACTTGAGTTTTGGGGTTTGTGCAGTACAATACAGGTCTCTTTAGTCTGGCTCCTACTATGGTGAAAACTTTCTTTATTTAGAAACTGTTTCTTAAATATTACCTTTGGAACCACTGATGTTTCAAGTCATTAGGCACCTTTTTAAATTTGATACATTGCATATGAGGTCACATGAATAAAGTGAATCCCATCTGCTGCAAAGGACAGAACATCACATCCCTCCCAGGGAATAGAATATAAATCATATTGCATATCTGTGATATCAGCATTTCAGGGATCAAACCATACAAAGAACTTATCCAGTGACCTTCAGAATTTAGTATTTTCAGATTTCACTTTTCTCCTACATCAGCATTGTTCAGCAATGTTATGAGTTCAACAGCACCCCCATGTACATGTTTTACAAGGTTTTGGAAAGTGACGGGGTCAAATATAGGGCTCGCAAATTAAATTATCTGGACCTTATACCTGAATTGTCAGACAGGTCCCTCAATATGTAATTAATAAAATCACATAATTATGTGCAAATAATACATAACTATATACGTAGAAATAAAATATACATATATACATACATACATACACATAAATACACGATATATATATATATATATTATTTTTTATTTTTTTATTACTGGTATTTATAAAGCGCCAAACATATTCTGCAGTGCTGTACAATTGGGAAAAAGACAAACACAATAAGAACAGACCGATACAACAGGTAGAGGGCCCTGCCCGTGAGCTTACAATCTAAAGGTTAAACTGTGGAGATTAGACAAAAGGTAGCAGAGGAATTTGCATGAGATGGCATAGAGAGTTAATAGTATAACTGCACCAGCTGATAGCATGTGAAGGTAATAAGGAGGTGATTGGCTCTGGTTCCAAACAGCTGGAAGAGCATGCTATATAGTTAGAAGGAACCAGGGTGGGAGAGAGGAGGGGTGGGTGGGTGGGTGGTTTGAGCGGAGTAAAATTAAATGGGCTTCTTGCAGGGGTGGATGTAAAACTGTCCCTAAAGGGTAGAGAAACACAGTTATTTAAAGGAATTTACGGCTAGCAGTGGCAAATGGGTGGGGAATGGTTGAGCAGAACTGCCATTTGTCTAATACAATTACAATATTTGCCAACCAAAATACTATCAGCCAGATCATTAGTAATTACATGTAACTGCAAGTACAAAATTATATAGTAGTACAAATAGTAACATTGTATATAGTTGAGGTTGTAACCATATTAGTGTCTTATCTGCACCCATGTCGCTTTAACCCCTGTATCACAACTCAACTTGGAATTCTATATTTTGTCTTTGCTCAGAAATGCTTTAGACTTGAAAAAGGGAGGTTCTCCCGAAAGTTTGTTGTTACAAAATTCTGTTAGTCCGATAAATAAAAAAAAGTATGACAAGATACAAATTGTATTCGTATTCACTCAGAAATAAAAGCGATCCTAGGGGATGACACAGAATGGTCCCGAGAATTGGCCCTATTGCACATCACTTCGCAATCTATTCCCGGATATAAGAGATCAATCCTACGCCACTTACTGAATGTTGCCAAATCCCTGATTCCAGTCTATTGGAAGAGATCAGAAGTCTCCACTACGGAGGAATTGCTCCATAGGGTCAGAGACATACAGGCGGCGGAGGCGCTACAGGCATCATCAAGACACGCAGAGACATGGCGACCTTGGTTCTCATACCAAGCGGGTAGATAGTGGGTACACAACACGCACTGGCCGTAACCCCCCCTATGGGATACCTCACTTCGGTAGGAGTCACAGTACATGGAAATATACAATCCCTTGCCGACTCATGCTTTCTACAGGACACGCACACACTAGATGACCGACAATGTGGCGTCATATAACCCCACTCAAGGCCCTCACGACCGGTTAACACACACCATGACCCCCAACACAGGCCACAGAATACACCACACAGACGGGCGACCAGAGGACCGACGCACAGAGAGGAGGGCCCAACACAAGATATTGGACCAGACCCCAGGCATCTCCATAACGAAAGACAGTACAACGGAAAAGGACCACACTGCATTGCCTTGAATACACACCACAAGCCATTACAACAGAACATGACAAAACCCGAACACTACGTACCTACACATCGCTCACCTCGCTTAGATATGGGGGTGCGGACACCAGGGAAGGACCCTTCTATATTAACATAGCCCTCTTCTTCTTTCCTTTCTTCTCTCTATAACACTCACTCCCTCCTGCTAAACTCATCTATGACTTGGGAACGTAAGCACCATACTTGATGAATAAAAGCAATATATATATATATATATATATATATATATATATATATATATATACACATGTACAGGAGGTCAGGCACCGAACGTGGAACATAAACCACGTATATATGTAGGGGTACGGTATGAGACTGACCATCGGGTAAAAAACTCCCACGCTGTATCTGTACAAGCCGAATATACACCAGTTATGCCTTATACCACTATAATTAAGCATTGTCTCGCAGTCATATGAACCGTACATTGTAATAAACTGACAAATACCTTGTGTTATAACCTGCCACAATGTTTTCCATGGAGGCCTGCGAGCCTCGTTTTCTGATTTCTTACTGCTTTTTCTTCAATAAAATAAGATTTGCAAAAAAAAGATACAAATTGTATCTGTTGTTATACTATATATATATATATATATATATATATATTCAAAGAGTATTTCTTGGCACTCACCCTTTCATGTTTAAAATTCAATTTGGCCTAGAGATGCACTCTCAGGACTTAATGAATGAAAAAAAGGGATGATTTATTCCAATAGGTATAACATCAAAAACAGGCTATTTTTGATGTTATACCTATTGGAATATATCATCCCTTTTTTTCATTCATTAAGTCCTGAGAGTGCATCTCTTAATTTCTGTTTTTGTATATATATATATATATATATATTTGTGGTCAGGGACAATAAGCCGAGTTATGTTAGTGCTGCACAAGTCGGTTGTGGTGTGCAGAAACCGACATTCAGGTAGGCCTGTAAAAAGAGGGACCATCAATTTAAATGGCTTGATAAAGGGAGTGGTGGGAGGGGTGAACCAGACAGTCTCAGCCCAGAGGGAGGGGTGACCTGTGTATTTATAGCAATATCCCCCACAACTACAGGCTCTGCCTTTCCATTTGTGGTCAGGGACAATAAGCCAAGTTATGTTAGTGGTGTACAAGTTGGTTGTGGTGTGCCGAAACCGACATTAGGGTAGGCCTGTAAAAAGAGGGCAAAAAGTTATTTGCTTAAAACTTTAATACGTGTCTACATTACACCATCAATACATTTTATCAGCATTTATAACCATACCCGAAAGAGAAAATTGGTTAGTGGGAGATACTCTATAACACAAAGATACTGGCTGACCTATGTTATGCCAAGTGGTGAAACAATTAAGCTAAATTGGTGACTTGGGTACCTAACTAGTTGCCAAGTGGCGATGAGAGGCTCTAACTATGATTTGGCCCGTTGGGTATGTTTGCCACCGAGCGCTGTGGTGGGGTGTTGGCCCCTCGGTTAGGATTAAAGAGATTCAAAATAAGTTGGCTGTGACAGGTGAGGCACTAACTGCTCTGCCAAAGAGGACGGAGATGCGAGGCAGTAACTATGATTTGGCCCGAGGGGTGAATACCTCCGTAGTTGAGAATGGGAGTTGGCCTCGCAGGATAGCTATATAGTGGCACAAGAAGCCGAAAACTACTTATGGCCACTTAGGGTACCCTAACAGCCAGTCCAAGCTAAAGTTAAGTTTTGTAGAGCGAGTGGTTATTGTAAGAATGGAGGTAGTATCGTAAAGCGAGTCACTCACGTGGTGACTTAAAAACGTAAATGCAAAAGAATAAATGTGGCATGATAAGATATATGATAAATGAAAGCTATGCTAGAAATTGATGGTAAGAATAGGTGAATGGAAAGTGGAGGGCAAAAGAAAAACGTTTACCGAGATCCAAAACCAAAATCCAACCAGAGAGAGAGAGACCCAAGAACTTATTTCATAATTCAGAACTACACCACCAACTAAAATGCAACAGTTTGCCAGTAAGGTAGGTGTAGCGGATGGCACTGGGCTGTCCTGAGAATTGCATATGTTTTGACTGGATTCGTGTAAATGGCAAAGTTATATGTGTTAAATGTATTGTATTCGTCTGATTGTTCGGTAGTTTCATTCCCTTAGTTTGTTCGAATGAAACTATCGAACAGTCAGACCTCCCCTGTGTGAAGTGTGCCTTCAATTACCCGTTGCAACATTGACAAGCTGAGTAGCCGTCCTTTGTTCTCGGGGGTGGCCGCCATTCGGGAAACGAACACGTGGCGGCGGCCATTTTAAAACTCCCGAACAGCTGTGTTTTGCCGTCGAGTGTCTGGAACTCAAATCGGACACTCGACTAGACAAACACCGCTGAGACCTCCACAAGCCCGGTCCGTTCGGTTCCAAACTACTGAACGGCCCCTCGTTCGGTAGATAGAAACAACCGAACGAGGGGATTCAGGCAAACCCTCCCTAGTCTCTGTAACTGGAGGCTTTCGTGTAGTTTGTTCCCTTACTCCAGGACCGACCGCAAGGCCCCATCGCCTGGAACCCCATTCGGCTGTTCTTTCCAGCGCGGTCGGTCATTTTATTCCCTCCATAAATTTCCCGAACCCCTGGTCTGATCTGGGTGATTTTCGGATATGTTGTTCACCCAGATCAGGGCTACCAGGGGATGTATAATTTAAAGAGGTACCCCTAGGTTTAGGGGTACATCCAGAAACGGGGGGAATTGGTGTCCTGGATAAGGGGATTATGATGCAGTCTGAGGGGAGGAGATGTGTGGGAGGTTACTAGAACAGGATTGGCTACTGTACTGATTAATGGAAATCCCTCCCTTGCATGGGAGCAGGCTTTATAAGGCCACTGTCTAAATAAATCTTTAGTTCTGCTCCTGATACTGTGTGTCGTCCAGTTATTGGGAGTGATGTTGGGATACTGCTGTGATACTTTGCCTGCTGGATACTCTGCCCTATGGATTTATAATTGATTGTTCCTGAGCCTCCCTGGGATCCAAAGTGGAGATAGGCTGTGTAATACCAGCTCTCCGCTACAGTAGGTAAAGTAAGTGCAACAAGACCAGACAGTCTCAGCCCAGAGGGAGGGGTGACCTGTGTATTTATAACAATATCCCCTCCCACAACTACAGGCTCCGCCTTTCCATATATATATATATATCCTGTGTTTCTATTTCCAATGTATATTTATATGCCATAATTTTGTGTTTTTTATTGATAATATGTTGGGAGATCTGTCTGACAACCCAAGCAGTCCCTCTGCTGTTAGTAGTGTAATCACATGATGCAATCACATGACATGGGTGGTCGGGATTGTTGCATGTGGACTGCCTCGGTTGTCAGGCAGTCTTCCCATTAAAGACATCCTTTTGCCAGATGGCATTGTATATTAAACGGCATTAAGTATCTTTTTTGTAGACTTACTTTCAATTATTTTTGCGAAAATTAAAACTGAACTGCTTTTGGCAATTATATTGTTACAATGGCATCTATCAAGGGAGGGATATATTAGGCAGCAAGTGATCAGTTCTTGAATTTCAATCAGGAAAATGAACAAGCAAAATGATCTGAGTGACTTTGAAAAAGGGCAAATATTGATGGCCAGACGACTGGGTCAGAGCATCTCCAAAATGGCAATGTTGTAGGTTGCTCTTGGTATGCAGTAGTCAATATCTATCAAAAGTGGTGCATAGAAGTGAAACCGTTGCCCAAGGCTCATTGATGCACATGAGGAGCGTAGGTAAGCCCAACTTGTCCCATCTCACAGAACAGCTACTGCAGCTCAAATTGCTGAAAATTGTAATGCTGGCCATTATAGAAAGGTATCAGAACTGCCTGACAACCGAGGAAGTCATACAGTGCTCATGGAGTTATATAGCCACAGACAGAGTGCCTCCAATGGGGACATGTCAAAACTGCACTATCGAGCAATGGAATAAGGTCGCCTGGTGGTGTAGAAATCCACTCCTCTTTATCCTGCAAATGGGTACCTCCATCTTAGCTCTCTGTCCTTTATATCTGCAGTCAGCATTGAGAAAAAAAATACAAAAATGATGAGAAATGCACAAATGTTCCCTTCTCATTTGCACTTCTTTTGGCCTGGCTTTAAGTTGTTTGTACTGGATTATGTAATAATGTCTTAAATGTAAAAGAGAAAAAAAGAAAAAGCATCTCACAGAAAATAATTAACACAAGATATAGGTGATTTTCAGTGTTTTATTCTATGTAAATTTCAGGAGAGGGACATCCCCTCTTTAACAAGCAGACACCCCCTGCTTTTAAGCAGATTCAAACAAGACTTGCATAATCTAAAGTGATATAAACATTTCAGTCAAGCAACAGGACTTGCATTGGAACACAATATTACTTCTTGGTAGTTTATATTTCTGTTTGTGTACTGAATTCATTTTGCATATATCTTCATGTTAGTACCATGTGTGTTACTCACTGTTCAAAATAATGTGCTCTATCGTGCATAATTTGAGAAGAATAGTGCTTGATAAACATTGATGTGTGACCATGTGACCTACAGACCAAGTATTTACACTAGTCTGGTTAGCAAGGAGTATTATCGAGTGTATATACCAGCAGCTATTGTTTAGATCCAATTTTAAGTGATTTATATTTCAATACATTTGTTGTGCCATTAGTCATGACACAGTGTCAGGTAGCAGACATTGTAACAATGTGTACAGCTGGGACCCAGATTAAAATACTGTATCCTAGAAAATGATGTAACCATTGTGAAAATACCCGAGTATCCAAAGGCAAATGTAGATAGTCCCAGGAGTTGCAATTTGAGACCATGTTATCAGATGAAGTTATCAGAGTAAATTCAATGGTCATGTTTTTTTTGTTTTTTTTGTTTATTGTGAAAGCACAGCTGTTGAAATATGCAAAGCGTGTTGAATAACACTTTGGAAAATCAGAGAACTATTTATAAGGACTGTGTTTATCAGCGGCATCCAATATTCTAACTGTATGTATAAAATAACAAATAAGCATTGCACGCTCTCAAAAAATATACAATGCAGTACATAAGTTCTTGGACAGTAATACAAGTTTTGCTATTTTGGCTGTATGGAGTTAAAAATAATTGGAAATCTGTCTGTCCAGAGGGATACAAAAAGTGGGCCACTGGGGAAGGTCCACCCAGGCTGACAGGTGACAGGGGTGGGAGGTGGGGGTTGCACAGAGCAGAGCTGGCATTTACCTAACATGTTTCTTCTGGCAGATGCCCCACTCTCTTAAGACAGACAGGGTGCCGAGGAGTCTGCTAGGATCAGTGTCTCTACTGATTACACTGTTTCCTTGTGTGCCCTGTATTGGTGCTGGGAGCCAGGATATGACATCACCCCATCAGTACAGAGCTTCAGGGAGCTGGACAATCAGTACAGAGACTTTTACCAGCAGCTTCCCACCACAGGGTTAAGGTTCCACTCCAGCCATGTCTGTTAAGTGTTAAAAAAAAAAGTTAAATAAAATAAAAAGTGTGTAGGTGTCAGTGTGTGTATATGGATGCATGTGTATATGAATTTGTGTATGTATGAGTCTCTGTGTATATAATTGTGTGTATGAGTGTGTGTGTGTGTGTGTGTGCCTGTATATGTGTTTATGTATCAGTGTGCTTGTGTATGAGTCTGTGTGCATGTTTATCAATGTGTGTGTCTGTGTATTTGTGTCCATCTTTGTGTATATAAATGAATGTGTAGACATGAATCGAAGTACATGAGAACATGAATCTGTGTACATAAATGTGTAAGTGTATAAGTATGTCAGTATGTGTGTATGATTTCCCTAACAAAAAAAGGTACACCTCTGTAACTGTCTGTTCTTACTTTCCTTTGTGAGGTACATTTAATTGTCATATAATTGTTCCACACACACACACACGCACACGGGACCTATCAAACTATCTAGATTGGATTTTAGGTTGCACATCTGCATTTAGAACATATTGCTGTTGTCTCAGAAAACAGAGAAAAAAAATCAAAGGCCAACTAAAAAAATATTGACACGTGGATAAAAACTAAAATGTAAGCTGTGCCAATTTAATTGTGTGGTACATTGTTAAGAAGCAACAATGCGCCTTGAATTCCAAAATAACAAACATCTTGGTAGACCAAAGATGATTGAAACAATGCTTAAAATTGTTAAGTCATTTTCTTCCAATTGTAAACAAAGCAAGACAATTTTCCAGGATGCCAGCATATAAATGGCAAAGAATTACATAAAAGAAAACTACACTAGTATAACATCAAAGCTTTTAAATTAAGAAGGAAACTGCTGACAAACCTGATGAAAGGACAAGCCAGGCTGCCATTTCCAAAAATGTTAAAAACCAACTGCACAGTTCTGGGATGAAAATTAACTTGTAGCTGAGTGATGAAGAAAGAAAAGCCACACAGTATCCAGAGCATTCCAAGCCAAACTGTGAACATGGCGAAGGTAGGTAGGGCTTGAGAGTGCAAGGCTGACATTGTCACTGGCTCACGTGTCTTTGGTGATGATGTGATAGTAGCCTTTGCTCTAGTAGTTCTCGCAGGGGAGGCTTTCGCAGCTTGCAATGCTTTTCGAACACTTCGAAATCCTGTTTACGTACAACAGTGCCATTAGAGGCAAACGTGCAGTCAGGGGACAGAACTGTCTTGGCAAGGCAGGAAGTGGTGATGGTGCTTGCTTTAAGAGGAACGTCTTCAGGAAGAGGTACGGATGTATCTAGAGCAGGAGGTGGAGATTCCTCAGGGGTACTGGTTTCGTAGACTGCCATAGTCTGGGTGCCACTTTTGTGTCACAGAACGGGGACAGGGCTGGCAGCAACCTTGGCAGTTTCCAGGCTGTCTTGCTGGGATGACAGGATGAGTCCTTGGGGTACCCAATAGAAGAGTTTTAAGCCTAGGTGGACAAGTTGGGCAGAGAGAGAGGAAATGCACTCTTTCTCCACAGTATAAACACAGGCCATGGACTCTCCTACGGTCTGTTTCCTTAGGAGGCAACCTAGTTCAGGTAAATCCGATCTCCATGGGTTCCTCCCTGTCCACTGGAGTTTCATGGCTTGCTTGAGTACAATCAGGGTAACAAGGCAGGTCCCTGAAGGTGGGTTCACGCTGCAATAGGATGGGGACTTTGTATGTGTGTATAAAGTCTTTTTCTCTAGGTAACCGAGAACTGCGGGTACCTGGAGCAGGCTTGGGAGTTGCTTTCCTGGAGGCAACGCACTGAGAGTCCATTGCGGTCATGAAAGACTCCCAGCTATCCAAGACAGTGCTTTTCTCCTGCAGTTTCTGGTATCCCCACTCCTTAATCCGTCCAGAAAGTAAATTAATAGCAGAACGGACCTTGACAAAGTTACTGTTGTAGGGCTTGGGCTTAAGGGCAAACAGGAGTTCGCAATTCAGTCTAAATGCTGTATAGAAGGAACGGGAATCATCAAATCTGTCAGGCATCACAACAAACGGCTCTGGATAAGCAGGTTCCAGGGCTGGGTGTACTGTGCCTTTAAGAAATAAAACTTCTCGCTGCAGCTCCGAAACAGTCTGGGCCAAGCTGGACACTTGCTGGGAAAGTGTGCACATCTCTGCGGACTCCATGATGGTCAGTTCATTCTGTCACGGCTTACCTTAGTTGGGAGTCTGGCATGCAGAGATATGTGCTCACCCTTGCAATTAAACACAGGCCAAGGTGGTCAGGTAAGAACTCACCTGGCCTGTGAGTCTGTGCAGGAAAATGCTCCAAGTTGCAGTACAGGTAGGGACACAAGCCAGGAGAATCGTCGAGGGTAAGCCAAAGGTCAGAGGATGCCAGAAGTCAGGATACACGAATAGAAAGCCAAGGTCAGGAGCCAACTGGAGAACACTGGAACACAAACACCATCACAGGAACCAGAGTCAATGAACTGACACTGCCCTCAGGGAGCCAGGATATGACATCACCCCTTATACCTGTCTAATGAGGCATAAGCTACAGGTGGACCATAATTGGGGAGAAACAGCAGGTCCTACACTGTAAATTATAGTATAAGATTATGAGATTTAATATATATATATGTTGTAGAGTTACGTAAAAGCATTACCAGATCCACTTTACGATTACATAAAATCATCCAGTAATTTGGAGGGACAATATATATAAAAAAGGGATGTAATGGTTAACTGTTTAATAACAAAAAATTGAAGATGACCTTCTGGACTTAATATTTATTTAAAATTAATTGTAATATATTTTACAAAAAAGAGAGCAAGGAACACAACGTTCCAAGTCCCTGTATAGCCGCCGCACCCACCACCTCAAAACCTCCCCAAAAGGGGGGCAGTGGCTGCAGGGGTATATAATATATTTTAATATATTTATTATTATTTGGTGATCATTTCATTTTAAACCAAGTTTGCAGGAGTGCATAGCCAAAATAATAAAAACATGCATACTACACTCTAGCTATCTATCAAATAAACTGCTGTGCTGATAGCTTACAGTAATTACAATTAAATTACCTAAGATTATCATATAACACACAAGGATGTAACTCTATGAGTATAATCAATTAAAGGATGTCTGGTGTGAATGAATCTGTATTCTTTAGTTAACACTGCCAATATAATGCAATGGAATGTCCCTGAAATCCAAATGCTTGGAAATGGGTGTGGTTAAAAGTGTTTGTGAAGGGGTGGAGTTAGTGATATCTATCTATCTATATAACAAACAGTTGTTCAAAGACATGTCAGATGTACTAGATTCAGCCCCGTTCGAACCTCAGACTAACTCAGTCATTAAAACCACCATGTACCTGGCCTTTTACGGCTTCCTGAGGCCACAGGAATTCACCATAAGTGGACAACATAAAGCGCAACTCTGCCTCTGTGCCTCCTACTTAAGGAAACATCTAGATCATTACATACTCACTCTGCCCAAAACGAGCCAACTAGGTCAACCTGTCCACATTCCTTATTACCCAATGAACACGTGCCCTGTAAAAAAGTTTTAGATTCCACCCTTCTCACCGTAAAAAAAATCACTCCTCACTTCCGCTTCTTTCACTGCACAAGGCTATCCTCACTACATCCAAATCCATATTTTACGTCCGCTTATTGTTAACAAGGCTCGGCATGAACCCTACCAATTATTCAGGACACTCATTTAGGATAGGGGCCGCATCTACGACATCAAGCCAGGATATTCCAGTCCATTAACCTCAACCGGTACAGGAGATGCGTAAAGCCTTTGTACAAAATGTCCTCTTAATGTACTTACGTTGTGCTATGTTTCTTTCTCAATAAATGAGTTTAAGCATCAGTTGTGTTCCTTTTTGCCTACTTTATTTACTGGCCTACAGCATATGTTAGTTTCGGCACACCTCAACCGAATTCATATCTAGGTTTAATGACAACAATTTTACCTGAATCCGATGTAGCCCTGACACAAACTTGAAGGCGGGGCCTGAAATTGTAGGAGGGGCTTATGGACCTTTAAAAGGGACTCTCTCCTTCCCTACCTTACCGTAATTGGTCCAACGATCTGCCGCCCCAACCTCTGCTCCCTTTATTTAATATACACTTCTAGTGTTGGCCCACTTTATTTACTGGCATACAATGCCGTACGTCGGTTTCGGCACAGCTAAACTGACTTTTTCATATCTAGGTTTAATAACACCAATCTTACCTGAATCATAACCGATGTAGCCACAAACACAAATATATATATATATATATACACACGTATTATTTTATGTGGTTGTTTTTACCTCACATAAGAAAATTGGTAATCTTTTATTGTTTTGTTTTTCTTCTCTCCAAATGGGAGAAAATGAAAATGTGTAATAGCTCTTTGCTTTGCAGAGATATCTTTGTTAAAGAAATTAAAAAAGAAGAGTTTTGCATTTTCGTTACTCCCCAATTAATTTGTTTTCATGAAACAGGTCTCATGAGCTTGGATGATCCAACAGTAAAATGCTGGCAAGGATTTTGCCATCCAGCTTCCTGACAAAAGAAGGACAAGTTGCAGCTATTATTAGCTAAAACACTTGGCAAGAGCAATGCAGAGGGGGTTATTGTGGCACTAACAGAGCAAACCTAAATTCATTCCAAAAAATTAAAATTACAGTACAAAATCTGCATGAAGCAAACAATCATCATCAGAGCTTCCTTGTCACAAGGCGACAATTAGCTTTTAATAACTTCCACAATTGTCTTTATAATTAGGCTGCTTATTAAGACAGTTTTGAAAATAAACAAACACTAGCTGTGAGTGAAATCATAGTAAACTTAGGAAAAGGAGTAGGAAGCAAAATTTGTAATTAACATCTCATGCTTACAATAATTTTGATCAACAGATATAAAGATTTATAGGTAAATCGATAAATGCATAGATCACAAATAGATAACCAAAGGCATAGCTGCAGAGAGTGAAGTTACAAACAGTTCTTTAAATATTTTGGAGCCTTACAGCACTGAAAGTGTTGCACCCCTATCCTTAGTCAGACAGTAGAAAGGGGATATGAGTACACATTGTGACACTGATTGCTCCTCTCTGCATGATGCAAGTCTGAACTAGAAGAGCAGCAGCCATAGAAATTAATGTTAGGAGAGGTACAATGATGCAGAACATCACTACAAGCATTTGAAACCAGGACCCTGCAGAGAGAATATAGGTGTCAAGACATTGACCATTCCACCCCAGATTTTTATGTCTCTTTCACTATCCAACCCGTTTTATCAGCCACTATCACTTCCATGCCTCCCAACTGCCCCGATTTCAGTGGGACAGTCCTGAGTTTTGGCTCCTGGCTTTGTACCCTGGTGTCCCTATTTTGGGGACAACTGGGAACTGTCCCCAACAAGTATAGCACAAGAGTATCATTAGACCAGCTCGCAGTATCTTCAAGGCATTAGCAGTCTGCAGAGAGCACTGAACACAATTGCTAAATAAAAAAAAATTAAAAAGTGACTTGACTCTGTGTCGCATTGTACCACAGGAAACCTCTACTCTTATTGAAAATGTGTCTTCATCCTGATATATCCCAGGGGTATCAAGCAAAATAAAGTGTATTCTCTGTCTACATGGAGCTTGTTATGTGCACTATATGCCTAACTGCATCCCAGCTGGTTCTTGATTGTTATCACTGGTTTAGATATTTGTGGCTCTGCCGGGTACCACAATGAATATAGACAAGGGATTTTTACAGGCAAAAAAAAAGCAATGGCAAGAAAATGAAAATGTATTAGATTAAGACACTATCAGGAAATATATGATTTGTGACTTAAAACATTGTAGCTATTTTAAATGAGTACGGTATGGGCAGAACTGTGGACTGTCTACATTTAGCCATCCTCAAATAAATCTGGGCATTTTGTGAAAATGGACTTATAAGCAGGCCACTTTTTATATGCATGGCACCCTGTCCAGCATCTCCCCTTCGGGGATACTAGTAGAAAAATGCAGTATTAACCAAAACACATCCAACACATGTTGCACACACGCTGTTCATTAATTTGTTTTTGGTTAGGTGTGTCAACACAGTTGCCCATGCACAACAGTGGCTATAAGTCTGTGTGCCTGCCTTGCCGTGATAGTGTAGCTAGCATACACACAATCTACATTACCGTATATTTTTAATTTTAAAATGGCTCGAACATTCCTTATAAAGACTGAGCAGCTCCTGAAGCGGATTCTAATCCAAATATTTATTCAAGTGACCAATTTTTGTCAGTACAAGATCAGGATGATGTCTCATCAGCTTGCTGTAAATTAATCTAGCTGTTTTACCGTGATGAAACTCTGTAGTTCAATGTGGTATGCTATATCAAAGTATGTAGAATTCCCAAACACAATCAGAAATCTATGGTAAGGGTTAGGAGTAGAATTAAAATTTAGTTTTTTTGGGGGGTGAATATGAGGAGTTACAGGGCTAGGGTTATGGTTAGGATCTCTCTCAATATAGCAGTATACTATTAAGTGTCTATTAAATGTTATGGATAGTTGTAAAATTTAGATGCTGCTGCAAATGTCAGTGCTGAAACAGCTACTGCCGGGATCCCGCTAGACCTCGTACAAATACCCATCTATATGGAGATTGCACACATTTTTGTATGTTTAAGTTTTCTAGATATTTGTCCCAGTGCATACATTTTTCTGAACTGTTCACAAGGATTGCAAGACAAGGAATACAATATATTGTCTAATAATTTGAAATTTCTATATTAGTCTACAACATTGTCCTGAAACAAAAAAAGTTGAGTTTCAGCATTTGAAATGGAAATTCTTTTTTTTTTTGTTGAATGGGATAGAATTTGTATTTATAATAAATGTTATAATCTATTTTTGTATCATACTCGAAAAAGTGCTTAAAGGGGGACTTTCAGTCCACTAGAATTTATACCATTAAATAAAATGCTGAAACTCAACTTTTTTTTCTGTGAGATGCTATTTCAGTTCAGGCAAGGCAGAGCCAGGGCAAATAATGCAAATAAGGAAGAGGAATAGAAACATTGTTGCATTTCTTTTCTACTCTGCATGCTTTCTCTATGCTTACTGCCAAGTGCTAAGTGCAGAGCTTATAAGAATGAATGACAGGGCGACAAGATGGAGGCACCCAGTTTCAGGATAAACAAGTGTGAATTTCTACACTTACTTTAATTTTAATCAATTCACAAATACATTTTTGTTAAATACAGGTGATAATCAAACATAATATTAAAAATATTGGGAAGTGACTGTGATAAAAAATGAATTTAATTGGAACAACTTTTTCCAAACAATTATCCTCATTACAACATATAATTAAGATCAATATATGTACAGGTTACCTGAAAGCAAATCTATTTCTGGTGGAAATAGTTTAGACAAATTAAGTATATTTTAGTTCAGTAAAAGAAAAATTGGCATATTTCAATGTTGTTTTGTCTGAGTCTCAATATTGTGAGCCTACCATTATGTGAGAAAACAAATGGTCACAATACTGGAATGTAAATGAATCATTTACTCTTTCTGGACCTATCTAAAGATAGCAAGAATTTGCATAAATTATCTAAGCTGAAAAGATATAATCTTTATAACAGGTTCACTACAGTCTATTTAAATAGGATTGAGTGAATTTGAAATCGAGCATGAGGTTTATACAGAGAGAGGAAAAAAAAAAAAAAAGAATTGAGCGTGTGATAGAGAAAGAGTGTAAAGAGTTCTATCCACTAAAAAATGATTTTTTTTAAAGTCATCTTTGAATTGTCTAAGGAGATTGCTCTGACAGCAAGCTCATGCGCACCACACCAGTGTATCTTCTTGATATATTCATTTTTTTTTCAAAATCACTAACAGGGGTAATCACTAAAGTTAGAATCCAAAGTGAATTTCAAATTTGAGGCCAAAATAGTTGAACTGAAAAAGTTCTCTAAGTCACGTATGCGTTCCGTTTGGCTAATTTGGCATTAAATTTGAAATTCACTTTGAATTATTACTCTAGTGAATAACCCTGTAATATGCACTCATCCAAGTAAGCTGAACCTGATGGTAGCTTCCATTCAGAAATGCAACTGCTTCATATATTTATTTATATTTCTTAATGAATAGGAAGCAGTGAGTGGGTGAATATGCAAGTTTGCTCCATTGGAAAAGGGAAGCACAAGAATTTATGTGAAGTGCACAACTTTACATTTCTTGGTTACCTGTCTGCTTTTTCCTCTTGTAAATATTTTTGGATCCAGGAATAGTCTGCCTCAATTTATTTAATAATTTATTGATTTGTGTTCCTGTTTTTTCACACTATCAGTATTCTGCTTAAGTTAGAATGTTTTGTGGACCCAGGACATACTTGAAAACGAGAGAAATCTCAATGTATGTTAAAATATTTCATAAATAAATAATAAATAAATAATATGTGGATAGAATAGGTGTTGACAATTTTGAATTGTGTAACATGGGACAATAGGAGATTGCTGGAGATACCAGCTCGGATTAACAGTTACATCAGGGTCAACCAAGGTCTTCATTCTTCTGAAGTCAATAAAGTGGGCACCATCAATTTAAATTATAACAACTAGACCCGAGGATGTACCTGGAAACCAGCTAAATAAATGTATCTATCCTGGTTAAATACTTTAATATTACTATACAAAGAAAATGAGCTAATGGATGTTTGCAGTGATTCCCACTATTTAATGGATTACAGTTGTATGATTTTATTTCATTTTAAGAGTATAGAACACTTACTACAATATATCTAGTAGGCACCTCAAGCTCACACGTTTGTATCTCATTTTGTTTGAATTTGATTGACCAACATTGGTGTTTTTAAGAATCGGCTCAAGTTTGGCTTCCACAACGTAAAGTTCATCCTAGGAGAAGAATTAAAGTTTTATAATAAAAAAATGTAAAAGACACTCCATGTACAGCAATTATAATTATATTCACAATTATAGGAAAAGAAAACATGAAATACTGTACATTTTGCTGAAAATGTACAACTGAGATACACAACATTTATAAACAGGAAACACCTGGTTTGAAAAGGTTTAACTATGCATTTCTATATCCTAATATACTATATTCTAGGCAGATTAAAGTTATTATTTAGAATAGAATATCCATGCTGGAATAAGGAACTTTATTTTTTTTGCTTCCAGAAGGAGCCAATGTGCTAAAAACACTACCTGTTAAGCTATTTGTTTCTTTAATTACTCATTCATATTATTTAATTTCAGACCAAAGCAATCTACTGCAAAGTTTACCCTCTGGTAATTTTCTGAGGCAGTGGGTAACTCCAGAATGTATTTCTGGTTAGTCTCAATCACACATGGGCCCTACCATAGTCGTCCCTTACATTTTTCCCACACAGTCACTTACATTAGGACAAATGATTTGATTTTATTCTTAAAATACTTGTTTAATTTAGAGTATCATTTTATAGATAATCACACAGCACACTGCCTAGACTTGCTATGTTGAGAATGTGTTATCATTTAGTGGATAAGTATGTTTTCTGTGTTTTCTAGCTAAAAAATAAAATGGAATTGAGTACTTTAACTGCCTTTGAATATGTGATTTGACATTCTATGCATTTGCTGCATGGTAAGCAAAAAATGGGGCGCAAGAGAATACTTAGAACTGCATGGTAGAGTGCAGAAACTGGGGATTTAACTATTATTCCTATTTAATAAGCAGGCTTGGTGTAATGCTGCTTCTGAAGTCCATGGAGAAAGCACAGCTTAGGGAAAAGGGCCCTGACAGGGCTAGGAGGCGGGCTAGGGGCGGGAGCAATAGTGGGGGTTACTGGGCTAGTGTTTGTGGGTTGGCCGATATAAAGGGTCGGCCATTTTGGATTCCTCATTCTAATTTATTACCTTGCAGAGTTGGTCCCTCCCTCCCTTTTTGTAGCCTTTTCCCCCGTTTGGTCACAGCGGCGGGGTGTTGTAAGGAACATTAAGGGACAAATGGGCCTTAGTTAATATAGGAGTAAGGGCAGTTTCGAGTCCGTTGGTGGCTCAGAATCTCGGTGGTGTAGGGGTATCTGGGTATACCCCTACCAGGTGAAATGGATAAATGTTGGCACTTTACATGTTATATTTTTATGGTTGTTATCTGTTGTGAATTATGTTATGTTGTGGGTCATTGCCTTGATTTAAATATTGGAGAGATGATATAATGTTGGGGTTGTGGCGGGTAATGACCTTTATATAACTGTATATCAGAAGTTATTATTTTATCTTTATTATCATTAAAGCTGTTAACATTTTTGTTGGTGTCTTATTGGGTGGGTTTGGGTCAGGTTCATGAATCCCTCTCCTGTCCATTTGGCAACTATGCACCTGTCATGTGATCTTTAGAGGGACTGAACTATTACATTGTTTGTGGCACACTCTGGTGCAATAGCAAAAACATACTCCAATAATAATCTTCTTTATTTTGTTTTGTGAGTGCACAAGAAAGTCACATTAAGTTCACTATTGTGTTACATAAACTGCACGAGAAATTAGAGAATGCACGTGGAAGGAGGTCATAACCCTGTTGATTAAGTTATAAGTCAGCATTCATTTCCAGGGGACGTTACAAAGATGGTCACTGCAGTGAACTCTAAAGCACAATGCCATTTAATTGGGGTACTCTAAGCAGTGTTTGATTGGCTTGAGGATACATAGAAATGGAATGTTGAACGTAATATTTCATACAGTTGCCAAAGCAAAGTAAGCAGTACATTACAGTCCAGTCTTGTAATGACAGCATGAAATTAACAGAATCATATTATTTTTTTTTAAAGTGAATTTGATGATTTTTTTTTAAAATCGCATATTTAAATGATATCATAGTTACATATTCTATAGAATATATATAAAAAAATTATGTTAGTCCAATAAAAAGGTATTACAAGATACAAATGTTATCTGTTTTCTACACAATATATATAACAATAATTGTGCTTAATTATGTCCTAATCATTTTCATACTTTACAAACCTGTGAATAGTTGTATAATTACATTTGGCATTGTCAATTAATATTGCATATCATCCAACTGTTGTAACTGCCAAAGGAAAGTCCCTAGTTTTGACTATCTTCTAATGTGTATCTCCATTGCTCTTAAAAGATCCCGAGGCATTCAAACTAGGATTTTAACCCTATACTATATGAATTTACAAAAGCATTATATGTGCATGACATTTAATCACTGATACATTTCATAATACTCATATTTCTATACTATTTACGAACCCCACAATGCTGCTGCCAAAAGTCAATATGCCAAATTTCACTAGGTGCCTTCAGTAGCTTTTCATGCTAATTGCTAACAGTCAAATGTGTCAAATTCAAAGAGCTGTATTAACCTCATGGCAAATAAACTCAAGAAGAGTTAAATCGCGGAAAGTCAGTTACACTGAAAAGGAATATCTAAAAATGAATAATCCTTACCAATGTAAGGCTTAATTAAATTTGTAAGTACATTTATCAAACTTTTTAATGACAAACTCTGTTAGTCATTAAAAACAAATTAAATAAAAGCCTATGGGGTCAATATGAGCTCCGTATTAGCAAAGGTTTAAAACCTCCCTCATCTCCTTAGCCAACATGCCATGTCTACTAAATAAGTGGCAGCTAATGGCTGCTTGCTATCATGAAAGACAAGCAACTGGTCCAGTTGCTAATACAAAAAAAAGCGGGACCTGGTAGAGACTCCTCTCGAGACTTGGCTTTCAGAGTGCTCTGATTGGCTGGTGTACTTCCTTATATTTCATAGAATGGGAAAACAATAGCTGACAAAGCATGGAAAATCCTATGTAAGGGCTTTCCATCTATGAGTGCTCAGTCAGTCCTGAGTCCTTGTGCAGCAAATATGCATTCATTTATTGTATTGAGTTTTTTGTTTTGTTTTTTCAAATTAGAATTTGTTGCATTGGTCATTATGGATTTGAATTAGTTTTTGGGGGGGCTAAAAAAACCCCAAGAATTTTGGGGTAGTTAGACAATGACATTTACAGCACTACCATTATTTAATTATTTACAGCCCCAACCCACTGCCCATGGGTGATGGTTGGGGGAGGCACATTAGGTCCTTCACCCTAAATATTAAAATTAGGGCCCCCACCCACCACCCATGGGTGAGGGCCAGGTGAAAGACATTAGGGCCTCCCCGTGAATGTTATTATTAGAGTTCCCATCTGCTGGTCATGAGTGGGGACATGGTGGTGGACACGTACCTGTCCATCCCTCATTAGTTTTTTTAATGTCCTCCGTCGAATGCTCATGTCTGGAGGCTTGGGGGTTTAATAAATGCCCAGTCACTAGTGTGAAATGTTTAGTAAATATGCCAGTAGTGGTAACATAGGGAAGAGTTACACCACCCTTATAGTCTTATTGACTTCCCAAAATCTTATTGACTTGCCTAGGGTTTCATTTTTTTTTCTTAATTAATGTGGCAGCTGGCTAGCATTATTAGCATAATTAACCCTTACCCAGATTCTGAAATATTTAGTATAGATTTCTGCCATCCGGAGGTGTTTAGTCCGACTTATATCAAATGTAGTCCCAAATTCCAAAATTCAGACATTGTTAAATAGCGTGAATAACGTCTGGATTTTACAGTCAGAATGGACTTTGGTGAATAAACCTGTATGTTTTCAATGTAATATATAGGCCTAAAATTCAATATTCCAACCAATATTTTTCAGTTCTCGATAAGCCTTTAACTACTGTAATTAAATTGATCTGAACCATTAAATGGCTTATCTGGAGCCGAAAAACTGCCAATAAATTTCATCGGCTGGAATTAAATCGAGGCCTTAATTAGATGTCAGATATCTATAGGATTAAAATTGCATTACTTTTTTGAATGTGTAGTTGTGTTGCTAGATGTACCTACTGTGAGGGACAAAAAGTATTTGATCCCTTGCTGACTGTGAACATTTGTCCACTGACAAATAAATGTCCACTGACAAATAAATGATCAGTCTATAATTTCAATGGTAGGCATATTTTAAGACAGAATAACAACAACAATAAAATCCAGAAAAACGCATGTCAAAAAAGTTATAAATTGATCTGCATGTCAATGAGTGAAATAAGTATTTGATCCCCTATCAATCAGCAAGATTTCTGGCTCCCAGATGTCTTTTATACAGGTAACGAGCTGAGATTAGGAGCACTCTCTTAAAGGGAGTGCTCCTAATCTCAGCTCTTTACCTGTATAAAAGACATCTGTCCACAAAAGCAATCAATACATCAGATTCCAAACTCTCCACCATGACCAAGACCAAAGAGATGTCCAAGGATGTCAGGGACAAGATTGTAGACCTACACAAGGCTGGAATGGGCTACAAAACTATCGCCAAGCAGCTTGGTGAGCAGGTGACAACAGTTGGGGTGATTCTTTGCAAAGGGAAGAAACACAAATCAACTGTCAGTCTCCCTCAGTCTGATGCTCTTCAATGATCATGAGAACGGTGAGGAATCAATCCAGAACTACACAGGAGGATTTTGTTAATGATCTCAAGGCAGCTGGGTCCATAGTTACCAAGAAAATAATTGGTAACACACTATGCCATAAAGGACTGAAATCCTGCAGCGCCCCTGCTCAAAAAAGCATATGTAAAGGCCCGTCTGAAGTTTGCCAATGAACATTCGAATGATTCAGAGGAGAACTGGGTGAAAGTTTGTGCTCAGATGAGACCAAAATCGAGCTCTTTTACATCAACTCACCTCACCGTGTTTGGAGGAGGCTGCCTATGACCTCAAGAACACCATCCCCACAGTCAAACATGGAAGTGGAAACATTATGCAAAGCACTGTTTGTGGAGGGATAAAGTTATGTTAGCTCCATCCTTACTGAATCAGTGTCAGTGTCAGTTACTGAATCAGTGTCAGGGTGGCGGTCCGGTGCCCGGGACCCAGACACTGTCCGGGCCGCGGTGCGAGGACCGGGACCCAGTATGCCTGATGATGAGTAGGAGTCACAGTGTGGAGGTGGATTAGCAGGGTCTGGTGCAGGGTAACCACACAGTAACCTTGTGTTGAGCAGCAACGTTTGTGCAGCCACAACCAGAACCCTGAATCAGCTTATCCGGATCCCAGGAACTAGGAGCAGGAATTAAGCAGACCTCCCAGGAGCTGAATAGGGAGGCTCTGCAGCAAGAATGTATCCAGTATAGAATCAAGGCAAGACTAGAGATAGGCACCAAAACATGACAACAAGACAGAACTAATAGAACCCAGAACCAGAGAAGGATAGGAAGCTAAACCCAGAACATGTACACAATACATTAGGGAAACTTTAATATTACATGGGCAGGACAAGACTGTACATGGACTGGGAATACAAACTAAAACAAGACAAGATATAATAGGCAAAACAAGAGGAGAAATAACCAAGTACTATATATGAAAATAACGGGGATTTAGTCACATTATATGATCATACATTGCATAAGCCTGCCAACAACGCCAATGTATCCCATATCTGGCAGGTCCTACACTGCCTAATGTATGCTAAAACAACCAAAGAAGACAAATATAGTACTTACCTGCAAGAAAGGGCAGAAGCCTTGAGCAGCTGCCTGCAGGAACTCTGAAACAAAGGGAATGATGGAAAACAAACGGGTGTGGCAACATAAAACAAACATTTAAATGAATCCAAAAGACTGGGAAATGCAGGGACAGAATACAGGAATAAACCCAGAAATCCCAGCATAAAGAAAACCAGACATAGAAAAGAAAACCAAAAAAACAAGAAAAACTAAACAAGAATTGTAAAAAGAGTACTTGATACCAGAAGCCATAGCCAGCATGCTCCGCAGCTAGGAACAGGATGTGACAATCAGTCGGTGGCTTCAGGAGCACTAGACATGGTGGATATTATGAACAGACATAACCAGTTCAGGGGCTGCTGAGAGAATATACTCCCACTCATTCTGAAGGTTCCTAAACTTGCATTTGTCCTGCAATTTTCTTGATGACTGGAGTTAATTGAGGAATAAGAGACACACATAGTGGGTGAAAGGTAAGAGATACAAGGGGTAGAGGGGAATAAGAGACAAAAGGGTAAGGGAAGGGTTTAAGAGAAGGGCTAAAAAATGGCAAAATACACAAAATGGTGTGAGGTTGTTTCAGAGATACACATGGGGAGGTCACATAGAAATGTGTGTGGCTTGAGTAAAGACACACATACAATTTTACAATGCCGGTGCCAAATAATGTAAATTCACCTCTGGTAGTGGTTATGGTACTTAGAATGCCTCTTTAAATATGTTGCTGGGCATAGCTTACATTTCCTTTTAATTCTTTTTGCTCCATATTTATTTATTAATGTACAAATAAAAAGACCCTGCAGAATAAGCAAGATTATCCATTTGTAAGAGAGGTAAATATCCGATAGAGTTCTGTAACATCTGTCAAAGCTAGAGATTCTGTGAGATTCCGAACAGGTTCCTAGTTCTGAAGGTTAGTCGACCATCCTGAAATTTTTTTGTTTAATAAGTGAGTGTGACTTCCTTGACATATGCAGCTGCAAGATTCCAACCAGTTTTTATAATTCGTTACTAGAAAAATCACTATGACCTCCCAAATCTGTGATATCCACATCCATAAAATGCTTTGAAAAGCTGATACCAAAATGTTATCTATCATTTCACAGTGATTAAATACTATGAATAATTCTATGATTACCGAGTAAATATAGTAATATCTGGGGGAAAAATGTTTGATATTTAAAAGGATAAATCGAGCAGTAATTCAATTTTATGGTTAAATATATTTAAGATTTATATCATTTGTGATCAATATTTTTCAACATAAATGCCTTGAACATTTTTTCATGGATGAATAATAGCACTACGTGATGAGGTAATTTAATAATTTTATATTAGCTGAATATTCAATGTATGCTTTTCTTGGCAACATTTTCAACGACACTTGCTATTTAAGCGTACTGTCATTAGCGTGTCTCTTATTCCCACCACAGCAATCATGAAAGTAGAAATATACTTTTATATTTAACTTTATCATTTATTTCTTAATCAGATTTATGCAATTTCCAGAAATTGGAAAAAAAAAATAGTAAAATCATAGGCAAAGTCGATGAATATTGACAAAGTCCAGTAATTAATTTATATCCGTATGAATTCCCGTTTTAGGTATATATACATAGCTATTGAAAAGGATCCTTCTATTCGTGCAGTGCTGATCCTTGTAGCTTCTCCCGAAATCCAGCTGAAATGAAGTGATTATAGCTTCCAATCCCCCAAACATGAGTCGAGACTTCATGAAGGGGTAAAACGATCTGATTTAATGGGGGCTACCTGCCCGGTATTTATGCAGGTCTCCCACCTGGTGGACACTCCCCTAGGGGACCAGATGGAAGACTGGGACAAAAGAATTACAGTAGCCAATCGCAGTGGCTATAACATAAGCACTCCCCTTTTACATAGGTCACTCCCTCCTTTCCATCCTGGAGATAATTAACTTAAGGTAGTAAAGAGAGCCTTAATTATCTCCAGGTAGAAAGAAACATGGCTTTTCCCATATTCACAAAACAGCATAAAAATCTATAACTTATATTTTACTGAACATAAACTTTAAGTCCCACATACCCCCAGATAGCTTAGATCTGAGTGCATTTTCTAGGCGAATAGCGCTTAGATCCCATGAACACAGTTCTCAATAACGTCAAATGAAGTTTGTACTTCACCGGCCGTTCGCGTGTTTATATCCGACAAAGAGTTCCATACTGTAGCTATCTGGGGTCGGTCTCTTTCGCATAAATCCAAGTCCCAAACGGTGAAATGTCTCCGGCATTCGTGTGATTTCAGCCGTATGAACGAGGACCTTGATAGGCATCAGCGGTGTTCAGCAGAATAAGTATCCGAAAAAAGAGTTCCAGGGCATCGCCGCCATTTACCGCTGGGCATTCGACAATTTAAAATGGCGACTGCCATGTGTTCGGCAGAAGAACGCGGACCACCAAGCTGTTCCCCAATTACTCTGTGGTTAACCGCAAAGTCTGGGTGGTTTATGGGCGCCACACGACCTCAGTAGGAGGTCGGGTGATTCGTCAGTTTATTAGTTTTATTGATATTTGCACGAAATCACCCCACACACGCATAAATAACCGAACGGTCTGGTTCGCATAGTCTGATTCATAAGGGATTTCGTTACAGCTATCTACTGAAACAACCTGGTATTCTCCCGAACATGTAGAGAGCTATTATAAAAAATAATTAGAGCCTCGAAGAAAGGAAAGTATTAGGCAAGTGGGATATACATATGATACAATACTATAACCTATTGTTTTCTTGTTAAACTAGCAAATGTGAATATATTTATTCCATTCCTAAGTTTTTCAATCATAAACTACATTTCATTTATTATTTATAGTGTAGGCATACTGCAGGGCTCTCAACAGCCCTGCTTTTGGCAGGACAGTACTAAATTTAGGATCCTGACATCATGACTTAGTTCCCTGGTGTGCCACATGTGGGGAGATGCGTCTGCTGTAAAGCGGGCATTAGGACCACTCAGACAATGATTCAGAGGCGATCTCTGCATGGTCCTGCAAGGAGGAGGCTGTCTGTCAGTCTGGTATGCAGGCTGGCATGCCTCTTCAGTGGGCAGGCATGCCCACATCTAGATTGTAGGCCCACCCATGTGGCTGTCACCAGTGGCATAGATTGCATCACTTGCAACGCCTCTTAAGGAGGTTGCCCATCCCTCCTGATCACATACCTCAGAGTGATGGCAGGTATGATACAATTAGATGATTTTTAAATGACAATGCTCTCCTGTTGTAGTGCTAAAGCGTAGGGATGTGCGTTGGAAAAATATTCGGTTCGGTACGGCATTCCGAAATTCGGGACTTTAGCACTTCGGCACTTTGACACTTCAGGACTTTGGGATTTCAGGTAAGTGTAGGGTTAGGGTTAGGTTAGGGGTAGGGTAGGGTTGGTTTAGGGTTAGGGTAAGGTTAGGGGTAGGGTTAGAGGTAGGGTTAGGGGTAGGGTTGGTTTAGGAGTAGGGTTATGGGTAGGGTTAAGGGTAGAGTTAGGTTAGGGGTAGGGTTAGTGTTGGTTTAGGAGTAGGGTTAGGGGTAGGGTTACAGGTAGGGTTAGAGGTAGGGTTAGGGGTAGTGTTAAGGGTAGAGTTAGGGTAGGGTTGGGATTAGGAGTAGGTGTAGGGTTAGGGTATGGTTATGGGTAGGGTAGGGTTAGGGGGAGGGTTAGGAGTAACCCTAACCCTCCCCCTAACCCTAGCCCAACTACTTACCCTACCCCAACCCTTAACCCTACCCCTAAGCCTAAACCTAACCCTACCCCAAACCCTACTCCAACCACTAACCCTAACCCTAACCCAACCCCTAACCCAAGCACTAACCCTACCCCAAGCACTAACCCTAACCCTACCCCTAACCCTACCTCTAACCCTAACCGGCACTGCATTCTTGTCCACAAAGTGGGTATGGACATCTATTCTACCAATTATAGAAGACCCTAGAACTTTCTTTACGGGAGGGCTTCCCCTTTCTTTACCCTATTCAAACTCAAGCCACCCTAGGTTCATATGTCTTGATGTCCTGTAATTTCCAAAGACTTTCTTTTTTTTTTTTTTATGTGCACAGGGAGAAAATTACAAGCAAACAGCAATAACAAGTATGGCAAATAACATAGTTACACAATTACGTGGCGTACGAAAATGCTGCACAATTTGATATTATGTGATGATGCTATGCTACATGTCTAAGCTCAATAATGGTTTATTAGAGAATTATCAGGCATGAATGGACATAGTAGAAATTGTAAGGCAGTAGAGGTCCAAAGGGTGGGGGCTAGCGGGGCATCAGCTCCATGGTGCTTAGAGCCAGCACACATCAGGCCAGGAGATCGGCTGCCTCTCCCTACCACAGCGCCCACCAAGCCTGCACTCAGTCGGCAAAGATATCTGTCCAGACAGTGTCCGGCGACCACTGAAGTAGCTCCCAGCCAGGCAATCGATATAGGATACTGAGGAGTCTCAAGGTACTCGAAGTACAGTGTTTAATGCATGGGCAACTGGACTAAATTGTTTCATGTGTTGGGAGCTCTAAAAAAGCACATCCAGTCACCATCACTGTCAGGCCCCACCCCCCCGCTCCCCCCGTTCCAAAGACTTTCAAGCGTGTTACCTAATCCAGAATCCTGTTGCCTGGTTTTAACCCTTGCCCTGGATTATCCTACTAAGGATTTTCCACTTGTTTCCTGGTCTGATAATAGTTTATAGTTTAATAAATCAAATAAAGAAATGTTCTGCTTTTAATCAATAGTAAGCAAAATAACTAGCACAGTCATAGAGGACATTTTTTAACTTAACTCAAATGGACCTTGTCATCTACACATGTGTGAATGACAGATATACTTTTAAAAAATATAACTACACAACCAGACGATTGGTGGAAAAAGAAACTGTGCTATAGTTAACAAATTCAATTTTTAGTATAATTTCAACTTAAAGGGAGTCATTAAAAATATTAAATTCCATTGACCTTTTAACACAGATTTACACAGTACATATTTTGGTTATATGTATGATCTCTAATCTCTCTTACTATTTTTATAGACTTACATTAATTGATGTAAAACAATAATGTGCTTTGAAATAATTAAGGATCAAGTCTGAGGATAGGAGCTGATGAACTCATTTAGGGACTCATATGAAAGGAAAAAGTTTTCAATAAGGAAACATAAAATCTTAATGGCATCTTATTTGAAACAGAATATCTGTGTGTGGGAATCTGAAAGCTTCCAGTTAGCAGTGATGTAATAATTCTTATGTTGGTAAGAGGATTTTTCTCTGTTTCACACATACATGCTTGTTGCCCACTTTTATGAAATGTATACAGTAATAAATTTGTCTTTATTACAAGCATAAGATATGCTAATTCCAGTTAGCATATGAATTCTAAATGTGTATGTGTTAAGGTCACAAATTAGTAGCTTGCTAGTAAAGTGTAGAAACACACACATAGGCATCTGCACTTCACCCTTTGTGACCAGTAGGAACACAGGAAAGTACAGGCTGACTGGTAAAATTTAGTGTTACCTCTTTACACAGGGCTAGTGTTAAAGGGACACTCCAGGCACCAAAATAATTTCATATAAATGAAGTTGTTATGGTGCCAGGAAGCCCCTGGAAGAACTCTTACCTCAAGGGGTAAAGTCGCTCTTAAATTATTTAACCCCAAAGTTTCCTCTAGCAGCTATATCCATTCCCCCCCAGGTGGCATACTGAATTTTTAGATTCAAGGATCACTATAGGGTCAGGAACGCAAACATGTATTCCTGAGCCTATAGTTTTAACACCACCATCTATCCCCCCTGGGCCACTCATGTCTCCATAAATATGGTAAAAATCTTACCGTATTCAAGCCTGAAGCTGTAAATCTGCATGCTGTAAGACTCAGAAAAACAAGCTGTCTGCTGACATGTGGTAGCCTGATCCAATCACAGTGCTTCCCCATAGGATGAGACTGACAAAGAGGCAGATCATGGGCAGAGCCAGCATGATTCAAACACAGCCCTGGCCAATCAGCATCTCATCATAGAGATGAATTGAATCAATGAATCTCTATGAGGAAAGTTCAGTGTCTGCATGCAGAGGGAGGAGATACTGAATTCAACTTCTTGTGCCTCCAGGAGCTTCCTGGCACCCATAAGAACTTCATTTATATGAAGTTGTTTTGGTGCCTGGAGTGTCCCTTTAAGTACTTTTGAGTTAGTGGCAGATGGTAAGAAGAAACAAGTAGCAGTAACTAAAGAATGATAATAAGTAGCAGCTGGTCACTAAATAGTTGCAATAAGTTTCTAAATTAGTCTCATGTGGGGGGTAAATGAACAGGTGTGTGTTGCTATGATATCCCCTTCCTGATACATTATTACACACTGCACATAAAACCTTCAGCACTGTATTCACTGCTTAACCCTGATACTGATATCCAAACAGTGTACCAAAATTATCATATTATCTCAGTTAACCCCTTCTGACCGGAGGACGTACAATTACGCCCTATTTTAGGCGGTTCTAAACGCCGCCGGGCGTAATTGTACGCCCTCCGGTTTTTGTTAACTTACCCGGTCCCAGGGAGACCCCCCGCGGCAGATCCTTCTCCTCCGGTGCTCCCCGGCCATGTGAGAGTGGGGTCCTAGCGAGGACCCCACAATCACATGGCCGTGTAGGCTGCCTCCTGCATTGCCAGCAGGGGGGCTGCCTGTAATGACAGGTGGTCCCCCTGCTGGCTGAAAATAAAATTAAAATTAAATTTATTGGTGTAAAAAATATATATATATACTTAGATCATATATATATACTATATATATATATATATGATCTAAGTATATATATACACATATACATACACACACATACACTGTCTAGGTGTATTTTACTATTAATATATATATAATTATATATATATATTAATATCAAATTACACGTAGACTGATACTGATTAAATATATATATAATTATTGTCATATATATATTTATATATAATATAAAAAAATAAAATATGTAAATACGTTAAAAAATAAAATTAAAAAAATAATTAAAAAGAAATAATTAAAAAATATATAGATGTGTGTTATTTCGTTCTAACTGTATTGTGAAATTAATATATATATATATCAAAATACACGTAGAACGAAATAATATATATATCTATATACATAAATATATACGTATATATCACTATATATATAGCTATATATAAATAAAAATATTTTAAAAAAATTATATAGATATATACATATATATACACATACGTATATATATATATATATTAATTCTACATATATATTTATGTAATATTTTTACATAATTAGGTATCTTAATTAATTACAATTAGCGGGACCTGCCTGACAACCCATGCCGAAAGTAAAGGGAATTTAATTTGCTAGCACTATATTTAACCCTATAACTTTCCAAGACACCATAAAACCTGTACATGGGGGGTACTGTTCTACTCGGGAGACTTCGCTGAACACAAATATTAGTGTTTCAAAACAGTAAAATGTATTACAACGATGATATCGCCAGTAAAAGTGAAGTTTTTTGCATTTTTCACGCACAAACAGCACTTACACGGACATATTATTGCTGCGATACTTTTTACTGTTTTGAAACACAAATATTTGTGTTCAGCGAAGTCTCCCGAGTACAACAGTACCCCTCATGTACAGGTTTTATGGTGTTTTCAAAAGTTACAGCGTCAAATATAAGGCTTGCGTTTCATTTTTTTCACATTAAAATTCGGCAGATTGGTTAGGTTGCCTTTGAGACCCTATGGTAGCCCAAGATTGAAAATTACCCCTATGATGGCATACCATTTGCAATAGTAGACAACCCAAGGTATTGCAAACGGGGTATGTCCAGTCTTTTGTAGTAGCCACTTAGTCACAAACACTGGCCAAAATTGGTGGGTTTTGCATTTTTAACACACAAACAAATACTAACGCTAACTTTGGCCAGTGTTTGTGACCAAATGGCTACTAAAAAAGACTGGACATACCCCATTTGCAATACCTTGGGTTGTCTACTGTTGCAAATGGTATGCCATTATGGGTGTAAATTTCATTCCTGGGCTACTATACAGTCTCAAAGGCAACGTAACCAATCTGGCGAATTTCAATTTCAAATGTAACGTGCTATATTTGACCCTGCAACTTCCCAAAACGCCATAAAACCTGTACATAGGGGGTACTGTCTTACACGTGAGACTTTGCTGAATACAAATATGTGTATTTTATTGCAGTAAAAGCAAACAGTATTATGACATTGACCGTTAAAATGTCATGTAGAACTAAACAAATCTTATTTTCTCCCATTTTTTTCATATTAATTTATGTTTCATAGCTAAATATTTGATATTAAATGAAAGCCCTGTTTCCCCTGAATAAAATGATATATAATAAGGGTGGGTGCATTTACTATGAAAGAGGTGAATTACGGTTGGACAGACATGTAGCGCAAATGCCAGGTTTTGTTTAAATTTTTTTGGTTCACAACGTGTACATTTGGCTCCGTCCTTAAGGGGTTAATGAATTCAAAGTTGGCCACATATATTAGCAATTAAATAATTTTACTATGCTCAGTCCTACAGCCAATAGGCAGTTATATAGGCAAATATTCAGCCATACTTGAAATGAAACAGAAAATCAACTGCCTGGGGAAAAAAAAGACATGAAGTATAATTGTATTTATGCATTTAAGGTTATGTATAAATGTGGTTATTTATTTTTTTCTGCTTTAGTTAATAACAAAAAAAAAATGTGATTTAACTTTTTTTTTTACTTAATGTATGTAACAGTCACAATAATAGATTAAAAGGGAATGTTAACTTGTACAGGAAATTCACTAACAAAGAGCATTTAAAGTTAATTTAAAGTGAATTTCAAATTGGAGGTGAAAGTAGCTGAAGTGGCAACAAAGCTTACTTGGTGATTTTTTTCCAGTTTTCGAGCCTTAATTTTTAAATTTACTTTAAATTCGCTTTGAGTTTTTACTTTAATGAAAAGACATAAATATAGTCCCAAATACCATTTTTGGTTGTAAAGATTTGAAAAAGTATATATATATTTTTTTTATTCGTTGTATAGATATTATATCCTTATATTGCTAGTACAGAGCAGAGCAATCAAAGTGCAGCCTTAATAATAACTAGTTTAATAACCAAATCTCTGGATCATATCCAAGTATTTTCCTCGTACAATAGCCAAAAGGCTTACCTATTCTGGTGTTATCATAAAAGATGATGATTAGGAATCATCACAAAAGATCAATCAAGACTCTAACTATGTTGATATGATCATGATCAACAACATTAATTAGGTGTACTTCAGGAACTACTTAATATTTAAAATATAAAAAAGTGGTGATCTAAAACATCCAATGCTTATTGACCACTGTCAGAATATAGTGATCAATTACATCCAAATTGTGAGCAATTTATAAGATCATATAGATTCATAATCACCTGCCCCCCAAGCCCCAATTGGTTCCTAAAACCAATCATGATAAATTGATATAAAGTGAAGGTTTGCAATTTTGCTTTTAGAATATTCAATTTCTGATATTTATACACATTAGTAAAATAACTCACTATCTGCCACAAAGAGTGAATTAAGCAGTACTAGACATCCTGTAATGAATCTAAAACTGGCATTTTGCTATAACAGTGGGACATACAATACTATAATACCTACCTACAGACTCATATAAAACAGTCCAGGATAGATAACCTTTAATTCACCTCCATCTCGAAATATGATCCTAAAACCTTTTACAGTCTGTCAATCAACAGCTTGTCTGTCTCTGTCTAATAACCTTCTCTCATACAATGAACCCTGTTTGTTACCTTTCTAGTTGTTATTCCCTTAAGCCATTTGGAGGCCAGTAAAAATTCACCTTTGGTATGCCCATTCACCAATGCCATTTCCCATTTAATTACTTCCTAGCCAGATATAATGAAAAGAAACAACACTATATGTATATTGTTCTGGTGATCATCTACTAGGGATGGCTAAATGAGGCATTGTGTATGTTTGTGAACATGATGATCGGCCATCTTTTGAAATCCACAAGCATCTACAGTTCTAATGTTAGCCATCAATGCATAACAGACATCCCATGTCTTTCGGTAGGTCCGGGAGACTCCCGCATATTTAATGCGGCTCCCTGACACCCACATACCAAGTGTATCCCAGAAATCACACACACAATCTAACATGCGTGTGTCTGTGCCAGTGTGTATCTGTGTATTTGCGCCAGTGTGTGTATCTGGTGAGTGTGTATGTGTCAGTGCATGTATCTGTGTGTCAAGTTGTCTTTTTTTGCCAGTGTGTGCATCCAGTGGCATACTAAGGGGGGAGGGGCGGAGGGGGCGGTCCACCCCGGGTGCCACCAGGGTGGGAGGTGCCATGACCAGGAGCGCCGGCCCCCCCATGCTGCAGCCGCCCGAGCGCTCAGTAGAGAGCCTCAGGCGGCTGCAGCTTTGCCCGGGCGCAGCCTGAGGAGAGGGGCTGACAGGAGGGAAGCGCTCAGTGCTCCCTCCTGTCACTCCCTCTGTTGTAGGGTGGCCGAGCCCTCTATTGGTCCGCGGGTACAGGGAGCATCTGTCTCCTGTACCCGGCCGGACTAACAGGAAGTGCACATGTGAAAGAAATTAGGAGGAGGTGGGGGGAAGAAAGAAATTAGGAGGTGAGGTGGGGGGGAAGAAAGAAATTAGGAGGAGGTGGGGGGGGAGAAAGGAATTAGGGGAGGAGGTGGGGAAGAAAGAAATTAGGGAGGAGGTGGGGAAGGTTGAAATTAGGGAGGCTGTGGTGTATGTTGCACCAGGGAGGAGTGGGGGGGAGAAAGAATGAGGAGGTGGGGGGGAGAAAGAAATTAGGAGGAGGTGGGGGGAAGAAAGAAATTAGGAGGAGGGGGGAAGAAAGAAAGATTAGGAGGAGGGGGGAAGAAAGAAAGAAAGATTGGGAGGAGGGGGGATAAAGAAAGAAAGATTGGGAGGAGGGGGGATAAAGAAAGATTGGGAGGAGGGGGGGAGGTTGACATTCATCACACACACATACACACAATGCACCCCTTGCACACAGAAAAACACACAATGTATTACACACACAGACACACATACACAAGCAATGCAACCGTTACACACAATGCATCCCTTACACACACAGAAACACACAATGCATTCATTACATACACTCAATGCACCCCTTACACACATTCAATGCATCCCATACATACACAGAAACACACCTTGCAGTCCTTACACATACAAACACAATTTCACACAATGCATTCCTTACACACATATCAGGACATCCCCTACACACTCCACCCCCTGTGAACAAACTCATTGGTGGAACATGAAGGTAGACCCTGGGACCCAGACCTTGAGCTGTGTAAAGGACCCCCAAAAAATGGAGCTGCTTCCCGTTCTCCCAGAACATTGATTTTTGTGACCACAGTTACAAGCCGCCTCCAGAGAGCCTGTTCTACACCAGACCAGACTGCAGCTAGAGCCCATCATCATCCTCATCTGGTTGTAAGTAGGCAAACTAGTATATTATTCGTGGCACTAAGCTCTAATTTACCTCACATTAAAGAAACACTATAGTCCCCAGAACCACTGCAGCTTAATGTAGTGGTTCTGGTGTCTATAGCCTGTCCCTACGGCGGCACTGCAGCACTGGCGTTAGTTAACATGGCAAATCATATGGGTGGGGCATTGTGATGTCACATGGGGGGGGGGGCGGCAAACTTAACTTTTGCCTAGGGCTGCAAAAATCCTTGGAGGGGGCTGTGTGAGCTGTGGCCGCACAGTGCCCCATGGTAGTTAAGGTGCCGTGCGGCCAGTACAGCTCACACAAGCAAACAGCTGATAAACTGGCCGCACGGAGGAAAAGTGGGGCGGAGCCAAACTGGCACTGGGGGTGGGGCTTAATATGGCCCTTACCAACTGTTGTTAGGAGGTGCAGCAAGATGGAATCTCTGCTTCTCCACAGGCTTCAGAGAAGGACTTCAGGGAATCCAGTCCTCCTCCATCCCACTGTCTGTAAGTAAGAGTGTGTGTCTGTGTGTGTATGAGACTGTCTGTGTGTAACTGTCTGCCTGTAACTGTGTGTGTGCGTGTGACTGTCGGCCTGTAACTGTGTGTGACTGTCTGCCTGTAACTGAGTGTGTGACTGTCTGCCTGTAAATGTGTGTGTGGGGCTGCAGGGATTTTGTAGAAGGGGGTGGGGGTTTTGTATTGGGACAGGAGTCTTTATAAGGGGGATAAGCAGGGGATTTGTGGAAGGGGGATGTGGGGGTTTTGTAGACGGCGCAGTACAGGATTTGTAGAAGGGGCAGGACAGAGGTTTTGTAGGAGGGGAGGGGCAGGACAAGGGTTTTGTAGGAGGGGCTGACAGCGGTTTTGCAAAGTTTACAAATTGTAAAAAAAAAAAAAGAAAGAAAACCATTAACATTTTTCACAGATTTTTTTTTTTTGGGGGGGGTGCCAAGCACAGGATCCGCCCCGGGTGCCAAATGCTCTAGGTACGCCCCTGTGTGCATCTGTATGTCAAGTTGTGTATATGTCAGTGTGTGTGTTACTGTGTCAAGGTGTATGCATGTGTCTGTGTGTTAATAGTGTGTGTAAATAGTCGTAATATGTTGTGTGTGACTGTGTGTAGGGACCTGCGTGGGGGGGACGTGTGGTGGCACGTGGTGGGGAGGGGGCATGTGGGGGTGTACAGGGAGTGGGAGGCATGTAGGGTGCTCATTATATTATATTATGTGTTATCATACCAATAAATTGTAACACACTAAGTGACTTTAATAAAGCGACTATGGTCACTTTATAAAAGGGATACTATAATCACCAAAACAATGTCTTAATGAAGTGGTTTTGGTATATAGATTGTGCCCCTGCAGTCTCACTGCTCAATTCTATGTAATTTAGGAGTTGAGGTAAATATTTTTTTATGCAACCATAGCCACAATTCTTTTGCCTGAGACTCACACAGCCTCCCTACTGCCCTCCCCTCCCCCAAAAAGAGTCTACATTTTTTTTATCTTCCCTTATTACA
>OW240915.1:208221250-208303281 GCA_933207985.1 Pelobates cultripes | reverse complement strand
GGTAGATGAAGCCGCCGTTTAGTGAATAATCCCCTTCTCCAGAAATGCAGTTTAAATCCAGCCGACCACCAAACTCCCGAACGAAGTCCACGAACACGCCAACTCCCGATCAGCAAAACAGTCGAACGCCTTCCACAGCTAAAAATAACGAAAGCGCTGTCCCAGTAATAATTCCCCCCACAAACGAGACCAAGCTCCGTCTTGAGGGTCAAATGAAGATCTGTTTAATAGGGGCTACCTGCCCGGTATTTATGCAGGTCTCCACAAGGTGGACACTCCCCGAGGGGACCTTGTGGAAGACTGTAAAACATATTGGACAGTAGCCAATCGCAGTGGCTTCAATGATAGCCCTTCCCATCTTACCCATAATTCCGTCTTCTCTACCCCGGAGATAATTAGGAAGAAACCCAATTATCTCCCAAGGTAGAGACAATCGCCATTTTAACTTACAGTAATAAAAATACATTAAAATACATAACTGCAGAAATACCGAATACATATAGTTCGTGTAACGTATCCCCAGACAGCCTGGATCTGAGTGCATGTTTTCACCGAATAGCGCTCAGATCCGATGTATCTAGTCGAATCGCCATGGAGTCAAAGTCTTTCACCAGTCCTTCGGTATACGAATGACTCCATGGGATGGCTGTCTGGGTGAAAGTCCATATGAATGAATAAAAACTCCCGAACGACCGACGTTCGCATGCCTTGTCGAAATGGAAGGTAAGCAGCAGCTTCCAGCGGTGTTCGGTAGTTTAAGTGTCCGTTTTTAGTTCCATACAGTTTGTACCGAACACCGCTATGTGTTCGTATGTCCCAAAATGGCCGCTGCCTCGTGGTCGACATGCGAACGACGACCACCCGTACGAATGGAATGGAGAGGTGTCTGCGGTTAACCACAACGTTCTAATTGGGGCCAAGAGGTTAACCAGCAGCACACTCCTCTCCTGGGTGGTCGTTCGTTCGGTAGTTTCAATCGGTAATTTGCAATTTACACGAACGGGGGTATATGAACAGGAAATCCAGCGAACAAAGGGAAACAGACAAACCAGCAATACAGATGAATCTGTCACAGAAATAATAGTAGAACTAAAAATATAAGATGCATAACGATAATATGATAACTAGACCTCTCTTAAAATTCTGGTTCTATCTTAAAAACCAATTAGATTTGAAAAATAAAGTTTTACCTGCCCTGACTTTTAAAAATTTAGATATATGGATGGAAAATATGGATACCTCCGATTGGACTAGACTTGGCATCAAAAAATTAGCGGATCTGTTAGTAGATGGGAAGATTATTCCCTTTACTGAGATACGTAGAATTTATGGTATTTCATATTCACAAGCGTTTAATTATATTAGGATCAAGAGCTTTTTGCAAAGCTCTCTTGGAAGTAATAGGAGTTCTTTTACTTTATCTAAATTAAATGCCCTGATAGACTTATAGAAAAATACTAAAATACTAACTAGATGTGTTGAGGTTATAAAAAGCATAAAAAGACCTGTCTATCCTATAGCTAAAAGTAAATGGGAAAGAGATCTGTTAAAAAAAATTTGATATAAAAGAATGGTATAAGACTTTACAATCAGTCTATACGACGATACATTGTCTAAATATTAGGGAAGCACATTTTAAAATACTTAATAGATGGTACCTAACTCCCAATAAGATCCAGAAATTTGCAAAGGTAGGGACAGCTAGATGCTGGAGATGCAGAAATGAGGGAGCAAATGAACTACATATATGGTGGGATTGTGCACCAATAAAGGAAGCTTGGTCTCAATTTTTTGGCTATATAAATAAATTGCTGGATATAACTTACATCTGGACCCCAGACAATGTGTTATTACATTTAAACTTGCCGCAATTAAATAAAGGCAAGAGAGATTTGTTGATTCAGGCGTTGATGGCCTTTAAGATGGCTATTGCAAAAAATTGGAAGAAGATGACAATTGACTCATGGTCGCAAATTAAGGCATCTATTATTACTCAATGTAAAATGGAAAGGGGAATAGCCTCTAATTTAAGTATTAATATTAAACAATATGAGATCTGGAATGACTGGATAAGGGTTTTGGAGAATTAAATATTGGAAAGTATTTATAGTGTATTAATCAAGTGGTAATCTTTGAAGAAGTGGGAATTTAATCTAACCCTCTATGTAATTTGAGTATCAAGCTGAATCAATAGGATAGGACGATCAACTTTGTTATATGTTTGTTAGTCTATGTGGATTTGTGTATTCAATGTATTTATTCTGTATGCATTGTATGTTAACCCCTTAAAACCGGAGGACGTACAATTACGCCCTCTAATAGGCGGCTCTAAACGCCGCCGGGCGTAATTGTACGCCCTCCGGTTTTTGTTAACTTACCCGGTCGCCGGCGGTCCCACGCCGGCGATCGCGGTGGGGGGGGACTCCCAGGGAGCCCCCCCGCGGCAGATCCTTCTCCTCCGGTGCTCCCCGGCCATGTGAGAGTGGGGTCCTAGCGAGGACCCCACAATCACATGGCCGGGTAGGCTGCCTCCTGCATTGCCAGCAGGGGGGCTGCCTGTAATGACAGGTGGTCCCCCTGCTGGCTGAAAATAAAATTAAAATAAAATTTATTGGTGTAAAAAAAAAATAATATATACTTAGATCATATGTATATATTATATATATATGATCTAAGTATATATATACACATATACATACACACACGTACACCGTCTAGGTGTATTTTACTATTAATATATATATAATTATATATATATATTAATATCAAATTACACGTAGACTGATACTGATTAAATATATAAATAATTATTGTTATATATATATTTATATATAATATAAAAAAAAATTAAATACGTTAAAAAATAAAAAAAAATAATTAAAAATAAATAATTAAAAAATATATAGATGTGTGTTATTTCGCTCTAACTGTATTGTGAAATATATATATATATATATATATATCAAAATACACGTAGAACGAAATAATATATATATATCTATATACATAAATATATACGTATATATCACTATATATATAGCTATATATAAATAAAAATATTTTTAAAAAATTATATAGATATATACATATATATACACATACGTATATATATACATATATTAATTCTACATATATATTTATGTAATATTTTTACATAATTAGGTATCTTAATTAATTACAATTAGCGGGACCTGCCTGACAACCCATGCCGAAAGTAAAGGGAATTTAATTTGCTAGCACTATATTTAACCCTATAACTTTCCAAGACACCATAAAAAACCTGTAAATATTGTAATATACCTACTTCCTCAGATTTCTGCTGAATTACACATAGAAGTGTTTCAAAAACAAAAATGTATTACACGATGATAATGCTGTGCAAAAAGGGAAGTTTTTTTGCATTTTCATGCACAAAACAGCACTTTACACGGACGATATTATTGTTGCGGATACTTTTTACTGTTTTGAACACAATAGTTTGTACTAGCGAAGTCTCCCGAGTACAACAGTAGCCCTCATGTACAGGTTTTATGGTGTTTTCAAAAGTTACAGCGTCAAATATAAGGCTTGCGTTTCATTTTTTTCACATTAAAATTTGGCAGATTGGTTAGGTTGCCTTTGAGACCCTATGGTAGCCCAAGATTGAAAATTACCCCTATGATGGCATACCATTTGCAATAGTAGACAACCCAAGGTATTGCAAACGGGGTATGTCCAGTCTTTTTTAGTCGCCACTTAGTCACAAACACTGGCCAAAATTGGTGGGTTTTGCATTTTTAACACACAAACAAATACTAACGCTAACTTTGGCCAGTGTTTGTGACCAAATGGCTACTAAAAAAGACTGGACATACCCCATTTGCAATACCTTGGGTTGTCTACTATTGCAAATGGTATGCCATTATGGGTGTAAATTTCATTCCTGGGCTACTATACAGTCTCAAAGGCAACGTAACCAATCTGGCGAATTTCAATTTCAAATGTAACGTGCTATATTTGACCCTGTAACTTCCCAAAACGCCATAAAACCTGTACATAGAGGGTACTGTTTTACACGTGAGACTTTGCTGAATACAAATATGTGTATTTTATTGCAGTAAAAGCAAACAGTATTATGACATTGACCGTTAAAATGTCATGTAGAACTAAAAAAATAAAAAAAATCTTATTTTCTCCCATTTTTTTCATATTAAATTATGTTTCATAGCTAAATATTTGATATTAAATGAAAGCCCTGTTTCCCCTGAATAAAATGATATATAATAAGGGTGGGTGCATTTACTATGAAAGAGGTGAATTACGGTTGGACAGACATGTAGCGCAAATGCCAGGTTTTGTTTACATTTTTTTGGTTCACAACGTGTACATTTGGCTCCGTCCTTAAGGGGTTAATGAATTCAAAGTTGGCCACATATAATAGCAATTAAATAATTTTACTATGCTCAGTCCTACAGCCAATAGGCAGTTATATAGGCAAATATTCAGCCATACTTGAAATGAAACAGAAAATCAACTGCCTGGGGAAAAAAAAGACATGAAGTATAATTGTATTTATGCATTTAAGGTTATGTATAAATTTGGTTATTTATTTTTTTCTGCTTTAGTTAAAAACAAAAAAAAATGTGATTTAACTTTTTTTTTTACTTAATGTATATAACAGTCACAATAATAGATTAAAAGGGAATGTTAACTTGTACAGGAAATTCACTAACAAAGAGCATTTAAAGTTAATTTAAAGTGAATTTCAAATTGGAGGTGAAAGTAGCTGAAGTGGCAACAAAGCTTACTTGGTGATTTTTTTCCAGTTTTCGAGCCTTAATTTTTAAATTTACTTTAAATTCGCCTTGTGTTTTTACTTTAATGAAAAGACATAAATATAGTCCCAAATACCATTTTTGGTTGTAAAGATTTGAAAAAGTATATATATTTTTTTTTTATTCGTTGTATAGATATTATATCCTTATATTGCTAGTACAGAGCAGAGCAATCAAAGTGCAGCCTTAATAATAACTAGTTTAATAACCAAATCTCTGGATCATATCCAAGTATTTTCCTCGTACAATAGCCAAAAGGCTTACCTATTCTGGTGTTATCATAAAAGATGATGATTAGGAATCATCACAAAAGATCAATCAAGACTCTAACTATGTTGATATGATCATGATCAACAACATTAATTAGGTGTACTTCAGGAACTACTTAATATTTAAAATATAAAAAAGTGGTGATCTAAAACATCCAATGCTTATTGACCACTGTCAGAATATAGTGATCAATTACATCCACATTGTGAGCAATTTTTAAGATCATATAGATCCATAATTGCCCCCCAAGCCCCAATTGGTTCCTAAAACCAATCATGATAAATTGATATAAAGTGAAGGTTTGCAATTTTGCTTTTAGAATATTCAATTTCTGATATTTATACACATTAGTAAAATAACTCACTATCTGCCACAAAGAGTGAATTAAGCAGTACTAGACATCCTGTAATGAATCTAAAACTGGCATTTTGCTATAACAGTGGGACATACAATACTATAATACCTACCTACAGACTCATATAAAACAGTCCAGGATAGATAACCTTTAATTCACCTCCATCTCGAAATATGATCCTAAAACCTTTTACAGTCTGTCAATCAACAGCTTGTCTGTCTCTGTCTAATAACCTTCTCTCATACAATGAACCCTGTTTGTTACCTTTCTAGTTGTTATTCCCTTAAGCCATTTGGAGGCCAGTAAAAATTCACCTTTGGTATGCCCATTCACCAATGCCATTTCCCATTTAATTACTTCCTAGCCAGATATAATGAAAAGAAACAACACTATATGTATATTGTTCTGGTGATCATCTACTAGGGATGGCTAAATGAGGCATTGTGTATGTTTGTGAACATGATGATCGGCCATCTTTTGAAATCCACAAGCATCTACAGTTCTAATGTTAGCCATCAATGCATAACAGACATCCCATGTCTTTCGGTAGGTCCGGGAGACTCCCGCATATTTAATGCGGCTCCCTGACACCCACATACCAAGTGTATCCCAGAAATCACACACACAATCTAACATGCGTGTGTCTGTGCCAGTGTGTATCTGTGTATTTGCGCCAGTGTGTGTATCTGGTGAGTGTGTATGTGTCAGTGCATGTATCTGTGTGTCAAGTTGTCTTTTTTTGCCAGTGTGTGCATCCAGTGGCATACTAAGGGGGGAGGGGCGGAGGGGGCGGTCCACCCCGGGTGCCACCAGGGTGGGAGGTGCCATGACCAGGAGCGCCGGCCCCCCCATGCTGCAGCCGCCCGAGCGCTCAGTAGAGAGCCTCAGGCGGCTGCAGCTTTGCCCGGGCGCAGCCTGAGGAGAGGGGCTGACAGGAGGGAAGCGCTCAGTGCTCCCTCCTGTCACTCCCTCTGTTGTAGGGTGGCCGAGCCCTCTATTGGTCCACAAGGCCAGTACACCAGTTCCTGCACCCTCAAAATGGACCAACAGGAAGTGCAGGCCATGTGGAAAGAAATTAGGAGAGGTGGGTGGGGGGAGAAAGAAATTAGAGGGGAGGTGGGGGGAAGAAAGAAATTAGGGAGGAGGTGGGGGGGCCATAGAAAGAAATTAGGAGGAGGTGGGGGAAGAAAGAAATTAGGTGGGGGGAAGAAAGAAATTAGGAGGAGGTGGGGGGGAAGAAAGAAATTAGGAGGAGGGGGGAAGAAAGAAAGATTAGGAGGTGTGGAGAAAGAAAGATTGGGAGGAGGGGGGGAGGAAAGAAATTAGGGAGGAGGTGGGGAGAAAGGGGGAGAAAGAAATTAGGAGGAGGTGGGGGGAAGAAAGAAATTAGGAGGAGGGGGGAAGAAAGAAAGATTAGGAGGAGGGGGGAAGAAAGAAAGAAAGATTGGGAGGAGGGGGGATAAAGAAAGAAAGATTGGGAGGAGGGGGGATAAAGAAAGATTGGGAGGAGGGGGGGAGGTTGACATTCATCACACACACATACACACAATGCACCCCTTGCACACAGAAAAACACACAATGTATTACACACACAGACACACATACACAAGCAATGCAACCGTTACACACAATGCATCCCTTACACACGCAGAAACACACAATGCATTCATTACATACACTCAATGCACCCCTTACACACATTCAATGCATCCCGTACATACACAGAAACACACCTTGCAGCCCTTACACATACAAACACAATTTCACACAATGCATTCCTTACACACATATCAGGACATCCCCTACACACTCCACCCCCTGTGAACAAACTCATTGGTGGAACATGAAGGTGGACCCTGGGACCCAGACCTTAAGCTGTGTAAAGGGCCCCCAAAAAATGGAGCTGCTTCCCGTTCTCCCAGAACATTGATTTTTGTGACCACAGTTACAAGCCGCCTCCAGAGAGCCTGTTCTACACCAGACCAGACTGCAGCTAGAGCCCATCATCATCCTCATCTGGTTGTAAGTAGGCAAACTAGTATATTATTCGTGGCACTAAGCTCTAATTTACCTCACATTAAAGAAACACTATAGTCCCCAGAACCACTGCAGCTTAATGTAGTGGTTCTGGTGTCTATAGCCTGTCCCTACGGCGGCACTGCAGCACTGGCGTTAGTTAACATGGCAAATCATATGGGTGGGGCATTGTGATGTCACATGGGGGGGGGGGCGGCAAACTTAACTTTTGCCTAGGGCTGCAAAAATCCTTGGAGGGGGCTGTGTGAGCTGTGGCCGCACAGTGCCCCATGGTAGTTAAGGTGCCGTGCGGCCAGTACAGCTCACACAAGCAAACAGCTGATAAACTGGCCGCACGGAGGAAAAGTGGGGCGGAGCCAAACTGGCACTGGGGGTGGGGCTTAATATGGCCCTTACCAACTGTTGTTAGGAGGTGCAGCAAGATGGAATCTCTGCTTCTCCACAGGCTTCAGAGAAGGACTTCAGGGAATCCAGTCCTCCTCCATCCCACTGTCTGTAAGTAAGAGTGTGTGTCTGTGTGTGTATGAGACTGTCTGTGTGTAACTGTCTGCCTGTAACTGTGTGTGTGCGTGTGACTGTCGGCCTGTAACTGTGTGTGACTGTCTGCCTGTAACTGAGTGTGTGACTGTCTGCCTGTAAATGTGTGTGTGGGGCTGCAGGGATTTTGTAGAAGGGGGTGGGGGTTTTGTATTGGGACAGGAGTCTTTATAAGGGGGATAAGCAGGGGATTTGTGGAAGGGGGATGTGGGGGTTTTGTAGACGGCGCAGTACAGGATTTGTAGAAGGGGCAGGACAGAGGTTTTGTAGGAGGGGAGGGGCAGGACAAGGGTTTTGTAGGAGGGGCTGACAGCGGTTTTGCAAAGTTTACAAATTGTAAAAAAAAAAAAAGAAAGAAAACCATTAACATTTTTCACAGATTTTTTTTTTTTGGGGGGGGTGCCAAGCACAGGATCCGCCCCGGGTGCCAAATGCTCTAGGTACGCCCCTGTGTGCATCTGTATGTCAAGTTGTGTATATGTCAGTGTGTGTGTTACTGTGTCAAGGTGTATGCATGTGTCTGTGTGTTAATAGTGTGTGTAAATAGTCGTAATATGTTGTGTGTGACTGTGTGTAGGGACCTGCGTGGGGGGGACGTGTGGTGGCACGTGGTGGGGAGGGGGCATGTGGGGGTGTACAGGGAGTGGGAGGCATGTAGGGTGCTCATTATATTATATTATGTGTTATCATACCAATAAATTGTAACACACTAAGTGACTTTAATAAAGCGACTATGGTCACTTTATAAAAGGGATACTATAATCACCAAAACAATGTCTTAATGAAGTGGTTTTGGTATATAGATTGTGCCCCTGCAGTCTCACTGCTCAATTCTATGTAATTTAGGAGTTGAGGTAAATATTTTTTTATGCAACCATAGCCACAATTCTTTTGCCTGAGACTCACACAGCCTCCCTACTGCCCTCCCCTCCCCCAAAAAGAGTCTACACTTTTTTATCTTCCCTTATTACACAGTGTGTTGAATTTAGAATTTATGATATTATGGTCTGTTAATAGCCATCTAGAGCCTTCAACTACCTTCTTTGTGTGACTAAAGTTCAATTAACAGAGCAGGAGATTCTAACTTCTAAAGTAATCACACTGTGCTGTAAGATATGATTGAAAATGTATTTGCCTTTTTATTTTGGCTGTGTGAGTCTCAGTCAGGGGAGGTATGGCTAGGGTTCCACCAGCTCATAACCTGTACCTTCATTTATAGTTTATACCAAAAGTGCATGACTAGCCTGATATCTTGTGTCAAGCAGGTCACTGGAGTAAAGTGGAGTCAATGCCATGTTGAAAATATATATACATGTTACATAATTTTGTTAAATATAGCAATCTTAGAAAATGCTACATGTTTCATTTCGTAAATAATGCATTACATGTATTTTTGTGGTATCTTTGTTACTGTCACCCACACTTGGCACTCACAGAACATTTTTTATTACAACACCATTATAACACGAGAACTTAAAATTTAGAGTTACTCACCACTGCAACCCTGGAGGATCTATTCTAAGGCCTAACAACTGCCTCACTTTCAGAGGGAAGAGTCCCTATTTTAGGGAGCTCTCCAAATTTAGTTCCTGCATCTGGGGAAACCTGTCTAGCGGCAGTACAGTGTGACCACATCATTAGTGAGCATATTGTGCTACAAGGTGGGCACTAGGACCATGCACAAAGTGCTCCATCCACACTATTTTTAGGAAGCACAGGCTGCCTGCCAATCAAGTAAGCCAGCCCACCATGCAAGAAGAACTGTTTCAGTGCTCTCTGCTGGGTCCTAATGCCCTGAGCATAGCATAAGTGCATCTACTAATTAGCTTGCACTATCCTTGTTGGGGACAGTTAACTGGTGTCCCGAAAAGCGGGACACAAAGGAATAAAGTTGGGACGACGGGACCCGAAAATATGGACTGTGTGACCGGAATTGGGATGGTTGGGACGCCTAACCATTTATAACATTGTGCGCCATACTCTTTTTGAACACGTCATAGTGGTGACATAGTACCACAGCACTTAAGTTTGATCCCTGATAGTTTGACCAGCACATGCAGCAGTACACAGGAGAAAAAGCACAATAGCAAACCAGATGTCACTCTGTACAGTTTATAAAGGATTATTTTAATGAAACATTGCAATTTTTACAACCCATCTAAGCTGCACTACAAAAAATATTTTTAAAAAAACCTACACCCTCATGAGCTTGTTAAAGGAAAGGCAGTAACACAGCAAATGATAGATGAAATGTAGGCTTTTTAGTGTTTATAACACAATGCTGCTGCACAGACATTGTGGCTCCTATTAAACAGTGTAGGGAGACATTATATTGTTCTAAATAAGGACATGCTACATGTTAAAATTATGGATAGAGGTATGTGGTAAATAACAAGCCATGCTCTGCTTTTCACTATTTGGAATAAAAGTAAACTTGCGTAACATGCTGTTTAGTAAAGTTTGGTATCAATGTAAGCACACCTTTCTCCACAGATCATGATACGCACGGCCAAATGCCACCACTGACTAAAAGTGTAATTCAAATTGAATTTCAATTTTAAGTCAAAACAGTCAGACTGGAAAAGAAAGTTACATTTGTTTTCAGTTTGGTATTTTTGGCATAAAATTTTAATTCACTTGGAATTCTCTTGAAATTTCAACTAATTCGCACTTTCGTGAATAGCACTAAGTCCTCGGCTCTGGACTCGAGAGGTGTGAAAGCTATATTAAAACTTTGTCCACTACTCACACATCTTCCCACCAACATTTTGATCATTATCTAAGCACTCCAAGTAAATCCTAACCAATTAATTACATAACCTGATTTACTGAAGGTGCACTCTAAACACCATAGCTACTACAGTTTTTTGTAGTAGTGTGTGTATGGGGGGCGGTTTATGTGTGTTTGTGGGACAGTGAATGTGTGGGTGGGGGCAGTGTGTGTATGTGTGTATGGGGGGCAGTATGTGTATGTGTATGGTGTGTGTGGGGCAGTGTGTGTATGCAGTGTGTGTGTGGAGGGACAGTGTATATATGGGTGGGCAGTGTATGTGTGTGGGGTGTGTGTGTATGGGGCAGTGTATATGTGTGTGGGGCAGTGTGTGTGTATGTGGGGAAGTGTGTGTATGGGGTGTGTGAATGTGTATGGTGTGTGGCAGTGTGTGTATGGGGGGCAGTATGTATGGGGGCGTATGTGAATGTGTATGTGTGTTGTGGGACAGTGTGTGTATGGGTGGGCATTGTATATGTGTGTGGGGGCAGTGTGTGTATGGGGACAGTGTATGTGTGTGTGGGCAGCGTGTGTATGGGGGTGTATATGTGTGTGGGCAGTGTGTGTGTATGTGGGGTGTGTGTGTGTGGGGCAGTGTGTGTGGCAGTGGGTATGGGGGCTTATGTGTGTATGTGGGGGCAGTGTATGTGTATGTGGGGGCAGTGTATGTATGGGGGGGCATTGTATGAGTGGGGGGTAGTGTGTGAATGTGTGGTGAGGAAGGTAGGGGGTCTTTTTATATATTTTTTTAAATAAAAATAAATAAATTTATGTCCCCCCCTGCCTTCTTACTGAGGGAGTAGGGGGGACATTTCTCGATCAATCGTGGTCCGTGGAGAATCCCTGGTGGTCGCAGTGCTGAGAGTGAACTCTAGTCCGCAGCTCCAGGGCTAGAGTTCACTCTCCCGAGATCTGGAGCATTGCTGTGTTAACCGCGGCAATGCTCTGTGCTCGCGAGAGAAGGACCCGGAGGAGCTGCAGGCTGAGCTCCTGGGTCCTCTCTCCCTCCCTCCCTCCCCTGCCGACTGCCAGCATAGTGCCTGCGGACCGGGGAGGGAGATCACTGATCTCCCCTCCGGTCCATGAAGGTACATTGAAGGGCTGGCGCTTGGACAGTGCCAGCCCTGCATTAACCGTCAGGAAGAGCCTCGGCCAGTGGGTTCACTGCATACAGAATTCAATATTCATCCTTGCAATGTTAATGTTGCACTCCACCTTTAGCATCCACAAAAATGCTTGCAATTTTACTACTGTTAACAGGAAGTTTTTCCAAACATCTGAAATATGTAGATGCATAGCCTACCATTCATGCCTATTGCATTCTTTATAATTTGTAGTAAATGTCAAAGTCGTTTTAAACACGAGAATGTATGTCTTTTAACCTATTAAAGATGTGTAGCTTATGTAAAATTATTTTAAGATGAAACAGAAAACATCTTTTTTGTTCTGTATACATTCAAATTAATGTTTGCTATATAAAATGCTGTATTTTCTAAGTTTATGTAGCTAAAGTCTTGTTTAAAATTGAATGTTTTGCAGAATCAAAGGAAACTTCTTGCAGCATTTTCCATAAAGATAATAAAATCTCTTCGATGACATTAAATTGTCTTAGAAGTGTGAAATGTGAACAAATCTGCCATAATTGAGGGCAGAATGTCGTGAAAGTCTATAAAAAAAAGAGCTGTGTTCATTAGCAAACCCTATTAAAAACTGCATTAAATGCATGGGAATTGTGAAGATAATGGGATGTTTGTCACAACAGTAGATAAAAATAATCTTTTGCTTGATAGTTCATTGACTAAGAAATGCTTTTTAAGACAACACCTACACTTATAACCTTTCCACCAATACATTAAGAACCCTTTTTTCAAAGATGCATTCAGTGTCACAATTACAATTAAAAATACAAAAAGAAAAAAGAAAAAGATGTTTAAAGTAGGAAATAAAGATTTTCACCGGAACAAAGCAGAATACATTTTGAAAACACAAGCGTCTATAATTAAAATTACACTATGTTTCCCTGTCATAATTATATTTATTTATCACTATTGCTGGTACTCGTTTTACCATAAAACAAGCACTTAGGAGCATTTAATATATCGTTAGAATCTACTGTGTTGATAGATTTCATTGCTTTTAATCAAAGAGCTGGACAGACAAACACAAACATACCATTTAGATGGCCTTATGATATTGATCACAGGTTGCGTGCATTCACCCTTCCCATCATCCCCCTCCCGACGTGTCAATTTCATCCATATGCTAGCGATACAGCTTGGGTTGTCCTATAGTATATGTAGCACATACGTATGAGCTGTAAAACAAAACAATACATGTAAACAGTTGTAATTAAGCAATTAGTTATACTGACTATCAGGGCCGGACTGGCATACCGGGATACTGGGAAATTTCCTGGTGGGCAGACAGCCCTAATCATCATGCTACAGCAATTTAAATGATTTTCCCCTCGGACTGTGCCAGCCTGTGGCAGTCCAGGGGGAGTAATGAGGGAGGAGCTGGGGGCTGGTGTGGCCACAATTAGGCTGCTGGCGGCCAGAGGGAGACATGTCAGTATCCCTTCACAATGCTCAGCAATTCCGGCTACATGCTCCGCCTCTGCACACAAGCCCCACCTCCTGAACATAGCCCCACCTCCTGCACATAGGTCCCGCCCCCAAACACATTGCTGACCTTGCTGGAAGGAAGAGGCCACAAAATGGCAACTTCACCCACCAGTGCCAGGTAAGCTTCAGCCATGACAGTGATTGTGTGTGTGTGTGTTTGTGCCTGCTAGTGAGTGAGCTTTTGTGTATGTATGTGTGCATGCGCCTGCTCGTGAGGGACCTTGTGTGTGTGTGTGCACCTGCTAGTGAGTGAGTGTGTGTGTTCCTTTCTCATGAGTGAGCTTGTGTGTGTGTGTGTGTGCCTGCTAGTGATTGAGCTTGTATGTATGTGTCAGTAAACTTGTTTGTGATGAGCATGTGTGTGTGTCAGGGAGCTTTTCTGTAGGGAGCATGTGTGTGTCAATGAACGTCTCTATGATGAGCATGTGTGTGCCAGTGAGCTTTTCTGTAGGGAACATGTGTGTGTCAGTGAGCTTTTCTGTAGGGAGCATGCATGTGTCAACGAGCTTTTCTATAGGGAGCATGTGTTTGTCAGTGAACTTTTCTATATGGAGCATGTGTCAACAAGCTTTTCTGTAGTGAACATTTGTGTTAGTGAGCTTGTCTGTAGGAAGCATGTGTGTTTCAGTGAGCTTGTCTGTAGTGAGCATGTGTGTGTGAGACTGTCTGTAGTGAGCATGTGTGTGTCAGTGAGCGTGTGTGTGTGTGTGTATGACAGTGAGCTTGTCTATAGTAAGCTTGTGCATGTCAGAGTTTGTCTGTACTACGTTTGTGTGTATACCATTAAGCTTGTCTGTGTGTGTCAGTGGGATTGTCTGTCAGTGAACCTATTTGTGTGCATATGTGAGCTTGTGTTTTTATGTCAATGAGCTTATGTATATCAGTGAGATTGTTTGTCTATCAGGCTGTGTATCAATGAGCTTGTGTGTGTCAGTGAGGTTGTCTGTGTCTGCATGTGAGTATGCTTACTGTATAATTAAATGTTTTACTCTTAAAGGATCAGTATTTTATATTAATACATATAACATGTGACAATACATTGTGCAATGATTTATGGGGCTAGCATATTTTTTTTTTCCAGGGCTGCTTTGTATCCCCAGTCCGGCCCTGCTGACTATGGCTTTGTTAATTCCTGCCTACCCAGAAAGTGTGGGCAATGTGTGTGGGGGGACATACAAACAGAAATTAACAGAGACTTTAAAAAGTATTGCTTAGCATATTGAATGAATATACTGAAGAAAATCCCTCTGGCTATATCCCAAAGCACATTTGCTACAAATATACTACAGCACACATCGCAGTAACCACACACATTAATACTGACTCCAACGTATCTAGTCTGTAGGACTTGAAATAAACAGATTTTATTAATAAAAATCATTTCAGTATGTGAAGAAGTTCATTTTTAAAGACTATTTGAGAGTGTACGATTGTTAGCATGCCAACTTCTTTCATTGCATTGATTATTTTAGTTTTGAGGTCAGTTGATACAATATTAGAGACGAAAAGAGTCTACTAAAAATTAAGTATATTTCTATTTTTTTAATGTTCATGCCAGTAGACATCAAGGAGGGACCTATATGCCAAAACGTTCTAAGTTTATAATCCATATTTTTCCACTGTGTTTTAACATTGTAAAAACATGAGAAGTCTGTTTAACATATCATTAAATATTTATTTACATTCAGAAGGTGATCTAAGGAGCTACTTAAACGGTATTTAAAGCAAAGAAATATGCCAAAGAAATTAAAAGTTAAATTATTTTATATATATTTTTTTTATTATTATTTTGATTTTTTTAACCTCATAGTTGACCCTTATGTAATCCCCAATCTTTGTAAAGCACCCTGTCCTTATACACTTTCTAAAATTATGTAAATTTTATAAATAATGCCAAGCTTAATGCATCAAATATTAGAATCAAGTATTTAAAAAATAAGTTGAAAGTCTCCTGGCAGTAAATGTGAGAAAATAAGGCAGTGAAATTTGTCTTTTGTTAAAAAAATAAATAAAAATAAATACAATCTTTGTTAAATATACATGTGGCCTAATTATTGCACCCTTTTAGTCAGCTCTGAGTCCTCCTACAATGCCTGATGAGGTTGGGATATACATGGCAATGGATATGAGACCATTCCTCCGTACAGAATCCTTTGAAGTTTGAGGTTGATGCTGGTGGACTCTCTTCTTCAGTTCATCTCATAGGTTTTCTATGGTGTTGCAAGTCAGGGGACTGGGATTGCCACAGGATTTTGTGGTCAGTAAATAATTTCTGTGTTGATTTTGATGTATGTTATGAATCATTGTCCTGCTGGAAGATCCAACCGTGGACCATTTTAAGCTTTCTGGAAGAGACAGCCAGGTGTTAATTTATCTGTTCATATATGCTAGAGTTCATGATGCTATATATTTTTTTTACAAACCTGTGATGTGTTTGCAAATGTTTGATATCCATGGCAACAGATTAATTTTGTGTATTTAAAAAAAATAAAAAGATCGAAAGGTTGAACAATAAAGACAATTTTCCACAGCCTTCTTTCATCAGATTTACCAAGGGTGCCTGTCATGCCAAAGCATGAGTTGGCATTTGATATATGTTATGAGTTGTTTTTGTACATGTTGGGATAACATTTGTAACGGCACCCTCAGCATAAAAGGGTTAAACCGCCGTTTAGAAGATCTTCCCCTTCCAGAGATACAGGCACAGCTACTGCAGAACACCAAGCTCCCGAACCGCATGTAAGGGAATGCTCCAAACTCCCGAACTGCATACAAAATAGCACTCCAAACTCCCGAACTGGAACCTTTAGCGGAGTTATCCGCTAAACAAAGATCAAAGTTAAGAGGTGTCAGCCATCCTAGAAATCTGGGTGGCTAATGTGAATTATATGCAAATGTATTATCTGATGCCAGCATGCACAACATGCTGTCGTCAGACAGCCAATGGCAGCACATTACCCCATTACCTAGTGAAAATTATTAATGCTCCCAGTCCCCACTGTTTATGTGCCTCCTTTTTATATTGTTCCTAGAGTCACCACTGCTTCAGGGGCCGGTTGTGCGCTGTGGTGCTTTAACGGTGCGACCAGGCTTCTGTAATAATGTAATGGCAGCCCTGGGGGAAGTGAAATTCAGTCACTTCCTCCCAGCTAACACTGTGACACGCAGGATGGAGGGCGGCACTGATTGGGAGAGAACTAGAGCCCAACTCCCAACAGCCTCAGGCAGCAGGTACGAAACAGGAGGATGCCATTGTGTATCTGTATGTGTGTCTGTGTAGTTGCATGTGTGTAAATGTGTGTCTCTGTATCTGTTTGTGACTGTGTGTCTGTATCTGCATGTGTGTCAGTGTGTGTATATATCTGCATACATCTCAGCATATTGCCAACACTACACACAAACACACCTCTGTATTAAAACATCACCATCATATATAACCACACCACTGCATCTCACCAACACTACACACAAATGCATGCCTGCATTAAAATGCCAACACTACATACAAACACACCCCTACATTCACTCACACTCCATACAAAAACATGCTTACATTGAAACACGCAAGCACTGCTCAATGCTACATACATAAAACAAAATTGTGGGTGTTTTTTACATTTTAAAGTGTGTGTGTGGGGGGTGGGGGGTGCCAAAATGAGGACCCGCCCCGGGTGCCATATGCTCTAGGTACGCCCAAGCTACTAGATAACCATCACCAGAGCTGGACATAGGGCATTGTAAAAGGTATTGGTGCATATGCTCTGACTTTGGGTTCTTCAAATGACAACATAATTTAAGAAAATATGGAGTGGGCAATAAACTGCCAGGCCAAACTCCTGTGATCCACCCAGGGGTCTGCCCACTTAGAAACAACTAGTTTTAAGGTATATATTGAGGATGTTGGACTATCCCGGGGGAGAGATTTCTTTTTTCAACAACTACTTGGAGACCTGTAACATCTGAATCTCCCAAAATAATTATATATAAGAGGTAAATCTATGTAAGGATTTCTTGTGTTTTCTCCTATTTTATGGACTGTTTTGCAATTTGTTATCTGTGTTTCTGTAGGTCATTTTTTCTGTATTTTTGTACCCAGCACTGTGAATCCTTTTTGTCAGATTAAATGTTTACTTAATCAGTTTGTAGTTTTAGCTCACTCTTCTGAGGTAAGCTCAGATAAACACGTTACCAAAAGGGTTAATTATATATGTCTGATCAGTAAATTAAGGTTGTGATAGAATAATTCTTCTGTGTGTGTCTGGTAACCTAATACGCCTGGATATAAAGTCTTGGTGGTGGCAGTAAAGTGTGTACTAGGGTGTTAGTGTAGAAGGAATTGCCGGGGTTAATTTAGTGTTTGATGAGACTAGCAACAGGTAACCAGGGGTCTGGTGTCATTAACCCTTTCACTTCCACACTCTCCCCACTGTCTTGGCTGGGCCAATTATGTGGAGGGCACAATAGAGCAAAGTACGATGGTTCATATAAATGCAGCTATTTTTTGCAAGTTATTAGTTAGTTAATCTACAGGAGATCCTCCAGCTTTCCATAAATAGCAACCACAGCATGCTCTATGTGCTCTATGATTACACTCTAACTCTGGCTGATAAATAGCAACCTGGACGAGATGGTGGGCTGAGTAGTTGCAAACTTAGGGAAAACTGAACTATACCAAACTGAAAGGCGAAGCTACTCTATATCTTTTTGAAGCTATTCCCCATTGTGGTCTCCCTGGAACTATGGGGTGAGGACCTCAGGAATCGCACAGTGGTCTTTCACACAGGCAACATGAGTGTTGTCCATGTGATCACCCGTGCGTTGTCATCCCCCCCCCTGGTGTTGGCACTGCTGGTTCTGCTCAGTTTGCAATTGAATGTGTGGGTTAAGGCATGTCATGTCCCGGGGATTGAGAACGTGGTAGCTGATGCTTTGTCTCGGTTGCATTGGGACCGTTTTCGGGAGTCAGCACCAGAAGCACAGTGGATCAATCAGAGTTGTCCAGCGTCCTTATGGAAGCTTGATTCGGAGGCCTGATGGGTTTGGTGACGGATTCATTGGCAGAGTCCTCTTGGAGGGTGTATCAGGCTGTATGGGGCCAATGGCTGTCAACGGCGGGCCATGAGGGGGGTGTCGTCGAAGTCCAGGCTGCTCGAGGCGACATTGTTATTTTTGGATGGGATGCTCAGGCGAGGTAGGTCTTGTCCTTCCTATTCCGATTTATGGGCTGGCACGACCTGACAAAATAATTTTGGGATTCAGAGGATTTGGGGATTTGGACACTTCGGAGGTGTCCGGATTGCCGTCACCCCATCCAAGCAGAAACTGTCGGCTTTGCCTGTTGTCTGAGCGTCGGGGGTTCGAGTCTCGACTCCTTTGGGTGTCAGGATACTAGTTGATCCAGCACGCAGAATTGTGTCACACCTGGGACTAAAGGTAACATCTTACTGGGCCTTAGAATGGCCGGACTTAACGTACCAGAGAATAGTCAGTAAACTTGCCGAGGTCAGGGACACAGAAGGTGACACAACGATGAGGGAAAGCCAAAAGTCAAGGATCCCAGAATACAGGGAAGTTAAAACGAAGCCAAAGTCAAAAACCAGAAATAAACACTCAGGAACTCTATCTCGGATAACCTACTAAGGGAAACCACAACAGGGCAATGAGGAGCAGTAAAAATGCGTTTAAATAAGACTTTTGACTCCAAAACGAGTGTGTGCGTCTCCCGCGTGATGTCACATGCACGCCGATGGGCAGATGTGAGGCTCTAAATTGGCGTTGATCCGCAGCGGCCGGCATCCACCAACATATTGCAGGAGTCAGGTATACTGACTCATGGCCACTGAGGGGCACTTCCGTTTTTGTCAGGGAGGCAATTACTTCAGATACCGCAAGGTGAGGATGAATATGTTACAATTGGTAGATGGGAATCTGGGCACATTAGGTCCTATGTTAGGCCTCATTTGTTGTAATGTTCTTCTCGTTGTAAGTTCAAGTCCCCATTATGTCTGGATAGTGAGGCATTCCTTCATATATTGGGCTGCTAGTCGAGTGGAAGAACGCACATATGGACGGAATTTGGGGTTTTCCACTGCCTCCCTTGGTAAACTCATTAGCTCCTTTGGCTTCCAATATCATTTCTATGCGGATGACCTGTCCTCTCCTGATCTCTCCCCGTCCCTCTTGACTAGTGCCTCTGACTGCCTCAACTGCTGTTTCTAATTGGATGGCTGCCCACTTCCTTAAACTAAATTTGACCAAAACTGAAATTCTGGTCTTTCCTCCCTCAAGTGTTGTTACTCCTGTGTCTGTCTCCCTCCAAGTCAATGGTGCTACCATCAGCTCCACCACGCAGGCTCGCTGCCTAGGTATTCTCTTTGACTCCTATCTCTCCTTCAAGCCTCATGTTCAATCTATCGCCAAATCCTGTCATTTCCATCTCAAAAACATTGCGTGCATCCGCCCCTACTTAACGCCAGATGCGACTAAGGTGTTGGTCCATTCCACTGTCCTTTCTCGCCTTGACTACTGTAATCCGCTTCTCAGTGGTCTTACATGCTCCCAACTAGTGCCGTTACAGTTGAATGCGGCGGCGAGGCTCATCTTCCTGTCCGCCTGCACCTCCCATGCCTCACCCTTCTGTCAGTCCCTACATTGGCTTCCTATAAAATATAGAGCTCAATTTAAAATTCTGGTTCTTGCTTTCAAATCTCTACATAATGCTGCTCCCACCTATCTATCCTCCCTTATACACAGGTATGTCCTGCCTAGGCCCTTACGTTCTGCTGAAGACTTACGTCTATCTTCTGTCCGTACTCCCACCTCTGATGCTCGCCTTCAAGATTTCTCGAGGGCTGCACCGTTCCTTTGGAACTCGCTTCCCTCCTCCGTTAGATGCTCACCCAGTCTCCACTCCTTTAAAAAATCGTTAAAAACCCACTTCTTCATAAAAGCGTATCAATTAAACTGCTAATAGCTCCTGACTGATTCCTCTTCTGCAACTGTCATTAGTCTAATACTATCCTTACCTTTTTGTGTCATTTTAGCCCACTCCCTCTAGCATGTAAGCTCATTGAGCAGGGCCCTCAACCCCTCTGTTCCTGTGTGTCCAACTTGTCTGGTTACAACTACATGTCTGTTCGTCCACCCATTGTAAAGCGCTGCGGAATTTGACAGCGCTCTATAAATATCATAATAATAATAATAATAATAATGGAGGGGCATTAGGGGTCTCCTATGGCAGCAGGTATATCTGGAGTGCGTTGCGCTGCGTAGATTTGTCTCGGGACCAGTTATTTTGGTTATTCACGCTGGCGGGTTAGGACAGTAGATTTTATTCACGCGATCAACATGACCTTGCTCTGTGTTTGTCACTTTTTCCAGGTCTCACAGTGGTTTGGTTGGAAGTGGTCCCCAGGCTGTGCTGGCGCACGTTGCCGCACACGCGTTGGAGAGAAGCCGGCGCAAGCTCAACATAACAAAATTTGTGTGGCGGCTGGGAGGCGTGGTGGTCAGACATGTGGAGTTGGAAGGCGACAACATAAATTTAATGCGCAGGGATGGGGTCCATCTCAACTTGATCGGGTTGGACATCTTTAACACGGCCTTCAGGCAGGGGTGAAGGCTGCGCTTTTTGCGGGAGGCGCAATGACAACAAGGGGTAGCAACTACCGTTGTCATTGCGGTGGCGGGAGCCCTGTCCCAGGTGTGACACAAGTCATAAGCGGAAGAAGGTGCCGAGGCTGCTTGGGAAGTCGCAGCCTGCCAGGAGCTGGTGGCAGGGGCAGGCTGCTCCGGCCTCACGGTTGAACGGGATAGATCTGTCTGTTGGTGAAGCATCCCAACAGCCGACAGTGGTGAATAGTTGCTGGCATTGATTAATTAATAAAGCTGTGTCCATTGCCCTTACCCAAAAGAACGAGGTCTGACGTGTCTTATTGGGCAAGGGGTGGGGGTTGTTTCTGGAGGGTAGTCAGCAGTCACGCAGAAGTAGAGCTCTGCATTTGCCCGTCTCACTTTAGGCTGAGGTTGCTGAGGTAACCTCCATGCAGCACTACCATGGCCTCCTGAAGCAGGATGGAGTAATGCTTCCACTAATACATTAGCCTTATCATTAAAGGTAGACCCAAAAGAATAATATGAAGTAAAAAAAGATACCTTTGCCCATATGAAATGCTTGGTGGGTCTGCTTGCAGCTTCAGGTGGACCCCTCCCACAACAGTAAAACTCTAATTCCAAGTAAACTCTTGAACAGCAAGTGTTTATTGTATAAGTAATTTATCCCCAAGACCAATTCTGATTATCATGCAGGTTGAGTAGAACTGTTCTGTAAATTGAGAGGACTGAGTGACTTTCAATTTACACATATCCTGTTTCACTGTGTAGGTGTGCAGTCCTGAATTTGGGGGGACAGTCTGTAATTAGGTGGTCCTGTTCCATGTCCTGTTCCAATTTAGTTACTTAGTTTCCCGCATTTGGGGACATCAAAAGCAGCACAGTGTGAGTGCACCGTTAGAAGCAAGGGCACTGGGACCCAGATAAGAGCACTTCAGCAGTGCTTTCTGCAAGGTTCTGCAGTTTGATGGTCTCCCAGACAGGCTTATTTAGTTCCTTAACCTGTATCTTTTCTGGGTAGACTTGCCCAATATAAGCGGTAAGTTGCATCACGGGTGCCCCGCCCTTACAGGGACGTCCACCCGTCCCAATCTCATACCTCTATGGGTATGTTTATGTGCAGCTCTATGCTGATCTGCTGTCCACTGGTTGGCACTCTCTTATGGGACAAGAGAGAGCTTAGCTCAAATTGTGCATAAATCCAATATAGCCATAAATATGGTAATATTTATATAGCTAGTCAGGAAACCACATTTCTGTCTGGTTGATTAATAGAAGTCAGAGATGGAGTTATATCCCTGTGAAAAAATATTAAATATATCTGATCTGTAAGTGTTTCAGGCTTAGAGTAAAACAAGAGTACTATGTTTTTTTTTTTTTGACAACCTGCTCAAAAACAGTTCAACTCTTTGCACCTCAAATTATACAGTAAGCTTTAATAGCTGTGCTGCTTAAAGTGCATTTTTAAATTAACTCTATAGCACACATAACAATTTGTTACGTGGCCACACTCATTTTTTACCTTCATCATATTCACCATAACAGCAGGTGGTAGAAGGCACATTAGGGTTCACAACATGCGTTTGCATTTAGTTCCCTGTGTCCATCTCCTCTACGACAGTTCTAATATGCATTCCACTCAAACTGGCACGCATTCCATTGAGAACTTGAGTTACAATTGGTACAAAAGGGTCCAACATTCTTGTATGCTGAAATCGGCACAGGCAACCCTTAGCATGACAACTACTTTGACTCACAGTTTTCCCTTCCATTTAGACAGCCCTGGATGATCATTTGTAATGCAGTCAAAAATAGCTGCAGTGCCGGAGGTTAGTCCTCACCACCCTAAATGTCAGCAGCAGATAGAGTGCAAGAAATATCCTTAACATGTGTAAGAATATTTGGATATTCATTGATACTGTGTTTTAGATGATCACAGTTTTTTGTCTAATTGGGTGAGGGGTTAAATTAATTAAAACTGTGCATTTATTTTGATAATAAAAAAAACAAATGAATATTGTGTAAAAAAATGTGTCTTCTAAAATGTTATTTCCTCTCTTTTTAATAATTCTATAATCTACTATTTTAAGAACAACACTAAATGATTGGAGGTCAGCTGTAAGACTGTACATAAGCAAACCTGATTTTTTTTTTTTCTTCTAGATTCATCATTGTGTTAATCCTATACAGACCATAATAGTAAATTGATTTTTTTTCAAGTACACAGAGATGATTGGGTTAAAACTGGGAGAAGTAATATCTTGTGCAATTATCGGATGCCTCTGAGTAACCATTTCCCTGAAGAGTTAAGTGGTACCTGGCATGATGTCATTTTCTTTCTTTAGTTATGTGATCACTATTACAGTGATCACATGACCCAGAAGCTCATGTTCATCAGCACAATTGGAAATAAAGAAGTATTTTTTCCCCATTGTGAGAGTGGCCCTGTAATCTCTTTGTGATCCACAGGAGACCAGAGCTGACTCAAAGTGGTCAGAGAAATTCACGAGGCATGGGGTCTATGATGTCCTTTGAAAAGTACAATGGACCCATTTTATTCATGTGCATATTATAGCACTGTTTATCAAAAAGCATTGATGCCAAATCCATAGTAAATCACATCATACATTACTGATTTCTAGAATTAAAAAAAGGAAAAGCATGCGATTTCATTCTAGTTGTTATGTCTGGGGAATATTCTGATAGCGATAAAGATGATAATTAAAACAAGTAATGTGGTACTTAGGCAGCACATGCGTCGCTATACTTTAAGGTACGAAAAATAGCTTCAGATATGTTATAAAACCTACTGTACTTTAAAGTATGTCCCTGGATGGATAAAAAAAAAAGCAACATATCAATGTTGAAATGCAAGGATATAATTTTAAAGCATCCACAATAAATAGAAATTGCATTTTATTAATTCACTACCACTTTGGTTAATTTACATTATTTATTTTTTCTAAAGAAAAGTGTAGCAAAATGTTCTGTAAAACAAATAGAATCCTATGATATGCTGTTAAAATGCTTATTATTCTATTGTCTTACCAAATTTTTTTTTAATAAATATTACGCGGGGTTAACTTTTTTTTATCAAGGATATTTGTAAGTACATCTAATAGGCAGGCTGTTGAGATTTATTCTATGCTGTCAGTAACCCTGCAGCCTTCATATGGGTGGGGCTGAATTAAGGGCTCCCCTGACTGAAAACTGTCTTCTTAGCTATAATTTATTGATTTTGAAATCGCTCTGGCTAGACCAGCAACCATGTGGCATGATTTTCAAAACGTACCTCATGCGGCTGACCACAATCTTTACCATCCCATGTGGTAACAAAATATTTTTAACATTCTGACCAAAGATGTTGCTAAATTCATAAAAGATTTCAGTCTTAAACCATGGCAAACCTCAAGAGAACTAAAATGGCTCTTCCATTAATACCTCCCACTGGAATTGAGCTGCTCGTAAATCATATGGAGATTTCATGAGCAAAGGCATTATGATGTATTATTTGTTTTTTATATTATGTATTGTTTACTTTAAGTCAGTTTATTATCTGGTCCTCTTCTACATTAATAATAGGAATGCAATTTGAGCGCTCAGTATAGCAGACAGACTTAGCCATCTCAAATATTTTAAAATAAAAGATTCATGGCATCTACCTCATCCATATTGTTGTAAATTACAATCTGATGTGGGTAACAGATTGGTAATGGTTCCTGACAAAACAGTAACCTTCCCACAGACTTAAGTTTAGAAATTGCTATTCAGTGAGCAAAGTAAATCCTTACTCTAAACCAAGAGAATCCAGCCCACAATACTAAACTTTTACTGAGATCTAGGTTACAATTCACATCATTTGAGTACATACTGTATAGGTGCAGTGCCTCATGAGCAGAATCCAAACAGCTTAGCTTTTATAGGTTTCGTGCCAGACCATAATGTATCATCAAAGACCAGGGAGTACTTAAAGGGATACTATAGTGCCAGGAATACGAAGCTGCATTCCAGGCACTTATAGCTCCTTATGCCTCCCTCTTCCCATGCTCCCCCCACCCATCGCAGTGAATTAAGGCTTAAAAACCCTGTATTTACTTAACTGATTCCAGAGCTGATATCCCTTAGTGCTGGGTCGCGACTCCGCCTCCTCTGGCGTCCCTGGACGAGCAGGCACTGTGCATAATGTGCATGCGTGGCGAGTGCCGCGCACATTAGGCCTCCCCATAGGAAAGGAATATAGCATGCTTTCCTATTATTCTTATTATTATTATGATATTTATAGAGCGCCGTCAAATTCCGCAGCGCTTTACAATGGGTGCATGAACAGACATGTAGTTGTAACCAGACAAGTTGGACACACAGGAACAGAGGGGTTGAGGGCCCTGCTCAATGAGCTTACATGCTAGAGGGAGTGGGGTAAAATGACACAAAAAGGTAAGGATAGTATTAGACTAGTGACAGTTGTAGAAGAGGAATCAGTCAGGAGCTATTAACAGTTTAATTGATACGCTTTTATGAAGAAGTGGGTTTTTAACGATTTTTTGAAGGAGTGGAGACTGGGTGAGCATCTAACGGAGGAGGGAAGCGAGTTCCACAGGAACGGTGCAGCCCTCGAGAAATCTTGAAGGCGAGCATCAGAGGTGGGAGTACGGACAGAAGATAGACGTAAGTCTTCAGCAGATCGTAAGGGCCTAGACGGGACATACTTGTGTATAAGGGAGGATAGATAGGTGGGAGCAGCATTATGTAGAGATTTGAAAGCAAGAACCAGAATTTTAAATTGAGCTCTATATTTTATAGGAAGCCAATGTAGGGACTGACAGAAGGGTGAGTCATGGGAGGTGCGGGCGGACAGGAAGATGAGCCTCGTCGCCGCATTCATTATGGACTATGGGGAAATGCAGAGCAAAAAAGTCTGGTAACATCCAGGAAGCGCTTCCAGTGGCTGAGGCAGATTTAGTGCTGCAATGTAAACATCGCAGCACTAAGTGCAATGGGGATAGTGCTACCAGACCACTTTAATGAACTGAAGTGGTCTGGTTGCCTATAGTGTCCCTTTAAGGTTCAGTTTAGGTGGATGTAAAGCAGCTTACTGTTATTATCAGTTATATGTTAACATAATACATGTACAATTAAATAAGCAACTATTACAAGGGTGGCAATTAGGAACAAGAAGCAATGAGGGCCCTGCTAAAACACATTTACAATGTATAATCACACAAAAGGTAAAATGCAAGGAAGATAGATAACTTGGGTTGAAACCAATATAGTGCTTATTAAATTATATGAGATACAACATTTTGAAGAAAACGTGATGGAATATGAATGATACAGATAAGAGGGAATGTGAGCTATAGGGAGGAAGGAAATAAAATGGTAACTACATTTCCCTAACTAGTGTTGTTTATTTTATTAAATTTTTTAAAGAACTGTACATTAAGAGAAAGTCAAGCAGGACCAGATGTTATTAGTAGTAGTATTTATAAATCGCCAACATTGAACGGCGCTGTACATCTGTGGACAAAGGGAGTACAATTTACACAGATCAGTACAAAAGGTAAAGAGGGACCTGCCCAGTAGCTAAAATCACTCTAAATTTTCTGTTAGCTAGGTCTGTTGATTGAGGCCTTAAAGTTGCAGTGAGAGGTGAGAATCACAGCCAAATTAAAGTTGCCCAGGGCCTTATGTAGGGAGCAGATCACTAGCAGAGAAGAGCAGCTGGATAGATTATATTTGCTGATCAATGCGGATGTGAACATTGACTCACAGTTATAGTGAGCTTTGTAGGCGAACACTAGCATGTCAAATTGAATCTCCAATTGGATGGTTGTGTAACGAGTGAGAAAGGGTGAGATGGGGAAAGTTATGGCAATCATTATAGACTAAAGGGGGTAATGTGACCCTGCAAACACAGATGAAAAATGATTTGCAGCAATCAATGTAATCATCAATCAGTACAAAAGCGTGTTAGTGTCACATCCTGCTCTGTTCATTCTGTGGAGATGTCTGGCCTTGGCTTCTGGTATCCAGTACTCTTTTTACAATTCTTGTTTAGTTTTTCTTGGTTTTTCTGGTTTTCTAGTCTATGTCTGGTTTTCTTTATTGCTGGGATTTCTGGGTTCATTCCTGTAATCCATCCCTGGGTTTCCCAGTCTCCAGGTTTCCTTTAAATGTTTGTTTTATGTTGCCACACCTGTTTGTTTTCCATCGTTCCCTTTGTTTCAGAGTTCCTGCAGGCAGCTGCTCAAGGCTTCTGCCCTTTCTTGCAGGTAAGCGCTATATATGTCTTCTTTGGTTGTTTTGGCTAACATTAGGCAGTTTAGGACCTGCCAGATTTGGGGTACATTGGCGTTGTTGGCAGGCTTAAGCAATGTATGATCATATAATGTGACTAAATCCCCATGATTTTCATATTTAGTGCTTAGTTATTTCTCCTCTGGTTTTGCCTCCTATCTTATCTTGTCTTGTTTTAGTTTGTATACCCAGTCCATGTACAGTCAGTCATGCCCATGTAATGTTCGTGTTTCCCTCGTGTCTTGTGTACATATTCTGGGTTTAGCTTCAAATCCTTCTCTGGTTCTGGGTTCTCCTAGTTTTGTCTTGTTTTCATGTATGGTGCCTATCTCTAGTCTTGCCTTGTTTCTGTACTGGATACATTCTTGCTGCAGAGTCTCCCTATTCAGTTCCTGGGAGGTCTGTTTACTTCCTAGCTTTAAGTTCCTGGGATCCGCTGTAGCTGCATCAGGGTTCTGGTATGTGGCCGCACAAACGCTCTTGATCAACACCAGTGGGCGTGTGGTTGTCCTGCACCAGGCCCTGATAGTCCACTTCCGTACTGTCACCCGTGACAGTTAGCTGTATATAGTGCTGAAAATCGACAAATACAAGCTAGGTTTTAATGTGAAAGCTGCAAAATTTGGATATTGAATGTATGTAGGGAGCAAAAGATTGGTTAATGAAAACAAAATAAAAAAGCTCCAATCAGGTAAGTATGCAAGTTAGTGTTAGTAGGAAAAGTTGTGTTTGTCTATGCAGTTAACGGAACACTATAGTGCCTGGAATACAAACATGTATTTCTGATACTATAGTTACGGTAAAGCTGTTTAAGTTCTTGGGCTTGATCCGATTGTGTAGAAAAGGTGTTTCTATACACCTGTTCTCCTCACCACAGCTGGCTCAACCTCACTCCGCCTCCATGGTCATCAATCAAAAGCCTGCAGGGACAAGCTATAGACCAGCGGTTCCCAAACTATGTGCCGGGCACACAGGGGAGCGGCAAGATATTTTTCAGGTGCTATGATGATAGCATCGGGAACTGTGCCTCCCTCTCCCCTGCCGGCTCTGCAGGACCAGAGGGGAGATCAGAGATCTCCCTCTCTAGCCAGCTAGCACTGTAATGCTGGCAGGGGAGGGAGTACCCGGGGGAGCTCTAACCTGCAGCTCTGCCAGGTTCTCCTCTCGCAAACTTGGACCACCACGGATTGCAGGAAATGTCCCTCCTCCGAGGCAAGCAGGGAGGGGGAATATGAAAAGTATTATTTTTATCTAAAAATATATATATATTCATGAATTTGCCACCCCCACAGACCCCACACCTCACAATAACTGCCCCCACACACAAACACATTACCCCCATACACACACTGCCCTCCATACATACAATTACCCCTCCATACACACACACTGCCCCCTACACACACACTGCCCCTCCATATACAGAAACTGTCCCCCTCACACACTGTACCCCTCACTAACTGCCCACACACACATTGTACCCCTCAAACAACCTGCCCCCTCACACACTGTACCACTCACAAACACACTGTACCCCTCATGCAACCTGCCCCCACACTCACACTGCCCCCCCCACACACACTGTACCCCTCATGCACAAGCTGCCCCACATTCACAGACACTACACCCCTCCCATACATGCACATTGCACCCTCTCACACACATCCCTCACACACACACTCCACCATTCTCACACACACACACACACACACTGCACACCTCACACACACTACTGCCCCTATCCCCTTCTACTATCCCTATTCCGGCGGATCCTAGGTAAGTTATCAAACTGTTCTTAAACAGTTTAACTACTTACTCTGGGAGGGCACTACGGCACTACTGGCAGCATAACCACTAGGTTTTTGATCTGGCTTGAACAGCAAGCATTTCTGACAAACAGGGGCCCAGTATATGCCGCTGCATTGTACATGTATACAACCTAAAAAGATTTTGACTTGGGGCTCCTTGGAAAAATATTAAAATATTAAGGGCGCCTTGAACCTAAAAGGTTTGGGAACCACTGCAGTGGTTCTGGTGACTACAGTGTCCCTTTAAAGGTATTCTATTTTTGCTGGGCATCAGATTCCAAATACAGTGGAAGAATGTGTCAATTAAAACACAATCAAATAAGTGGGGAAAGAGATTACAGGAAGAGAGATATCTGGTTGCCCACATGATAAGAAAATTATTGCAAAATGAATATATGCATTTGTATATTTCTGCAAAATAAGAGGTAATTAACTAAACTGGAATAGTAGAGCATTGAAAAATATTCTTAGTTAGACTGTTAAGCTTAAAATATGTAAACCATTTATCAGTTGCAAATTCAACGAATAACCGTGAAAATGTTTTTACAACCTCTACTTAATGTATGCATTGATCCATATAATAATATAAGACTATAATAATGTTCTTATCCTATATTGAGGATGAAATATATGAGGACAGAGATGAGCTAAATCTCACCAATTCATGACAAACCTGGATATTTATGACCCAGCCTCAGGTTAGGACATGTGTTTGTGTTAAGAGGAAAGAAAGATGTACTGAAAGGACTGTGTTCCATGACATAGTATGATCAGACATAATGCATGAAATCCACCAATGGCTAGAGCATTTTATTAGGCCATCTGATCAACGTTCTAAGGTTAGCTTCCACGTAAATATGATAATCGAAATTTGCTATGAAATGTCTCCCTATATGGAGCCAGCACAGCCCAGATCACATGAGTGGGATTAGTCTTCTACAAACAGCAAAGTAGGTTTCTGGAATATTAAACAGACCATTATCTCTTCAGGGTCAGGAAGTCTGCAGTACTGAAGCCTACAGAATATCTTGTCTGCCAGTTAGAAAGCTGCCTACTCATTTTTTTGCATAGTTATAATTGGCCTACTAAACCTCTGCCTGTGCAGAGTTTAATAAAGACATTAAATTATGAGTGGTTTTTTTTTTTTGTCATAACATGGGTTCAGCTAAATTGCTTTCACAGACATGTTACTGGATACGCTAAATGGTAGACTTTCCACAGGAGATATGACCCAGCTCTCAGATGTTTCAAGCAACACTGTCCCTTCAGGTCCGTGGAGAGAGTGTTACTATATACTTATAATGTATGATCACAGGAAAAGACAACATATATGACAATGCGATCAACAATAACACCTAAGATATGTTTCAGATTCTGTGAAGTGTTTATCCAATTGGCAAAATGGTCGGTAATTTAAATCTTCAGAACTGACGTTTCTTTTACAAGAATTCTCTGGTATATCATCTCTCTAAGCACATAAAAATGCTCCGATTGTTAGATTATAAACTTACAGGCTAGGTTCTCAGTATGTCTAAAAACATATTGTACTGTCTGTAACTCTGCAAAATCACCAGCCATTGTAAGGCACGCTGGATATAAAATGTTATATAAATAAATAAATAAATAAATTCTACCATGTGATTGCACTGCACTTACTGTGTTTTCTACTCCTATCTGAAATTCAAGAACATCATACGTATATCACAACTTCCTTTGAGAAATCAAATGAACATTAAGCATTTGAAAAAGCAATAACTCTCTGCCGTGTTCCTCTCCATACTATAAATGTGTCACTTTGGTGCTTATTGTAATAACCTGGTTGGAGGCAATCACTGTGTGATCATGTTTGGATAATGTCCCTTTATAACAGTTACCTGAGAGTCTGTAGGTCTTACTGGGAAAACAGATTATACACTGTATTTTCCAGAATACTTAGATTCACAAATTCATATAAATATATAAGAAGTTGATATTTTTTGTTTACGTGTACATTAAATCAATTATTTAAAGCAAAATATACACAATTAGAATCACCAGCAACCAAACATGCCAACCAGACCAATCGATGTTTACTAAAAAAAAATGATGCCTCAAATCTTACTAAGTACTTTCAAAACGCATGGCTTTCTACCCTGTTCCATTCCCTCCAAGACCTAAATCATTCTTTTTTTTAATATATTGCTGGGAAAATTATTTATGGCACACTGCAGACATTTGGAAAGATTTAGCAGAAGGATTTTCCAGAAATTGCCTTTTTTTATGTAACAAATTTATCAACACACATATGTGATATAATTACTAATCTACTGGCAACCAACAGCGAGATGGCTGTAGTTTTGATACAGTACAGGCAAAACATAAAAGAGGTAAAGTCACACCATACCACAGCATGCAATATATTATAAAGCCCCTCAAGCACTTAAGAGTTTAAATGTGTCTAAGGCCTATTTAAACTATGAAACATTTCATTCCAAAATAGCTTTACAGCAATCAGAAAAAAAAACATGTATTTATTTAAGCAGCCAGTTTTAGGTCTGCAATGAATAATATGACTAACGTGAAAGTAATTAGATAGAGGAGGCAGGATTCACAGCGGTGGTAAAGCCTAACGCTGTATAGTGTAAACACCTGCATAAAAAAGGAGCATTCATTAAACGTGCCACACTTTGATAGCGTAGGGTGTTGCAGGCATATTTAGATGCTAGCACCTTGAATGACTGTAATAATTCAACGTAATATGTTCTTTATTACATAAACATATTCGTAAAAAGTATGGAAAAAAATACTGAATCACCACAGGGATTAAGAAATGAAAATGGGTCAATGTGACTTGGCAACCAGACATCCAGTAATCCCATCTGCATTGCATTTTCACTGAACTGAACAAAAAAAAAAAAAAAAGGAATTGGAAGAGGGGAGGTGTAGGGGAGAGGGGGGGTGGGGGGGAACCATGGTGCAGAATTTCATCACCATGTTACAAATTGTTATCAAGCATCTTCAGCATACACTGACACAGTAACCCAGTCAAATAATAATACATTTGTGTGTTCATTTTGGAATGTGGCTTTTTAAAGCATGTGTTAGAGAAATAAGCAATGCATTATCTGTGCAATGACAGGAGTATTTTCAAACATGCGTGAAAATTATTCAAGAAAGCGCTATAAGGTCCTGTATATCTTTTCTTGTCATTAGGTGCCCCGAGGACCAGAGGAAGACTCGCATCATCTTTCCAGGTCGTCACTCAAGAGGAAAGTGTTTAGCCATTATCACAGCACCATTTTGTTTAAGATTCTTATCCAGGACTATGCTATTTAATTCTCAAATAGTATGCACACATTTATTTGATCCTTTAAAAAGTATTCAATGCACACCCACCAGCTTAAAAAAAAAAAAAACACTATTAAGGAAAGGTAATCCTTACAAAAATATTCTTAGCACACCACCACGGCTCCTACGGTAGTACAACAAGACACTATTATAGAAAAGTATCTAATACAGGCCCAAGGCAAAGACTTTCATCTGGCCGTCAACATAAGGGTAAAGCTAAACCTCTAAACAATTCTCTTTGTGTCTTTACCAGGAAATAAGATTGAGACTGATTTTCCTTAAAAACATAAAGAATTACATTAATCAACTGTCTACAAATGTCCCAGCATGTCAAAAATAATATATAGACCAGATTCTCATGTTGAAACTACCGAACTATGTGTGTGATAGGTTTTTTAAGGTTAACATAACTATTATATAAGCAAATATACAAAATGTATACTATATAAGTAAATGTAGGGATCAAAAGGAGTTTTAACAACCATAAATATTCTAACAATATTCCCTTTATGAAACACAATACAACCAGATATGTTAAAATACTGCACTGGACATATACTTATTTTTATTTGAGGTTAGGTATCTGATGTCACAGAGGAGAAAGGATTACCAAATACAATGCCATAATATGAATTTTTTTAAGTTGCAACACTTAGTCACCCAACATCATAAACAACAGTGTCACTGTGCAGCTTGCCATAAACAGCAACAACATACATAAAACCAGTCATACACAGTCACAACACGTACATGTCACACAGCACACTCTGACACACTACACTTAGAGCTACCCTACACAGAAGCAGCACACATACACAACACACGCTGTCATCCAAGACACATAAAGCTTTTTAAAGGAAAATTCAATCACCCTTACCACTACAGCCTTCTTTAGTGGTTATGATGTCACAAGTATCCTGGCACCATCCCAGAGTGACAACTTACCTGAGACCTTTCAGATTGAATGTCCAGCCTCTCCTGATGTTGGAAGCTCATGGCACTGAGCTAAGCCTCGCCTGCAAGACTGCACTCAGCTGACAGCACTCAACAAGCCAGCCAAGCACAGCAGTACACAGCACAGTCGAGCTAGCACAATTTCCTTGGCTACTTACTGTGGAAGGAGCACCAAGACACTCCTGGGGCCATAATCACTACAGCCCACTGTAGTGAATATGATGCTTGGACTGTTCCTTTCATAAATATTCACCTTACATGAAATTAAATAATAACAAACGGAAAGAATTGACAGTTGCAATAAAATGTTGGCAGAGCATATGTGGAAAAAAAAAGTTCAATGTATTTTTTTCAAATAAAACACTTTGTGTGTGTATCTAGAGATATTTAATTAAAGGGTTACTCCAAGTACCATGACCACTTCAGTGATTTGAAGTGGTCATGGTGACTGGAGTTTGTATGTGCAGTGTTGCACTTTGAAATGCGCAGATATGGAGTTTAACCCCTTTAGTTGAAGGAGTTGTAACTCTACCTCCGACAGCGTCATAGGGGTGTCATCAATTAGCCCGAAACTAGAGTTGCACAGAATGTCAGTCATAGAGTTGCAAAGAATGTCAACAACCACGGCTTATGGCTTCTGCAATCCTGGACTACCAGGGAGCATCAGAGTTCGGTAAGGGGTAAACGGTTACTAAACAGTTAATAAATGGTTTGCTCAATTACCGGGGAATCATGCCAGGACACTCCTGGCATCATAACTGCTACAGCAGGCTTAAGTTTTAAAGATGGTTGGTTCTCACATGGTTCCCTAAAATGTTAAACATTAAAAATAAACATTTTTTTAAAGTTAAAAGTGTTCAATTCCTGTTTTAGATTCAGGCCAACCCAGTTTTAAATAAAATAAAACGTAAAAAAAAAGCCAGAGAAGCACTGCGTATATATTGCACGTCTCCACCAATCTGATTCTTCTCTTAGATAAGCACTAAATTAAAGAAGCATTACCGGCGTTCTGTGTCTTGATGAGGTGTGTGATAATGCTGAACAATGCTAAAACCACTTTATGAAGAGTTAGTGCTTAGACCTTCTCTTTTTAATAATGATATTCCATAACCAGGAAGTTCCACGTAATGTTCTGTTTATTGATCATTTTGTCCATACATGGCAGTAAAACAGACCACATAAATGCAGTCCAAGGCATTAACATGTAGTAAAAAAATGGTACTGTTTGCCGATCTCCAATTCACTTTATCTGGTTCTAATTTCCTCCTTTATACATTTATCTTGTTTTTACACTTTTATTTGAATTTTGTTTTTTCCCTAATGGCACAGTACCAATATTTACATATTCTCTCACGCAGATATTGCCATTCCATTTATATCTCTACACATTCTAGCCATATCTTAGGCCAGCTCCTGGTATTTGTACATGTGATTAGTGTCCTCCCAAAGTAAAAAAAATGGTGTCTAGAAACTGAAAATATATAGGGAGGGACACAGAAAAAAAACAACTATAGGAAAATTTGATGCATTGCACATCTACCAACAATGTCTCCCCAGCAATTTAGTTTGCAGTTTTTTTCCTCAGCAGTTTTTTTGCATTCTGCTCGTGTGCATCTCAAGCTCCAGCACATATACTAAAATTCCGCAGTACACTCCAATTTGTTGTAAGGGACTACACCAAACATTGCTTCAAATATTTAACTACATATTCATCTTCTTATGTTAGCATTAAATGCCCCTCTCCAGACAATAACATAAGACAATGTCCCACAGTTAAAAAAAGAATGTGAGCAGTAGTTCCTTGTTACATATATTTTACCAATTCCACCAGAGACCTTTGCATATCTCCATGTCCTCTGTTCTAACTTGTATACGAAAAGTCAGTTTTGTCACTGTAACCTGTGTACTTTATAGTGGGAATACATCTATCTAGAAGAAAATGCCAAAACAAATAATATATATATACATATATATACCCCAAACACACGCATTCTACACAGAATTCCAAGAGTTAAGATGAGGTGAGCCGGCTATGGGGGACGCAATCTTCCCTCCTACTATAAATCTGTAGGTCCAGGGTTTAATGAATATTTATCCTATATCGACCATTTATATTTCGGGACATTATATATCCCTTCATTCTTATAGTTTAGTTCTAAATCTGTGTTTCTCTGCGTGACAGTTTCAATTTCCAACCATTGGGGCATTTTTTCTACCTTCCACTTTAACGCTATAAGTCATGTAGCTACCATTAAAGCCTGAAGTAAAAAACTTTTAACATCCATTGAAATATTATCGGGAAAAATGTGAAACAGAACTAATCCTGGGCCCATTTCTTTCCCCAATATTCGGGCTATCCAAGTAAGGACATTGTTCCAATATATTTGAATTAGAGGACAAGACCACCACATATATAAAGCTGACCCAATTTGTTTGCAACCTTTCCAGCAGTACTTCTGCATGTTGTCTTTTTTAATTTCCCAAAGTTTGATTGGTACTAAATACCACCTGTTCAATATTTTTAAATAGGTCTCCCTATTCTTAGCGTATTTAATGAGTTTATCTGATATTGAAAATACCCCCTGTCGAGTTTCTATAGGCCATGATTGGTCTAGTTCTTCTTCCCATGATATTATTTTTAAGGGTTTAGATTCCTGTTCACTATCTCTTATTAACCTAAAACACTTTGAAATCAGATGTAGTTTGTTATTTGAACAGATTAGCTTTTCACATGGTGTCATCTGCCTAACTACTTTCAAATCAAACCTAGAGGATAACATTCTTGTCTTTAAACTATTGTAGTCCACCCAAAAACGAGTTTAGACATTATAAAACAAATATATTATCTACTTATAGATCACCTAGGTATTTACAGCCTTCCGCTATTAGTACATTAAGCAAAGGAGAGGGAAACCGTCTCTTTAACCATGAAAGCAGAGTGATCAAATTCGGTAAAGGAATTAATATGTACTTAATGTTCAATTTCGACCAGCGCCTTGAATTTTTCTAGGTTACCAAATCTTTAGTTTTAAATTCATTACCAGATATTAACTCTTGAAGGAGTATTGAATTTGTACTACTTTCGGTAAGAAAATAGATTTATATCTGGGACCAGCTGTTACATTCTTCCTCCTCCGTCCATCTTATCACACGGGCTAATAAGGTGGCTTCTTGATACTGAATACCTGGGTACGCTTTTTCTCCTTTACAAATTTTTTTTAAACATGTCCGGTCTTTTAATACGCATCTTTTTATTCTGATGGATAAATGAATCTATAGCTCTCTGCATTGGACTGATATAGGGCATTGAATTGGAATACATCGACTTATATAAGTAATCTTAGGTAATATAGTCATCTTAAAAGCTGTGATTCTCCCTAGCCGTGAGATGTTTAAAATTTTCCAATTAGCTATAGTCTCTGTTATCTTTCTAAAAACATTTTGATAGTTAACTTTAATCACTTTTTTATATCTGAGAATATGGTGATACCTAAGTGAGTTATTGATTGTTGCCACATAAATTGATATGATGCTATCATTAACTCAATTTTATTTTTTATGATATTAAAAGTCATAGCTTTAGACTTCTTTATGTTTAATTTTTAATTGGATATTGCACTGTATTGTGCAATAATTTCTTGTAAGGCTTTCAATTACTTTTTTGGCTTTTCTCTACTTTTTATCACATCATCAGCATGTAAAGAGATTACATGTTGTTTCTGATTTATCTCAATACCATGTGCTTTCTCAGATTCTATCACAGCTATTGCTAAAGGTTCAATAAGTAATGCAAACACCAATGGAGATAACGGACACCCTTGTCTGGTGCCGTTTGAGATAAATCTATCAGAACAAAATCCTTGGCCGGTGATCCTTGCAGAAGGATGAGCGTATAGTGCACCAATTGCTTTAGCGGCGAATTCACCGAAACCGTATTTTGACAGTGTGAGGTTCATAATATCCCAATCCACCCTGTCAAATGCTTTCTCTGTGTCAAGCGCTACAAAGATGGCTTCCGCTTTTTTTATAATTCAGGTATGAAGTTATATTTAAAAGTTTCCTTATATTATCAGGTCCCAGTCTTCCTTGTATAAAGCCTGTTTGTGCCGGGGCAATCAGCTTATTTATACTATGATTCATTCTTCCCGCTAAGATCTTTGCGTATATCTTTATATCTGCATTAAGTAATGAAATTGGTCTAAAATCACTACATTCTGGCATTTGTTTGCTCATTTTAGGTAGAGTTATTATCTGTGCTTCTAACATCTCAGGTGGAGCCCATCCATTATTCTTAATTTCATTTAATGTTTCACACAAATATTTAGAAATTTCTTTTTGACATAGTACAAAATATTGGTTAATAAGACCATCTGGACCCGGCGCTGAGCCAAGTTTCAATTTTGAGATCGCCCAAGCTACTTCTTGTTCCGTTATCTCTTTGGTTAAGGTTGCCAACTCTACTTGTGAAATTTTAGGAAGATGAATTTTGTCCCAAAAGATTCAAATTATTCCTTTTTTTTGTAGTTTGATCAATTTTATTTAAATTTAAATTATATAATTCATAATAGTATTTCTCAAAGCACTTGACTATATCCTTTGGACTTGAAAAACTTTCTTTATTATGAGTTAACATTTCTAATGTATTATTTTTTGTTTTTTGTTTTAGCTTATTTGCCATCATTTTCCCCGCCCTATTACCACAATGGTGGAGATGTTGTTGTAGGGCCCATATAGACTTATCCACCAAAATCTGCTGTATCCTTTTTATTTGTAGTTGTATATCCTGAATTTTAGTCATAGTTATAGTGTTTGGTGTATTTTTGCTGTCTCTGTCCAACTGGGTGAGCTCAATGTGAAGCTCTCTTAGAGTTTTACCTCTCTGTTTCTTTTTTATGCCTGCCATTTTATCAATAATCCCCTTAAATATGCTTTATGAGTTAACAAAACTGTTCCTTTAGAATTAACTGATCCATCATTACTTTGGAAGAATAATCTCAATTCTTACTTTAGTTTCTCTAAAATCACGTGGTCCTTCAGCAGCTCTTTATCCATCCTCCATGATCTATTAGTCCTGGTCTGGCCACCCTTGCTCAAGGTCACTATGGCCAGGCCATGATCGGACCACACAATAGGACGTATCGCTGCCTGCTTAATACTGTATAAACATCCAATATCCACAAAAATGTAATCCAGCCTACTATATGTTTTGTGTCTATGGGGAAAAAAGTCACACTTTACATCTCTCTCTAAATGAGGTATGGTTCTCCATGTATCATAAAGTCTATATTTGACCAATAATTTATAAAACATTTTAGAGTTTTGCACTAAATGAGGATCGGGGATAGATTCCGCTAAAGATTTCCTGTCCACGCTTGGTTCTACCTGTAGATTAAACTTTCCTCAAACAATTAAAGAGCCCGTAAAAATGTTTTCATTTGTTTCAAAGTGTGACTAATACATTTAATTTGGCCCTTGTTTGGAGCGTAAATATTCAATATCGTTAACTTCTGGGAATTAATTAGACCTGTCTATAATGCATAACGGCCTTCACTATCTCTTATGAAGAGCTCCTCTTTCAGTTGTTACCTTTTGTTAAAGATTATTGATACATGTCCATGTCCATGTCCATGTCCATTTTGCTTTGGGCCCCCAAATTCCTTCAAACGGCCCTACATGCTCTGCAGATGCATTGATTCATTAGCTAAGGCCCAAGAACACAGATGATCTGAGTGAGTACAATCATCCAAGTATAGTTAAGTGTTTTTTGCTAAACATTATATAAGGTAGCAGCATCCAACAGTTTTTAGTACATGTGTGATTTCTTTAAATAGTGTACATTACCAGTCAATTTATTTTTGGATGTCAGTAAGTAGACGATCAATACCATGAGAGATGCCAGGAAAAAAATACTACCATAAATAATTAATTTATACTGTTTCTCCAATGTGCGAATCGTCCTCTGTATTCCATACAGACTCTGAATACTTTTACTTTGAGCCAATATATGAATTGTGCAGGGATAGAAAGTATGTCAGTTGTTCAATGGCTGATTACAGTTTAATCCCAGGTTTTCAGAAGAAAGAGGGTATAAAGAGAGTAAAACATGTAAGATGACTATAGGGGGAACTCCATTTCTAAGCATCATGAGATTTCTTCTCATGTTTTAAGCATTTATTATAGTGTCATGTGACTCTGAGAGAAGCCATAAGCTCCCCTTTCCCTACTCACTTAAGCATCATGTTATCATGTCCTTTCTCCCTTTTTCAGCCATTATGCCCATGTCCACTGCTCAACTCACTGCCATTTAGGCGTTAAATCACTTTTGTTTCTATTTATCTAGTCACACATACCCTGGCTGTGACTGACACAGCCTGCATGAAAACAAAATGGTTTCATTTTCAGTCAGATATAACTTACTTGAAAAGTTTTTAACTCCTGTTAAGTAAATTGAACGTTAATTACATACAGGAGGCTTCTGCAGGATCTAGCAAGCAATAAACAGAGTGAGAGATAGGAAATTCTAAATTAAACATAAATTGCAATAAAGGAATTTAAAACATTAGATGACTCTTTACAGGACGTGTTTAGGAAGGCTGTGTAAGTCACATGCAGGGAGGTGTGACTAGCACTGGCTAAACTACCGCAGTCGCAGGGGTCGCAGCTGCGACCGGGCCCGTCACTCCAAGGGGCCCGGCCGCCCTGTCGACCCCTGCGACCGGGATGCCCGCCAGCATTTTGGTGCGGCCCCGACCAGCGCGGAAAAAACGCGGGGCCGCATTGAAGGAGCCCATCGGATTGCCCATGCTCTCGGGGCCACCTGATGGCAATGGATTTCCTGGAATCCGGTCAGCGCTGCGGCACTTTAAGAGCGCGACCGGGCCCCAGTGATGATGTCAGAGCTGGGTGGAAGCCGTCACTTCCTCACAGCCAACAGAGCGCCGCACAGGAGGAGAGCAGGGAGTCAGAGTGGGAGCTCTGACTCCCATCAGCATGAGGCAGCCACTGGACCTCAGGTAAGTCACTAAATTTTTTTAACAGTTTGTGTGTGTGATAGAGAATGTCTGTATCAGTATATCTGGGTGTATGTATGTCTGTGTGTGTGTCTGTGTGTGTTTCTGTATGTTTGTGTGTGTCTGTATGTCTATGTGTATGTGTGTGTCTGTATCTACGTGTGTGTGTCTGTCTGTATGTATCTCTGTGGGTATGTGTGTGTCTGTATGTATGTGTGTGTGTTTGTCTGTGTGTGTCTGTATGTATGTGTGTGTGTGTCTATATGTCTATGTGTATGTATGTGTGTGTGTGTCACAGGATCTCCCCTGCCGGTCTATGCATGTCCAGCACTATGCAATCGCTGGCCCTGCTGCATTCCATCATGGGCTGGTGGGGAGATCAAAGAGCTCCCTCACTGGCCCACATACAGTGTATTGCAGCCGCCAGCGGAGGAGAGAGGGAGACAGGAGAGGTACCTGGAGGAGCTCTAACTTGCAGCTCCGCCGGGTTCATCTTGCGAGATTCTGAGCAGTATCTGCACTGTAAACCTTTTTTATTTATATAAAGTGTGGGTGAACTTAAACTGTATGGCTATGCTGTGGGTTCATAGAAACTGCTATGTTTACATATGGGTTAATCCAGCCTCTAGTGGCTGTCTCATTGATTTTCACTGTGAGAATGCGCCAGTGTCTATAGGAAAGCATTGAGAAATGCTTTCCTATGGACTGACTGAATGCGCACGGCTCTTGACGCGCATGCGCATTCAGCCGATGACATCGGAAGAATGAGAGGAGTCCCAAGCACTGAGGGAGCCCGGCGCTGGAGAAAGGTAAGTGTTTAACCTCTTCCTACCCCTAGATCCCAGTGGGAGGGGAACCCTAAGGGTGGGGGGGACCTAGTAACACTATAGTGCCAGGAAAACAAGTTTGTTTTCCTAACACTATAGTGGTCCTTTAAATTTGTTTGCGCTGTGCAGAACAAATACCAGATCTTTTATTTTCATGCTAGAGCTCTTCAGCAGAGCTCTGCGCATGGAAAAAGAGAAAGAAAACAGCGCTAAATTGCCACAATAAAATTATAAGAAAGGCAGCAATCCTCAAAGGGGAGTCCCCAATAATCCCCTAATGATAACAAATAGCAAGAACAAACATAGATATAAGGATGCGCCTAAAACTTGATAAAATAAAAGACTAAATTAGTCAGATAAAATACAGAATAAAATAAGTAATAAAACAATAGTCCAATAAAATAGGCTTATCACAGTCCGTGAGGGTAGGTCCCACTTGTAAAGGAATATTCTTTAGGGTGTATAGAGTTTTCAGAAAAAGATAGTGGAAATCCCACTATCTACTTGAAGAAGCCTGTTAAGGCGAAACGCGTTTAGATACTAATAGATTTTGTTCTTAACTCTATAATAAAGATATTTTATTGGCATAAAATACTTTATTGCCATTTGCTTTACCTGATTTTACATACATTTTCTTTTATTGCTTTTACGTATACGGCTCACCCTGCAGGAAGTGCAAAGAATCCATAGGTGGGGATTATACCACCTGAGCGCCTTCACTGAGCAGTTTTGAGTCTGCTCTACTTTACGTGAGTAGTATACTTTACTTTCTGTTAATTTTATTACATACAGTGAGCACTATATATTTTATTTCATTTTTCCTCTGGGTCGTATCACGTCAAATTGAACGCTGAACCCACGTCAGATATTCAACAATCAACATTTACTCCATATATCCTTGAAGTGGGGATTATTCCACTTTACGCGAGCAATATCAGAGCTGATCCTAGCTCTGAAAAGTGTGAGTAAGACTGATTTTATACCTTTATATTTATTTTATACACCGATCTACTGTGCCATTGGAGTCCTGTTTTTATTTTTCTCTCCACATATGCTGAATTCTCAACATTTGAAGATATGATCCCACCTACACCCTAAAGAATATTCCTTTACAAGTGGGACCTACCCTCACGGACTGTGATAAGCCTATTTTATTGGACTATTGTTTTATTACTTATTTTATTCTGTATTTTATCTGACTAATTTAGTCTTTTATTTTATCAAGTTTTAGGCGCATCCTTATATCTATGTTTGTTCGAGCTCTGCGCATGGTCTGCCCTGAAAGAGCATTGAACCAACATGCTCACTTTGTGATAGGGTGTGTTTTGTCATCACCAATGACAAGCACACCCTATCTGGCCCCGCCCCCTTTTTAGTGGGCCGTTGTAATTAAAAAAATGCCCGGGCCGAACTTTTTTCCCAGTCCGGCCCTGGCACCAGAGGGCTCTATTGTGTTAGGAATACAGATTTATTTATATATAAATTCCCTTTAGTAACTAGTAAAATTGGAAACTCAGTCACATTTAACCTATAAAACCCATGTAGCATTCAAGATGAACCAAACATTAACTTGTTAATTAACTAGTCTTTAGAAGTAAATAACCCCATAAGAACATTTAAGATTTGTTTTGATGATCGGCTAGTTGACTGACTAAGTACCATGGGATGTGCAGTCTACTTGAATGTGTGAGAACTGTCGGAGTTGTTGCATTAATAATTATAGTAATGATAATAATAATAATACCCTTATAGTTTCTAAAAGATTAAGTGATCAGAAGAAACATTTATAAGTACAAAATACAAAATATTCCTTCAGAGAAAATTCCCTATAATTATTTAGTGAACACTATATTGTCAGTACTTTAATTGCTATGTACAAAGTGCAATGTTTTCTACAGGAAAGTTTGTTTTGTCTTGTAGTGTGCATCCTCTGAAGTTGAAGTGTTCATAATTATCAATTATTTCTCATCAGGAGCTGTTGTTAAACATTGATGATAGTAAATATATGACTTTACTAAACAATATGTTAAGTAATCTCATCACTTTGGTAGTTCTTCTGGTTTTTACATGTGTCACAGAGACAGTTTGCACCACTTCATAATTCATCTGATCTCACTTTGCTTGTCCATTTCCATATAGCCATAACGGGAACTCAGGTGCAAAATCTACTACAGAGAACTCATCAGGCATAGGCCATATGCACAGAGGACATGCTTGTCAATGTTTAAGCCTCGTTGGGAAAAGTAACAGGAGAATGAAAGGTCTTGGAATTACACTTGGTGTTGTTATTGTGACATCACATTTAGACTGTCTCTCTGATAATAAACATATGAATGAACAGGGACCTAGTTAGGCAACTTTAACCTGTTAACGCAGTTACTGCGTTCTATGCCGTCCCGCATTAAGTGGGCTTTAAAGCCGTTGCGGCGGCATAGAACGCCGTAACGGCTTTTAGCTCCTGGAGATCCGGTATACTCACCTCTGCCGCGATCCTCTTCTGGAGGGCTGCCTGCCTGAGGCAGCCCTCCTCTGGCAAATGAGGCCCCGGGGGCCATGTGATTGCTCTCAAAGAGCGATCACATAGCCCCCTATAGCTGGCTGTGGATCTGCCAGCAGGGGGACTGTCTGGAGTGTCAGACAGTCCCCCTGCTGGTGGGGAGGTGTAAAAAAAAATATATTAAACATGTTTAAAATAAAATAAATGTATTTCTATATATATATAAAATATATTTATATATTATATATCTAATATATATACATCTTATATATATGTAACGTCATACATAGTGTATTTTAATGTTAATATAAGTACATATATCAATCTTAAAATACACTTAGAATGACGTTACATATATATGATATATATATTATATATATAATACATCTATATATATTTTATATTTATATATATATACACGTATAATTACAATAGTAAATAAATAAAATAATAAAATAAATAAATAAAATATTTTTTACAAAATTTAAATAAATTATATATACATATGTAATCTCATTCTAACTGTATTTTGTTATTAATACATATATATTGGTAACAAAATCCACTTAGATTGACATTCTATATATATCTATCTATATATAAAATACAAATAACTGCAAATATTTATATATAGATAAATATATATAATTACATAAATAACTACATAAGTGTACACTTAGAATTTAAATACCTATAAATTCATATATATTAAAATTATACGTGTATATTTAAGTAATATTTTAACATAATTATGTGATTTGATTAATTAAAATTTGATTGACATGCCTGACAACACAGGGAGAAAGTGCAGAGAATTTAATTCGCAAGCACTATATTTGACCCTGTAACTCTCCAAGACACCATAAAACCTGTACATAGGGGGTACTGTTTTACTCAGGAGACTTCGCTGAACTCAAATATTAGTGTTTCAAACTGGTAAATTGTATTACAACGATGATATTTTAAGTAAAAGTGAAGTTTTTTGCATTTTTTACAAACGAACTGCACTTTTATGGACTATATTATTGTTGTAATATGTTTTACTGTTTTAAAACACTAATATTTGTGTTTAGTGAAGTCTCCCGAGAATAACAGTACCCCCCATGTACAGGTTTTATGGTGTTTTGGAAAGTTAGAGAGTCACATATAAGGCTTGCATTTCATTTTTTTGACATTGAAATTTGCCAGATTGGTTATGTTGCCTTTGAGAGCGTATGGTAGCCCAGGAATGAGAATTACCCCCATGATGGCATACCATTTGCAAAAGTAGACAACTGATATTGCAAGTGGGGTATGTATAGTGGTAGTAAAAATTACCAAAAACCTTTATTAAAACAATAACAATGATAAAATTAGTCCACAACGCATTTCACACACACTGGGCTTTTTCAAGTGGTAATCAGTTGATTTACACTTGAAAAAGTCCAGTTTGGGTGAAACACGTTGTGGACTAATTTTATGATTGTTATTGTTTTAACTGGGCTTTTTCAAGTGGTAATCAGTTGATTACCACTTGAAAAAGCCCAGTGTGGGTGAAATGCATTGTGCACTAATTTTATCATTGTTATTGTTTTAGTACTTAAGATTTTATATTATCTGACTGAAAGTGTATTATCTGTTTATCATTTGTCTTATTGAGTATCCCCTTGATCCCTAACCCCCTGGCGCACCCTTTTGCCTTGTATTATTGTATCTCGGTATACCCCTACATTGGATCATCAGCGACAGAGCTAGCGCCAGTGCAGCCACATAAGGGTCTGCACGCTCAGGGGGAACATTGTGTGGCCCATGCATTTAGGGCTACCCAATGGATATTGGTGAACAGACGCCCAGTTGGGCACTGCAGCCCTTTAACCGGGGTCCACTGGCGTACATACCGTGGTCGCAGGGCTTTCACTCCAGGGGGCCCGGCCGCCATGCAGACCCGTGCGACCGGGTACCCACCTCCATGTTTTGCGGCCACGGCCCACGCGGCAAACCGCTCATGCTGTTAGGGCCAGCCGATGGATATGGATTTTCAGGGGGCCCGTTCAGCGCTGCGGCACTTTAACAGCGCGACCAGGCCCCCTGTGATGACATCAGACAAAGAGGGGAGGAAGTGACTGCCCCGGTCACTCCTCCCAGCTATCAGAGAGCCGCGTGGGAGGAAGGGGGGAACTCTGACTCCCATCAGGCTGAGCCCCCTCTGAATCCCAGGGAAAGTCACCCTCCAGCAAAAGGTAGGAAACAGGAGGGTGACCTAAACATTTTGTGTATGTGTGTGTCTGTATGTGTGTTTCTCTGTATGTATGTGTCTGTATGTATGTGTCTGTATGTGTGTGTGTGTATGTGTGTGTCTCTGTATGTATGTGTCTGTATCGTACGGAGCTTATCACAAGGCAGAGGCGGGGCTAAAAAGGCAGCAGATGCGGGGCTAATACCTACCAGAAGCCCCTGGTAACTGCTGCACAGGAAGACTTTTTGCACATGGTGCCTAATGGCCTAAGGCCGGCCCTGGCCCCACCTTCCACAAATGTTTGATTCCCTCCACTACCCAATTCACAATTATGTCCGGCAACCAAAATGGGAGCCACAACACCAGAGGTGAAGGCTTACTTTCCTAAGGGTAGTAGCTGAGAGGAGAAAATGTATTTAACAGAGAGACAATGTTTAGTGTCCCAGATCTGGCAGGATGTTTAGCGCTCCAACCTGACTTTTTTCTCCGGCTTCCCTGTTCTGGAAATGACCCATATCATTTCTTATTAAGTTAATCGTAAACACTATTACAGGGTATCCCATATGCCTTAACGACATGGATGGCTGTCTTGCAAGGCTGCCTGCTAGTTCCTTTCTGGCACACATGCTTACATTCTTTCATCATTGTGAGTGTCACCAGTAGCAAGAAATAAAAGATCTCCTTCCCCTCAAAATATTTTTTCAAATTCCTTCTGGACAGTTACCATTCAAAGCCGCAGTACGATTTAATCATTGGTAACCTAATACTACATGGCGGAGACTGGTGGCCAGTCACAATGTGTCATCATTCTTTATACTTTAAACTAGACTATCCTTTCCTGACAATCAAACAGACCAGTGGCTGTGTAAGAGGTTATAACTAATGAATTAACATATATTGCTTCTAGCACTGGGAGTTAATTGATCTCATCTCCACTTCTTTGAAGCATAGATTAGCATGTTGAACCAGTTAGGTTGAATTAAAGCCCTGAGAGTTATGTTAATGGTTATGTTAGCCTATATAACTGTGTATTTCCACACACTGAACAAAGTGTATTTTTATATGTTAAATATAGGTGAAGCAACATTGATTTTGTTCAGACATGTCTGTGCTTGACAGTAATTTATTTTCTATACTTTGTAGCTGGGAGGAAGAAAAGATCAAAAGTCATTATTTAATCCTTTGTGTGCCAGATATATGACCAGCGCTTTATAAAGAAACGTGTGTGACACATCTCTGATATTTAAAGGGTTACATAAAATATCTTAGGACTGTCAGAGTACAATATTATGTAAATTACGGTTTTCATAAAAAAGGTTCAGAAGCTACATGTGTTTGTTAAATTGAAATTCTTTAAATCTTCAAGATCTATGGGCGCTAACAAAAAAGCACCGATGTAAGATTAAAATTTGGCATTGTTGGGCTATGGCTGCAACAAGGAATTCTCGGTAACAATCAAAACTTCACTGCAGGCATATCCATTCTTTGAGTAAACTTAAAAAGTATATCAGTCAATCTGATACACAGTAGTTCTCAATCAGACAATAGTGAAAGATAAAGAAGGTAGATTTAAAAAAAAAATATATATATATAAATGTATGTGGTACACTGATCAGCCTCAACATTAAAACCACTGACAGGTGAAGGGGAAAAAATTGATTACATAGGTACAATGGCACCTGTCAAGAGGAGGGATATATTAGACATTAAGAGAACACTCAGTTCTTGAATTTAATATGTTTGAAGCAAAAAAAAAAATGCACACGTGAAATCTGAGTGACTTGGACAAATAATGATGGCTTAATGACTGGGTAAAAGAATCTTCAAAACGGCAAGTCTTGTTCCTAGTATGCAGTGTTTAGTACCTACCAAAAGTGGTGCAAGGAAGGACAAATCTTCATTGATGCAGATAGGCAGTGAAGGCTCGTCCATCTGAATCAATCACACCGAAGAGTTACTGTAGGTCAAATAGCTGATAAACTTAATGATGGCCATAAACAAAAGTGTCAGGATACACGGTACATTGCAGTTTACTGCGCAGGCTTGTAAAGTGCCCATGATGACCCCTGTTAACCGCCAAACGTGCCTTCAATTGGGAGACAAGCATCAGAACTGGACCATGGAGCAAAGGAAGAATGTTTCCTGGTCTGTCACGTTATCTGTTCGATCAGGAGGATGGCCAGGTGAATGAGCATCGTTTACTTGGGGAAGAGATGGCAGCAGGATGCAACATGGGAAGAAGCCTGGCCGGGAGAGAAAGTGTTACGCTCTCTGCAATGTTCTGCTGGGAAACCTTGAAGTCTTCTAACAAGTATCTATGGACGTGCATATGTTCTAGAACGTGCCTATGTATGAGTGCTAATGAATGTCTGTGTATGTACTAATGTGTATTTGTGTATATTTGATTATTCTATAGCTAGTAGGTTTCTGCTCACTAGTACTAGTATGTTAATTCACAACAGTATACCGTGTTCACATTAAAACGTCAGTAGACTATATAACAGGAGTATTAGTTGTCCCCAAACCAGCCTGCCATGAATAGGAAAATATTCCATAGACTGTTTCCTTCTATTAACAAAGGACAAAACGAAAAAGGTACGAACACAGCAAAAATCCAGCTGATATACACGAGATAACCTCTTTAAATAGCATCGCTTTAATGAACAAAATATTTTCTAGTGATATAATAATGAATATGATACTTGGAAATTTCATTTTTACATGTATCAATCTAGTCAATTTATACATCTAGGGCCTTTTTATGATATCATTGAATTAATGCAATAACTTTACTCCTGAAAGGTATTATTACATCAATAAATTTAGGTTTAAAATGCATGAGTGTGATTTTATGATCAATTATATATATGGAGCAAAATACTCAATTTCTAAAAAAAAAAATTAAATAATTAAATCTAACACGGACATTGGCTGATTTTACTGCATGACATAAGACATGGGGAATATTGGCATAACCATGGTAAAGCCATTAAAAGTAGAATAATCTAGCTTGTGAATAAACAATATTGATTTGCAGCACAGAGACTATTTTTATGAATTGTATTTTGTATAATTCATTCTAATTGTAAATGTGCAATGGTTTCTACAAGAACTGTAAAACTTTGAAGAATTGTTCATTTTAAGGTATTGCAGTGGTTCGGTGACAACAGCAATAAAATTGATTATTTTACAGACAAATTATATAATATAGGCCACTATACTGTCAGCCTTAATAAAGGGAAAATCCAAGGATTTTAAATATTATCTTTTTGTTAATAAATTATTATCTCTTCCAAAGCAATGTGTGTCCTTGGCTGAAGTGGATTGTTGTTTTTTTTTTAAATCTGTTTTTTCTGTCAATACATATAACAAGAAGATTTGCAGTATGGGACACGCAGGTCTCCATTGTATTAGCGAGACAACGGTATCTCTGTGTTTTATGCGTTATTTGAAGGCTCTTAAGTGAAGCAACGTTCTAAGTGTTGGGTTTTGGGTTGCATCCCTGGGTCTTTTGGTTTGATACCAGAACTTTTTATATGCCCCATACCCCATATTCCTGCAAGGAGTGCCACTGCTTCCGTCCCCTATTCTCTTGATCGTTCACGGTTGTTGTCTATATTATGGGCTTGGAGCCTGTGGTGTTTACAGTTTGCAGTTTGTCATCCCCTTTAATGTGTTATGTTTCGTTTTGGGGCATTTTACCCTGTATGCTGTCTAATGGGGAGATTACTTTGTTTTGGAAGTTGTGTAAGTGGTATCGAGAGTGGTAAGGGGTGTTGTTTCTGTGCTTATAGGTGTCTACCTTTCTGTGTTTTACAGTTTGTATATTATGTATGTGTGTGGTGATGTAATTGTTTTGTTGGGTGGAGTGTTTGTGTGTCGTGTCAGAGATAAGATGTGATGCCTATTCAATGGGACGTGGGATGGAAAATAGGATTCCCCCCTTTATGTCAGGTGTTCCTCAGATCTACTTAGTCACAGTGTGAGCATGGGGGAGGGGAACCTGGTGTGAAGGGGGGAGGGAAAGATAGGAAGAAAAGAAGGGGATGGGGGGACAGGATAAGCTCCGCGCTAAGGGGGACTCGGACCCATCTGTGCCTTGCCCCGGGTTCTCCCCCATTCTGATATTGTCGTGAAACATATATAAACCACGGTTGCCAGGCTTCCACGTGTTTGGTTTCCCTTCCCGTCAGGGAGGCATGGAGCGATTCTGCACTCTGAATGTCCTCCACTAGCCCGATCCATTCCTTCTTCGTCAGAACCTCTGCTTTTTTCCAATAGGCCGGTATAGCTGCCTTGGCTGCATTCAGCATGTGGAGCAAGATCGATTTTTTGTAGCTCGATATAGGTTGCTGGGAGATATGTAGTAATGCTAATTCGGCTGACCAGTCCGGGACATCTCCCAACACCAGGGTTACTTTGTTTTTTTATCATTTCCCAGTATGGGGTAATGTCTTGGCATTCCCACCAGATGTGTAACAGTGTGCCGTGGATTGTTATAGCAATAATTAAATCTTTATACATTTAAATGTACTTTTTTTTTCTTGCTAAATTCTGAAGTTGTTGAAAAAGCTTGCAATATCCAATATATGTGCAAACAATGAAGGAATTTTATTTTATACAAACACAGCACACACTGCATGAATAAAATATGAATATGTTATTACAATATAGCACACAATTATTGCACTTAATTATAATCAAATATTAAGTATTTTGTAGGTGACAAATCCTTCTTTCAAAAGTCTCACATCCTGTCTGATTTCAGAAAGATACTATACATTTTGTGAATATTGCATTTAAGTTAGAATCTTTGCAAAGCAAATTCAAGTAAGTATGCAAAGTCCTTAATATGAAATGAAAAAACGAAGGCAGTTGAAAAAATTTATAATTTACTTAAAGAGACACTGTAGTCACCAGAACCACTACAGCATAATGTAGTGGTTCTGGTGTCTATAGCATGTCTCTGCAGTGTTAACACTGTAAACACTGCCTTTTCAGAGATTCAGTGTACCTCTGTGAGGTGATGCTGATTGGCGCAGTGCAGCATTTTGACGCAAGTTCGCAACAGCCTCAAGTCGGATGCTCTCAGCCATGGAGGCAGGCCAGCCGCGGCAAAACCACCTTGGCAAAGGATAAAAGGTACATTTGATTACCTTACTTCTCCACAGAGAATGGGGCCGGGGACCCTAAAAGAAAGTCCAACACTGTAACATTAGGAATACGTTTGTATTCCCAACACTATAGTGTTTATTTAAAGATAAAAGTGCCAAGCTTTGAGCAATTAATTAGCTTTCAGAGGAAAACAAGAATGATATGTACACTTCTGAAAGGCTAAACCTGATTACTAATAAAACTGAAAACCTCTAAAAGACAACTCCATACAACATGTAACTTACATTATTTGCATCAACAATATGAAAGGTAGGCAGACAAACACACACACAGACAAAGTAACCATAGATAGGGCAGACAGACAGTTATGAAGACATATAATGCTTTCTTATATAATAGATGTTTGGCACAGTAATATGTATACTAGAAATTCTATATTTAGTATTTTAGCATTTAAAAATCATTCATACCGCTGCAGTTAAATTATTTAACTTTATATGCATACTGATAGGTATAGCAATCTACATAAAACTAAAATCTGAAAATTGGCATTTGTGCTATTTTGTGCTTTATTTTGCAATAGTAATATGGAAAGAAAGATAGATCGGCTGATTGCTAAATAGATAGCAATAGCAAGCATTAATAGGTAGATAGATAGCAAGCATTGCATTATTTAATTTTACATTGCATATTGATAGAGGCAGACATCTAGGAAATCTATATTTAGAAAACACTGAAAGAACTGGCATTGCTTCAGTATTTTTGCTCCATAGACTCAGAAATGTTTGGGATTTGCATGCCATGTGAGTCACTCCTGTAGGCAGAAACCCAGATGAGTCACACCGAGCCAAAAAAGCAGAATAACATAAATTCATAAAAAAATGAGGTGATGTTGTGGAAGGATTTCATTAAGAAGGGTAAGTTGCAGTTTGCCAGATACAAATCCCATGCAGCAGAAAATTGTAAATGCAAATGCTGGTATTACACTGCGGAAAAAATGAGAAATAAAAGACCATGGAGAATTCTTTTTTAGTACTTTTGATACATTAGAATATAAGATTGTACCTTTCTTAAAGAAGGATCTTCTGTAATTAAGTTAGGAGACAAAATACAAAGAGAGTAGTGATATTCAGTAAGACAGAACTGGCCCCAAACTATCAAAAGTTCATTTGTAAGCCTCGGGATGTTTGATGTTTGACCTAACTAGTCTATACGTGTATATGTAATTCTTTATTCAAAGTACAGCTAAAATGCATATCTCCATCACCAGTTGGTAATTCAATAGAAACACAGAGCCACCTTTCTGTTTTATGCTCAGGACAGCCAGTGTTTCTATCCAGAGCTTTCTTAACTCATTCCCTATCCCAAGATCTTTGTAAATAAATGATTTATTTGAACTGTGATGCATAGATGGCACACACACAAAGTGTAAAACAATTTTATGTGTAAGTTTCCATCAGGCATACCTAAACAAATGCAATTATGCAAATGAACTCACTTTTAAAGGACCACTGTAGGCACCCAGACCACTTCAGCTCAATGAAGTGGTCTGGGTGCCAGGTCCCCCAGGTTTTAACCCTGCAGCTGTAAACATAGCAGTTTCAGAGAAACTGCTATGTTTACAATAGGGTTAATCCAGCCTCTAGTAGCTGTCTCCCTGACAGCCGCTAGAGGCGCTTCCGCGCTTCTCACTGTGAAAATCACAGTGAGAAGATGCTGACATCCATAGGAAAGCATTAAGAAATGCTTTCCTATGGCAGATTGAATGCGCGCACTGCTCTTGCCGCGCATGCGCATTCAGCGCTGACGTCAGAAGAGGAAGGTGATTTCCCCAGTGCCAATGGCGCTGGAGAATGGTAAGTGATTAACCCCTTCAGTTCAGCATGAGGGGGACCCTGAGGGTAGGGGCAACCTAAAAACCCTATAATGCCAGGAAAACAAGTTTGTTTTCCTGGCACCATAGTGGTCCTTTAATTATTAATTTTCTCATGATACCTTACTGACTTTTTGGGGGAATTAAAAGATTGCAAAATTCCAAATACGTTCTCCCTACATAATGTCCGTAAGTACAGCTACTTGACCAACATATGGAGCATCTGTATAATACAAGGCACTGCAGATTGCTATTGCTATTTGGTTGAATAATTTCTGACTGGGTAAGGGCAATCCCTCTATGGGCTTTAAGAGTAGGCAGAGGTATCCTAGGCTCACGGTCAATTGGTCATTAAAGGACCGTGACCAAAAGATTCTTAAAATATATATATTTATTAATAGCCCTATTCCAGCTTGAGCTCCATCAGCACCTATGTTAAATTGGCCCTGGCTATATATGGCTATGTAATTTTATCAACTTCTTGGTCTCTGCATGCCCTGGAGATCTTTTTAATTATAGCTTCTTTTTAGTTCCTATGGAACAGCATGCCTACCACCATCAGACTCTCCCCTAGTCTTCAATCGTTTAAGTGCCTTAAATTCCATCTTTTTAGGAAAGCTTATGGCCTCCCAGAGTAACCTCTACCTCACATACCTGTCTCTTGCCCTCTCCTAAAGGGCAGCACTACTCCCTCTCCTCCAGCTCTGCTTCACTCTCACCTATTTTGATTGCTATTCCCTGTCCTACTGTGTTTTACACCCCACCTCCTACAGACTGTAAGCTCGTTTGAGCAGGATCCTCTTCAACCTATCGTTCCTATAAGTTTTCTTGTAATTGTCCTATTTATAGCTAAATCCCCCCTCTTATAATATTGTAAAGCGCTACTGAATCTGCTGGCGCTATATAAATGGCAATAATAATAATAATAATAGTATATTATACAGATAACACATTAAGAAATTTGCAAAACTGCAAGTTTGCTTATTCGTGGATTCAGTACATGCACACAAATGGTAAAATAGATAAAAGAGAGATATAATGGCGGTGGCTTTTTCTTGTCTTGAGGTTTATTGATATCAACTATAGTTAATGTGTATGCGGGTATATCTATTCTCGAGTTACACACACACAGGTCACGTTCTCTATGCAGACTAAAGTAAATACTGGTGGTTTTCTAATCAAGCCACAGCCTCCTAATGTTCAAGTATTAAAATTACAGTTTATTTGGTTTTCTGTTGAGGGTGGCAGAATTCCTTTATGTGGCACCAAGGTCCAGTGGATATATATATGTGTGGTTAATGTGACTGCTGCATAGGTATGTGGATCATCCAAATGTAAAACAACATTTTATACTCTTGTACATTAATGCTTAAATAATTAATTGAGAAACACCAACGTGTTAGAAATGGGCTGAAACTTATTTTGGATACATAAGCATTCTCACCACTTTTGATAATTTACAAACCAAAACTGGATTACGCAGCTTTAGGCACATATTATAGAATTAAATAGTTAGTGTACGCGTTATCTGTTTATCAAATAGTTCCTTCTTTTGAAACCTTAGCTGTACCATACATTCATGTCACATTTGCACTATAAAGCAGATTGTTCCATGTGGTGGGTCAATACTTGTGTCAGATCATTCCATTCTGCTACCATCATTTGATGGACCATGGGTTCATTTTCTTCTCCCTTGTTTTCTTCTTTGTTTTCTTTGTATTATTTTATTTTTATCAATGTCCAAATAATATCCATGACGATGCTATGTATAAAATACATGGCCATTTCCCTTATGGGTTTAATTTTTTTTTACCCAATGTATTATTTTTATGGAAGTTCATATAAATAAAAGATTTTAAAGACAGATGTTTCTAAGAGTCAGTACCCAACACAACAGATCCTCCAACAAATCTTTCATCGGGATCGTTGAGAAGGATTACAAATTCTGCACTACTTCGAGAAGCTCTACACTAAAACATTGATATGTGTTCCTTTTCACACCAAAGTAAGCAATATAGCATTGTCTCTGTAAAAAATGTTTCTGCTACTGCTTTGTGCTACAGAATCAGCTTACAAAAGGAAAACACCATTAGAATTCAAGGGTGATTACCACCATATTACAAACAATGGCCAATAGCCATTAAATGTGATACATTCAGAAACCAACCATGTAATATATATGTCCCTGAAGGTTTTTCTTTCAATAAACTGTATCTCTTAAGTTACTATATGTAACCATTAATTTGTGCTAAAGACTCATGTCCCTGAAAAAAAGCATACCAAAGGACAATGAGCCTTTCCTACAGTTTTGATAATGCATTCTTAATTGGACTTAGATGTGTTTCTCTGGGTCAGTGCCGTGCTATAGGTAAATAACTAAATTCACAAATAGGCAAAATATAGAATGCTACATACTTGTTTAAACAGAAAAAAAAACTACTGATCCCATTGTCAACAAATGTCATAGGACAATAACTATATACTAGCCATAATATAGTGTCTTTTGGTTATAAGTCTGAAGAGCAAAGTCTTTTCACCCTATTGTTTTTAGTTATCAATATGTCCCACTCATCTATTCTGTACATGACAGATCTACCATTGCTCCCGGTAGATGAGAAGCTACAGACTAGCCTGCTACTACACATACTGTCAAAAGTCTATTAATGGCCTTTTCAATGTAGTATGGACATCCTGTTCTGAAAGTGATAGTTATAACTGATTACAATATGTGGTGTTGTGCTGAAGGTTTTATATTTAGAATAAGAGAACACCTAGCACTTAGGGTAGCCTTAACCTCTTTACATTAAACCCACCCTAATATTGAAGAAACTATATGGTAGCATTCTACAACTTGTAAAACTGAAGGCGAGAACTGACTGTGGAGTGGAAATTCAAATGAAGTGCCATATAGACTAGATAAACTAACGAAACAAGCTCAAATTTGCTCACACCTGTGCTGGGTCAGAAGATGTCTTTCCTCCTGACAGTGACATAGTCAGAAGCTGTGCAGGATTCCTGAGGCGAACATCATTATATAGTAATTAGCCTGTGAGTGTGGGAGGTAAGGTAGACTGCAATTCCAGGGAGGCTGAGAAATGCAGCAGTTTTTACTAGAGGTCTACAAACGAAGACTTTGATTGTGAACGAGAAGGCACTGATGTCGATCTGAACTGTTGTATTTAATGCACTACAAGTCAGAATCTTTGAAAACAGCTGTTCCTCTTGTTCAAAAGTGAAACCCCCTGTGCCCAGTTTACTTCTATAACCTTTTCTGCAACTGGCCCAAAGATGCATCCTCGGGCAGAAGTCCCTGAATTGAACTATTTATTACAGAAACCACTGATGTGCCAGCCTTTCAAGCATTATTTTTGCGTGCACTGTGTAAGGTTAACATACTGATAGATAGCGCATGCAGTGATTCTTTCCACTTAAAGAGTCAGCTTGGCCAGGCTATGACAAGATACAGACCCAGATTTTCAAATCACAGCTGTCCACTTTCAAGCCTCATAAGCCCTTAATACTATATGTTTTATAATTATTGATACAATATGAAAATAAACTGTGCTAAGATTCTGCTCATTCACTCAGGTGACCAGTTTTATTTCGCCTGTTTTGACCTAAAACTTGCAATTCATAGTCAATATCTGGCAATTCTTTGGTTGTAACTTTTGGTAGTTAAACACTTTTTAAAGGGGCTCTTTGAACACCATATATAGTCACTACAACAAGCTGTTGTGGTTATGGTGCCAGGAGTCCCATGTGATTGTCCCATGGTATTTAAATAGTTTTTGGCCACTCTGCCACCAGAGGTGTGACTCTCTATTCAAATATTAGTAAAGTTATAGTCCTTACTTCTGCATTAGTAATAATAATTTCTCCTGTCCTTGAGTTGAATCCATTGGCTGAGAGCATTCCCAAATTATATATGCAACTGATATATCTAATGTGGCTTAGAGGGGGAATTCAATTTAAACTATGTCTGAAGAGAGGGCCTATTTGCATTCCAAATTCAAAATGGTTTGACAACTAAAGTAGAATGCAACTAGGGAGCGTACTATGTGAACACATTAGCTACAATGCTCTTTGTGAACATAAAAAATAGTAACACATTGCTCTGTAATTCAAAACAGTATAAGTATAAAAACAATAATAAAATGTTTCTCCTGCAATTCTTAGAGGGTGAATTCCCGATTCTGACCCAATTCAGTAGCCTGCAGTAATATCATATTCCTACTCTCCATATTTATGTCCCCTTCACACACTTCCCTTTCACATTTAATCTTTTAATGCATATAGATGACAGTTTTCATGTAAATATATATGATCAAGATATAATATATGTATTTTACACATTTCACTACTTTAAGAAACAGTTTAACAGAAAGCAGACTTTTTAACAGTCTCTGATTGGCGAGATTATTATCCAATCACTGAAGAGAGCAGTATATTTAAACGACCGCCGACTTCACGATCGGTTCCCCTGGAAGAGCCTGTTAGGCGAAACGCGCGACGGGACGAATTGTTGTTCTGGGGGTGGTGGGGCTTGATAGGGATGATGCTGCAGTCTTTTGTGATGATTAAGCACCCCATTAGCCACCCTTGATTTCCTATCTTTAGATTCCTTTCCAGTGAATAGTCAATACTATTTATTTTTCTTTAGAAATTTTTTTTTGTCGATGTGGGGGGGTCAGTGGACGATGGAGTACTGAGGGGAGTTTAGCTTTCAGCAATTACTATATTAGTAGATAGGTCTTTCTGGACCTGTTCAGGCTGTTTTATTCAGGTTTTTTTACTCTATCTATATAGGTATATGGCTTGAAGTTGTATTTAGACTTTTTTTTCCCTCTTCCTATCAGCCCTGTACCCCCCTTCTTTTACACACAGCCACAGGGCTGGTGTATCTGGTGTATTTTTTCATATATATTTTGTGCACTACTATTTTTAATTAGACTCATTAAAAGTTAGATTTTATTACATTTAGGGTTGCTGAATATACATTGGAAACCCACGGGACTGTTACATCGTTCCCGTTGGGCTCCTATGTATTTCCTTTTTTCCTTTTGTATCTATTATGCATTAGGGGTTACCCCCCTATTCTCATTAGCAACCTGACACTCTCTCCCTATCTCTCCTTCCTTTTCTATGACTTTTTAACATGGTACCACTATAAGAAAACTTACATTTTACAGAAAGTATGCAACAAGCGAAGAATTGAAAAATAAAAATTCCCTATTCCATTTCTAACCAAAGCTGTATTTTAGAAGGTCACTTGATTTTTCTTTTTTTTTATCCTTTCAAAATACAACTAAAATTCTAATCAATGATTGATTAACAAATATGTACAGATAAGAAAAAAATATTTCTGCCAACCTGTCTTTTGTTAATAGCCGTATACATTGGATCTGAAAAAAATCAAAATAGTATATTCTAGAAATTTTACATTATTATTAATATTATTTTTACAAAACTGTTAACATAAATCAACATTTTTAGACATAAAAAAAAAAAATTAAATAAAAAAACTCCAGAAAAAGCACAGTGGCAAATGTATCACACAAAGGGGTAATACTATCCATTGATCATGAATCCAAGTGATTGTAGCACAGGAACCATTCAAAAAATCTGTGAATGAGGAGAGTTGCATTATATAAAAATGGCACATAAAGAACCAAGATAATAAGGGAAAAAAATAATCAAGCTACACATGGTGTTCGGCCCAAATCATTCTTTATGAAAGGCAAAAGAGTAAAAAAGTAGAAAGAGGACGAGGGTGTTTTAAAGGATATATAATAGAATGATAGTGTTGTGTTACCTTTTCAGTGAGTTAGCCAGCCAGGAACCTCTCATTTTAGTATAAAAATATTTTAACTTTGCTGAATGTGTTCTTTTATTTCAACTGACTGTAAGTAAAAACATTACTGAAATAGGGATCAACAATACAAATCTAAATTATAACAATAGGTAAATAAATATGTATCGTAACATATAATCTTTTATAAAATTATATCTCAGTCATTCATAAGGAAATAACAGAATGCATAAACTTTAAGAAAATAATTAAGTATTTTTATACTATGAGGTCTGGTTGAAATGATAGGTCTACCACGCATATTTATGCAATTAGGTTAATTGTAGTACTACAGAATGGCCTTGGTTTTCAGGAAGTTGGGATTTCTCAAACAGGTAAAAGAACTCAATGATATATCTTTTAGAATTTTAGAAATGGGGTAACATATCATTTATATTGTATTTTTGTAAGAGTTTGAAATTGTAAACGTATAAAACAAAAGCTTTTTGAGGCTAAAATTAATCCAGAATGGTTAAAACTAGTGGACATGCCACCAAATATGTCTCATGGCTTCCAGAGACCAGCAACTCCAGTGGTCAGGTTTCTAGGGGTGTGCATGGTCAAAAAATTTGGTTCGGTTCGGCACTTCGGAAATTCGGGACTTTGGCAATTCGGGATTTCGGCAATTCGGCACTTCGGGAATTTGGGTCTTCAAGACTTTGGGACTTTGGCACTTTGGGAATTCGAGACTTTGGCAATTTCCTAACCCTACCCATAACCCTACCCCTAACCCTACCCTTAACCCTAACCTTACCCCCTGTTTTTCTGTCAGTGTGTCAAATCAGTGTGTGAGTCAGTGTGTCTGTGAGTGTGTGAGTCAGTGTGTGTGTATGCCAGTGTGTGTGTCAGTGTATGTGGATCTGAGAGTGTGTGTCTGTCTGAAAGTGTGTGTTGGTTAAATAGTGTGTCAATGACTGTGGATCTGTCAATGAGTGTATGTCAGCGCATGTATCAGTGAGAGCATGTATATGTCAGTCAAAGTGTGTGTCAGTCTTAAACAGGAATAGGTGTGGCCTTGACATGAAGTGGTGGAGCAAATTTAGATTAGGGGCCAGTGGTGTATCCTGGTTTTGTGCTGCCCTAGGCAGGACAAAACTCAGGCGCCCCCCTACCCCCGCGCCACCCCCACCCAACCCTCCCCCCCGCCCCACCTTATAAATACACACACACAGTCAGACACAAACACACACACACAGTCAGACACACACACACAGTCAGACACATACACAGACACAAACACACACACACACAGTCAGAGACACACACACACAGTCAGACACACAGTCAGACACATACACAGACACACACACAGTCACACACACACAGTCAGACACAAACACAGACAGACACAAACACAGTCAGACACACACACAGACAAACACACACAGTCACACACACACACACACACACACTCACAAACACAGTCAGACACATACACACACACAGTCAGACACATACACACACAAACAGTCAGACACAAACACACACACAGTCACACACACACAAACACAGTCAGACACAAACACATTAACTTTTTTTTAAATGTAAATCCCCCCCAACCTCCTTACCTTTGGGAGTGCTGGGGGGGGGTCTCTATCCCTGGTGGTCCGGTGGCTGCAGGTCAGGCGGGCAGCTGGCGAGGGAGCACTTCCTATGAGCTGACTGCTCAGCTCCCTCGCGCGCCGGCTGCAGAGTGAGGCTGGGAGCCGGAAGATGACGTCATCTTCTGGCTCCCAGCCTCACTCTGCGGCGCGCGAGGGAGCTGAGCAGAGAGCTCATAGGAAGTGCTCCCTCGCCAGCCGCCCGCCTGCCAGCGCCGCCCGCTCGGGATGTCAGTTAGCCGCCCAAAAAAAGCCGCCCAAGGCAAATGCCTTGTTTGCCTCGCGGCTAATACGCCCCTGTTAGGGGCATGCCAGAGTTTTGTCATGCCTAGGGCAGCACAAATCCAAAATACACTACTGGCGCTAACTATGAATGCTTCTCTGTGAAAAGCATTGGGCTGGTTGGGAGATCATCTTAGAGACAGAGATCTGCCAGAGGCAAAGAATACCATCTCCTCGCATTAGAGGTAAGTAACAATTTAGTTTTTTTGGAAAACAGGGGACTGCACATCTAAATATTGTTTAAAAAAACTGTCTAGTGTTATAAATATAAAATGTGCCTTTAAGTATTGCTATGTACATAGAGGTCTGTTGTATGGTATAAAACATAATAGTACTAGCTTGTTATGTACAAATTATATGTGTGGGTGAGATACAGTTAGGCCCAGAAATATTTGGGCACTGAAACAAGTTTTGTTATTTTGTCTGTTTACCAAAATAAATTCAAGTTACAGTTAAATAATTAACCCCTTAAGGACTGGACTGTTTTTGCGATGTTGTACATTTGCGACCAGGAATATTTTTACACTTTTGTGGTGTTTGTGTTTGGCTGTAATTTTCCGCTTTCTCATTTACTGTTCCCATACAAATTATATATTGTTTTTTTCAGGACAAAATGGGCTTTCTTTACATACCATTATTTATATAATCTCATGTATTTTAATTTAAAAAAAATACAAAAATCTGATGAAAAATTGAAAAAATACATGTTTTTTGACTTTTACTTGAAAAATCTTTTACTCATCTACAAAAGCGAATGAAAAAAACTGCTAAATAGATTCAAAATTTTGTCCTGAGTTTAAAAATACCTAGTGTTTACGTGCTTTTTTGCTTTTTTTTGCATGTTATAGGGCTATAGGTACAAGTAGGATATTGCGGTTTCAAAACATACATTTTAAAATTTATCAATAGTGACATTGTAACACTATTATCTGTCATAAATCTCTGAATAACACCCCACATGTACATATTTTTTTTAAAGTAGACAACCCAGGGTATTCAATATGGGGTATGACCAGTCTTTTTTAGTAGCCACTTAGTCGAAAACACTGGCCAAAGTAAGCATTCATATTTGTTTGTGTGTGAAAAAAGTAAAAAAACTAAATTGAGCGCTAATTTTGGCCAGTGTTTGTGACCAAGTGGTTACTAAAAAAGACTGGACATACCCCATTTGCAATACCTTGGGTTGTCTTCTTTTGCAAATGGTATGCCATCATGGGGGTAATTCTCATTCCTGGGCTACCATAAGCTCTCAAAGGCAACGTAACCAACCTGGCCATTTTCAATGTAAAATATTTGACCCATATATTTGACCTTGTAACTTTCAAAAATGCTATAAAACCTGTACATGGGGGGTACTGTTTTACTCGGGAGACATCGCTGAACACAAATATTAGTGTTTAAAAAACTGGAAAACGTATCACAACAATTATATCATCAGTAAAAGTGCTGTTTGTGTGTGAAAAATGCAAAAAAGTAACTTTCACTGACAATATCATCGCTGTGATATGTTTTACTGTTGTGAATCACTAATATTTGTGTTCAGCGAAGTCTCCCGAGTAAAACAGTACCCCCCATGTACAGGTTTTAGGGTGTCGTAGAACGTTACAGGGTAAAATACAGTGCTAGCAAATTAAATTCTCTGGACTTTCGGCCTGGGTTGGCAGACAGGTCCCTCAAATTGCAATCAATAAAATTACTTAATTATGTAAAAATATTACATAAATACGCATGTAGAATTTAAATATATATGCATATTTATATATTTGAAGTCTACGTGTATATTTATATAATTATTTATGTAATTTTGTATATGGACATATGTATATTTCTTATTATTTTTATTTATTTTTATATACATAGATATATATACAAATTCATTCTAGGTGTATTTTGATATAAATATATATATATTAATTTTAAAATACAGTTAGAATAAAATTTCATATAGCTATATAATTTTTTTTAAATTTTTTATTATTATTTAAAAAAAAAATATTTAATTTAAATTACTTATTATTTATATTTTATAATATTATATATATACAATATATATAGTTATTATATATATTATATATATACACGTGTGTAATTTAATTATAAGTGTATTTTATATTAATATAAGTACATATTAATATAAAAATACACTTAGTATGACATTATATATATATGATATATAGACATATTATATAGATATAATATATGTCTATATATCATATTTATACATATATAATTATTATTATTTTTTTTATTACCATTAACTTTAATTTTTTTTTTGATTTTACAGTTGCAGGGAGACTGCCTGTCAGCACAGGCAGTCCCCCTGCAGGCAGACACATGGACACCTATTGTGACCATGTGATCGCTGTGTTAAGCAATCACATGGCCACAGGGGTCCTAATTCAGTGTGGGGAGACTGTCTGGGCTGCGGGCAGTCTCCCCACAACCGGAGCCACGCTGATCGCCGCCGGGGGAACGACGGCGATCAGGTAAGTAGCTCTGACCGTTTGGACGGTTCAGGACCGTCATCGGTCCTCAAGGCAAAAATGCCGATGACGGTCCTGAACCGTCCTCGGTCCTTAAGGGGTTAATATGGGCTTAAGTGCAGTCTCTCATCTTAAATGTGAGGGTGTCCATATCCAAACTGGAGGAAGAGTTTAGGAATTGCAGCTCATTAATATGTAAAAGTAATTGGACAATTGACTCAAAAGCTCTTTCATGGACAGGTGTGGGCTATTATTTTGTTATTTCTTCATCAATTAAGCAAGTTTGGAGTTGATTCCAGGTGTGACATTCACATTTGGAAGATAGAACTTTCAATACAAGTGACACAGTCCATCCTCAGGCTGCACAAAAAAATAAAAATCCATCAAAGAAATAGCAGGAACATTAGGAGTAGTCAAACCAACAGTTTGATACATTCGGAGAAAAAAGGAATGCACTGGTGAATGCCTGGATGTCCACGGAAAACAGTGGTGGATAATTGTAGCATCATTTTCATGGTAAAAAAAACACTTTCACAACATCAAGCCAAGTGAAGAACACTCTTTAGGAGGTAGGCATATCATTATTCTAGTCTACCATAAACAAAAGACTAGCAAGAAGGGGGCAGAGCCTAACTGCCAAAGCAAGCGGTCGCATGATTTCTGAGCTCCTGAAAACGAGGGCTCGAACCAACATAATACTACCGGCACTTTTGGGCTACAGAGGATCCCCAAACTTGACTAAACCTCATGGGGAAGAAAAACAAGAAATTGAAGCCTGATAAACCCCGATTGGGGATGACCATCGGGGACATGTGGCGACAGACAAACAGCGGTCAGGATTCCAAGATGCATCCCTCATGGGAGACTGCTTGGACTTCTCCGATGACCTGTCCACTGAGGTAGGTGAGGGGTACTTACCCACACTGGCAGCCACACCGCTGACACCATGGCCGAATCCAAACTCTGCTCCGGTGACAACAGCGATCATGAAGGAGCTCCTAGTGGAACTGCAAAGGAACCTCATGGCTGATATGGCTACCATACGCAAGGACATACAGGGCCTGACAGACCTGGAAAAAACTTCCACCGCAAGCACGAAGCAAATTGCAACCCTGCAACAGGCAGTCCACGACCTACAGCACAAAACTTAATACACGAACGCCGCTTCGCGGCCCAAGAAGACACATGACGCCGAAATAATCTCAACATCAGGGGGATCTTAGACACTGTCCCCGAAGCGGAGCTACCACACCTGGTCAGACTCCTGCTGGAAGCCTTGTTGACACCACAACAGGCCAAAACAATAGAAACAGACGGGGTATTCCGGGTACCCAAATCGCTCAAAGCACAATCCACAGACCCAAGAGACCTGGTGGTCCAGTTCCGAAGTGGGAAGGACAAAATGGCACTAATGGCAGCCTCCAGGGACAAGCTACCATACCACTTAAGAGTAAATAGCGCTCAATTTCTATGCCAACCTATCGGGCAGCACTATGGCCTGGCGCAGGGAATTCCGACCACTCACGTTGGTACTACAGAAACACAAAATCTGCTACCGTTGGCACCTCTCTCTATCCCTAACAATCTTCCCTGGAGACGTGACCCACACAGTCCAAGACTTCAAGGAGGTTGCGGCAATCTTACACAACATGGGCCTCTCTGGAACAACCCTGGGCCGAGACAACCTACTCAAGGCACCCAAAACCTCGCACCAATGGAACCCACTGACAGCTGCAGAGTTGTGCCCAGACCGCCCGCTGCGGAACCCTATGCCCGAGCCACCACCTGAATGCAGCAGGAACCATCTCCTACCGAAAATATACCAGACCTCTGGAACTTTGCGGCTACACTTGTCCTTGCCAGGACATGACAATTACCCCATCACTCTTATGACTGAAATGACCTCTACCCATTTGTTCCACCGCACCTCCCACATGCCTGTGGGTGACTTAGGCACTATCAACAACAAGGGCTAGATAAGACAGGAGTAAATGCTTTCCACAAGTGACCGAGACCCTTAGTTATGTTTGCCCTTTTATTTTTAAATTTTAATACTTGCTCAACGACAGTCACAACTTCCAGTATTACTGTTCACCTCCTAACGACAGAGCCATGACTAAGCCTCTACATAACAACCCTCTGCACAACGTATGTACCTATTACACCTATAATGCCTATATGTATGCAATGCTATATATAGCTCTTAAGTTATTTACTATGCAAACCACTCGTCTGACTGTGGCAAAAATAATTTTTTCTTGATAAGTCAGTTATTATCTCTAATGTCCCACTGTTCACTTTATAATGACCAAACTTCTAGGAATATAATCAGTACCTTCACTATTATTTTAAGCGACTTAATACTTTTCTCTTGCACCATAAGCATACTCCATAAGCATACTAACTACACTATGACACTGTCTTGCAAACTGGGCTAGACTGAGCTATATGCTATCTCACTCTGTATAAATTTGTCTTTGTTTACTCGTAATCAGGCCAGTTCCTCTTATAAATTTTTCTTTCACCTAGCGTAGCCCACTTAAAACGAATAGCTTGGAATAGACCTACTATATTATATGCATAACCATGTGTAGTCAGATACTAAGATAGGAGTGTTTAGCTCAGTTACTAGCCTGCAGATATTATCACTGTGACTACTAGGTGAATTGTATATGTGAGCCAAGCTAATGTATCCCTTTGTTTTTATGAAGCTTCAGATATGCCCATGTTTACTTATCTACTTTAAAAAAATAAAAAAGTGCAATGTTTCTCTTTCATGCCACGTGTTTAAATGTGAATACAAACCTGGTTGCACCCGCTGTTGTGGCAGTGCAAATCCACATGTTTAACCTCTGCACGAACAAAATAAAAAAAAAATAAAAAATAAAAAAGACTAACAAGAGCACGTACTGAGGGTCCACCACAAGGTACACACCATTCATAAGCGTCAAGAAAGAAGGGCAAGATTAGACTTTGCCAAAAAAATAAAAATATCTGAAAAAGACAGTCCAGGTCTGGAACAGCATTCTTTGGACAGATGCAACTAAGATCAACCTTTACTAAAATGGTGGAAAGAAAAAAAAAAGTATGGAGAAGAGGTGGAACTGCTCATGATCTGTAAAACACAGTGGAGGCTTTGCTTTACAGATGAACAATGTTCCAAAACATATTGCAAAACCAATCCTAGAGGTTTTTAAGGCAAAGTGGAATATTCTGCAATGGCCGAGTCAATCACCTGATCTCAACCCGGTTGAACGTGCATTTTATTTCCTGAAGACAAAACTTAAGGCAGAAAGACCCACGAACAAACAACAAATGAAGACAGCTGCAGTTTAGGCCAGGCAAAGAATCAGAAAGGAGGAAAGCCAGCGTTTGGTGATGTCCATGCATTCTAGACTGCAAGGCGTCATTGCCTGCCAGTGGCGTACTAAGGGGGGAGGTGGGGGGGGCGGTCCACCCCGGGTGCCACCAGGGTGGGGGGTGCCATGACCAGCCCCGCCGCCCCCCCCCATGCTGCAGCCGCCCGAGCGCTCTGTGAAGAGCCTCAGGCAGCTGCAGCACAGCGGTACATCCCATAAAGAGACCGCGCACGCCGAGGCGCAGCCTGAGAAGGCGGCAGGAGGGAAGCGCTCCTGTCAGCTCCTCACTACAACATGAATCCGGCAGGTACAGAAACGCTGTCTCCTGTACCGGCGGACTGAGAAGTGCACACACTGAGTATTGCACTTCCTGTGAATCCCGCGGTACAGAAGCAAAAACTCCCTGTACCCTCGGCGGATCCCACAAGGAAACAAACCACGCTACAGGGAGAGTAGGGGAGGAGAAATAAGGAGAGGGTGAGAGAAAAATAAGGGGTGAGAAAGAGAAATAAGGGGGGTGAGAGAGAAATAAGGGGGGGTGAGAGAGAAATAAGGGGAGGTGAGAGAAATAAGGGGGTGTGAGAAAGAAAAATAAGGGGGTGGGTGAGAAAGAAAAAGAAGGTGGGTGAGAGAGAAAGGAGGGGGGTGAGAGAAAATAGGAGCGGGGGTGAGAGAAATTAGGAGGGGGGTGAGAAAGAGAAATTGGGAGGAGGAGAAGGAAATTGGAGCGGGAGGAGAGATTGACATTCATCACATATGCACCCCTTGCACACAGAAAAACACACAGACACACATACACAATCAATGCAACCGTTACACACAATGCATCCCTTACACACACAGAAACACACAATGCATTCATTACACACACTCAATGCACCCCTAACACACTTTCAGTGCATCCCATACATACACAGAAACACACCTTGCAGTACTTACACATACAAACACAATTTCACACAATGCATTCCTTACACACATATCAGGACATCCCCTACACACTCCACCCCCTGTGAACAAACTCATTGGTGGACCCTGGGACCCAGACCTTGAGCTGTGTAAAGGGCCCCCCAAAAAATGGAGCTGCTTCCCGTTCTCCCAGAACATTGATTTTGTGACCACAGTTACAAACAGCCTCCAGAGATCCTGTTCTACACCAGACCTCTGGAGCCAGACTGCAGCTAGAGCCCATCATCATCCTCATCTGGTTGTAAGTAGGCAATCTAGTATATTATTCGTGGCACTAAGCTCTAATTTACCTCACCTTAAAGAAACACTATAGTTCCCAGAACCACTTCAGCTTAATGTAGTGGTTCTGGTGTCTATAGCCTGTCCCTGCAGGCCTTTTAATGTAAACACGGCAGCACTGCAGCACTGGCGTTAGTTAACATGGCAAATCATATGGCTGGGGCATTGTGATGTCACATGGGGGGCGGCAAACTTTACTTTTGCCTTGAGCGGCAAAAATCCTTGTACCGGCCCTGGCTGGAGGGGGCTGTGTGAGCTGTGGCCGCACAATGTCCCATGGTAGTTAGGGTGCCGTGCGGCCAGTACAGCTCACTCAAGCAAACAGCTGATAAACTCGCACGGAGGAAATGTGTATGTGTGACTGTCTGCCTGTGACTGTGTGTGACTGTCTGCCTGTAACTGAGTGTGTGACTGCCTGTCTGTAACTGAGTGTGTGACTGTGTCTGTAACTGAGTGTGTGACTGTCTGCCTGTAAATGTGTGTGTGGGGCTGCAGGGATTTTGTAGAAGGGGGTGGGGGTTTTGTATTGGGACAGGAGTCTTTATAAGGGGGGATAAGCAGGGGATTTGTGGAAGGGGGTTGCGGGGGTTTTGTAGATGGGGCAGTACAGGATTTGTAGAAGGGGCAGGACAGAGGTTTTGTAGGAGGGGCAGGGCAGGACAAGGGTTTTGTAGGAGGGGCTGACAGCGGTTTTGCAAAGTTTACAAATTGTAAAAATAAAAGAAATAAAACCTTTAACATTTTTTACAGGTTTTTTTTTTTTTTTGGGGGGGAGGGGGGTGGGGTGCCAAGCACAGGATCCACCCCGGGTGCCAAATGCTCTAGGTACGCCCCTGTTGCCTGCAAAGGATTCTCGACAAAGTATTAAAAATTAACATTTTATTTATGATTGTGTTATTTTGTCCAATTACATTTAATCCTCTGAAATAAGGAAACTCTGTACAAAAAATGGTTGCAATTCCTAAACTTTTCACACAATATGTTTGTTCCACCCCCTTGAATTAAACCTGAAAATCTGCCCTTCAATTGCATCTTGGTTGTTTAATTTCAATTACATTGTGGTGGCGTACAGAGCCAAAATGATGAAAATTGTGTCAGTGTCCAAATATTTCCAGATCTAACTGTATACTTTGTAGGTTATGTTTTTTTGTGTGATTTTTACTTAGCATTTTTGACTGTGTGGCTTTAATGCTTTAAGTACTTGTGAGATTTTCCGGTTGCCAAAGTTTTGTTGGATTTGTATTGTACCTTTTTTTTTTATTTATTATTTGTAATTCTCAATAAATTATTAAATGGCAGCATAGTAAAAATGAGCACTTATTTAGAAATATCAATAAAGGGTCAGAAAGTTGCCCAGTATGAAATACACTCAACATGTTACATTTGCAAAGCATGACTTATCAGTTCATTTGAAGAAAGAAGATAGTAGAGAGAAGGTTCTGTACTTTTGAATCCATTAGACACAAGTGATACAGCTGGATAGTTCACAAATAGAAAATACAAGGATGTCTGTGTAAAGGGAGATGGGATTTTCAATGGAGACTAGACCTTATTATCTCACTCTGCTATAAACACCACTCATACAAAGAAAATAGTATGCATTAAGCTCAAAATAAATATATAACCAATACTCAAGACTGCACAAAATGAATAGAGCTTTTAGAAGCTAATGGCATCATTGTTTGAAACAATAAATATGGGTAAAACACATTTACTCTATAAGAAATTTGTATCATTCTTTTTGTAATCTAAATGTACAGGGCTGTCATGTAATGTAATGTAGGCCAACTCTCTCTAATACATCTGAGCTGTCACAATTTGAGTTCCATCCTGGTTTTCTCATATGTCCCATCTCACTGGTACAGCAGAGGAAACTACTAGGATGCATATGTAAAAGTTTATAGCACTCTGTGAGTGCGTGGGCTGGGATATCTGGTTCGCACTTTTGAGCTTGCATTCTGGGATGAAGTGCCCTCTTTGCCCCTCCCCACCACATGTCATGTTAAAGCCTCCTGATATATATTTTTAGTGCAGTATTAAATCTAGTCAGACTCTTTTTGTGCATGTTGGAATATAGTACGGTTGTTATTTCCCTATATTTCTATAGTAATATATTAATATAGGTTGATACCGAAGTCTCAGAGACCTATTATGCCAAGAATGGATTTACAGACAGAAGCAAGAGAACCCTCATGCAGTCATCTCTTATGCATTATGGCTACCTTGCAACCATTTCTGGTTAGGACTACCAGTAGCACAAGTTGTGTTATTGGCGATGCCCGAGGAAACCCTGGCCATCAGTCCCGATTCCATACCTCCAGTGTTAAGAGGTATGCTACTTTGTTTGATGTGAAACTTCCTTGAACACTATCCTAAACAGTGAGTAGGATTAAAAAAGGCACACTTTTTATTTCCCACAACAACAGTTGATTGTTTGTTTTTTTTTAAAGATTTTTAAATTATTTTATAATACAAAGCACGATAATAGATATTTAAACCATAAGATGGACGTTTAACAACTCTTAGAAAATAACATTACTTAAAGGAACACTATAGGGTCAGGAACACAAACATGTACCTAGCCCAATCTAATCCAGTGGAGATATCCCTAGACTGTAATGTAAACACTGCGTTTTCTCTGAAAAGACTGTGTTTACTGCAAAAAAAAAAGCCTGAAGGGAATGATTATACTCACCAGAACAAACACATTAAGCTGTAGTTGTTCTGGTGACTATAGTGTCCCTTTTAATTTCATACAGTGTCCATCCTTGATATAACTGATTTAAAATGAAAATAAATTTTGGGCTTGGCCAACTTCCAGAAATGTTACATCAGCTTCTTACCTAATTAATTAATCACTCTCATCTAGTTATATATCTGGACTTTAGAAGAATCATATCAAGAGTCAAGAGGTCAGTAACTTAGGCCAACAATCCTGCATCAATAATCAATTGGTAACATTCCCAAACTAAATTTACAAGCATTTTTTCTTTCTGCCATTATGATTGCTGAAGTCAAAAACCATTATTCGTTTAAAACTTGGCCTAAACGGTGATTCATAATTGATCTCTCAGTGTTGAGTAAGTCTCTGTTGCAAGGTTAGCTATAAAAAAGATTGAAATGTACCTTCAAAAGGTTCTTTCTATTACATCACAGGTTAAAGGTTACAGACAGGCAAGTCTACTGACGTTGCTAGGTGACAGGTATGTCTTTAACCTTTTAGGATCCATGTGGAAAGTGCAGTATGAGGATGGTTATGATACTTCTAAATGGAGATTTCAAGTATTTGCATGTTTATTATTTTAGGAGTGTTTCTAGTTATATTTTAGTTATTGTACGTATTTGCCCCTTAGTTGGTGTAATTGATTAACAAGAAATAATTAGTCATTCGATAGGCATCTAAAAAATGTAGCTTAATGATGCAGTTTTGGTGTATAGATCATGCCACTGCAGTCTCACTGCTCAATTCTCTGCCAATTAGGAGTCTAATATTACCTTCAATACAGAATAAAATTCAATGAATTAAAAAAAAAAAGTGTTTTGCTAATAGAAAATACTGGAGGTCACACTCAAAAGATTTTCAGCTATCAGAAGCAAAATTAATCGAATTTTATGGTAATTTTTACCATAAAGAATATTTGAAACACCAAGGCAGTGAAATGCGTCATTCAGACTAAATGCTGAATTAATTAATAACAAATTAACTTGCTAACTGGTACTTGGAAAATGAACTTTCCCAAACACTCATGCTAAGAGCACATTTCGTCACATGTCATTGTTTTCTGAAAACATTCATACAACTTTGCTTTTTCTTCAATTAAGAGCCAGAAAGAATTATACCCCCTACTGATGTGTCACACAAAATCAAAGTAGAATTTTACAGTAAATATTTTGTTTCAAAGTCTTATTCAATGGAAAATGTCTTCAAACGAACTAGTTTCTAGTTAACATTAACCCACTGGTACATTCATAGAATTGTTTGTAAACAACAGGGCTTGTTCACTAAGAGATATATTTCTGCTTTGCTGATTAGGTTACTCCACTGCCCAAATACAAAATAAATAAAAATCACTGTTATGTAGGTATACCACAAATGAAAACTTTCTTTAATTATGCCTTTTTTTGTTATTAAGAGTAAACTTGCAAAACCTGCAGTTCTCTTGTCTGAAGCCTTTACAAACCCTCCCCTATTAACACAGCTCAGAATTTCTGTGGCTGTCCAATCACTGACTTCCCAATACAGCTCAATGCAAGGCAAGTGTTCTGAGCAATTGCTGCCTCTTGAGTTTAGCTCCACTGAGCTAACCAAACCAGGAAGTAACAGGACCCATTGTCAGCTTTAAAGCCAAGGCGGTGTAACCAGATTAATTCATAGAAGTGTCAAATTCTATTGAAATCTGCACTTTTTGCAAAAAAAAAAGACACACCACACTTTTCACACGCATTTCAGCAAGCTAAAGTGATTTAGGAGTCTGGAGTGTATGTTTAAATCCCTGTGCAATTAATGATGATATCTGTGTTTTCCAGTTTTGGAGGTTTTTTATTAATTGAATGGGAAGGATATATTTTGAATTGAGTATAACATATGAATGCCGAAACACTTCACAATTTAATACTGTTGTTTACATTTAATCACATGGTGCAATGTGGGGTTTTGAAAAGGTGAAATCAGTTCTTCCCTGGCTTTATATGGGTTCTGGGAACCCCACTCCCCAATATGTAATTTAAGAGAAAGTTTTTTTTTGTAATGCAGCATTAAATGTAACTCAGAGTCTTCCGTAAGCAGTAGGGATGGTACTAAGGGGGACACACTTGCAGCACACACAGTATGGGCATTTGGAAATATACAGTCAGCACATGTACACAGTGCTGGTATTAGGGGACACATTTTCAGCATAAACACATTGCTGTTACTGGGGGACAAATTATCAGCGGACTTAAATAGTGCTGGTATTAACATACCACCCAAAATTGGGAGGTATAAAGTCAAGAAAGGGTTGACCCAAAACCCTGTACCCAATCAATTATCCTTAACCTCGGAACTCACCTGGGCACTTGCCCTCCCCCTTCATCCAAACTAACACTGGCCACAAAACCTGGCCTTCCACCAACGTCGGTAATAAACCATACCTTAACTTCACCGAGGCTAGGGGAGGGATCGGCCCCACTTTCCTTCACAACCGTTGGACTCCCCCAGTCCAGCCCACGATTGGCAAGGACAACCACCCGCCTGCTGTGACGAAAGGCAAGTGAGAAAACAGTGAAACATAAACAAATAAATAAATAAAGAACCTAACTAAAGGGAGGGAGGGGAACAATTCCTGGTCGATTATAAAATGGCAGGGGGGAAGTACATAACATGTCTCCTATCTATACCCCCTATCATTCCAATCAATTACTGCTAACCACACCCAGCCTCACCCTATCACTCTATCCTACACACACCCCACACTCACACATGCTCCTTGATCCGGCTAGCTTTGCCTGCTTCCTAATGATCTAGATGAGCTTTGTTTCTCCTGTGCAGGCAGAACCTGCAAGGGGAAGCTCGTGTCTACTCTCCCTCCCTCTCACAATGAATACATTTATTTTTACAAACGACCTATGTTCTGCACATGCCCAACTGCTTATCCAGAAAGCCATCATTCATTACACAGGCCAACAAAACAAAAACCTTTTGCTTGGTTGCAAGTATGTTTGAACAAATGTAAAATATTTCTTAGGGTGCTGGATCCTAAAATAAAATCAGTTTTGCCATATTGGTTTGATTTTTTTAGAACGGATACCCCTCAAATTATGATTTTACCTCAATATGACTTGTGGCTGCTGACGTATGCAGCAGGGTCTGTCTTTTTACTCTGTTGCATATTATTTCATGTTGATTATTGTTTTAATTTTTTTTGCATAGCAATACACATTGTTCATGAAGAGGCTGCTTAAACAATTGTGATTATCTGAATCAGCTTACTTTGTTTTTATGTTATTGTACTGAATATAACTATATTCAGTATTGGAATGATATGAGACAGTTTCCATGTGAGTAGCATTTATGGGCAGGGTACACCTGATTATTTTCTTTTTGGAGAGGGGGGGAGGGAAGGCACATTTATATTTTGGCCAATCTAGAAAAAACAATGTCATATTTGGAATAGGCATATGTAGATAATGGAAGTGAACTCAACCCTTCGTCATGGAATTCAGGGTGCTCTAGTGGATAAATCCCAGTACCAGGAAGGACCAAACATGGAATTTGAATATAGAAAATAATCCAGGCACTCCAGCGAATTCCAAAGCAAAGGCAATTTTATTAGGACCAGGAAACAAAAAGCAAAGTTTAGACCCCTTAGGGCCTTTGTCAAGCTGACACAATGTTGCTTTTTGGTTCCTGGTCCTAATAATATTGCCTTTGCTTTGGAATTCGCTGGAGTGCCTGGATTATTTTCTATATTCATATTTGGAATAGGCGTCACAATGTTACTCTAAAGTTCAACTAACATCACCAAAAATAAAATCAGTGTTGACTGTTATTAATCAGTCAGTCTGTGTTGTGGTGGACGAAGGAAAGGAAAATGTATAATACTGTAGTAATATGTGATGTGAAATTTGCAAGTTAACTCTTCCACCAGGGAAACCAACAGCAGCAGTTTCACTTTTTATCACTGGCAAAAGATTTTTTTCCCTACTTTTATTATGACAACAATTATCTGGTGGGGATATGCCTAGGTGCCTGACAAGCCACTGCTGTCAGTAAAACTAAAGATGAGGTACAGTGCTATGGAAACTAGCTAAAAATAGAGAGTGACATGAAAACAGTACGGCACTGAATATTAAATGTTTCAAAGCCTCAAAGCTACCACAAGGGGCAACAGGTAACTTAAAATAAACTTTATTGTTACAATCACATTAACAATGAGAAAACGAAATATGTAACTCACAGAGGACGATGTATATTTTATTTAACAATTCATCAAAACTGAGTCATATAGTGGACAGTTTTCTATTTTCTACTTTCCTGCAGACACCAGCATTTTAAAGTCTGATCAAGAATTGTAAGTGTAGTTTTGTAGTGAAGTTTTCCGTGCTTTTCACCTGTGATATTATTATTAAATATTATTTTCCCTTGTGTGAAAGAGAGTCAGAGTAATTATGCATAGGTTTATTATGGCATGGCAAAATAATCCAATGACGAGTCATATTAAACCACAACACTTAAGTAGTAATATCCAGAACCCTAAGATGGCATCCTTTCCCCATTTCCCCTATAATGCATATTTCGCCTTTATCTTTTATTTTCATTTATTTATTTTTGTCAATATTTTTTTTTATTAAAATATTATATTTTTTAGGTTTGGCTTAATGTTGAATGTTGGGGTACTACAGACATTAATGCTTAATGTAGTGTAGGGTTAATGTTTAGTGTAGTGTACTGTGTTCAAATAGCACGTCCCAGGCAGCTATTTCAGATGTCATAATTAAAATGGCTGCAGTTGTTACTTGGCATTATAACTCACACTAATCTAGGGCACACTTGAACATGAATGTAAGCCCTGATTATGGCTCTTGTACATGTGAGTGGTTCCAAATCAAAAAAATGGGTTCTGGTTCCTAGAAACCTCTATGCTATGTATATTTTTCTGACTTTTTTTAATTACTGTGTTTCCTTATAATGTGCTAGTTTGGAACATATTATGGTATTTAGATTGTACCTGATACTCCATTCCATAGAAAGGAACCATATTATACCATATTTTATAAACACTATGCATTGGATTTTTGATTATTTTCATATGGTGCACATTTTTTTTTCTATATTTATTTTATGTTAGGTGAGTTTAGGAAACTCTTTGAATTTCTTCACATGTATATTTGATTTGTTGTATTTTTATTTTACGCAATAAGCGCAGCATAACCTAACATGACAATATATAAAAGTGTATATGTATATATGTGTGCATGGAAGCAGTGTATTTTTAAAATAAAATTATAATGTTTTTGCATCTTTCACTCACTATAGTTTTTTTTTTGTTTTTTTTCACGAGAGTATACTTTTGACTTTATTTCCTGTACTCTATAATGTTATATGAATTTAGTAGAATCATCCAAAATACAATAACACAATGCCAAAATATTTCTAAACATTCCTTTTTTTAATTTCTGGGGTATTAAAATGAAGAAGAAATAATAAACTGTCTATGGCCTTGTAATACTAATAATACATTCTTACATTTTTTAATGACTTGTCTAGGTGTGTGATAGTCCTTAAATGCAAGAAACACATGTAATATAGCCCGTTTGTTTACTATTTTGCAATGCATAAAATATAAGTTAATACCTATTTTAAAGCAATTCTTCAAGGCTTAGCCTTATGGTGTAATTTACTTTTCTGACAAAATAAGTCACACAGACTATAAAGCATGTAATGTTTTATAGTATGTTATAATATATAATGATAAAATGATTTACACATGTTTACATAAAATATTACATTTAATATGTTTAACCAGTGAACGGATAGGTTTGGTACAGTGAAAACGAACTAATTAAATATAGGCAAAAATAAATGAGATTTTAACAATATCAGAGTAAATAGTTTATATTTTTGGTTAAGAATTTTTATTAGAATAAACACTGAAAATATATTAAAAATACTAATATAGTTTACTATTATTTTTTCATCTATTGTACAGTGCTGCATAATGTGGCATTTAGAAAATAATGGAAAAAAAAGAAAATGTTGATAGAGTAAACAATACAGTGGAATAAAAGTTAAAGAGTATTTTTAATTGCATTTTTTTATAACGACCATCAATAATTTGAAAATATATGCCTGGAGAAACCCAGGAGAAAAAAAATACAGAATTCGTTTTTTTTTTTATATATATATTATTAGTTAGTTATTGTTATATATAGATATGAAAAAAATCATATGTTGTTGTATTGAACTAATGTACTGTAGTATAAAATCTAATTGTATTTACAAGTAACAAAATCTGTTTATCCCTAATAAAATACTGGCACCTTTTTCTATTCCTTACTCGCCTCAACCCATCTGGTCATAATCAGAATAATGAATAGTCACATCCCTGCAGCACTGTCGACCTGACAGAAGACAAAGAAGGAGAAGAGCAGAAGACTGGATGAACTTCCAATCCAACACACAAGAGGGAGCAACCAGAGGAAGTGTGACAACTCCAAGGCCCATGTTGCCATGGAGACAACCTGATCCAGAAGACAACTGATGATTCATATAAAAAGGTTCATGTCTGCCTTGGTTTTAACAAAAATTACTTTAAACCCCCAATAATGCAATGCATTTAAGTCCTATTATGGACTATAAATGGTAATCATTGTAATCGAGAGTAAAGTCAATTGTCATAGCATATAACATGAAAACTAAAAAATAATAAAAATAATGCTGAAATGGCCATGCTGTCCCCATTACAATGTAAAATAGATGCTGTTGAGACACATTAAAGACATTACAATAGACATCTACATAAATCTACATAAGTCCTGAAGATTCTTGCCTTTGCTGTTTATCACATATCATAAAAATCTATGTGTGTGTGATCAGGATAATCAAATTTCTACCTAAAATTAAGCATAATAATATATATATATATATAATGTTAGATTTATCTAATGGGCAAAATAGCATTGCCTAACACTTATAGGTGTATGTAGGAGTATTTATGGCACTATAATAAATATATAAATGTAAATAATATAATAAATAGAATAATAATTTGTGGGTGCACAACGCCCTGCTTCTGCTTGAACACGAATTTACAATCCAGAGTCACAGTGATGGTTGTATCAAATATTCTGAAATTAGTTTTTTAAGTTAAAAACATGGGTTGTGTTGCCCCCAAACAACAAAAAATGTGCAGAAAATGTGTGCTAGAATAATTTCAATAAAGGAGTACTAAAGAGGCAGTCTCCGCACCTGAAACCACCACAGCTTCTTGTAGTGCAAAGGGGGCAAAGAGTTACTGAGTGCTCTCTTACAGTCTAAAGCTGTGCTTGGCATTTGTGGTAGTAAACGTCTGCACTAGCCATTCAAATCTGAACAGCGGTGATGACATAATGGCAATGAATATGTTCACTTCCTTGTACGTTAAGCTTTTATAAAGGGGGAAGGCTGTAGCTTTTGGGAGAGACATGTTTTTTTGTCAACCTGTGAGATAATTTGACACAAACCTGAAGAATAGTACCTAACAATGCTTTGTCGTATAGCTACTTAAATTAGCATAAAAGCTTTGGTATTTGGAGTGCCCTCCAAAATCACAGTTACCATGCCTAACACTGCAACTTCATCCAAGAAAGAAAGAAATGGAACGCTGCTCAGTCTCTCTGCATAAAGTAGAGGGACTGTAAATACTGCCCCCTTTGTGGCTAAAAACACAGTGCCTTGTTCTAGCAGTCAAAGAGAATGTATGAGAAGGGAAGCCTCTGGAAACATTACAGGGCTGCATTAGCAACGTGTAACGCTCTGCATTTTAGCTAAATTTTGTTTTTACATTTTGGTGTCATCTTTTGGAATCTGCAATTCCATAAATACCAACATCATTCTTACAAATCCATACAAGAGGGAATGTGACCATGTTTATTTATATTGTTTGTCAAGCCTATTGTATGTACAAAAATAGTAATTCTGTTTTAGACACTGTTTAAAACTGTAATATATAAACCTGAAATATTATAGAATTCAGACAAGTAATACATTTTCTGTCAATAACCACTAGTAACCACAAATACTTCCGAATACAGAAAGAAACAATTTCACACAAAAATAGTATCTTACAGAAACAAAGACCAATAATAATTCTCTAAACAAGGTAAGAAAGTAAATATATGAAGCTTTATTGATTGTCAACTTTTGAAAGTAAAATGTATTCAACGCAACACAAGACTCTTTATAAACTAATAGCAAATAATCGTTCTGTAAACATGAAAATAAAGTAAATAAGGAATTATTGATTAATATCAACTTCAGAAAATCAATTCACAACCTAGGAATCAAGTTATTAAATACACTGTACCAATAATTATACAATCTAAACAGTTAAAGTGGAATGTAAGGGATGTGATCAAAATCATAAAAAGATGATTGTGTGAATTTATCCAATTTTTTTTAAGTATTCCCAAATCTATACATTTAATTGCTATTTTGTCCTAAGTGTATATCTTAGTTATGTATCACAAAGTTAAAAAAATCTGACTATATTTTTAAAAAATCAGTAAAAAAAAAAAAAAGGGGGGGGTTGAAAATAATGTCAATGCAGTTGTACATATACTGTACATTAGTTCTTGTAACCCAACATATGACTATGTTTACTTAAAGGTATGAATTATAACATTGAGTTACACCTGAGGCAAACAGACAACAAAATATGCTTTTTAACAGGAAATATTTACAAGCCCTCAGCACTCCCACAGATTCCCAGATCAAAAAAATATATATATACTGCACACAGGGATTACGGGTGGAGACATGCAGAAAATTACATGTCAATTTTATTGTCTCTTGCCAGCAAACATGGAGCCACCAAGCCATATAGATGATGTTTTTAATCAAGTTTCTGAAGGAAACAAAATGGCTGGTTTCCATGAATAGAGTTACATTTAATGAAAAGAAATTTACTATAAACTTCAATGGCAGAAAAGCTGTTCAACTGCCAGTTAAAGTGGCACTGTCATAAAAAATGATTTATGCACCATAACATAACTTTAAACACAAACTGCATATGTCTAACTTTGATCAATTTAAATAAGTGCAGCAGCTCAAATTAAAAAGATTTCTAAATAAAAAAAGAAAAATAATAAAAACAATTTAACAAACAAAATTAGCATTTCAAGCAGCACGGTGGGCACAGGGGCACAAGATCACCAGTGATTTCAGAGAGCATTTTTCTTTTTCTTTAGCCCAATGGAGGTTTTGAAAGTAGTCAGTACATTCCAGGAAAACACTGGCTCCTGATATTACATATTCAGTTAGTTGAAAATAATATTAATTGGTTGGAAATGTTGATTTAAAATGTTTTATGTTAAAAAATAGAAAATATGTCTTGCGATTGAATCCAGGCCAGTATAAGCCACAGCACAAAAAAACCCTGTCTTTCACACGCCTTTTCAACTCAAGGATTATTGGTATGGGAGCAGAATACGTTTCTGTAGCAGGTGTGGATGACCCATATCATGGGAAAAGGAAAACTGTTTTTCTATAGAATATATACACAAGCTCTTCGATTGTTTACAAGTTTATGAAAAAAAAAACCTTGAATAGTGAGACCTTAAAACATGCGCCTGTTACATGGCCAATTACAAGGGAACCATTGCAAAAAATACACACTTCATAGCTGGTTTGTTTAAATACACATCTTAAGTATGTCTTTTTCATTATAATCCTTTAATCAAATGCAATTTGGCAACCTTGGTGATATACTTAAATATAATAAATGCCAAATGAGGAGACAGCTAGGCAAGAAAATGTGGGTAGAATGTATCGCACTTAATACTAAAGCTGATTTTTGACTTCCATGCTGAGACACTGATAAAACCATAGGCAACCATTAGTTGGTGCTAATGAGCTCAAAATTATTAAGGCAGACATACCGTAACTCCTACCCACAGACCATTTTTTAATAATGTAAACATTAATGTGCACATTCTGGCTTCCATATTTAAGAATAGACAAACAGATGTATTAGTTTAACAAGATGATCTATACAAGATGATTTCAACTATGTACAAGAAAATGGTCGTATGACAAAATATTACACTTTAACTATTGTGCAAGACAAAATTCTATCCTGTAACATGTTTCCAAGAAATCTGGATCTCACAAAAAATAATATGTAATACAGTTTTTCTGAAAAAGAATATGTAAAATAGTACAATATCTTAAAATATGTTGATAAAATCTGCCATCATAAAAATATATATACAAAATCCAATATAAATACAAATCCAACAATTGTCCTTTCACCTAGCATATTGTTGTTTAATATTAGCAGAGTGATTAACTAGGGAAATATTGGATGCTTTCTCTCTGTCTCTCTATTGTATGGGAGTACATAATTGTCCCATTGTGTGTTGTGCGCAGCATAGATTTTGGCTGTTAAGATGGCTGAAAATTCATTGTGTATTTATGACCCCTGTTGTACCCCAAGCTGTTCCATCCATAGCTAGGTCTAATGGCCAGACAGTCACTCCTTCCTGTTATTTCAAAATCTATAGTCTGCTTCCCATGTTATTTAGTGACTATATGAACATTAGGTTATAAAAGCAGTATTATTTTTCAGTAATGAAGATCTCAAGTCATAATTGTGTATTAACAGCACTGCACAAGACAAACTGTCTAGATGTCGGAGATATGGGGTTACCAATCTAAATGCATGACAATGCATCATGTCTAGATTGCAATATTTCCATTTTGCCTGATATAAAGACCAATGAAATACTGTGTACCATATGAAATCTCTCAGTTAATTTGATTCACTTCCTCTCATAATGTTACAAAAAAGCCCACCTTTTGAGATACTAAGATTCTACAGTACACTCCAGTTTGTTATAGGCGACTATACTAAATGTTGTCTCAAATAATAAGAATAATAATAATTGTTATTAAAAGGGCATATAAAATTATTGATAATGAATACAAAGATAATGTAATAGAGATTAATTATTTTATAAATTATTAGAGTAGAAATACTGCGTCCTTAGCGTTTGCACTGCAACACAAAAACATTATATACTATCTTTGATTTTGAATGTCTTTATTTCAATTGTAGATTTTCCTTCAATAAAATTTTCATTTACAAAAAATAAACTTTATGTATGTAATAGTGTGGAATTCTAAAGCCTTCCAGGGACTACTTCACTGCCCTTAACACACAAAAGGCAGGATGCTATGCTATATTTACAACCAATTCAGGCCTCTTAAGGCACAGGAATGTGTTTGATTGCGTAGCTCTTTCCTGTAAATAAGAGTTGTGGTGTTTGAAACCTCTGTAACCATGCCAGCATTAAGCAGGAATTAATATACAATAATCTCAAGGATTAACCTTTGCATGAGACATAAATTTGTCTAGAGTTAAGCACTTTCAAAAGGTGCGTAAACCCATTTGTACTGCACGAAAGCTGTGTCAGCAGATCAGTGGTGGCAAAAAATACTCTATGGGACATCATGGAAATATACTGCCATTAAACCGAAGTTTGGCATGTCATTGTGGTGAAATTAATGCAAGATTTCATTTCCACTAAACCAAAA
>OW240915.1:207856275-208221150 GCA_933207985.1 Pelobates cultripes | reverse complement strand
GGTTCTGGTGTCTAAATCCTGTCCCTGCAGGCTTTTCAATGTAAACGCTACATTTTTCAGAGAAATGGCAGTGTGTACATTGCTGCATAGTAACACCTCTAGTGGCAGTCACTCAGACAGCCACTAGATGCACTTCCTATTTCACCTACGTTCAGCATGCCCACGCTCTGTATGGAGACACTAAACACTCCCCATAGAGATGCATTAATTTAATGCATCTCTATGAGGAAATGCTGATTAGCGCAGCATAGAGTTTTAACGCACATTCGCAATAGCCTCCCAATGCTGAGCTCATCAAGATTGGCACCTATTAAAATAGTTGATGATCCTGACCCAGGAGTTTTGTATAAAACAGAAGTTTATACAAGGATAAGTCTATACTTTGATCCTGAACTACTGCTAACATAACACTTATTTAAAATAACTGTACCCTTTGCTAGATGGAGTATGCTTTGAGATATGTAGAGAACCAGAGTACTCAACTGATCCCTTATTTGCAAAGCTGACCAGTAATCATTTTTAGGCAAGTTTTGGAGTAAATAGAGATAGCGTGAGTTGTTTTTTTTTTTTTTTTCGGCTGTAACGCTTACTAGTTTGAACCCACTGAATCAGGAACATGGTTTTCTGCGCCCAAAGGAACTGCGATTCAATGAACAAATTATAATTATAGCTAATAGCAATATAAAATTATTTAACTGATAAAAAAAAAACACTAAAATTACTGAGGTATCTTTTTAATGAGCAGGTGCAACATAATATAATCTTATTATTGGGCCATGCCAGAAAAAAAGGTTGCTCTTTAAAACCAACAGCGACACACACTGCATAGGCAGCTAAAGGAACTCACAACACACTTTGTGTGTTATCAATGTTGTCAATCATGAATTTATTTTTTTTATAAAATGCCCCTGCCAAAAAAGAAGCCATTTTGAGTAGAGCAAATTAACACTCTCCTTTCAGCTACTCTGCAAACTGCACCCTAAATTGTTATAATGCACATGAAAATGGAATAATTGATCAAGTTTACATTTATGTTTATTACTTGAAGTACTTCCTACGATGTTCGGAGCCACTCTAGCATGCACAGAACAATATTAACATGTAAACATGTACAAGCAGAAGGAATTTGCTCCACTGACACATACAAGTTTTATAGCCTCCAACAACCCCTGTGGCAGAAATTTATTTTTACATTCACACCCGTTTGTGAATAAGACATCAGATTATTTTCTTCTTTTTCCTCTCTTTTTTATACTGTGTCATAGTTAAAACTGATTCCATTTTGAACTCAGGAATGAAAATCCAAATAATGCCTCCAACAAGTCATGATCACTCCCAGAGGCTCAGACGAGCGGCAAAATCCCAGCAGAATAGCATGATTTCAGCAGTCATGCTGAAAAAGCTGAGCCTTGAATCAATTTAAAGGAAAGAAATCGTTATGCAATGCATTTGTGTGCCACTGTGTATCTAGCCATCCACAGTTTGATATTTCATGTGAGATAAAGCAGTGCGGTGCTGCCATCTCCAAGAATTATGGGAAACTAATGCACTTGGTCTGTGCAGCCTGGAAGCTTTGTACGGCCAACTCAGCATGTTTGACAGTTAAACAAAAGTCCTCCATGCACAATGAATACCTTACATTCCTTATTCATTTATTTCAATTTGCTGGAATTAGTGTCACAGATACAAAACTTTTAAGAAGTCTGGTGAGAAGCACTTGGTTAACTCTGAATAAGAATGATTTGCTGAAGCCAAGCAAGACGGGTTTTTATGGAATAACTAACTAATAACTAACACTACATACTGTCAACAAAAACTCCGTGTGCACCCATAAAGGATTCAAATCCTAAATGCCCCAAGCTGTGCCATCTCAAATATTTTCAAGAAGTTTTTTTTCAGCTGAAGATGTTTTTCTCTTATAACTATTATATATCCAATGCATTTTTCTAAGCTATAAAAAAAAAATAAAAATAAAGATTTAACCTAGTATTGAGCCTACACAATACCAAAAGACCTCATTATTTAATTCACAATAATAAACTAATTTTATTGATAAAGCAGAGAAAAACGGCCCAATTTCCCCCTTTTGTTTCCTAAATGAAACACCAAAAATGTCATAATTATTGTTTACTTGAAAAGGTAGCTGAAAGGCTAGTTTTTCTAGATCACATATAGTAGACTATGTACTGTGGATTATTTGTATACCTTAAAAAAAAGTGCTTGACGCTATAATGCTAAGAAATTTTATTCACAAAAATGACACAATGTATTTTCATAATATTATGTACTTCCAGAAAACATAATGGTTAATATAGTTAAAGATCACTGTATATAATATCAGACAGGACTACCCGCTGTTATTTCTTGGGAACACAAAGTAAATTCAATGTCAGTGCCAAAAATTAGTCCAATATATCTGGATTGCAAAAATTCCACAAGTTAGCTACTATTCAGTTTGGTAACTTCAGCCAAAAATATGAAACTCACTTTGGATTCCCAACAGTTTAGTGGATAGAGAGTGTTATCTAGCACATAACATTTGAACAAAAATCTACATCTACAGAAATGTATTCTCATCCTTAAATAGACTGTACATTGTACATTATTGCGATTTGTTGTGCTCCAAGTGTTACATTGCAGGTGAATTTTGTCCTCTGACCTTCCTCATTGCATTTGCTGCTCTTATTATTTCTTCAATCATTACAGTGCACGAACTTCAAAGTGCGTTTCATTAAATATGTTTGTTTGTGCATTTTTGTGTTTGCACATGGGTGTACATAGTAAAAAATAATTTAATTAGTTTACAATAAAATCCACTGTTAAGGATACAAATATATTTGATAATTAGATTAAATTAGCTAACTAGTGCACAGTCAAATTTTTTTTCTTAAAAATCAAAATATTTTTCGGGATGCCCAATTTAGGCCATATGGCGGTAGGCAGAATTTTGGTAACAAAAACCAGATTCAGAAACAAAGCAGAATAACCAAAAAGGTGAGTAAAGGGGCCAACCAGTGTTCTAAGTTGTATACATAATGTAATATTATGCATACATGTTGCATTATACTAATAGGTGCATTTTCCCACTATTTGGTTCACAGATCCAAATTTGAAAAATAAATCAACAGAGGGAAACATAGGAGAAGGGGTAAAAATATATATTTACATATTGTATATTTCTTTAATATTTAATTATATAAATATCGATTTTTACACTGCTCCTCTTTTTTCCCCTCTGTTGCTCAATTAGCATCTTGATCTGTGAATAAAATCATGTGCCCTAGGCGTCAAGTATGTTTTTCCTCCCAGTAATTATCTTTTTTTCCATGGGACAAAATTTTGAATCACAAATAAAAACTAGCATGCTAAGCCACTGTGCAGTTCACTTGATAAGTAATATCGGTATATTTCAGCTTGAAGTTAAGAAACTTGACAGATCGCCCAAATGAACCAAATTCGGATGAATTGCAGTTTGGACCAAAACAAATCTCCAAGTCCAATACTGATGTGTATGTAAAGTCTTACAGATAATTAATATCTTTCATTGTGTTTTATTCTGTTTGTTTGTAGTTCTGAATATCTTTTCTATTTCAAAAAAACATTTCTAGAAAGGAACTTGTAGAAGAAACCAATAAAGATCAGTGTGTGTCTGCACTGGTCAGTGACTCAGTGTGTGTCTGCAATGGTCATTTTGTGTGTCTGCACTGGTCAGTTTGTGTGCATCTGCATGGGTCAGTGTAGAAGTGTCTGCATGGGTCAGTTAGTGTGTGTAGTAGTGTGCATGGCTTTTTAAAAAGGCCAAATGTTTCATTTAAAAAAATCAAAACAAAATGCCAATATACCAGAGTATTTCTTTTTATTGGCCTAACATAATTTTTCAAACACAAGCTTTCAATAGTTTTCCTCTCTTCTTCAGGTCTGCAGCAACTGGCTATTCTCAGCCAACCTGTACCTTTCACTTTCAGGCACATCATCTGCTTTTTATGAAACCCCACTCACCCCTCTCCCCCCCCCTTCCCTCTCCTTCTCTAACATCAGTTGTTTTAAGTGTTAATATCTATCAGATTGATCAGTATTGCTTCAGACCTGAAGAAAACTCTCCAAAGCTTATCTGTGAACTATTATGTTAGTCCAATAAAAAAGGTATCATTGCATACTGCAATACTCTGATATTTTGACATTTTATATATATATAAGCAGAAGATAAAATGACTATAAATCATATGCATAATATACATTTATAAATAAATGGACTGCTGGGGTGTATTGAAGAAACTGGTCTTATTGGTCAACAAGGAGGCTAAATCTGGCCCAGTGTATCTGTATTAATATTGTAGCTTATGAATTAATATTATGTGTGTTTTTTTTTTTTTATCAAAATGGATGCCATGCCTACCTCCTTCTCTCCCATATTTCCTCTTCTCTCCCTCATCCCTCATCCCACATCCCTCCTCCCGCATCTTCTCTGCATTCATCTACACCCTTTTACCTTCCTTCTCCTTCTGACCCTCTTGCAAAACCAGTCCTCCAGAATTATATACCTATTACAGCTCCTGGACCCATAACCTCACCCAGGTGATGGATTCTGCACACTTAACGACAATAAATGGACCATGTGATAGTTTAGAATGCTTGTTATGTACACAAACACTAAAAAATAGCTAAACATAAAAACAGATAAAAAAAAAAAAAAAGAGGGGCCTGCATATGGTTGTGTGTGCATATGTGTGCTTGAGTGTGTGCATCCTCATATCGGCTCCCATAATAAAAGTAAGCATAAAAAATAAGATACAATTAGACAATGTAGCATTGACACCTAAAACACAGTATACTGAATTTAACTGTACAGTCTAATTCAGAATAAAATTATATCAGGGTAAGCACTATCTTGCCATATAGCCTTTTAGACTTATTATATGTTGATTTTCCTTGTTTTTTTTGTTATTATTATTATTATTGCCATTTATATAGCGCCAACAGATTCCGTAGAGCTTTACAATATTATGAGGGGGGGGGGGGATTTAACTATAAATAGGACAATTACAAGAAAACTTACAGGAACAATTGGTTGAAGAGGACCATGCTCAAACGAGCTGACAGTCTATAGGAGGTGGGGTGTAAAATACAATAGGACAGGAAATAATCAAATAAGGTGGAGTGAAGCAGAGCTGGAGGAGAGAGTAGAGTGCTGCCCTTTAGGTTCTAGCATTTTTGAGAAAGAGCAGTGGTCACTAGAAATTCTATATTTGAGCTTCTGAAAAAGATGGGATATCTTAAAGGTTACAACTTAATGTTGGTTACATTGCTAATAAATGTCATGCCATCTAGCCCCTGGCAAAACTATTCATTTTGAATGGTTAAGTATTATTCTTATAGATTGACCAATCTAAAAGTCTGCTGTCACTGGTGTAACACAGGCACTGCAAGCAGACTGGATGCCCCAGAATCAAAGAATTTAAAATTTGTGGAAACCTAGTATGCAATAGATATCATTCTGGGCTACAATGTTAGAGTGCAGAAATAACTATGCATAAACTCGTTTCCTGAGCCTGGTTCACTGTATCTGCAGGAAGGATGAAGCAATTATCTGACTCTCTCGTCTTCTGACGTGTGCATTCCCTGGTGTATATATGTTAGCTGTACATCTCCATAGTACTCATTTTATCAGCTTCAGAAGAATAAAAAGGACCATGTAATTTGACTTAATGGCAATTTGGTAGATTAACCAAATAGGCTATCTCACCAGCTATGTTGTAGGACAACAATACTATCAGTGAATAGCTTAAGTATAAAGCATGGTAATATATGAGAGATACAATGGGATCGATTTACTAGTTGCCATAAAAAAATGTGGAATACATAAAATGAGTTATGCCGAAAAGTCATAAATTTTAAGTTATTTACTAGCATGGCTTGCAGGCTGACTGCTGATGGTCGTTCGCCATTTGCAGCGTATGGTTTTTCCTGGCCTAGATGTACACGGAGGTCAAGGAAGCTCAGAAACGCTGGCTAGTAAATGTCATTGTGGATTAATTTTGCTGTGACCGGTGCTTGTAAATGGACCCTGATAATTCAATAATTTTTCACTATTTAGAATGTAGGCCAGCAGCTTTAGTGATTATTTTGCTTTGTTATATGTAAATACAGATGTAACAAAATTGTTCACCAATTATTATCCACAGGAATAGTTTCATTTATGTGACAAGTGATAAACCAACAAATCTATGCTCATGTGACAACTGTAAATGGACAAACTAAACTGGTATTTTAAACAGAAGGAACCTTTAAGAGTGACTAGTAGAAAATTGAATGCTTGATTGAATGACGTTAGTGTAAACCTGAAACAGATCTTTCTGAAAATTTAATTTAGGATTTTCTGATGATGTTACCATGTCTGCACAAAGGACATACAAGGACAGGAGGTTATTTGTCCAAGACAATTTTATTTGTACTTTGGTGGCTGATATCTGCATGGCAATGTTGATCAGTTGATAAGCATAACACTGTTCTAATGTAGGATGCATGTTAGGGCCTAATCACTGGTAAATAGTGAGTATGATATCATTGGAACTGGTGTAGAAAGCAAAGGTGTGTTTATACTATAAGTGGCTAATAGATCAGGTTCCAAACAGACATACAGGAAGGACGGGCAAAAAGAAACAAAAAAAGCTACAAGAATTGGGCAGTTGCTGAGGCAAGCAACGTTTTATTTGTTGGACCAAGGGCATCAAGGGTACATGGTCTGCATTATACATGATTACCACTGATGTGAGTCAAAGAGCTTCTGTCAACTCTACACTGACTAATAATGATAGCCCTAGTGCATTCAGTTGGGTGAAAGGGTAGGGCAAGATGGAGCAGCATACAGCATGATCTTTCTTCAGTGACATCACTCATCCCTGCTGTAGGGGAGGCATACTCTGAAGACTGGGCTGGGTGGCACAGAAGCTTGCTGCCATTGGTCATCTGTCACCAGAATGCTTTATGTGTTGATAATGGATGCCTTTTACGCACAGAATTGACATTAGCAGCCTGGAAGCTCTGTATCTGTGTGTGTGTGCAGCGTCTGCAAGATATCACAGAAGTGGCCATGATGCTTGGTGTAACCCTTTGAAAACATTTGCTATGAAGCTTTAAAAGGACTCTATAGTCACCAGAACAACTACAGCTTAATGTATTTGTTCTGGTGAGCACAATCATTCCATTCAGAGAAAAGGCAGTGTTTCCATTACCCCGTAGGTATACCTCCTGTGGCCACTCCTCAAATGGAGCACTGCCATTCAGGGCGCTAAATTGAATCAATGCATCTCTATGAGGAGGTGTTAATTGGCCAAACTGGCAGTTGACCCTGCACCATCTCGCATCCCTGCTGATTTCAACCAATCCAATGGCTAAAAATGGTAAATTCTGATGTCACCATGCAGGTGGATCAGGCGGGGCCAGTGCCGACAGACCCGTGAGGCACTGGAAATAAGGCATGTTTTTACCCCTTCTAAGGGAAGTAAGGGTAGTCAAACCACCTAAATGGTGGTTTTAACACTAGTCAGGAACACGTTTAATTCCCACTTAAACATAGTACTCAGAAAACAGAGTGTTCACAATCCTGTTCTTGTGAACTAAAATTCTAAAAGAGTAATTAGCTGTACACAGTCATCCATCCATATAATCTTAATTTTTTTTCTAGATTTCCAGTATTTAAATCAGCACTGTCAACATGTAGGTAAATGGCACATGGCAAATTCACAAAGACGCCCAACGTTGAGAATTACTTATCTGAACCTGCCCCTCGAGGATGTCACCATCCTGTTTCGCTAGGTCCGTTTCAGCTTCGACATCACTGCTGTACTCTCGTACATGGTTGAGAGTACAACATTGATGTCTATGTAGGATCTCGCAAGACCGCTAAACCTCAATAGACGGAGCCAATTCCCTGCAGCAGTCACTGGTCAGAAAGTCAGGGTGAGGAAATATACAGAGACAAAGAAGTCCATACTTTTACTCTGTATATCTCTTGACTAGGTCAAAAAACAGACTTGCCAGCATTATATCAGATCACTAAAATAACACAATTTTGACTAATGCAAGAAAAGATTATTTTGTAGCAGTGGGTAAAAGCTAATGTTTGGATTTAAGATTCAGGTGTTACCTGACATAACTTTCAGGGTTATTCACTAAAATGAGAATCCAAAGTCAATTTTACATTTTAGACCAAAATAGCCAAACTGAAAGCATAGCTGAGAATATTTCCAATTCAGCAAGTTTTGCCTTTAAATTGAAATTCGCTGTTAATTTACTTGGAATTCTCACATTAGTGAACAATTCTGACAGCTGTCCCATCCAAACACTGTAGCTTGTCTCAGACATAAACTGTGAAATAGCCCTGATTGGATGAGCAGCTCTTGTATCTATGGTTAACACGATAATAAACAAATTAAATCAGAAATGAAATTGAGGTTTCTGATGTCGAACATTATCTACTAACTTAGCTGTAGAAACCCAGCTCATGCAACAATAAATTCTGCAGTTAGTCATGTCTGTCAGACAGACCTGCACGGCCATGAACCTATATATGCCTGGTACTTCATGTTGAGCCTTGTTTTCTGCTTCCCATAGAAGCACTGGAGAGGAATATGTAGGAGCAGAACTGGCAAAGTCATAACTTTCAAAAAGAATATTGGGTTATTTATAAAAACTGGTGCAGAATGTATGTAGGTGGTATCATTTGCTTAACCCCTTAAGGACAAATGACATGTGTGACATGTCATGATTCCCTTTTATTCCAGAAGTTTGGCCCTTAAGGGGTTAAATAATCCCAGTATTACTGGTGCCAGCAGATTTGTGGAGTCCAAAGCCAGATCAGGTACAATCGGATGCTCTCTGGCAGTAATTTCCACTACATGATATCAGGGATCAACGTTGTTCTCTATTAGTTAGCGCAGGTACTGCTGCTTATGATTAAGGCTACTACTGACATATCACACACAGCACTTATTTACAGCAATCCATAGTTGTTTTTTTTATAAAATATCTTATATTCAAGGGACTCAATGTATGAAATGACCATGTCACTCAAAAATAACATTTGGTTTGTTCACATAGAGTGAAAACCCATCTTTACACCATCATCACAGAATGTAACATTCGTATATATTTGCCATAGCATTTACATTCCTAAATTGTTGAAAGGATTGCAATTTATTTATTAACCTTTTAATTCTAGACACAAAAAAAGGCTTATCCAATCTTTTAAAATCATAGTAGTAATACTTTAAAAATAAATAAATAAATAAATAAAAATAAACAAATATATATATATATATATTTACATATATATATATATATATATATATATATATATAAACAGAATACTCCCCTGCACTCACGCTTAGAAGTTCCTCAATAGCCGGGTGCCAAAGCCTGGACTACAAAGATACAATGCCAAAAAAGTAGCTGCTCACCGGTCTTTAAAATATCAGTTCTTTATTAAATCAGATTAAAAACAGCAACCAAAGTCCCGAGCGGGGACTGAAACGTTGGTCGCTGTTTTTAATATGACTGAATAAAGAATTGATATTTTAAAGACCGGTGCGCAGACACTTTTTTGGCATTATATGTTTTCTGTCCTGATGAAAGTTCCCCAGTGGAACTGAAACATTGACTACTGGAATAAAGATAAGTGTTTGGATTTTTTGCAAAATTCCTGGGAGTGCTGATTTTTTCTGGCTTTATATACATACATATATACACAATAACCAAAGGATCAAAAATTAAATAAGCGATTTGCAGTTTTGCAGTGAACTTCTTACATGAAGAATTTCTAAGTGATGCAGCAGATACACTATTGGGGATTGTGAACCTCTTATTTTGAAATGTTATTAATTGTACGTTAAGTTGTTTTCGCTAAGACATAATAAATTATCATATCTCCATTAACAATCCATTAACAAGGAATATTCAAAACAAATAATTTGTGATTGGGTACATACCGTGTATCAATTTATATAATTAATTTTAATATTTCCAATTAAGTAATGGTGAATTTAAAAAAAAAATATTTGACCATTGTTTGTGCTTATAACTATTTCTAAGTTGGGGGAAAGATTTTAAATTAATCGATATAATAATTTTCTCTCTTCTTCTTTTCTTCTTTCTTCCTGCTTTTTTTAACACGTTTCTTTTTTTAACACATGTTTCTTTTTTTAACACGTTTCTTTAAGGACCATTACCTCTGACAAATTACAAAATATTATAAATAGTCCTTTTAATATATACAGCCTAGCCAAATATGCCCATAGCGCTGCCTGTAAAAACAGGGAACATCAAAATTGCTGCTTGATGTATGAGAAAAATAATATAACTGCCCATTAAACTATAAAAGCAGAGACATATTAGCGTTGGTATTTTTTCTGTTATTATTAGTTTACTATGAAGAAGATCAAGACAAAAACTAACAATGACTTCATGCTGAATCAACACACTCCGGTTTCACTCCAAGAGAGGCTGATTTCTCCCGAGACACACAGAGCCACCTAAGGGAATATTCTCTTACAACATGAATGATAGTAACATACGCAAGACCTCTGAGTTAGGTACACTAGATGGGTCCTTTAGGAAAAAGTACTCGCAAAGACACACAATTCACATACATCTAAAAATTGATCTTGCCCCATCTATCGTTTACTCCTCTATATGCCCTCGTGAAAAAAAAGCCTTCCCCTCTTCAGTCAAGAGGGACATGACTGTCAGGCAGATTTATTAATGTGGAAAAACAATTGTACTGTCTCCATTACTATTCATCACTGCGATGATAGCACATGTAAAAATGCTTATGTGATCATTTGAAGTTGATTATGTGTTTATTCACTAAACTGTGACATGTGGATAGGTGACAAAAAAGCCAAGTTTTGTTTTTTCTACATCACTTTTTGGGTGGACCTCTTTGTAAATTAAATCTGTGTAAATGATTTATTTATTCATGTTTAACTTTGTAATAACAGGAAATGTTTTTATCTAACAAAATGTATATTTATGATTCTAAATAAAAAGTCAAGAAAAATCAGCCAAAACAGGCAAAATGCTTTATATGACATCTTTAAAATCAACTTTTCTATTCTTACTTGACAATCCAAGGCTAATCCTGGTGCAGATACTGTGCTGCCTTTGGCATTTGGCTCTAGGCATTTTACTTGATAACCTGTTCATACCCTCTATGGCTTTCTCGTTTCAGTAAGGTGGGAGAACTGACCAAGCTTCTGTCCTCGGAGTGCAAGAAGAGACAGTTAGTCTGTTACTGCCATATTTGGATTGGTGGTCTTCAGCAGCTTTAACACCTGGCTTTACTTTTCAAGGACCATGTTGTTTGACATCCAATGGCACCATCATTGTGCCCTGATGTGCCTAAGATGGCGCTTATGCCCCACATGACAGCTTCTGATGAACGTGAGTGGCCTTCACCGCACAATCACAACATTTTAGAAACATTTGATCATCTCTGCAACCAGTTTTGGAAACAGCTACATGCAAGGCATGGCATTCAGCCCAAAACTTCTTCCAGACAAGAGCAATCTATATCTCCGTCATATAGCAGTGTGTAGCCAGCCCAAAGTATTCTCGGTCTCCTTCTCTTAAATGAATTACGCAGCCGCCATGGAATATGTTGACCCTCCCTACCTGCTCCAGAATAAAATCTGGGCTTTGGTCCACTCCAAGGCCTTACACTCTTAATACTCATTGATACCATTTCCGTTGAGCTAAGTTGACTAGTTTAATATCACAGTCTTTATTTGTTTTCCTTGTATTAGTTTGTTGTTGCATGCAGTCTATGAGACTTGATGCCTCATCATTTTTTTATCTCTATTGTAATGTAAGAATACTTTATGCCTCATACTTATCTTCATAAAAAGTGAGGTATTGTCCTTGTTTGTACACCTGAGAGGTTTCCAATGATGACCACTATTGCATTTACCTCAATACAAAAAATGATTTACAAATAAAAGAAAAGATCAGGGCCATCTAGCTAAAGTACACATTAAAAATATACACACCACTTTTAGGACCTTTTTGTTGGTCTCAAAAGTTCTTTGCCTAACTGTGTGAAATAGAAGCAGGGATAATCATCTCTTCAGCACAGTATGTCTGAACACCAATGATGTAGTATGTGCCAGAAAGAAAACACACCACTACGCTAGCACATGATAGAACTTCATTATAAAGGAGAGGGGTTATGCGAACAGGTGCAGGGAGATACTGAGAAAGTCACCATAGAAATAGAGTTATAGAGAGGCATGGGAATGAAGGGGAGGACAGAGGCAAAGAAAGGGGAGATGGACGGACACATGCAATGTATGGATAAAGTGAGACAAAGAAGGGGGAGATAAGGCAGACACATGCTATAGAGAGGCACTAGGGGAGACAGATAGAATCAATAAGGGAAATAGAGCAAGACAGTGGAGGAAAAAGACAGTAGGGAAGGTGGAGAGAAATTTCAAGGAGATGGAAAGACACGAAGGAAATAGAAAGAAAATAAGAGATGGAGACAGATATTGAGGGAATGAAGACTCTGGACATGGAGAAAGGGAGTGGGGAAGAAGTAGACACTGGGGAGATGTGGAGATGCATTGGATGTCATGATAATGTTAGCAATCATATTGAAACACTCAATAAAGTGGTATGAGTGCAGGGCCCTTTACCTTTAACCCTTAATCTAAAACATTTCTGTTTATTAGATAGAGCAATATTATGATTCTAGGGTTAACACAAATTTAAATGGAGAAATAAAGTAAACAGAGTGCAGGTCAGGAGTCCGGATACAAGTCAAGGGCTCATGAGCTGCACCACTGTAACCACCTAATAAGGAGCTCCAATGAGGGGGTAACCCTCCAAAATATGTAGGTAATAGGAGTAGGTGATGTGTAGAGTCCCACAAGGGGAAACCAACATCAGGAGAGCTCCACTGTATAAGAAATGAGGAAGGGAGGCCCTACCTTTAATCAATCTAAGGATAAAAAGGGATATGCAAACAAAAAGTATAACTTGAAAAAAAGGGAGATCTACTTAACGGTTCCCAGGGGATCAATTGTCTGGAGTACTAGCTAGCATCTAAGTTCCAGTTCCCCTAGTGTCCGACTGACAGGAAGGTAGTGTAAACGAGGTTAGGGAGAGAGAAGAGGCACAGGGTCCCCAGAGAACAAGGGACCGGGTAATCAGGTCTAAACGCAGATGAAAATCCTCACACAAAAAATAAATAATTAAATAAATCTCTCAATTCACCCTAAAAGTTACCTTGACACCGTGGTCTAACCACTAGTGTCTACCTGAACCAACTCTCCCTATTAAAGTTATAAATAAATAAATAAACACCTAAAAATCAATAACCATAGTGGTAACAAAAATAAAAAAGTGCTACCAAGTGCAGAAATTAAAGAAAAAGAAAACACTCGACGCGCGTTTCAGCGTGTTCAAAACGCCGTCGTCAGGACTTGTCACTAAGGGGTTAAGCATGTAGGGTTTGTCACAGCAGCTGCGTACGCACAACACAAGAAAGGAGCAGTTCATTCAGAAAATATATTTTTGGTTATTCTGTGAATGAGGAACTTTGTCATTTAGCCAATACCTGATGAAGCAATTAATAGATACATGATGATTTGAGTTTGTTTGTGTGTTCATGTGTTTATGTCTATCTGTTCTAGGAAGTATCTGAGAGAAAAAGTACAGAAAAAGGAAACGCTGGACAAATAATGTTAGAGGCACTAGATAACACAACCAATAGAGATGTGGCGAATAAAGACACACATAGGAAAAAAAAATATAAGAGAAAATAAATGTAGAAATAAGAGGGCAGAAGCTAGAAAAGTGGAAATCATCTAAAGTGTGTGTAAGAAGGTAAATCAAGTATTGCTAAAAACCCAATCCTAGTTAAAGGAACACTCCAGGCAGCGAAACAAGTTATGCTTAAAGGGACACTATAGGCACCCAGACCACTTCAACTCATTAAAGTGGTTTGGGTGCAGTGTCCCTATAGCACTTAGTGCTGCAATGTTAAACATTACAAACACTTTGAATGAGGACATCCAGCATCAGCTATTTACACATAGAAAAAGCATTGATTCAATACTTTCCAATGGGGAGGCCTAGTGCCTACGTGGCACTCACCACGCATATGCGTTGGCACCTGGAAGTTGAGGGACAAGCCATGTCCCAGCCTCGAGGGACATCGGCAATGAGATCAGTTAAGTAAATAAATAATTTTTAACCCTTTATTTAACCCAAGGGGGGCGCGGGAGGGGGAGGCAGAAAGAGCTGCAGTGCCAGGAATACAGTTTTGTATTCCTGCCACTTATAGTATTCCTTTAAATTAAAGCTAATAAGTTCAAATACCAGTAGTTAGTTTCTTTTCTTTCAATACTGTGTAGTTTTCCTGCAGTGCCGTAAAATGTTTTCCTGCTTTTAGCAGTGTAACGCCTCATTAGCCAACCCCTCTCAAACTGCAATATGTTCCTGATTCCTAGTCTCTACAAGAAACATACCTTTTGCAGCCACTGAAATAGAGACATGTCTTCTCTAGTGTAAGGAATGTTCACAGCCTGGACTGCACTGCAGAGACAAGGCTAGAGAAAAGCACAGTACTGTATGTGTAATATAGTTGTTTTTACTCTTTTGCCTTCACTTCTGTTTTCTTTAGTGTCTTTTAATGTCATAGCTTTGTTGCAGCCTTATTCCATTCTACTTTCCTGCCTCCTTCCTTTGATATTCCCCCCTGTTCCCAGACAACCTATATGTGTTTCTCGCCATCCCTCCCTGTAATGCAAGTAATACATTCCCTTTCAGACCCTGTCTGTCAACCTCACTACCCACTGTTAACCTCTTTCCCTCCAGCCCTTGTCTGTCAACCTCACTACCCACATTTAACCCCTTCTCCACCAGCCCCTGTAAGCCAACCTTACTACCCACCATTAACCTATTCCCCTTGATCCCCTATCTGCAAACCTCCCTACCCACTGTTAACCCTTTCCAATCCAGCCCCTGTAAGTCAACCTCACAGGGACTGGCTGGGAAGGGGTAACTAGAGGGATGAGAAGATAACAGGGACTGGCAGAAAAAGGGTTAACAGTGGGGAGGTTGATTAACAGGGACTGGAGCCACACATATATATATATTTTTTTTTTATTAATCTTTATTGGGAGCCACAGAAGGAGCCAGTGCCAAAGCTGCCGCGCACATGTACAGTACGCACGTCAGATTTTAATACACACATACATACATACTTACTTATATACCCACACACAGAGATAAACAGACAGATAGATAGATAGATAGATAGATAGACAAGACTCTATAGTTATCAATGAGATTAGTTTTTCTGTCTCTTTATATGTATTTATAATAAACAGCTTTACAAGCTACTGCATATATTTTATGTTAGAAGATGTAAAAGGTAAGTTGAAAATATATTCTTAAAATTGCCTGTGACTATGTACTGCACTTTCTGTCTAAATACTTGTTCTTCATGATTGTCAACTGAACTATCCTCCATTGTAATATATAGCTGTGTACTGTATTATTTAGCACTGAGTACAATCATTTGAGAAGCAATATGCAAAATATAGTATAAATGTTGGAGTTGAAAATTTTTACATGGTCATTTTTTTTTTTTTTGTTTACAATTGCTGTTTTGGCTTCATTTTTCCAAGCTGCTTCTCAACTTAACCCCTTAAGGACACAGCTTCAAAAGCTTGTCTTGCACTTAAGGACACAAGTCATTTTCAAATTTTTTGCTGTTTGCGTTCAACTGCAATTTGCATTTTACTATTTTATTGCACCAACACATATTATATACCGTTTTTTAAAGGACAAAAAGGGCTTTAAGTTGATGTAACATATATATATATATATAAATGCTTATTTATTATAAAAAAAATACAAAAAATGCCCAAAAATTGAAAAATATTGGCGTTTTTCTTCAGTTTTTGCAATAATAATGTGTGCATAATTTGTGCAGGTTAAGGAAAGTAATTAAAAATAAATTAATTTAGTTGTTCTGATTTACAGAATATATAATGTGTCTAGGAATTTCAGTTTTTTTGGTAGTTACAGGTCACAAAGCACAAGGAGTAAAATAAACTTTTAATGTGGAGCGATTTTAGAATTTGGTGTTTGTCTTGTAAGCTTAATAGCCATAAAAGAAAACAAAATTGCCACACAAAAGTATATTTTTATATAAAGCAGACATCACAGGCTATTTAACTAACATTATTTTGACACTTTTTACATAGCCATTTCACCGCCAATCCCTGCTAAATATTGGACACACAAAATTATAACAAAGAACTTCTCATGTGTATTTCGTAAAGTTAGTGTGTGCTATTCCTGTACAAAACCTAATTTTGTGTTTAGCTACATCTGCTGAGTACAACAATACCCCCATTGTATGTCTTTGGCACTATTTCATGAAGCTATAGCGCCATATAGGAGACCTGTCCATTTCGGTATTTACAGTAGAATTTTGAGAGACAGATTTGAAGGGCCTATGTTTCAATTTGGTCCACTATAGCAGTTTGACTGTTGGAAAAAAACCCACAAAGGCCTACCATTTGTAAAAGTAGACACTCCAGGGTATCTCATATGGTGCATATTGTGCCTTAACGTGCCCCCATTTTTTCACCAATGTATGTCAAGTTTGTGGTAAAAAATAATTTTGGGCATTTTTTACAACTGCATTAATTTTTGCTGGGCATTTTGTATATTTGACATGTTCCACTATGATCAAAGCCCCAGATTTATGCTCAGCTAAGTCTTCTGAGTAAAATGACACCCCCATTGTATGTCTTTGGCACTATTTCGTGAAGCTACAGCGCCATATAGGAGACCTGTCCTTTTCGGTATTTACAGTAGAATTTTGAGAGACGGATTTGATGGGCCTATGTTTCAATTTGGGCCACTATAGCAGTTTGACGGTTCGAAAAACATCCACAAAGGCCTACCATTTTTAAAAGTAGACACTCCATGGTATTTCAAATGGCATATTTTAAACCTTAGCGTAGGATCATTTTTTTGCTAGTTTGTACCAAGTCTAGTAGCAATTAGCATTTTTTCTGCCTTTTTGACACACACTTGGAGATGTTACTGTATATTTTGCAATCCTTATGTGTGCTACGGCAGTATAACACCTATTATGTTGCTCAGCTATGTCGTCTTAGTACAACAATACCCACATGTGTACCTTTATCTTGGATATGTGGATGTTGAATGGGCACATTGGAGACTAAGCCATATCAGTTTGTTTTTTTTCAAACTTTGAATTTTGACGCTGGGTCCATGTGCAATTTTAGAGCATCTTAGCTGGCTGATAATTCAAACTACCCCACGAAGGCCTACCATTTTTTAAAGAAGGTATTAATCACCGTATTGACCTGCATCAAACTCTGGGGCACTGCCTGTCAACTCTGTCTGCTGATAGAATTCATAACTTCTTAAGCATTTTTTACTTTTTACACAAGAACTTTAACTAAATAATGTTGTAAAATATTTTTTTCTATTTTTTTTTAATATTTTTACCCCTAGTGTAACATTAAACTCCCCAACTTCCTATGAATTACCACGCACCCTAATTAACTAAAATTAGAAAAATAAAAATAATGAAATAATCAGTCAGAGGTAAGAATTGCAGCAGCCTCCTTGGTCCTAAACGTTGTCAGCAACTTTAAAATGAAAGAACTAAATAGAATAATGTGCAATGTATTCTCCCTGGGTGTGAAAAACTTTAAAACAGTTGCCAATACAAAGGCCGGGCTGAGAGGGGCAATCAGGGCAATAAAAGCTGGTTTCCGTCCTTATGCCCCTTTCGTAGCACAACCTGCACATTTCTGGGGTGTCTTCTTTTTGGGGGTTGGGGGTATCCGGAAACAGTAGTGACCTGTCTCAACCCTTCTGCTACAAAGCCCAGCTGATGGTTCCCCACTGTGGCACTCAGTGAGCAGCCCAGAAATAAGCTGAAACTGGAAATCCAGAAATGTGGATTTGATGTCAGCATTTGCCTTTTTGTACAGAATAAAGGCATTGTGAGTCGCCATTTGCATAAGGTAAATGCCAAGCTTTTTGTACCATGCCCTGGTCTTCCTCAGTATTAAATAGGATTGCAGCAGTTGGTCGGACAGGTCAACTCCCCCCATGTGCTTGTTATACTGCCTAATGCAGACTGGCACCCGTCTAATTTCTTGTCTGCCACGAACTGCGACTCTTCGAGTGTGCTCAGTATGCATGGATGTTAGCATGAACACCTCCTTCTTATCTTTGAATTTGAGAGCCAGCAGTTCGTCCTGGCAGAGAGCAGCCATTTCCCCACTCTTGAGCTTTTTTTGTGGCAGGGCTTTTGGGAAACCAACACGTGTCTTTCGGATAGTACCGCAGGCCACAGTTTCAAAACAATAAAGCTTCCTAAGAAGAGGGATGCTATTATAGTAATTGTCTATAAATAAATGATACCCCTTATTTAGCAATGGGTTAATTAAATCCCATACGATTTTTCCACTCGTCCCAATGATATCCGGGCAACCTGTGGGATCCAAGTTGCTGTCTTTACCTTCGTAAACACGGAAGGTGTAAACATAACCACTGGCACTTTCACAAAGTTTATACAACTTTATCCCATACCGGGATCTTTTGGGCGGGATATATTGTTTAAACCCCAGTCTTCCCTTGTATTTCATTAGAGACTCATCTACACAAATATTTTTTTGTGGGGTGTACATTAAGCCAAACTGTCTGTTGAAGTGGGAAATAAGGGGGCGAATCTAATAGAGATTATCGTATTGAGGATTATCTCTTGGGGGCACTTCGAATTGCCGCTGAAGTGTAAAAAGCGAAGCATTGCTTCATATCTGGACCTGTTCATGGTCTGGGAATAAATAGGGGTGCTGCATACAGGATTTTTGGACCAGTACATCCTGATGCTGGGCTTTTTAATAATGCCCATTAGCATTGTTAGTGCCCAAATTTTTTTTTAATTCTGGCACACTGATGGGGTACCAACTCCCTTGCCTGGCGATGAGACTCTGATCATTGTCAGGTACTGCACAGCATAAAGGTTGGTCTGGGTGACTATATCCCCTAAAATAACATCCCCCAAGAATAGTTGCATGAAATCCAGTGCACTGTAGTTAGTGACGCCCAACTGAATTCCAGGACTGCCAGTAAACACTGGGATGTCAGGCGTGATATCATTTAGGGGTTCCCAGTCACCAGCGTCATGAGCCAGGTCAGGGGACTCGGCGCTTACAACAGTGGGCCCTGCAGTATCTGGCACAGTCTCATCACCACTCTCAGAGTCAGTGTCTGTGGCGTCAGAGTCGGCTGCTAGTATATCATAAGCCTCCTCAGCAGTGTACCTTCTAGACATTATGAAGGTGTAACTTTAACAAACTTTTTTTAAAACAGTTTTTTTTAAATCCTTTTTTTATAGTTTTTTTTTAAACTTTTAAAAACTTTTCAGAACTTTTCTAAACTTTTTGTCTCTAACTAGCCTAACACTCAATTTCCCAAATTCCCACTAAAGTCCACCCACTCCAGCTAACTAAGGAATTAACGTTAAATTAATGAAATAACAAATTAAATAAAATTAACCCCTAAGGGTTAAAACAAAATCTAAATTAACCCTTGAGGGTACCAAAAAAATTAGATCACAGTTAAATACTGTGATCAGTATACTGATCACTGCAGGCAGTGATCAAAAGGGCAAGGAAAGGGTTAACACTGTTTTAAAAGTATTAAAATGACTTTTATAACAGAGATACACTTTAAGATAAAATGGCACACAATGTTGCAGCACCGATCCGTCTCTCTCCACTTCTCAAACCACACAGAGGTGGAGGGAGGAGGATCAGGAATCCCAGCAGCACTGTGATCGCTGTGACTGGCTGTCACAACGATCACATGTGCTGGGACAGCTCTATTGGCGGTTGCTGGTCTGCCTCTGACATCAAGGCACCCAGCAACAGCGTTAACCCCGCGATCGCGGCGATCTGGCGTTAACGTTAATAAATGACAGAGATTTTCCGTCAACGGTCCTTAACGCACGGACAAGCTTGACAGAAAATCTCCGTCTTCGGTCAGGAAGGGGTTAATTTCAGTTTGCTTTTCAGTAAAGAGGAAGTTGGGTTTCATAATTACAAAAAACAAAGCTGAAAAATGTATATCAAAGTTATATCAAAGAAGGTTAACAACACATAATCAGATACACAATTTAAATTCTTCATTACTGTAGATCTTTTTTTTTAGATGCAGGTTCATCTTGACTATCTATATAACGAGAAAACACTAATTAAACTATTTGCTACTATTGTTACGATACCACAACCACGATTCTTTTGGTTACTCTATGCTACTTATAGCAGGGTTGGCAGTTAATACAGCATTTGTTTGCTTTCTCATGGAATACCATGACCGTTGAGCCAGCATGGATGATGCAGACTCCATCTTGGCATTCCATTGTTTGAAGAGTTGAAATTTATAGCCTGAAAGTCTTGTAAAAACTCACAGTGATCTTTTATGAGAAAAACTATTACAAGCCAATTACCAATTATAGTGCTTGTTTCAGTTACTGTGTTTTAATGAAACACACCAACATAGATGTTATTACTATAATACTTTACAAGCTGTTAGGACAGGATGCTTAAACAGAATCATGGTCTGATCCAAAGTAAATGTAAAATAATTTTCATAAAGAATTAAGCCCTCATATTGATCTCTTGGTTTCGTAAGATATCTTTGAATTTGCCGTGGACAAATTACTGAAGAACAGACACTTGACCTTCAATTTTCACAGAAATTAACACACTGGCAAAATATTACCTTGCACAGCCCATATTTTTCATCGTTAAAAAGTGATAGTAGTAAAATAATAATAATAAAAAAAATTCCAATTATTTTTGTTTGCTACATTGGTAATCCTTTATAGCCAGAGGGGATTCTTATATATTGAGGAGGTATTATAAAACTGGATTGCATGAAAATCATTATCTGGTGTATAATAAAAATAATATATATCACTATCCTAGGCCTGTATATCTTGTAAAAATAGCAGTATGTAGAAAATCAGTAAAATATAGAGAAAAGCAAGACTGCCCAGGAGTTTATTTAAGTTTGCTTTGTACTTATTTTATAACTCAGAGAGGAGTAAAGAGGTACTGATTAACCCATTCACTGCCATCATCATGTATACTGTATACAGTGAGCAGAAATGACTAGGAGACAGCAATGTATGAGAGGCTGTATTTACAAGGGTCTCGGTTACCTATTCAGAATTGACAGTAAATTCTTAAATTTTTCAGTTTCATCCAGAGCGATTATAATGTTAGTTATATTTTATATATGGCATCATAACCATGATCACATACATCATTTCATATTCACTGTCATATTAGAATTTGCATTTCCAATCAAAGTTGGTAACTTTATATAACAAATTGTAGGCACAGAATGTGACCATTGTTACTAGACTTTTCATTAGGTTTTTGCAGAATTTAAATTCATCTGACGTTAAGCTGATCTCCTAAGGGCAATACCACCGTATAACTGAGCAAATGACTTGCACAATATAAAAGCATGCTTGTTTTCTTAAGGATTTGGAGTTCGCCCCGTGTTGCCAACAAAAAGAAATGATTGATGAGAAAAAATATGAATGATGGTTAGGGGACAGCCACTAAATTTTGATTTACTTCACAGATCAATTGAGAAGTCACAAACAGAGCGAAAAACAGAGGAGACACGTTTAAAAAAAAAATCTAACTTTATATATGAAATATTTTATAAATATATGTAATATATAAATTTATAGATACAGACTTTTTTACTGCTCCTCCTCTTTTTCCATCTATTGCTTTTTTTTTTCTCACTTGATTTGTAAATCAAATAGCGGGAAAACATATATTTTTCTCAGTCAGCTATGCTTCCAGTTCGGCTGCTCTGGCCTTAAACTTGAAATTCACTTTGAATTCTCACTTTAGTGAATAATCCTGTTCATTATATTTTCGGGAAAAAAGGTTTGGCCAAATTGCATTTTTATTCCGTGCAAAAGTCCAATTGTTATTAATTTTACAATGCCATGACTTCTCTTCTAAAAGAAATACTCTAATGGGCACATTAAAGAGAAATAGGAACATGGTGTGAGGCTCAGAACTAATTTTAAGGGTTCTAACCACAAATGTCCACTGGCACGTACCCTCTAATGCTATTTGTACGTTAACTGCACTTCATTAGAGACTGACGAAGTGCAGTTAAGGTACGAAATACATTTCATCTAGTGCTCCCCCTGTGAGTCTAAGCCATCTCATGTACATGAATAAAGGAATGATTAATTTGCTTTTATCATTCACGTCAATTAAGGCGTTCTTCACCTGAAGTCCGGTTTATCTTTTATTATGTTCTAAGTAGTGGAGGAACCTGCAAATGCCTCTTTCTATAAAAAAAAAGGTACACATTATGACTGGGGCTGCAATTAAATTTTGCACAATATACTGATCTCCAGTGGATTTTTTTCTGCCACTCATACATACTTATAAATATAGACAAACCTACTCACATGTACAGACAAATAAACATACATACATGCATTCACAGACACATTCACACACACATAAATATAGTGATGGGTTAAAAACGTCATCAGATTTAAAAAAAAAAAAAAAAAATCAGATGAATGACCTTTAAAGCTTTTTGATGATTTCTGTCAGTAAAATATTACTCCATGAAAGCTGATTTCAAAACGTAATCTGGCAAGGAGCATTAAATCAGGAGCAAAAGTGTTGTAATTAAAAAAAGTAGAAACCTATAGCTGCATAAAGCCAGTAGGTCAAGGGTTAAAATAAATTAATATTTAAAAAAATAAATACAAAAAACACAGGGTTATTTACTAACGTTTGATTGCTCCCAGTCCAGATTATCCAAATCCTGTATCATCTAGAGGCATTTGACTGCTAAATCCAGACAATGTTCTCAAGATTTGTCAATGTCCAAATTTTTGCTAATTAGATTTATTGTGGCTCGGATTTCAACCTGTCTGGACGCAACTAAAAGACTGAAATCCAGAATCAAACGATGAAAATACGCGACCAAATACTCAGAATAGACTGTATTGGCTACTATCGGCCAGGAAGTAATTTGGGTTGAATAAAATTTGCAAGCAAATCTTAGCCACTTCTAAAACATGTAAAGACAATGTAAACATCTGTCCTCAGCAACATTTACATAATTTACTCCTAGGGGGAACGGATTAATTCCAGAGAGAGGTGGATAGTACCAAAGAATAAAAATATTAAAAATATGTTGTAAAAAACATAACTATTTAATTTAAATATGTTTGATAAATAAGCAAATCCTGTTATTTCATATGAGAGGTACTAATTTTAAAGCAGAGACCAGTAGTGAATAAAGTGTTCATTTAATTGCAATGACAATTATGGTTAGTTGCAATTCTAACCATAATCTCCACAAATAAATATGAGAATTGCAAATTTGGTTCATTTAATTAAATTTTGCTTTTTCAGACCAAATTTTCCCGATCCTTTGTGAATTACCTCAACAGTGCTCCCAACCTTCCCACCTTTAGGTACCTGTCCCACCATCCTAGAAGTCCAACATCCGGGATCTATCCCCTGCCAAAACAGTTTGACGGAACCATTAGAAATACTCTCTGCTGAAGGCTCTAGGACCATGGTCTCATGGGGGCTAGTCAGGAGGCTGTTAGTCAGCTTGGCATGTGTTGGCTGTCATGCCCCTTCTGAGAGAGGGTATGATTGCTTTCCGGGAAGCCCCTGCCATCATCCTGTCCAAATGTGAAGCTGCTGTGGACTGAATTTACCATAATGCTCAGGCAGATCCTTGGCTAATCTAACATCAACAGAGCAAGTAGTCGGTAGAAACTATGGGTAAGCCATCACTGTTGTTTGGTGTGTAGGAGGATGGTTGGGTTGTGTATATAGAGTGTTCTGTTCTGAAAAGTGCTCTAAAGTACTAAAATTGGGCAGTCACCAAGGAAACCAGTTTAACCAGCAAGCACGATTTATTTTTCCTGTTTGCACCAGACATGACACTTTTTATACTTAACACTTTATGTCTCTGGCATACGGAAACTTTCATCAGTAAGAAGTACAGTGATTGGTGGGCAGGCAGAAGTGGGCAGAGCTTACCATTTTTTCCCCCTTATTTTCTCTTTGCCCTCTCACAATGAATAGAACCGGAGTGCCAGTTCCATCAGCATCTATTTTAGTCCGACTCTGCCAAGACTGTACAAGAGTGGCACACACTATATACAAAGTATGCCCAACCTACTTAGGTGAGTGGAAAAGTCCACTAGCTTCACAACAAACCATTAAGTAACTGTAATGAAATGAAATGCAGCAATCTACCTTATAATCATCTCACGGGGGCTCAAAAACTGGCTCTTTTTGTTTATTCACAATATGGTCAGGTAGAGAGAGTATTATAACTCATTTGGGGTGTATGTAAACATAAATGTCTCCTTTCCCCATCCACAAGTATAGTGCTCCCCAGATTTTACTGATCTACCCCCTAAAGGAAACTGTCTCTATCTCCTCTTTGCCCATTTGTGTGTGTGTGGGGAGTGAGGGGTTAAAGGGACACTATAATCACCAGAAAGGCTTAATGTAGTTATTCTGATCCCTGCAGGCATTTTCATGTAAAAAGAGAAAATTCAGTGTTTATATTACTGTCTAGTAATACCTCTAGGGGCAGTCGCTCAGAGGTGCTTCCTGAGTCAGTGCTGCACTGACAGTGTGCAACACTGAAGTTCAGCATCTCCACGCTCTGCATTTAGACACTGAACGTTCCCATAGGGATGCACTGAACCAATGCATTTCTATGAGGAAATGCTGATTGGCACAGCACAGAATTTTTGATATGCATGCACAATAGCTTCCAAAAGCATTGGCTTTTTCTGAGATCGTCAAGTTTGATGATCTGAGCCAAAGAGGCGGAGCAGGGCCAGTTGTGACAAGACTGCAGCAGCGCTGTTCAGTTTTATGCCTTTTCAAAGGGACTGAAGGTGGTCAGGAACCTAAATAGCGTTTTTAACATGTTTGTGTTGCTGACACTATTGTGCTCGTTTAATGCAAAAAGGGACACTTTAATCTTAGTGGTGTGGGTGGGGCTGTGTTCAGGAGTGGGGGGATGCTCTGAGAAATTGACCTACTAAGAACTATTTATGCAAGAAAAAAAATTAAACACATATATTGTAGACACATTACTATGAATATTGTCTCTGTGGAGCAGTGTTAATTTTGGCTGCATATTTCAATTTAGTCTTAGTCAAAGCCGTTTTAGTCATCTGAATTGTTTTCGTTTTAGTCTAGTTTTAGTCAACTAAGTCTCAAAAATTTTAGTTCACTAAAATCTGACTAAAATTGTTAGTCAACAAAATTAACACTGCTGTGGAGCTCTGTTATAGACTCAGACACAAAAGAGGGACATTGGGAGAGAAAAGAGGGACAGAGGGATTTGAGAACAACATTAAGATCCTACTTATGTGTTCCTGCATGATGACGACAGCATGTTGTCACACCCTGCCACCTCCAACAAAGTAAGAGTAGAGGAGGTTAAACCTACGATGCCAAGGTGATCTACCCCCAAATCTCGCACAATGTCTAGATGGGACATTAGTCTACATCACAGGAAGTAATAATAATTAATAAAAACCATAGAAGAAAATTAAAAGGTGAATATAACACGGCAAACAATGAATAACAATAAACTGCCTTAATCAGATAGGCAGGTGGACCCCAGTAGCAAATTACATTAAAGAACCACCGCTAACTAAAACTACGACCCAGTAAGGATTAGAATATGGTAGAAAGGCAGGACATAGAAAACAATTTCCAAAATACAGTGAGAAAATCATGACTGGGCAATCATTGCTATTTTCTAAGTTGCAGTATGTAGGGAAAATGTTGAACATAACACAGTAAATAACATGAAATGGTAAACCCTAGTTATATAGTAAGAAGGAATTAGAGAACCACTGCTATCTAAGACTAGGTCTCAGTAAAATATAGAATATGGTGGAAAGGTAGCGTTGTGGACATCCATAGGACACTTGAAGTCACCTCAGCAGACTCCAATCGGTCATCTGCAGACAGCAGGGAAAAGAAAAGTCCTCAGCAACAGGTATCTGGCGATAAGGTGTGAGTGGAGATGTCGTTCCTCTGCCTGCCGGTTGAAATTTCTGGGACCTGCCGGGTGCATCGGAGCACAAGCGGCATATTGAAGTGGAATGGTAGATTTGTTGTGGTGGGTCTAGCATATTAGAAGGTAAGCTCAGTTTAGCAGCAAAGCTTGCTATATCAGAAATCTTGTGAAGAGTGAAGAGCTGGTCATCTTTGTGGACGGTGAGTCTAAATGGATGGCCTCAGGTATAGCACAGCTGTTGTTAAGTCAAGCTCTGAGTGAGGAGGTGCACTCACACTGTTTGCGCAGGGTGCTGGAGACCAAGTCCTGAAATATTTGGACCTGGCATCCATCCACCTGTGAGGGAGAGTCACTAACTGCTCTCATTAAGGCTTCCATAAAGTGGAAATAGTGCATCCGCACTTTGACGTCCCTCGGTTGGGTTAAAGAGGCTGTCAGTGGGTAAAGAGCACTATGGACCCGTTCCATTAAAAGGTCTGTAAAAGGTATGCCTGGAAGTAGGCCACAAAAGGCTTCTTTCAATACTGAGAGAAGCATGTCTGAGGTGATCGTTTCAAGTAGCCCCCCGAATTCTAATATTAATGCGGTGCGAGCAGTTGCTCAAGTCTTCCTGAATGTCCTTTAGAGACTAGAGTTGTTCTTGCAAAATAGAGATGGCTGCATCACAGGAGCTGACCATCAAAATTATCTCCTCCATCTTGCCTTCCATCATGTGCGTCCGAGTGGTTAGGTCTTCTAGTCCTCCATGATGGGGTGCAAATTAAAATACATTTTCCTTCCATGTGGGCTTTGATATCCTTTAAAAAACATTGTAAATCTTGTTAGTGGAAGTGCTCTGTTGGACATACGGCTGTCCAATTTTGAGGTAGGTATCTCATTTGCTTACATAAGTCCTTTGTTGAGTGGCTCCAAAAGATAAGGGCCACTGTTAAGTGTTGCTTCGATTTATGTCCACCAACCATTGTATGGTAAGAGCATCGATAGAGTGTGTTCTTGTGGTAGGTTCTCAGGGAAGAAAATCAGCAATTGCTGCTAATAGTAGCTAAAGAAAGTGCTTGTGCCTGGGGAGCTCTAGCTAAGTGCTGCCATTCTCCACCATTTGTGGTTCTGCTGGGCACAACTCCCCACCTCCACTAATAACTCCAGAGAGATATAGGTTACTACGAAGGAACTTCCGATGGCTCTCCTGAGCTAAGCCACACAGTGCAGGACCTAGGTCATTGACAAGGAAGTTTAGCGGATGTTCTTAGCCAATTATATATTTATTTTATTTATTTTTAAAATATTTTACCAGGAAGGATACATTGAGATTTCTCTCGTTTTCAAGTATGTCCTGGGTCCACAAAACATTGCATTAATACAATAGGGTACAATAAAATACAAAAACAATATTAATACACGATATATACAAAATTTAACATAGAACAGGTAGGAAATATATATTCAACCATGACAGGCACATTCTGTTTTGAGATATGTAGAGAAGGATCTCTTAAAGGACTTTATGTTTGGGGAAGATTTGAAAGTGTGCGGGAGGTCATTCCATAATTGGGGTGCTCTGTAGGAAAAGGAGGATCAAGCTGCTTTCTTTTTGTATTGAGGTAGACTTAAGAAAGTGCTGGTACTGGATCGGAAGTTATAGGAAGTGGGAACAGCTGGGGAGAGCTTTCTGATCAGGTAGGGTTGGAGCTTCCCAGAAAAACTCTTAACTGACAATCACCAATACCTGAGTTTTTTAGTCTGTGCAGTAGAATGTCATGGTCTACTGTGTCAAAGGCCTTTGCAAAATCAAGGAAAATAGCTCCAGTTAGGTCTCCTTGTTCCATGCCAGTTTGGATGTCATTGCAAACTTTTAGGATGGCAGTTGTAGTGGAGTGATTCGGGCAAACGTTTAGGAGGGCAGTTGTAGTGGAGTGATTCGGGCAAAAACCTGATTGATAAAGGGTCTGATAGTTTGATTGTTGGTAATACTCACATTATTGCACATGGACGCATTTTTCTAAGATTTTTAACAATACTTGGAGCAATGATATTGGGCGATAGTTAGAAACCAAAGTAATGCATTGCATGGATTAGCTCAGGAGAGCAAATGAGTGTTCCTGGTTAGGATCTTTCGGTTCTCTGGTGTTTGTAGTGAAGAAGGGGAGCGAAATCCAGTGGTCCCAAGGTAAGATGTCAAACCATTCAAAATTATTTTGATGAGCTACAAAGTGGGGGTGCCATGGCTCTCGTGGCACTATAACCACTACAGCAAGGTCTAGTGGTTATAGTGCTTGGAGCGTTCCATTAACCAAGGTGATCAATTTAACTTAGGGCTGCCTTCACTAAACAAATGGACCACGACACCATAATTTCAATTCCATCAAATATTTTCTTGAGTTAAAGAAAAATAATTCAGCAATCATGTGAAGTATTTATTACTACCTCTTTCCAAAGACCTGATAAACAACATTGCATGTTTCACTCGAAGTTAGTTCACACGCTCTTCAGTGCCTTTATGATCCGGTTATCAAAATAAAGCATGCTTTATACTGACTTTATATGCTTTTGGACTAAAGAATAACTGATCATCACCCAGCGATTTAAGCGTGCCATAATTTAAATTTAAGCAACTCATGAAAGGAAAGGTTAAACTGAGGTGAAGTATGAGCCATCTGTACTTTATTTCACCCCAAGCAAATTGCATCTTCTCTCACTCTCAACCATCACATGTGAATGATCTTTCTCTAGAAAGACAGGAACACCCTAGACATATTACAATCATTATTATAAACATGCATATAGCACCAACATACTCTGTAGTGAGTTACAATTTCTGTGGTTATAAAAACAAAAAAAAATAAGTTACACATTCATGTGATTAGGAGCAAAAGAATGCCCTTGCTCAAAAATTATGATTTTACAATCTATGATTTCAATGTGTTTTCCCATTGAATGAAGAGATTTCTATTTAAAATATTAGAATTTTGTCTTTTTTCAAATTTATTTTCAAATTTGTTTAATTTTGAACATCCATTGATCCTTAACAGAGAAACGACGAAATGAGAGCCTTCTGAACTCACAATGCAGATGGTTTAATCAGAAACAAAAAAAACACTAAGCCCTGTGTTCTAAGCCATAAATAAAGGTGGATATCAGAACTCAGCTGCAACGTAAATTACACATATGATGTTTTCAATATTAGGCAAGGGGAAACTATGATGGTGAGTTCACCAGGGAGAAAACTATACTACAGCACTCTCATCACGAGACTGTAAAATAAGTATGATTTACACTGCAAACATAAATGAATATTTAGTTACTAGAATAACATTTCTGGGACAGTCCAAAATAAAGCATAAAAAGAAGGCAGTCTACCTTAAGTATTGCCTCTGGGGAACATAAAGCTCAGAGTGTTTTTAAAAACGGGTGATGAAAAGAGCACACATGTAGAATGTTAATGTGCTGTCCTTTTTACACTGATTAAATCCACACATCTTTCAACGCAACATCTTTCTCTTCTACCCTAAGATTTTTATCCACAGCTGAGGCAGAGGAGAATCGGTCAATCCATGGTGACTCACTTTGACAATGGTTTTCAAAAAAACATATATTTTATGGCAGGGTATGAGAAAAGTAATGCATTCATTATATCCACCGTAATGTCTACAACATTAGTGATATAGATTATTTGCAAAAAGTTTAATCTAGGAATCTATTCATTAACTAGTGTTATAGATGAAGTCAAAACTGGAACAATAATTATACTTTACATATGATTATTTTAAAGTACCCTTCTAAATTAAATCAGTGGGTTAATAATAATAATAATAATAAATAATAAAATAATAGTGATAATTTATTTATTTGCATTGAAAACCTACCAACAAAATTTGGACTAACTTAGACTCCTATTTGGTTATTCTGGATATTTTTTCCAACAAAGCTATTTTAGTTTAGATTCGGTAATGGTCAATATGTGATTTGTTAATATGTATTTGTGATGAGTCTGGTTTATCTATAGATGCCGTAAGCTCAATACAATAATTTAAACATTGTTAAGAGCTGTAATGTTGAAAATACATGTTGAACCTCTAGAACCCTCTAAAATGATCTAAGATATTCTAACATGAAAGCAAATATTCAGGAAAAAAAAAGAAAATTATGTTTTCCAAATCAGCACAGTACACAGCAGAAAGAAATGATAGGCATCATCTGTGAGAAGTTCGTGAAATCATTGCATGGGCAACTGGGCAAAATCTCCATGTCAAGACACTAGCGCACAAAATTACCCACTCAACACGTCAAATTGACATCAGCTTACAATATTCCCTCTGTTGTACTGTCACAGCTCACACAAAGCTAGTGTACATAAGTGTTGGTGAGCGATGAGAAGGGCTGTCACCTTTTTTAAGAAAAAAACCTGTCATCAATGGTAAAATCATCATGGGTCCTAAGGTAACTTTTTACCAGTCTGCTCTTTAGATAGACTTCGTAGTTACACCTAATTTTCGAAAAGTGGTGTTTGATGTCACCATTTGACATTATTATGGTCACTATTACCAGCAGGTCATAGGGTGGACTTAAAAAAGTAGTTTGTTCAATTGAGAGACAGCATGTGGATTACAGAGAGAATATATCTTGAAAATTTCAAATCACAAATATGGGTTGCATTCTTTAAACATTTGTTTTTATATTCATGGCCCTGACCAGCTATTAAAATTGCACTTATTTTGGAGGCAAAGGGGGAGCAACATCAGGCAACTTGGATCATGCTGAGAGGAGGATCATCAGGCAGGAAAAACTTGGACTCGGCAACAGAACGGAGGTGAGTTTTAGCTTTTATTTTTTTTCTTTAATTGGGAAGGGTTTTGAACCACATTCGGAAAGTTCGCTATACCAAATGCCCGCATTTTATGAAAAAAACATTTTTGGGTTGGAGTAACACTCCAACTACAACTTTTGTCAGTGTAATAACAATTTACCATTGAACTACCTGTTATCTACAAAGATTTGGGTCTCCCAACAGTTGTTGACACATGCTTATAGAACTTTTGGGTCAGTTCCATATCTCCAGGACTGTAGAGGCTTGAGTTTGTCCAAGCTCAAAGATTGTACCTTGCTTCTAACACTCCAAGAACAACGGTCTTAACAGTAACCATGAGGCATGACAATAACTAAGAGATAAAAATAAACAAATACAACACAAGAGAAGAGAAGAGAGGATGGTGAAAGTACGTCGGCATACTGCATTGGGCTTCTTAAGGAACACGAAGACATGAACTCCTCCTACATACTAGTGTACAAAGTTGCAATACAAATGGTTCTCAAAACAACACACATATTGTATACAAAGGCAACCTTTTAGCAGCACTGTGCCGATATAGGATTGTGATGTCCCGTTGTGTGTCGGTCCAATTTTTTTAAATTGAGGTGTGTATGCTGCCGTATTCTGCTTGTGTTATTTATACTGTAATTGCTTTGTATCGTTGTATTTATGCGTATATGAGCTATTATATTGCATATGTTCATGAGTAGTTTGTGGTATCGTGTATGATACATATGAATGTGGGCTGTGTATGAGGGCTGCTTGTGGATGGATATGTCACATTGTGTGTTTGGTAGTGTGTGTATGTGTGGGGGCTGTTTGGGGTATTGCATGTGAGAGGCTGCACATGGGGTTGTGTGCATGTATGTGGATTGTTAGCGGGTTACGTTTGTGCGGATTGTATGTATGTTTGTTTGTGGGCTGTTCGTATTATTTGTATGAGGGGAGGGTTTTTGTGCATTTCTGTGTAAATCTAGCACAGGCTTCCCTGGGTTCCAGTGGGGACCAGGCTGGCCAGGTACAGGTCAAGGACAGGAGCTGCAACAGCAGCTGCAGGCTGCTCTACCATAGTGTGGATTCCCATACACAAGTGCTGGGAGGAAGGGATCTGAGATCACTTACTCTATGTGCTGCAATGCATAAATTGAGGATTGTCCTTCACCTTTTCGTATTAGCAGATATCTGAAGATTCACTGGGACTCCTGATAGGCCAGAGCATGTTTGGCTCTAGCAGCCTTGAGTGCCGTGCAAAGACACCTTGAGTGCCGTGCATGGCACTAGTGCTGTAGGTTGCCTACCCCTGCTATACAGTAACAAAATAAAATTCCACTGGATAACAACCACTGCCTCTGTCCATCTATTTTAATAAGGAAAAAAAGAACTAAGAATATTTCATATTATGCTGGATTGTTAATCACAGTAAACTAGCGGAAGTGAAATTTAAAGAATTTGATCAAATGTTCGACAGATATACTTATGTCAAGCATTTATAGATCCCTAACTAACTAAAATAGAATAAACCATTCTTGCAGTTAGCTATGAATTGTTTGTCTTCCAATGTACAGATGCTATTCCTCAGGCAGCAACATGTAAATATTGGTGACTAAGGATTAACATCTGCAAACACATAAATCAGGACGACACATAAAAATTGTCAATAGCATTCCTTAATCCACAGATAATTGCTTGCGTAACCTTCCCGCCTGGGTGCTGTGGTTTCAACGTAGCACCCAATATGCTAAACCAAAACAGAAATATGCCCAAACCATCGTTCTTGCAGTTTGCTGTGAACTATTTTGCATTCCGGTTTTGCAGAGGTAATTCCTCAGTCAGCAATAAAGGGGCATTATGCAAATACTCTATAACATTCCTTAATTCATGAGCAAGAGTTTGAATGACCTTCACGTCTGCAAACTGTGGCTTGAACAATGTGGCACTAGATATGCTTCCTATCTGCAGCTGCAGAATTATCTCTTTGGTAATGGTGAACTGCTTGAATCAAGAGTGCTATATCCTCAGTGTTACCTGCTGATTTGAACACAGTGAATGAATTCCAAAGAAAAAAGAGTGAGTGGATGCATGAAATGGATTTTCCTTTTACTAGTTGTTTTCCAAATATGAGACTACTGTAATTCTAAATAATTCTGTGGATTTATTTGTTTCACAGTTCCCTTATCTGAATTTGCAGGAAAACCAATTTTGCCTCAAATGTTTTTCTACCGTTTTTTTTTGTTTGCTTATTTTTTTTGTACTTTTCTTCTTGATGTTTGATGTGACTAGCTTTTTTGATTTCTAATAAATCGAGTTTCTTTTACCTGAGGCATTAACACTATCTCTAAAGTAATCAATGCAGATTCAGATTCTATGCCTGGTCCATCTTAATTTTTCTTTTTCAGAATTCAGCTTAGATTTTCAAATCCCCAATTTAATGTTTGCTTTGCAGGCTCCAAACATACAGTTTCCCCTCTTTTCACATTTTACTGTGAATCAGTATTGGCTTACCTTAGCTGAAAATCGAAACCACAGTGACTAGCAAACTTACCGATGTGCAGTATTTATTTCTTTATAAAATATTTTACGAGGAAAGATACATTGAGATTTCTCTCGTTTTCCAGTATATCTGTTACAGCTGATATTAACTTATTATCAGATTCAGAGGTCACACTTGGCCTTCTAGTCCGTTTCTGGTCTTCCTCTCAGGTTCAGATCTTTTATGGTGTTGACGTCAGAAAGTATAAATAAGGGTCCATAGTAAATAACTGAAATAACATCTGTCAAGTGCTATGTTTGGGTCAGTGTTCTAATAGTATTTTTTACATGCATTCCAGACTTTTAACTGACACAACATGAAAATGGCAGATTTTGCATCAAAATGGGACTAAACACATAACTTGATGTAGGCGAACAGCTACAATTAAGAATGTTTAGATATATATATTTTTTTTTAAAGCAGTCATTAATGGTGGTTCAATATGATGGCCATTAAAAATGACTTAATGAATGTAATTAAACTGAGCAAAAATAGGTTTCTACTGTAACTGCACAGCAATAAAGTGTCCCCCTGGACAGAATAGGGAAGGGGGAGCATGACTGCTGCCCAGGATAGTGGGATGGTACAATGGTAGCAACAATGTTGCAAAGATGGAAGGATTTATAAAGGGGTAGCAGGGGAGGAGACTTACCAGTCAGAAGGAGATTGTCATTACCCTGGTTGAATTTCTTTCAATGTCTGTATATCTTCTGACATTTCTTTTCTGTGATTACCTGGGCCTGCAAAAAAAATAAACGGCAATCTCCTGTTAATTCTCTGATAGAGGACTAGGCTTCAATATGGCCACCCCATCTCTGGAAGAATTGGTGAAACTGTTGGCTGCTTACCAGGAGTCCCATGGATCTTTGGACCAGGTGCTGTCTCAAGTTCAGCAGGCTGCAGGAGGACGACCAGATCGGCGTGAGGGTGATGATTCATCGCTCAGCGGGCGGAGGTCCAGGAGGTCAAGGCCTCCGTCGCGTTTATCCCCGAGTCCAGTGAGGAGGAGCGGAGGTCGGAGTGTTCCACGCGTTGAGGGAGGCAGCGGTGAGGCCGGGCGCTTCCCAGCGCGAAGATTGGCCAGTCGGAGGCGGAGAAGGGCCGGACAGGTGGTTGTGGAGTCCGGGCCCCAAGATGGCGACGATCAGGATGGCGGGAACCCGGCCGGAAGGTCGCGCAGCCCGCGCGCTTCTCTTCCGGCGCGGGTGAGTGGGACGTCATCACGCACGCAAGCCGGCGTGCGTGCAACGTCGGACGTCATGACGCCGCGGCGCGCATGCGCGCGGCCGACCCGGGCTGGAGCCGGAAGTTCCTCTGCGGTGCAGGAGCACCGTGGCACAGTGCAGAATGGACCGCAAACGTGCGCATCCGGCGCCTGCGGGTCCCAGCAGCGGGAAGCGGATGGCAGCAGCTCTCATTCCGGATCTGAGGATGGAGATGAAGATGCAGTGTTCCCCAGTGGGTCCGGTCTGCCTCTTGCAGCATCAGCACGTGAGTACTGCGCTAGCGCTTGGGATGCGCTGGCTGGGGATGATAGGGGGCAGAGTCCACAGGTGGTAGGGGAATTAGGTAAAAAGAGGGATTTAAGCAGAGTTGATTTACTTAGGCAAGGTGGAGGGGGGTTGGGTAGCACTGGGGATTTAGTTAGTTTATTGAGGTCTGTTTTGGAGCGGTTACCTAGCGATGTCCCCCCTTCTACGCGGATGGATATGCGGTCTGCGGCGCAGATTCCTGTCAGGGACAGGGTTACGGGCATTTTGCGTCCGCGGTTGCCGGGCTGTGAGTTGTCCCCATTGGGCTTGCATGTCGCAGCAGACGTCAGAGACAAAATAGTCCGAGGTGAGTACGTCGACTTCCTGGCGCTGGTTCCGCCGGACAGGGAGTCGGTGGATAGACCGCGGCGAGGGGAGATGGGTGACGGGGAAAAAGGTAAGCAGCTTCCTCGCACTTTTGGAAATTGGTTGCAGGGTTTTTCAATTTTTGCAAGCATCTTAACGGGTACTTTCCCGGATAAGGCTCCCTCCTTGTTCTGTTATTTGGATCTCATTTGGGGGGCGTACAAGGTTTATGGTGGGCAATGCTGGTTCCGATACGACCAGCAGTTTCGGCAGAAGATGGCGGTTGGCGAGGGCATGGATTTTGGTGTACAGGATGGCAGCTTATGGCTGCTGTTGATGACGCCTTGCCGGCCCTCCCCCTTTCCAGGGACAGCCGGCGCGCTGGCTAGTGCGCCGGCAGGGCAGCGCAGGGGAGTCTGTTGGCTCTTTAATGAGTCCCACTGTAAGTGGTACAACTCATGCAGGTTCCGGCATGAGTGTTCGCACTGTGGCGGAGCACATCCCGCCGTACGCTGTTTCAAGAAAGGAAAGGCGGGTGTGCGCCCCAAGGACGACGTTCCTAGACAGGAGGACGCCGGTGAGCGTCGAAAGGATGCGCCCGTGGCTAGACCGGTATCCTAAACGGCGTGAAGCCGGTGTTTTATTGGACGGGTTTTTATTTGGGTTTTGGATTCCGTTTGTTTTTTCTGAGGCGCAGTCGTTTGCGGTCAATTTACGTTCGGTTGTGGGTAGGGAGGTTATTCTTGAAACAAAATTGTGCAAGGAAGTGTCCTTGGGCCGCATGGCGGGACCGTTTTCTGAGCCCCCATTTCCTAACCTGCGAGTGTCCCCCCTGGGCTTGGTCCCTAAGAAAGAGCCTGGGGTCTTCCGTCTCATTCACCACCTGTCCTACCCAGCAGGCGGGTCGGTGAATGATGATATTGATAAAGAAGTGTCCAGGGTGCATTATGCTTCCTTTGACAGGGCCCTGGAGTTAGTGAGAGGCGCAGGGTCGGGGGCATTGCTTGCTAAATCGGACATCGAATCGGCTTTTCGTTTGCTTCCGGTTCACCCGGACTGTTTCCATCTTCTGGGTTGTCAATTTAATGGTTTGTTTTATTATGATATGTGTTTGCCCATGGGGTGTGCCATATCATGCTCCTATTTCGAGATGTTTGCGACATTCTTGGAATGGGTCGTGTCTCAGGTGTCGGGTTTGTCCTCGTTGACCCACTACCTGGATGATTTTTTGTTTGTCGGGTCTGGTGATTGCAACGATTGTGCGGTTTTGTTGTCGGCATTTCGGCAGATTACCTCAGACTTTGGAGTCCCGGTGGCGATAGACAAGACGTTCGGACCGGTGGGTAAGTTGTCTTACTTGGGGATCGAGATTGACTCTTGTGAGATGGTCTTTCGATTACCAGAGGAAAAGCTGGGTCAGTTACTATGCCTTATTGACCGAGTCAGGGGCTCCAACAAGGTTCAGCTGCGGCTAATGCATTCGCTTTTGGGTCATCTGAACTTTGCTTGCCGTGTTTTGTCGTCGCTTGTCCCTGGCTACGGTGGGGGTTAAACAGCCATTTCACTTTATCCGGATTACAAGGCGACTGCGGTCGGACTTACAAGTGTGGAGCGCCTTTTTAGGTACGTACAATGGTCATTCTTGTTGGATGCGCTCGCAGGTGTCGAACGGTGAATTGGACCTGTTTACTGACGCATCGGGGTCCATAGGGTTTGGAGCCTATTTTCGGGGACAGTGGTGTGCGGCGGAGTGGCCGTCCACCTGGCGAGGTTCGGAGCTGATGGGTAACCTGGCGTTTCTTGAATTGTTTCCCATTGTGGTTGCTGTAGAATTATGGGGTTCGGGCTTGGCGCACAGGAAGGTGATTGTTCACACGGACAACATGAGTGTGGTCCAGGTGATCAATCGTTCCACGTCTGGGTCCCCTCCGGTTTTGGCATTGCTCAGGCGGCTAGTGCTACTCTGTCTTCAATGTAATTTGTGGTTGGTAGCCAGGCATGTTCCTGGGGTGGACAATGTCATTGCTGACTCTCTTTCTCGGTTTCAGTGGGACCGTTTTCGGGAGGCGGCGCCAACGGGAACCCCGTGTCCGCCTTACTTGTGGGACCTGGTTTTGGACATCTGAGGCGATTGATCCGAGGGTCCTTATCGGAGTCATCGTGGAAGGCATACTCCACGGTATGGGATCGCTGGTGGGCCATGGGTAGGAACGGGGATGTGGCGTTGGACTCCGGCAGATTGACCCTTACGCTGTCGTTCCTGGAGTCTTTGTGTGCCGGAGGTAGGTCGTCTGCAGCAGCTGAGCAATCGCTGGCTGCTCTCTCTTTTTTATTTCGTTTTTTAGGATGGTCGGATGTCACCAAGGCGTTCTGCGTTTCCCGTATTTTGAAAGGGTGGAAAAAGCGCCGCGTTCCTGATGCACGGCGACCGATCTCGGGGGACATGCTGTTCCAGCTGTTAGAAGTTCTTCCAGATGTGTGTAGCTCTGCGTATGAGGTACTTTTGTTTCGGGTGGCATTCTCCTTGTGCTTCTTTGGGGCGCTGCGTATCGGTGAGCTGGTTGCCCCCAGGGTGAGTTCAGTGTCCCCCCTTAGGCTTTCCGACGTATCAGTGACACCAGAGTGCGTTACGCTGTTGATTCGTCGGTCCAAGACGGATCAAGCGGGTACGGGAGCGAGAGTCCGTATAGGGCTCACTGGGGGTGTATTTTGTCCGGGGTTCTTGTTGCGGGCATACTTGGGTGCCAGGGGCGGCGCTGAAGGCTCGCTGCTGGTCCATTCTAATGGGGCCTCCCTGAGCCGTTTTCAATTTGCGAGCCTCTTGCGGAGTTGTATTGTTAGATTGGGGGGGACCCCAGGTTATACTCCACGCATTCATTTAGAATTGGAGCGGCAACACAGGCAAGCGAACTGGGTTTTCCGAAGGAGGCGCTTATGCGCCTGGGGCGCTGGGAGTCGGGGAGATTTCAGCTTTACGTGCGCCCTCATTTGCTGTGATGGTATGCCTCTGTAAACAGTTAAGTCTAACCGTTATTCCTTGTTTTGTAGGCCAAGTTCCTCGTTATGTCTGGATTCTGGGGCATTCTTATATTTACTGGGCAGCTAGGAGGGCGGAAGCAAGATCTCATGGCCGGAATTTGGGGTTCCCGTTTCAGGACGTTAGGGTACGTTGGCGGGGATTGAGGGGGTTACGTTGGGATCAAGTGTACGGCGAGTGCGAGCAGCTGAGTCGCTGCGTCACGGGCTCCGTGACGCTGATATTACACGCAGGCGGGAATGATGTTGGCCGACGGCGGTCGGTGGATCTCATTTGAGACATGCGTCATGATCTAGCGCACTGTTTTGCGCTTTTTCGTGACTTGACGTTGATTTGGTCAGAGATAGTGCCCCGTCCAGTGTGGCAAGTGGGTGGTTATGGGAAGGCGTTTGAACGTTGTAGGCGCAAGATTAATGTTGCTATTTCGCGCTTTGTGCGTAGTTTGGGCGGAATAGTGGTAAGGCACTTTGAGTTGGAGGGTAATAATTCAGATGTGATGCGTCCGGATGGGGTTCATTTGAATCCCATTGGGCTGGACATTTTTAATGTGGGGCTGCAGTCGGGCATTGAGATGGCGCTGTCTGCGGGGGGGCGCGAAGCCGGCGCAGGTCAGGCTGCGGCAGGTCGGCTTCGCGGTGGCGGTTTTCCCTGGACAGCGGAATCGAAAAGGAAAGGACTATGACGCAAGGTCACATTGGGGAGACGACAGTCGGCGCAAGGCTGATGGCTAGCGACGGCTGTGCTGGGCTCATGGACAACAAAGGAGGTGAACTGCCTGTTGGGTCCTCACCCAACAGCTGGCAGGAATTAACAATTAATTTTACTGTTTAATAAAGCTGTGGCCGTTGCCCTTATCCACTAAAAGGTGTCCAGTGTATTATTTGGGGGCAACGGTGGGGATGGAATATGGGTCAGCAGTCAAGTGTCCCCCTGGACAGAATAGGGAAGGGGGAGCATGACTGCTGCCCAGGATAGTGGGATGGTACAATGGTAGCAACAATGTTGCAAAGATGGAAGGATTTATAAAGGGGTAGCAGGGGAGGAGACTTACCAGTCAGAAGGAGATTGTCATTACCCTGGTTGAATTGCCCACCCTCCCTCCCTGGTTTTGTTTGTTTGTGGTGTTGGTGGTTTTCGTGTTGTTTTTCTTATTGTCACAGCTGGCGGTTTTCCCTGGACAGCGGAATCGAAAAGGAAAGGACTATGACGCAAGGTCACATTGGGGAGACGACAGTCGGCGCAAGGCTGATGGCTAGCGACGGCTGTGCTGGGCTCATGGACAACAAAGGAGGTGAACTGCCTGTTGGGTCCTCACCCAACAGCTGGCAGGAATTAACAATTAATTTTACTGTTTAATAAAGCTGTGGCCGTTGCCCTTATCCACTAAAAGGTGTCCAGTGTATTATTTGGGGGCAACGGTGGGGATGGAATATGGGTCAGCAGTCATGTCCATCAAGCAATAATACAAATCTAAAATTCATACAACATCCTGATGCCAGGGTTATTATTGCGGACTCACTTAAAGCAGTATTTCCATTTGTATTGTTTTAAATCAATCACACCTTCATCGTAGTGTTTTACTTTTCACATTATCCCAGTCCCCAGGGCTATTTATTATTTAGTGCAATCTTAGTATAAAAGAATTTAAGCTAAATTGCAGCCTCTTGTAAACAGGGTCCTCACCTACAATTTGATTGGCTGATATGTATTCTCCAAATGTACAGCTCTGTGGAATATGTACTTTATAAATAAATTATTACAAACATAAAATGAGCTATACATGTGGTCAGCATCTTCATAAGTTATATTAACATTTTTTTTTCTATGCCACTGGAAAATGTGTATTGCTGAGCTGGTATTGTGTGAAAGTACTGTTGCATAATGAAATGTTTTGGGGAAAGCAATGAGCTGTTCTATTTTCTTACTTATTATCAACAACCCAGAGTCTCATTTTCAAATGTGCTTGATTCTGAAATAGTTTAGACAACTTTATGTGAATTTCAAAATTGCTGATTTTACAATACAGACAGTTACGGTTTAAAATGCATTAAAGGACCACTATAGTGCCAGGAAAACATAGTCCCCCTCCCGTCCGGCTCTGGAACTTACCTTTTTACAGCGCTGGGCGGGGAGCTCTCTGCCTCCTCTCATCCTCCGATCCGCCCCGTTGGCTGAATGCGCACGCACGGCAAGAGCTGCGCGCGCATTCAGCCGGTCGCATAGGAAAGCATTCATAATGCTTTCCTATGGACGCTTGCGTGCTCTCATTGTGATTTTCACAGTGAGAATCACGCAAGCACCTCTAGCAGCTGTCAATGAGACAGCGGCTAGAGGCTTTGGGGGAAGGCTTAACCCATTGATAAACATAGCAATTTCTCTGAAACTGCTATGTTTATAAAACAATGGATTAACCCTAGAAGGACCTGGCACCCAGACCACTTCATTAAGCTGAAGTGGTCTGGGTGCCTAGAGTGGTCCTTTAACATTGGCTGGAAAATATGCCACAAGGAGTGTAGTGTTTAGATCAGATTTTAATACCTGCTTCAGGTATATCACGTGTTGCAAAATATACTTTGAAATGTAAAAGGACCCGAATTAAAGATAGCCTTGACATTTGGCTGAAATCTGTTGGAATTTATGGCTGGGACTTATTGGGATCCTTCTCCAATTACAATATTTAATTGTTAAAGGGACCCCATAATCTCCAAAAAAAACTTTAGAGTAATGAAGCAGTTTTGGTGTGTAGATGATGCCCCTGCAGTCTCACAGCTCAATTCTCTGCCATTTAGGAGTTATATTACTTTGCTTATGCAGCCTTAGCCACATATCCCTGCATGTGACTTACACAGCCTTCCTAAACACACCCTGTAAAGAGTGATCTAATGTTTACACTTCATTTATTGCAAATTCTGTTTAATTTAGAATCTATTATCGTTAATAGCTTGCTAGACCCTGCAGGAGCCTCTTGTATATGATTATAGTTCAATTTAGAGAGCAGGTAATACAATTTTTATTTATTTAATAAAAACTTATAAAGTAAGTTAAATCTGATTGAAAATTAAACCATTCTGTTTTCATGAAGGCTGTGTCAGTCACGGCCAGGGGAGGTGTGGCCAGGGATGCATAAAGCAAAAAGTGATTTAATTCTGAAATGAAAGAGAATTGAACAGTGAAACTTCAGAGGCATGATCTATACACAACAACTGTTTCATTAAGCTAAAGTTGTTTTGGTGACAATAATGTCCCTTTAACCCCTTAAGGACCAATCTTCTGGAATAAAAGGGAATCCTGACATGTCATACATGTCATGTGTCCTTAAGGGGTTAAGGTTGATTGGTGCATTAGCACAGGACTGACAGCAATTTACAATCTCATAAAAAAAAAATATGGTCTAACTAGTATGCATGATGGCCTTTGACTATGAGGGGAACTTAACTTGGTGGGCCTTAAGCACATGCTCATTGGCCAGTCTATCTAGTTCTAAACAGTATTTACTAAAACAGTCCTCAAGACACACTAATGGCCCATGTTCTGTCAATAACCGTTTTGTGATAGAATTGGATACTTAGTGTGCTTTGAGGACTGGCTTGAGAAACACTGTGTTAAAACATACAAAAAAAGAGAACACTTGATATATTATTCACAGTAAAATACTTTCTAAAAAATAATGTTATTGAATTCTGGAGATAATATATTATTTCATATCTCGGTTTGGAATATGCTGGAGTGTTGCAAAAAAGAATCGGGAAACAACTCTTTTTGATTAGTTTAAAGCTGAATGCCAGTACTATACACATGCTTGTTATATACATCTCCATCTTGTGTTTAACCATATTATGTTAAGATCAGATTGTATGTTTCATGTTCATTGTACAGAGCTACAAAATATGCTGGCACATTATAAATTATATTTGTTGACTATCTTTATTTGCAGAGAATGTTTAGCAGATCTATAACAACAAAATTAAATTGTGTTATCACCAATAGACAAAACATTGTAATAACAATTCTTGTTAATATATGCGCACATAAAGAGGCCAAGAGGAAAGAACCTTTGAAAAAAAGCATCGGTTTACTGAAGTCCATGCAGTTCTAAGAAAAAGCTCAATCAATACCCTGTAAGAAATAAGTACCTGTGACCTGATTGGATCGAGTAACTATACATAACAAGCATTGAGACACAGTATACGAGGCATTTAGTAAAACTACCCTGTACCAGTTTGAATTCAGCTATCCTTATTGTCCTGCAAATTATACAATATAACCATCCTTGCAATCGAGACCGGACTGGTCAAACATTTGGTACAGACAAACAAGAAGAGTATCTAGGGATGTATCCAATAAAGTAATCCAGCCTATACTGCATCAAGCCAAACCATTATTGAGACCAATATTATTTTGAATATATATGCAAAGCTTTTCAAATTGTCGTTTTCTGATATATGCCATATCTATAAGTGCCATATCTAGACTTGTGCCCTTAATGTGCCTTACAATATTATACCAATGAATAAAACATAATATAGAGGTATATCTAGCTGTGCCAGGAACAATGGGAATCTTAATTTAGTTGGCTCTTGGATTGTGCCCAAAACAGCCTGACAATTCTGCTTTAAGATCCTTCCTTTGTATAAAAAAAATATATATATATATTTTTTTTACTGTGCCACATTAATACTAGTTAATTATCTATGGCATGTGTGAGTGGGCCTGCAAAACTCATACTATGGGTACCAGACATACCACTGTTCAGTGGACACGTACTTACCAGTTATACTTAGTTCATGAAAAGTGTTGCTGTGCAATGTGTGGAATTCATATGCTCGAGGACAGGAATCAATAAAGGTGAGAGGACTCCAAACACAGAATGTTACCTAATGCAGCCCTTTTCATTCAATGCCCATCAGCATAAAAAAAATGCATGTGTCTATGATGTCACATAAAATCTGGCAAACCTAGCTCACTACACTTTCAGCAATTTTGTTTTAAAGGGATCCTTCAGACCGCTAAAGCACTTTAGCTTGATGAAATGTATATGTGTGCAGCGAATATTCTCCTTTTTTCATTTTACAATAAAATCAGATTTCAATAGAAATGAACAATTTTATTGACAGCCCCTCTGGCAGTCAAACGGACAATGGGTCATGTTACTTCCTGCTTCATTTTGCTAAGTGGAGCTAAACCCCGCAGCAGCAGGAAACGTAGCAGTGACTCTATTCACTCAACATTTGAGGAAAGGGATTTAGGGGTGATTATTTCTGATGACTTAAAGGTAGGCAGACAATGTAATAGAGCAACAGGAAATGCTAGCAGAATGCTTGGTTGTATAGGGAGAGGTATTAGCAGTAGAAAGAGGGAAGTGCTCATGCCATTGTACAGAACACTGGTGAGACCTCACTTGGAGTATTCTACGCAGTTTTGGAGTGGATGCATGGAAAAGCCTTCCAGCTGAAGTAGTAGAGGTCAACACAATGAGGGAGTTTAATCATGTATGGGATAGGCATAAGGCTATCCTAGATATAATTTAAGGCCTGACACTAATAAAAGTATTTAGAAAATTGGGAAAATTAGATGGGCCGAATGGTTCTTATCTGCCGTTACATTCTATGTTTCTAGAGGACCACTACAGGCATTGGTCCTGTCCTTTTAACCCTGCAATGTAAACCTTAACAGTGTTTTTTAGAAAATGCAATGCTTACATTGCAGGGCTAAATTCACCATACGTAGGCGCTTCCGTGACACTGGTAGAATAATACTCGATCACATGTCTCAGAAGCTCCAACAGGAGAGTATTGATTCGATGGGGAAGACAGGATGTGAATGTGGTGCTTACAGTGCATGATGCATGCGCTTTAGATCCCTAATGGTCCCCTTTGAAGAGCATTGGATTTGACCAACCATGGAGGAGGAGTGGTAAGCAGTGCTGATGGAGCCAAGGCTCTGGTAAAAAGAGCATAAAATAACGTATTTGATCATTTTTAATCGCATACATGGTGGGGGCTATATAACAAGTGTCAGAGATATTAGAGCATATTTAAAGGAACACTGAAGATTTGCATTCTTAATGCTTTAAGTGATGTACGTGCCCTACCTACTGCACCGTAATAGCACCATATAGATTATGCTTACATGCTACTCTAGCCTTTCCCTCCTCTCCTCCATTTAGTTATTAATTAATAAATATTAATTAGCCTGGCAAATTAATACATCACGGGCCAGTCTGTGATCACCGAAGGTCCTGGTAGGCCCTGTCGGCCTAACTAATGCACCAAGATAAACCCAGCCAACGTAAAAATACACATTGGGAGAAATTCAACTATAAATAAAAAAAATTAAAAAAAACAACCTATGAAACTTTTTATAGAGCATACTTTAAATGTAACTATACCAGACAATATGCACTTTATAGTTTCAATGGGCTACACCTATTTAGTGTTAGCTGTGAATAGCTATATTCCTTTTGTATGTAAATACTAAGGACCTCTTCAAAATAAATCTTCAAATTCAAATCAGTTCATCATTTTTTCTCCGGTCACTTGCTACAGCTCACTACATATTTTCTCTACATTGCATGATTTCACAGTGATATTAGTATTGTGAACGTAATTATTTTATATAACGGCCGTTTCTATTAAGGCATCACTGAACATTTAAAAAGGTCAATCAAGAATTTTTTTTTTTATCCCAGGTATCTGTAGAGAATATATTCCGAGCAAAGCTCAACACAGAAAAATGTCCAGAATTCAGAATTGTGATGTTATTGAAAGATCCAAGATATAGAAACTTTGGTAGGCTGACTCTTTAAGAAATAATATCTTCAGAAAATTGACCTTTGTATATATATGCAAATTATAAAGTGTTGTAGGCCACCTTCGTACTTTGTGCTTAGAGATACGAATCTGGACAATATATATAGCTTGGGATATGCTATATAGCATAATCTAATAAATATACTAACGCAAAACAAACCACATAGTTTTGTCTTTGTGAGATATTTTTCTTTCAAACTGGTAAAACACAGGGGGTGATAACAAGGGACAATATAAAGCACAAAGATATTCGTATAGTGGATATGTTGTTTTCATAGGCTGTACTTGTTGATGCACAGCTTCACATCCAGACTCTCAGCATGCATGCAGTGAGATTAATAAAAAAACACGTTAATGTCTGATAGAATGTCTTATTTCTTTTTTTAACCGTTGTTTGACCAAAAAAAAAACTAATTTGTTTATTATAAAAAGGTAGATGATAGTTAGACATGGCAAGGCATTATTATGACAGTTTAAATGTCTTTATCAGCACATACCTCCTAAAATTAAAAGGTGTCAATTAAGCCTAGGTGGTGGGAAAGACATGGAAAAGACATGCCAGGAACATAGTGTGTGGAAGCATGTGTGTCTAGCAAAGATGTACATCAATCCATCATGAACATATGCTAAGCAGGGGTACAACATTGCTGAAGCCAAAGAAGACTGCCATCACAATGTGTGCACTCTTGCATTAGTAAACATCAAATAGCCAACAAGTAGCGGTAAAATATGGATGAAAGTCACAAAGTTAATGTGGGAATAACACTTCCGCATTAGCAATTCTGGCGAGTGTGGGACAGACTGAGGGTCATCAGTAAACTGGTTTTGGTCAAAACGCTTGACTAAGAACTCTAATGCAGGATAAAAACTATAACTGCATGTAGATGTTATGGTGTCTAGACTGCTACTTTAACCGATACTTCCCAACCGATCCTAAGGGACTTCAAACTTTTGTATTGCCTTCCCAGGCTTGTTTCTTGGTGTGCTGTATCCAGAACACAAGGAGACTGTCCTCAGCGAGGCACAGTGCAAGTGCATCATTATAAAAACTTGTAATTTGCTGAGTACACCAGGACAATGGTCTACCCTGTCTGAGGCCAGCAAGGGAAAATTTCATATTTTGTATCCCTACCTATATCTGTAAATAAGGAGTAATGCACAAAAAATATTATGGATATGGAAAAGTATAGCATTTGAAAAGGTTCTAAGGTTTCCCCGGCTCCTAGAGTTCCATAATTCATACTTTATGTATTGCAAAACTAAAGATTATGATTGGATAGCACAGTGACTTATCAAGTGTGGTTATTCAAGCCAGCAGCGTAACTATCGTTGGTACACCGGGGCCCACACAATGAGAAGGCCCATCGGGTGGTCCATGCATCTAGGACCACGTGATAGGTACTGCTGCACAGGGGCTCAGTCCTGCGCCATGGCCCTTGTATTATAAGTGATGCTGAGAGGAAGTGACAACCAGTAACTTCTTCTCAACTATAAGGAAGAGCACGTGCAGGAGGGAGATTAAGCAGCAGCACAGTCAACATGGGGGAAAAGAGCAAGATGAGAGAGCTTCTCCAGACCTCACACTCCCATCAACCTCAGCCAGCAGCAGGACCCAAAGCAAAAGGTATGTTAACAGGAGGGTGGCTGCAAATTGAAAATTTATGACATGTATGTGTATATGGCAGTCTGTGACTATGTGACAGGATGTGTGTATATGGCAGTCTGTGTATCTGTGTGTCAAGGTGTGTGTATGTGTCAGTGTGTGTAAATGTGTCTCATGGTGTGTATTTGTGTGTCAGAGTGTGTGTATCTGAGTGTGATTGTATGTGTCAGTGTGCACATGTTAGTGTAAATATGAATGTATGTGCCCCAGTGAGTTTATATGTGTGTATCTGTGTGTTAATATGTATGTATATCTGTTTAAGTATGTATGTGGCAGTGTATGTGTGCGTACATCCCAGCAATCAAACACCAACACAGCATACCAACACACCCCTGCATTCAAACTCCAAAATTATATAAAAACACACCCTTTCATTCAAACCTCAATAATACACCTACATTTAAAAACCAAAACTACATACAAACACACGCCTGCAATTAAAAGCAAACATTACATACAAACAAACAAACCCCTGTATTAAAACACTAAAATCATATACAAATAACTCTTCATTTAAACATCAACACTATACACAAAAACAAACTTGCATTTAAAAGCCAACACAATACATACAAACACACCCCTGCATTCAAACGCAAAAGCTACGCACAAGTACACCACTACATTCCAATGGTAATAGTACATACAAATACACCCCTACATGCATACACATACTTTATACAAAAGCACACTTACAATCAAACAGACAAACACTGCTCACAAATACAACCCCCGCAAGGATGAGCATAGTACAGTGGCAAAGCATTGTGGGTATTGTATGAAAATGAGGATCTACCTTTTGCCCACTCTTGCCTATTGGGGGAAGAGAGGGGGTGAAAACATTTCTTGCATCAAGCTGTCCAATGTTCTGTCATCACATAGGTGATACATGGTCAATCACATTAATATAGTGAATTTAAAAGACTCATCTGTGCTCATTAAAACAGTTGTGTGCTCAAGTAGGAAGAGAAGCTAAGACTCGGCAGAAAGAGAGAGAGAGGGAAGATAAAGTGAGGTAGGTTTAAAATAAAAAAGATGCCAATATATTTAAAAGACTTGTAAGGTAAGCACATATTCCTTCTAAAATTTATTACAGACCATTAAACACATAATGTATTTATGCCTTACTTAACATGTTAACCAATATTTGAAACAATTGCTAAGAGTGAAAAGAGATATAATTAATTTCTTTGAATTTCACAATGAATTCATTTGTTAAACATAACATGAAGACATATAATAAATTAGGAATGGGATACTGGGCTCAGCTATCGGCAAATGGTAATAGGGATGATAGACAATTTGTCGTGTTATGAGTGATTCTCAGTTTGGAGACCAAGCAAAGCACCTGTTAAAACCCAGAATATCATCTGATCTGGATATAATCCATAAACATGTGCCGAAAGGAGCTTTGACCTGATAAACCAGCAGATTGTATGGCTTAAGAAGAGATGAGTTTTGTGACTCAAACCGCTTAAGTGCGATCTAAGTAATGAACGAGAGAATGTCTCCCAGGACAAAATAACAATATACTTTGTTCTATCTCAGGTGATGATTTATTTTTGCAGATAAACAAAAAAAATCTGATATAATATTTTTTTCATGATGGGGACAGATTATGAGATAATGCCTGTACTTTTGCAGAGATAAACAACATTTGGATAGCCATCTGTTATGGACTACATTAAATGAATGCTGGCTCAGCTTAATGGGAGTTGCTTTCAACATAGGTAGAATGCCATGGGTACGTTTTACGTTGTGTCAGGATTGAGCAATTTTTTGCAATTTAGGATCCTCAACAAAATAAATAAGTTAGACACAGAGAGTGATAGAAATTGTGATCATTATGGATACACTAAAGGAAGCAGCTGATATATATTTGTATTTTATTATGCAGTGTGACATGTCTAACCGCAGGGTTTTCTTAAAAACTGTATGAAACTCTTCATTAGCTACTCCAACTTCTCTGTCTTCAACAATATGTTTTCCTGCTGGAGGCAGTTAAAAATTGTGAATACGTGTTATGCCTCCAAAATATGATTTTACATCAACAAGATGAAACCAATCTACGCAAACAACCCACACGCATTTTAAAAAATAGGAAAAAATCAATTTATTACTTATAGACAGCTATCAAAAATCAGCACATTTTATAAAAATGAAAAAAATAGGTATATAATAGTTTCTACTACTTTTAAATGAAACCAAACTAATCAATGAGATTGTTCAGGGCTTAACACCTGCCCATCATGACACACACCAACAAACACACACACGATAATATATGTTACCCTAACAGACACACATGGATATGCACGGTTACTTACTGACAGATATACACACTCATAGATCCACATCTCCGCTTTGTGAACCATTTGCCAATAGGGTTACACTCCTGGGATACAGTGGGTAGAATTGAGGGCACTATTCTTCACCACACAAGAGAAGAATGGCACAGTAGGTACAGCCCAGTAAAAGGCTTGCGCCATCAGAGTTCCTCAATGCATTGTGACTAAGAAAGATATATTTTTTTTTTAATGCTTTAGTTTAGTTGTGCTTACGATTATAACAGTCGCTTGTGAGGTACCCCAAAGGCAGTCCTCTAGCGCATTGTAAACAGTTTAAACATAGGAGTAGACGGTGGATCTAGCACATTTTTTAGGTAAGTGAGGTTATGAACAGTATAGATTTAAATTGCTTAAGCGTTTCAATACATAACACGACACATCGCTTGTAACTTTCTGGGTAGTAGGCTTTTACGCTATGTCATAAGCTAGTCAAACATAAAATAATTATACTAAACATACATGAGTGGGGTTAAAGTAACACTTTGCTTCTTTGGAGTTTGTACAATATATAATTATTGTGGTATATCATGCTAGGCTAAGCGTGCACTCAACACAACTAGTCGTGCATAAGATTTTAGGTGTATTGCACATTTTTATAGTGTAGCACATTTTTGTAGGGTAGCATGAGGCTTACGTGTGCGCATGAAACAGTGTTAGTAAAACGAATGTCTGTTGTGATACAGGCTAGTGGGTTACAATACTATGATAGTTACTCATGGGTTAAGTGTTGCTATATCATGTCCTTTGCTGTTGTGGAGGTCTTCGCTTGGTAGGTAGTTAGAGTCCTGAGGTCATTCGCTTATATTATAGGAACACCCCGACACTCCAGTGGTAGGCTTCCAGGTATTTATGCTCTAAAGAGGGGTTTTATTCAGGCTTTGCGCCCCCCCAGTGAGTCCAGAGCTGTTTCGTCTTTGCTAAATTGGGTTAGCTTGGATGCTGAAGGCACGCGTGTCCCCCCGTGCCACAGATCACTCTTCCGCCGCTCTCCCCCCGCTGTTTGGTGCCCTCTCCCTGCAGACTGGCTATTTAATTTTGCTGTGCCGTTTTGGAGGGATTGTAGTCCGGAGTCTCGGGATGGAGCCATGGTGTGAGTGGGTGCTGGGTTTTTCTTTTCAGGCGTGCAGTACAGGAGGGTACTATCTCCTCGGTAACCAGAGGTGCTCGTGCGTGCCTGCAGAATCGCGGCGCCACCATCTTAGATGTGGTCTAGGCTGTACTCTGGTGGCCCGACGGGACCTCTTGTAGCAGGAGCCACCGGGCGTACAGGGTGTAGGCCGGGATCACCCCCACCGGCCCAGGGGGGGGGGGACAGAGCCAGGTCCTGCCAGCTGAAGGAGCCTGGCTGAGCAGCATCGGGCAGGTTAGTGGGCGGCGGCCATCCGCCTCACTCACCGCCTGAGTAGGCCTCATACGAACGGAGCGATGAATGCCCCTCCGGGGGACTGAAACATCGACTGCCAGCCTCTCCCCATGTCCAGTGTCTCCTTAGGTGCCGGTCCACCGCGGTGTGTCGTCGGGTGGGTGGATTAGGTTCGTATTTTAAGTTTATCAGTCTATATTTGCTGGAGCTGTTGTGCTGTGCGACCGGCCAGCTCGGCAGCCAGGCCCCGCCCTCAAGAAAGATATTTTTAATTTTCCAAAAAGACCTTAAATTGTCACAGGTTCTCACATTGGTCCAAGTGCTCAGCTAAGCCCCTTTATTTATGATATCAACTCTGCACTCATATGCAAAATGTCTCACCCTTGAAAATAATGAGCAATGTTTTTTAAATTTACGCTGGTTACTTTAAAGGAACACCAGAGACACCCAGACCACTTCATCTCACACCCATACCACTTCATATTTAACTTTTAACCACTTACTTTTACCCCTGCAGCTAAATAATTGCTAGAGAGCTAACCTGACTTTAAATTTAGTTTCTTTATACACTTATTTCGTACATGTAAATATGTGCAACAAAATCACATATCACATAACATAATTACAAACAAAACATAAAATAGGACTTGGTGTCGGTAGGTGCTATTGTAAACAATGTAGTACAAGTATAGATATCTGTGCTACACGAGTCAGAATTTTTGTTTTTGTGCCCTTTTCTTTATTTTCTGCTTTGCTCCAGATTCTACTCATCAGAATAAGTATTCTGTATTTATATATATATATATATCCTATTATATTTCTTCTCCTAATTCCTTTAATATTTGATTCCAGAATGGAAGCTAATTTTTCTATTATTAATAAAATTAGTTATACCTCTTTCCATTCTACATTGGTATGTCATTTGTGCCTTTATAAATGGCCAGTTGCTTACTACTGGAGACTTCCAATTTCTTGCGATGTAAATTTTTACCGCCATTACTATATGTAAGAATATTCTGGTCTCATTTCTATTTAAATTATTAAGAGACATATGTAGTAGCACTCTCATTAGGGAAAACTCATATTTGTGCCCGATCCAGGTTGCGAAGAATTCTTCTGTCTTTTTCCATATTTGTCTTAATAAAGGACATGACCACCAAAATCAGTCTGATCGCCTCTTAAAGTGCCACATCTCCAGCATAAATCTGTATTATTTACATACATGTTAGCAATTCTTTCTGGTACTAAGTGCCATCTGTTCATCAGTTTAAATTGTAACTCATTTAAGTTTAAACAATAGATGTTGCTATAGGTAATTTTTAAGGATCTATTCCAGTCTGGTAGCCTTATTACCAATCATAGTTCTTGCTCCCATTTTTTAAGTGCCAGAGGAGTCGATTCTTTTTTTAATAGTCTTCTCAATTCTAAGCACTTAGTTACTAAATTGTTATAGTCTTCCTGTTGGAATAGTTTGCTCAAAAGTTGGAGCTCTTTAGAAGTGTCCTTTTTCTAATGCATACCAGCCTTCTGTTTTAGACTTTTTATTTTGTGTTATTATTGCATGGGTTAGTAATGCAGATTGAGAATATTCCTTTATAATCGGTATCCCTAAACCTCCCTTTTCTTTTCTTTTTTTTTTAAAGGGATTCCAAACTTAATCTTGCTTTTTTTCCTGCCCAAATAAAACGATTAAAAGCTGATTGTATCAAGTCTAGCCAAGCTGGCGGTACCATTAGGGGTATCATTCTAAAGATATATGTCAGCTTTGGGAGTACGTATGCCTTTACTATGTTTATATTCCCCCACCATGATGTACCTAGGCCTTTCCATATCTTTAATGATCTGCTAATTTGTTTAATTAGGGGTAATAGGTTTATCTTCATCCAGTTTTTTGGATCTAAAGAAATGTTTATTCCCAAATACTTGAGATGCGATTTTGCCCATATAAAATCATACATCCTGTTCGATTGTGTTATTTCTTCTTGTTTTAAATGTTGTGATAATGCAACAGTTTTTACTATATTTAACTTGTAATTTGCTATATTTTGTAATTATATTCATTGCTTCTTGAATTGCATTTATTTGAATTGCAGTATCAATAAGATGTTGTCTGTGTAAAGTTAAATTTTTTGATGTTCTGAGCCTCTATGTCCTTTAATATCCTCGCTGGCTCTAATCTCTCTAACTAGTGGTTCCAACGACAGAATATACAGGAGCGGAGATAAAGGGCATTTAACACCTGACCCTACCACTCTTCCTGTTGGCATGGACTATAAGGCCATTATAGCCTGAAAAATTCTGCCATTAATCCGAAAAGCCTGCAAGGTCTCTCTTATGAAATCCCAGCTAACCCTGTCAATCGCCTTTTCAGCATCTAATGACAATTGAAAAGGAACGTCTGGGGTGAATGGAGCTACAAATATCACAAACAGGTACAATTCCACTTCAGCATATAGCTAAGGGCAGTCTTGAGATATTTCTTAAATAACGTTTATACAATCCAAAGGATTCCTGGGAACGCCATAACCTTTTTAGAACATTCCATCCAAGATACAATTCTTAAAAATCTACACAGTTCTCTTATTTTGGGTACTGTTAAATATACTTTATTTATATTACTGTGTTCTTAATTTGTAGCCATTGTTCCTCAAATAGTGTAAACCTGAGGAATTTGATACAATTCAATATAAAAAATAATAAATAAAATGAAATTCCTAATAACTCAAGTGTTGTTACTCCTATGTCTGTCTCCCTCCAAGCTAACGGTGCTACCATCAGCTCCACCACACAGGCTCGCTGCCTAGGTGTTCTCTTTCACCCCGACCTCTCCTTCAAGCCTCATGTTCAATCTATCGCCAAATCCTGTCATTTCCATCTCAAAAACATTGCGCGCATCCGCCCCTACTTAACGCCAGATGCGACTAAGGTGTTGGTCCATTCCACTGTCCTTTCTCGCCTTGACTACTGTAATCCGCTTCTCAGTGATCTTACGTGCTCCCAACTAGCGCCATTACAGTCCATAATGAATGCAGTGGCAAGGCTCATCTTCCTGTCCGCCCGCATCTCCCATGCCTCACCCTTCTGTCAGTCCCTACATTGGCTTCCTATAAAATATAGAGCTCAATTTAAAATTCTGGTTTTGCTTTCAAATCTCTACATAATGCTGCTCCCACCTATCTATCCTCCCTTATACACAAGTATGTCCCGTCTAGGCCCTTACGATCTGCTGAAGACTTACGTCTATCTTCTCTCTGTACTCCCACCTCTGATGCTCGCCTTCAAGATTTCTCTAGGGCTGCACCGTTCCTGTGGAACTCGCATCCCTCCTCCGTTAGATGCTCACCCAGTCTCCACTCCTTCAAAAAATCGTTAAAAACCCACTTCTTCATAAAAGCGTATCAGTTAAACTGTTAATAGCTCCTGACTGATTCTTCTTCTGCAACTGTCACTAGTCTAATACTATCCCTACCTTTTTGTGTCATTTTACCCCACTTCCTCTAACATGTAAGCTCATTGAGCAGGGCCCTCAACCCCTGTTCCTGTGTGTCCAACTTGTCTGGTTACAACTACATGTCTGTTCGTCCACCCATTGTAAAGCACTGTGGAATTTGACGGCGCTCTATAAATATCATAATAATAATAATAACTAGTTAAACAGAATTGAGGCATTTTATGTTTTCCTGTAGATTCTCAGGATATAGAATTAATGAAACACTGCAGTTAAAACAAATGAAACGTGGAATCAAATGCAAATAAAAGAATCAAACAGTAAAGACTGAGTCATTTTGGAGGCAGAGATTTATGTTTCTCAACCAGTCGTACGCATACCCCAAGTGGTATGTGCACCAAAGTATGCCTGTCCACCATACCGCCCCCAGGAGGCAGCCGGCTATGTGCTATTGCTAAGTAGGCATCTGCTTTCTGGACGACAAATACCTACTGTGCCCAAATACAGTGTCCGGGGTAAAATGGAGGCAGAAGCAGTGAGGGAGCTGATTCCTTCATGATCTTCCAGAACTGCACCCTTTTGCGGCCTGCGGTGATGTCAGGAGTCAAGCCAAGCATCACTAAACAGCACGCGTGTATACAGTATGATGTCACATCTTGGTGCTCTGTCAGTAAAAAATAAAGATCAGAAATACCCAGCTAAGGAAAACGTTGCCACTAGAGAAATAGATTTCTGTACCTTCACAACTAAAGAAATATTGGTTAACTAGATATACACAAAGTATCTGGCTACAAAGGGCACCTCTTTAATTCTGTCCATGTCTGTATGTTTCTCTGCTAAAAATGTATAATAATTTAGGTAGCTATTAGAGCATTTTTTTGTATATTTCACTGTGCCCAAGGGTGATGAAAAAAGCAAAACAGTTAAGCATACTGTAACACTATAAGTTTGCTTTAAACTAAGTTCATAGACATACATTGGACATGTTCCACCTACATCTGACCTAGCCCATGTCACCTCACAGTTGGTCTTGTGGGCAAGATTTGTCACCTCACCTATAGCAAAAAATAAGTATTTTAACCCTTTTTTTGAATTTCTTTGTTTAAAAAAAATCTAAATCACGGTATTTACACGCAATATATTACATAAAATTGAGGTATGTGGTAACATTGAACAACACAAGAGGAAAAGTACCACGGGACAGAAAAGCAGCGTACAATTTTAGGAGATAAAAATATAAGGTGGGGGCAGGGGTAGTGGGTTTTATCATCATAGTTCAGCTACATTAACCATGCTTCACTGGTAGAAAGTTAATTTAGCGATCTTAAAGGGACACTGTGGTCACCATGACAACCTCATTTCAATTAAGTTGCTATGATGTGTGTAGGTTCATCTTTCTTCTGAAGTTAAGCCATTTCCGAGGGATTTAACCTAAAGTGCCCTCGATGAGCCCATCCTCTCAGCCCATACCCTTCCTCAATACTCTCAGGTTTCAATAAGGAAGCTCTTCACTTGGGTGCAGGTAATAAGCTGAAAGTGTCAGCTGATGCTCTCAGACTATCATTGACTCTCCATCGGTTGAAATGCTTCAGAACAAAAATTAGATCCTATACATTTCTCAAAAACCTGGTAAACATGTTTGGTATTGCTGTATTCTGGGGATGCAGCAGAATACAAATCTAGTGGCATTAAAATGTACACAAGGCCAATAAAATGAGCCATTTATTTTTGGGTGAAAAAATATATATACACTGCTCAAAAAAATAAAGGGAACACTTAAATAACACAATGTAACTCCAAGTCAATCACACTTCTGTGAAATCAAACTGTCCACTTAGGAAGCAACACTGAGTGACAATCAATTTCACATGCTATTGTGCAAATGGGATAGACAACAGGTGGAAATTATAGGCAATTAGCAAGACACCTCCAATTAAGGAGTGGTTCTGCAAGTGGTGACCACAGACCACTTCTCAGTTACTATGCTACCTGGCTGATGTTTTGGTCACTATTGAATGCTGGCGGTGCTTTCACTCTAGTGGTAGTATGAGACGGAGTCTACAACCCACACAAGTGGCTCAGGTAGTGCAGCTCATCCAAGATGGCACATCAATGCGAGCTGTGGCAAGAAGGTTTGCTGTGTCTGTCAGCGTAGTGTCCAGAGCATGGAGGCGCTACCAGGAGACAGGCCAGTACATCAGGAGACGTGGAGGAGGCTGTAGAAGGGCAACAACCCAGCAGCAGGACCGCTACCTCCGCCTTTGTGCAAGGAGGAACAGGAGGAGCACTACCAGAGCCCTGCAAAATGACCTCCAGCAGGCCACAAATGTGCATGTGTCTGCTCAAACGGTCAGAAACAGACTCCATGAGAGTGGTAAGAGGGCCCGACGTCCACAGGTGGTGGTTGTGCTTACAGCCCAACACCCTGCAGGACGTTTGGCATTTGCCAGAGAACACCAAGATTGACAAATTGGCCACTAGCGCCCTGTGCTCTTCACAGATGAAAGCAGGTTCACACTGAGCACATGTGACACACGTGACAGAGTCTGGAGACGCCGTGGAGAACGTTCTGCTGCCTGCAACATCCTCCAGCATGACCGGTTTGGCAGTGGGTCAGTAATGGTATGGGGTGGCACTTATTTGGGGGGCCGCACAGCCCTCCATATGCTCGCCAGAGGTAGCCTGACTGCCATTAGGTACCGAGATGAGATCCTCAGACCCCTTGTGAGACCATATGCTGGTGCGGTTGGCCCTGGGTTCCTCCTAATGCAAGACGAAGGCATTGATGCTATGGACTGGCCCGCTCGTTCCCCAGACCTGAATCCAATTGAGCACATCTGGGACATCATGTCTCGCTCCATTCACCAACGTCACATTGCACCACAGACTGTCCAGGAGTTGGCAGATGCTTTAGTCCAGGTCTGGGAGGAGATCCCTCAGGAGATCATTCGCCACCTCATCAGGAGCATGCACAGGCGTTGTAGGGAGGTCATACAGGCACGTGGAGGCTACACACAGTACTGAGCCTCATTTTGACTTGTTTTAAGGACATTACATCAAAGTTGGATCAGCCTGTAGTGTGTTTTTCCACTTTAATTTTGAGTGTGACTCCAAATCTAGACCTCCATGGTTGAAAAATTTGATTTCGATTTTTTTAAATTTTGTGTGATTTTGTTGCCAGCACATTCAACTATGTAAAGAACAAAGTATTTAAGAAGAATATTTAATTCATTCAGATCTAGGATGTGTTATTTTTGTGTTCCCTTTATTTTTTTGAGCAGTGTAGAAACATATACCACTGCTAAATTTGGTAAAAACTGGTTTTAAAAAATGTTATGTTCTATTAAAAATGGCATTGTATAAGTGGGGTAAAGTGCAGTAAGGAGCTACTATTTTGTTCTAAAAGTGACATGTGTTAAATTTGACATGTCTGTAATTTCACCATTAACTTAAATATGTTAAAAATAAATCTGACTACATGGGGAGGTTCTTCTGCTTTTGGAAACAACAGGACGAACATTGGTAGGACAGTGGTGGGACATGTATGGTATGTAAAATTTCCCATGAAAATGTAACATGTATATGAAAAACACAAGATAGTAAATATAACTATCAAAGTTGATAAAATGGTTAAATGAAAAATGCTTTTGTTTAAATACCCTGATGGTTATAATTTTTTCAAAAAAAAAATAAAAAAATACATACTTTTATGTAGCAGTTTTGGACCATAAGACCACATTTTGCAAAGCTTTAGATTTAATAATTATACTGTACTTTACTCATTGCAATATTTGCCCTACAACGTAAAGAAATAATACTTTGAATTCTTAAAACATGGGGCATTTTAATAATCAAGAACAATAAACCTATTTTGAGCTCTTTTTTTAGTTGCATTATTTGCTTATACATTATTATAAGCAAAAACAATAAATTATGTAGTGTTTTTCAACATTACATATAAATAAATATTTTCGATATATCACATAGCATATGTGATGTACTAAAAAGGCCTTTGTCACAAAGACATGGATTTTTTTTTTTAGAAAAGCCTGTGTCATTAAAGGGTTACATATTTAACTGTGTCTTTATCACTCTAACAGCCTAGGTAGCCTCTGTAACACCAAATGCAGCTACTCAATATCTCCAAGTGACTGCGGTGTGCTGGAGTGGTGACTCATGAGGTCGTCAGGCGGTGTTATTTGATGTAACATTCCTGTGTCTGTACCAGTGCTACAGCCAGCTTGTCAGTGACCAGGTGTCTCACAATCACCCATGAGACAGTCAGGGACTAGACTGCTGGTCTCTAATCACACATACAAGTTATTATAACTGAGACTCATATATAATGAATGAGTGACTGCTCTCTAATAAATCACTAGACTGTTTCTAATCGCATAGACTGTGCTTTAATCAATCACCAGGGTGGATATAGTATATTGCGAGAGGAACATAATGTATGTACGTGGATGCTGGCTTTCAAAATGCTGTAACATCACTCTCAGTCAGGTGAAGCCAAATACTAGCCCTAATAACTGTTACATATACAGAACAGAGTACATTCTACAATGTTACACAGGTACAGGTACAGCAGTGTATTCCAAGATGTAATAATACAAGTCACCATAGCTTTTTAATGTGACAATAATACAGAATCGCTCTAATGACAGCTACATTTTCAAGCTAATGTTTAAACTTACTCAGGACTGCAAAATATATGTATAATGTGATCTGCCCATGTTGTCATACCTTGAATTAAAAAACGTATTTCATGGTGTGACAGACAATGTGTACTAGAGGGCCATGCCCCAGGCAGGACATACATGTCCGATGACGTCCAACAATATTGGAAATTACATTAATTCAGTCCCACTCCAGAAACTGGCATGTCAGAAGAAGAGCAGAAACAAAGGCAGAGCAATTACATAATTCCTAACATATCTCCCAATATGAGATTGGGACAAAGGGTTATCGGGGGTGGCCAGTGCTATGCTAAAAAGGCCTCGATTAAATATTGTTGGATAACCTTTCAAAATTATTTAATACTTCTGGATAAACTTTTAAAAAATATATTTTTTAAACATATTAAAATATCAAATGATATATTTCATCCAAAAATATTAAATAATTTCAAAAGCTTATCCAACAATATCAAATCCAGACCTAAAAACACCTCTAAAACAGATATGGAGCTCTGTTATACACGCAGAGAAAATTAGGATGGAAAAAAGGGACAGAGGGACTTGAACCCAAAATAGGGACTGTCCCTCTTAAATAGGGACACTTGGGAGATATGTATTGAGAAGCTCTAGTTGAGAAAAGGGAATAATTACTTTGTGGACATTTTTTGTAATTGAGCAAATTTTGAAAAAAAACATCTGATCTTTATAATGGCCAGGCTGAAAACTGGGAAGTACAAAGCTTTTGATGGACTCTTCAAGAACAATTGATTGAAGGAAGGCATTTTAGTCCAAGACGATAAGGTGCTACCCAAAAAATTACATGAAATTGTGAGTGCACCGGGAAAAGGGTGCCCCAATAAAAACTACATGCACTTGAGAAGACAAAACCAGTGTGGAGCACATTGGAAAAGCAATGAGCATTACTGATTAAAAAAAAAAGAAATGCCCTAGCAATCAGCATTTCAGTTTGGTGCGCATGTGTGGTGGGCTTAGTGACCAGACCGTTTTTTCAATTTTCTTACCGTTAAGGACCAGGGCTGTTTTTACATTTTTGCGGTGTTTGTGTTTAGCTGTAATTTTCCTCTTACTCATTTACTGTACCCACACATATTATATACAGTTTTTCTCGCCATTAAACGGTCTTTCTAAAGATATCATGATTTCCATCATATCATATAATTTACTATTAAAAAAATATAAAATTTGATGAAAAAATGTAAAAAAAACACACTTTTTCTAACTTTGACCCCCAAAATCTGTTGCGGATCTACAACCACCAAAAAACACCCGTGCTAAGTAGTTTAAAAATGTTGTCCTGAGTTTAGAAATACCCAATGTTAACATGTTTTTGCAGGTTATAGGGCTATTTGTACAAGTATGACATTGCTGTTTCAAAATATATATTTTTTTAAATGTATCAATAGTGACATTGTAACACTGTTATCTGTCATAAATCTCTAAATCACACCTTACATGTACATATTTTTTTTTTTAAAGTAGACAACTCAGGGTATTCAATATGGGGTATGTCCAGTCTTTTTAGTAGCCATTTAGTCACAAACACTGGCCAAAGTTAGCATTCATATTTGTTTGTGTGTAAAAAATGCAAGAAACGAATTTGAACGCTAGTTTTGGCCAGTGTTTGTGACTAAATGGCTACTAAAAAAATCTGGTAAATTTCAATGTAAAAAAAAAAGGAAATGCAAGCCTTATATTTCACTCTGTAACTTTTGAAAACACCATAAAACTTGAACATGGGGGGTTTGGTTTTACTAGCGAGACTCTGCGGAACACAAATATTAGTGTTTCAAAACAGTAAAACGTATCACAACAATTATATTGTCAGTCAATGTGTCGTTTGTGTGTGAAAAACGGCAATTTCACTGACGATATCATTGTTGTGATATGTTTTACTGTTTTGAAACACTAATATTTGTGTCCAGTGAAGTCTCGGGAAGTTACAGGGTTGTCAGGCAGGTCCCTCAAATTGTAATTAATAAAATGACTTAATTATGTAATAATATTATATAAATATATTTGTAGAATTTAAATATTTATATATATATATTTTTTAAATGATTTTTATTTATATATAGCTATCTATATATATATAGAAATATATAGAAATATATATTAAATATATATAGAAATATATAGATACTTATATGTATTTATAACGTCATTCTAAATGTATTTTGATTTAAATATATATGTATATTAATATCAAAATACAGTTAGAACAAATTTAAATCGATATATATATTTTTTAAATGAAATTTTATTTTTTTAATGTATTTTTTTCCATTATTTCAATTTATTTATTATTTAATTATATATATATATATATATATATGTATATATATATATATATATATATATAGTCATTCTAAGTGTATTTTAATATTAATATATATAATTATATATATATTAAAATACATTTAGAATAATGGGTTGTGTATGTGTATATGCATATAAAAGTATAAATATATATATGATCTAAGACTTTTATTTACTTTATTAAATTAAACAACTTTATTTTAACTTTAAAAACTTTTTTGTAGGCATGATGGGGACAGCCTGAGAGCTCAGGCACTCCCCCTGCAGGCACTGCACAAGACGGCAATTCTGACCATGTGATCGCTAGGGCCCCGCCGGAACAGCCGAAGGGGGATTGCCTGGAATGCCAGCAAGTCCACACATCGCAATCGCAGGCGGGGGATCGCCAGCGATAAGGTAAGTGGATATTTGGGATCGGACGTACCAGGTACGTCCGTGGTCATTAACAACCGTTTTTGTCGGACATACCTGGTACATCCGAGGTCGGAAAGGGTTAAAAGTCTTGCTAGCCATGCTGCCTCCAGTACTAAATATAAAGAAAACTGCAAGAATGATCTTGTTCCTTCACAATATACAATAGGGTGTACAGATGTGCTTAAAGTATTATTTATATGGATATATCTCAGGTTCCTCAAAAGCATGACAGCACAGAAAACTTAGTACAGTGGGATAGGGCGCCAACACTGCTTCCTCAAATTCGGGACAGCTGGGAGATATGTCAAAGTTCATGAGGCAAATCTACAGGATGTCCCACCATCCATGCCTCATACAACAATTGTTTCCAGGACAAAAGCGAAATACTTAGGCTCTACCACTTTTACATGCAGCATATTTTCCACTTCTCTCCTTTTTTCCAAAAGTGAAACTAGAATAAACTGATTATCTTATTCTGCTGTCAATACTTTATAGGTAGAAGCCTGAACTCTTTGAAACACTGCTTAGATTTCATACATGAATATTTTCTTCTTTAGAATGTGTAGTTTTAAGCAGCCTCCACGCCACCATCTAAAATGACAAAAGCCAGAATTCGCAAAATTCTTCATTAAATTTAAACAGAAGATTTAGCTCTACAAGGTAGCAAATATGTTTACATTAAAATATCCTCAGAGAGTGGAGAGCTACTTAAATATACTTAGCTCCGCACTCTTAAGGCATCAGTGAGCTATTACACATCCCTGCTGGAATATAAACTTTCCCAAAGTCCTGTTAATTAATTTTTATATATTTTTTTGCATCTGGCATGCCTCCTGTGTAATCCCTGAGCTACTTCAGTCCAAGTTAATATAACAGTCTTAAATAAAATTAGCATCAATAATACATTTTGCTTTGTTTCAATGGAAATATTGTGCCTGGATTGCTACTTCAAAACAGAAAATATTGAGGTATGCTTTATAATATGGATTTCCAACCTTACTCACAAGAAGTTGTTGGATAACAACTGGCAGATATTTAAAGTAACAACTACAATGCTAAGTTTGGATGCTCCAGCTCTTTGTGCATCCATAGTATATTTCTACAACCATATCACAGGACCTCTTACATATTAACATATATGTGAACATCAAAAAACTAATCAAGAAGTTGAGCGATATTTAGGTGACAAGCCCCATACCACATGCATACCCCCATACCACCTGGATGCGTAATGACGTCACATCTACGTATTTCGCCGTACACGGACGGCTTTGTCAGGACGTTGGAAGCTGATACAGCCCTTGCTTCTAAGGGCTTATATAAGAGCAAATGTCCATTTTTCATTGGACACACACAATATTATACTCACCCCTTACTGGGAGTATAATTGCTATTTTTATTAACATTTTATATGCATGTGGTATGGGGCTTGTCACCTAAATATCGCTCCACTTCTTTATTAGTTTTTTTAGTTGTATTTGAGATGTGGTGAAGGGTATACAGCGAACTGTTGTAGCTGGAGTAACATAACTCCCACAAATTTGGTGTTCATTAATTCTACAAACTACAAGCTCCCGGGCATCTGTAAATAGTCTATTTTGTCCTTTAGTGCTCCGATATATTCTGAACTTTTTTGCTATATATGTGAACATACTGATAACAAGGGGTCTACATACTAAATAACATGCAAATTCAGTCACTTTCCTTTGGTTCAACGTTTCTCTGAGATTAATTTTATTCATTATTAACTGAATTTAAACCTCATTAAAACAAATTTTTCACAGCTATGTTCAATAAGATCTCAAAAAGTTTAAAAACATCTTGAACCAAACTACACCTGCATTGTAATTGAATGTCTACCATGTAGTATCATTATCAGGCCCTTGTGGTCCACAACGTCACTGATGCCATGGCCTCATGGTGGCAGGTATGAGTGGGGTGGCACCTCCAGCAACTGCAGACCAATGTAAGAACTTGGTGGTCCTGGCACTTTACCTTAACCTTTGAACCAGACCATGCACCCCATCACTGAATGCCAAGGGATCCTGTCAGAGCACCCATTGGTGCAGAAATTATACCCCCTCCCTACAGAAAGCTAAGCACCTGTGGGGTAAATCATAAACTTTTTAAAAAAAAATTATTAAATAAATTCAATTTTAAAACGAGTGGGTTGGCTGAGGTCCCAATACAGTTTAACCACACACATCACTATAAACACTATATTCCATTTAATTAATCCTATAAATACATCATTATAGGATTAAGGCGGTTAGGGATAATGTTAGGATGATTTAGGGATAATGGTGACTAGTGATCTGTGTTAAAGGGACACTATAGGTATCCAGACCACTTTATCTCAATGAAGTGGCCTGGGTGTAGTGCCCCTGGCATTTTGCTCCCACAATGGTTTAAAAAATCAGCAATGTTTACATTATGAGACTAAACACACCTCTAGTGGCTGTCAGTCTGGTGCAGTGAGAACGGAGTTAGACTTGATCCAGTTCTGGACAGCCCTTATGGGTGGGATCACTCTGATGTGCAATGGTATAGGTTCACTCTGTAATGACACAAGTGAGCAAAAACTATTTTGAATCCTGAGTGGGAATTTACCAAAGGGCAAGCTATTGAGTTTCTCTAAGATTTTGTCTGTCCTCATAGTTCCCATTTTCTCTGCTTTTGTTGCAATACATTAACTTGGCTCTCCCATGCTCACTGTGCCTAGAAGGGTATCCGTGGTTGCTCGCTCATAAAGAACTTGCTGCCATTTCAGTTCTGGACCGCTTTTAATGGGCAGGATCAGTCTGATTGGCAATTTTATATGTTTACTTTGTAATGGCACAAGTGAGCAAAAAATGTTTGGGGAGTCCTGAGTGGGGATTTACCAAAGTGAAATGTATAGTTTCCCTCTGGACAAATGGGAAAGGGGGAGCATGACAGCTGCCCATGGATTGTGGGCTGGTATTAAAGTTGCAACAATGTTACAGAAAATGGTGGAGTTTTAGAGGGAGCAGAGGGGAAGGGGACTTACCAGTCAGTAGGATCAGTTGAGGGACACTGACTGAAATTAATTCACTGACTGCAGTTTGCTATTCTGTCTTCTTGGGCCTAAAAAGAGAAGGGAATAGCAGAACATAAGAGCTCCTGTGAGGCTATAAATACTACCTGTCGTTATCATGGCCACCCCATCCATGGAAAACCTTGTGACGCTGCTGCAGGATTACCAGGATTCTCACGGACAAGGGTCTCTGGAGCAATTGATATTGGGTGTGCAGCAGGCTCTAGGGACATCTGAGGACCGGCTTTATAGTATTGGAGTGTCCCTGAGCGGGCGGAGGGTCAGACGGCCCAGGCTTCCATCGCCCCTGTCCCGGAGTCCAGTACGCAGGAGGAGCGGACAGTGGGCGGATATCGCGACCGGAGGAGCTGGGCCGCAAGCTACACGGAGGTCAGTTCCTGGGAGGCAGAGAGGGCCACGGTCGAGGTCCAAGATGGCAGTTGGCATGGTGGGAATTAGGCCAGAAGGCGCCGGCGTGCACCAGCGGGAGATGGAGCACGGGAGGGCTCACCTGGTGGCTGCAGGTCTTGAGCGTCTCTGGAGCCGGAATCAGTATGCAGTCTGGGTCAGGGGAGGAGGATGTCTTGGCACCACCTTCCGGATTGGGTCCTGCTGCTTCTCAACGTGAGTACTGCGCTAGCGCATAGGAAGCACTAGCAGGGCTGTTAAGGGGAAAGCTGGTGGTACTTTAGGGCAGGTTTCTCAGGGACGGGGGTTCGGACATTTGGAAACTGGCTGCAGGGTTTTTCAGTTTTTGCCAGTATCCTGTCAAGTAGTTTTCGAAATAGGGCTCCTGCCTTGTTTGGATATTTGGAATTAATTTGGAGGTCATACAAGATCTATGGGGGTCAATGCTGGCTCCGTTATGACCAGCACTCCATCAGAAGATGGCTAGACAAGACCTGGACTTCGGGATGCAGGATGGTATCTTGTGGCTACTGTTAATGATGCCTAGTCGGCCATCCCCCTTTCCAGGCGCGGCCGGCACACAGACCAGTGCGTTGGCAGGACAGCGAAAAGGAGTTTGTTGGCTCTTTAATGAGAGCCACTGCAGGTGGTATAGCTCCTGCAGATTCCGTCACGTGTGTTCCCATTGCGGAGGAGCACATCCAGACCTTCGATGTTTCAAGAAAGATGAGCCAGGTTTCAGGTCCAGTAAGGACTACGTTCCTCAACCGGAGAACTCTGGTGAATATCGCAAGGATGCACCCGTGGATAGAGCGGTATCCTAATTGACGGGAAGCGTGTATTTTTTCCGACAGGTTTTCATCCGGTTTTTGGATTTCCTTTATTCTAAGTTGCCGTTGTTTGCAGTGAATTTGCATTGGGTTTCGGTAAGGAGGAGATCTTGGCAAACAAACTGGAAAAGGAGGTTAGTTTGGGGCATGTGGTGGACCCTTTCAACAATCTTCCATTTCATAACTTGCGGGTGTTCCCCTTGGGTCTGGTCCTTAACAAGGAGCCCAGGGTCTCACCCACCTGGCGGGTCGTGAATGATGATATTGATAAGGAGGTTTGGAGGGTACGCTATGCCTCCTTTGACAGGGCTCTGGTATTGGTTCGGGAGGCTGGGTCGGGGGCACTTATCGCAAAGTCGGACATCAAGTCTGAGTTTTGCTTGCTTATGGTCCACCCGGACTGCTACCACCTGCTGGGCTGTCAGTTTCGGGGATGCTATTTCTTTGGTGGTATCACAGGTGTTGGGTTTTTCGTCCTTGACCCACTACCTGGACGATTTTCTTTATTTGTCAATCCACGGGATATGGAGGTCTGCTCTAAGTTGTTGGAGTCATTTCAGCAGATTACATCGGAGTTTGGAGTACCAGCAGCGGAGGTAAAATGGTAGGGCCAACACATAAGCTGGCTTATCTTGGCATTGAAATAGACTCAGGCGAGATGGTTGATCTAGTCAAGGGTTCAAAAAAGGTCCAGTTGCATCAATTACAGTCATTGTTGGGACATTTTAACTTTGCTTGTAGGGTTCATTCTATGGGTAGAACTTTCTGTCGAGGTTTGTCCCTGTCCATGGTCGGTGTTAAGCAGGCGTTCCACTTCATACGCATTACAAAACGGCACAGGGAAGATCTTCAGGTCTGGAGTGCCTTTTTGGGTGCATATAATGGGCAGTCTTGCTGGTCGCATTCAGCGGTGGCTAACAGCGAGTTAGATCTGTTTAGATCTGATGCCTCGGGGTCGATTCGGTTTAGTGCATATTTTCAAGGGCGTTGGCGTGCTGCGGCGTGGCCCTCTGAGTGGAGAGGCTCCGAGTTGATGGATAACCTTGCATTTTTGGAGTTGTTCCCCATTATGGTGGAGCTCGATTTGTGGGGTTTGTATTTTGCAAACAGAAAAGTGATTGTCGCATGCACAACATGTGATCAATCGTTCTACGTCAGGGCCCACTCCGGTCTTGGCACTGCTCAGGCGTCTAGTGCTACTTAGCCTAAAATATAATGTGTGGATTGTAGCTCGGCATGTTCTGGGTGTTGTCAATGTCATCGCTGACTCTCTTTCTCGGTTTCAGTGGGGCCGGTTTCGGGAGGCAGCTCAGATGGAAACCCCTTGCCCGACTTATTTATGGAACCTGGTTTCAGACATCTGAGGTGCTTGATCTGGGGGTCCTTGTTGGAGTCTACGTGGAAGGCAAATAGTGCGGTCTGGGGTAGTTAGGGGGCCCTGGGTAGGAACCAGGACGTTTCGTCGGATTCGGGTAGATTGTCGACTATGCTTTCCTTATTGCAATCTTTGTGTGATGCAGGTAAGCCTGCTGCGATGGCCAAACAGTGCTTGTCTGCTCTCCTTTGCTTTGTTTTGTAGGATGGTCTGATGTTACTAAGGCATTTTGCATTGTCCGGGTTTTAAAAGGATGGAAAAAAGGTTGTTATCCAGCTGTTGGAGTTCCTGCCGCAGGTTTGCTTTTTGGATTACAAGATTTTACTGTTTTCTCTGTGCTTTTTTGATGCCCCTCGGTAAGGGTAACTGGTAGTGCCTAGGGCTAGTTCTTCAGCTGCGTTGCTGCTCTCCGACGTCTCGGTATCCTCAGATGCTGGTTCATCAGAATGCCTCGTCATTTAGCCGTTTTCAATTTTCCAGCGTCCTGCGAAAATGTATTCTAGGGACGGGTGGGGACCCCAGGCAATATTCCACGCATTCGTTTAGGATAGGAGCAGCTACTCAGGCCAGCTTGCTGGGGCTTCCGTCAGAACCTCTAAAGCGATTGGGTCGCTGGGAATCGGGTCGTTTTCAGTTCTATGTTCATCCACACTTGATGTAATGTTCTGTATGTATATATGAATGTTCTAACAGATGTAATTTGTCTCATAGGCGATGTCCCCCGTCACGTATGGATTTTGGGTCATTCATACGTGTACTGGGCAACTAGGAGGGCGGAAGATAAAGCCTATGGCCGCAATTTGGGGTTCCTGTATCAAGCGGGGGTAATGTGGGTCTTGGTCGCTGCATTTTAGGACCAGTTACATTAAATTTGCATGTGGGCAGGAATTATATCATGCGACGGAGGTCAGTCGATCTCATTCATGCAATGCGTCATGATATAGTGCGCTGTTTCGTGACCTGACTCTGATCTGGTCTGAAATAGTGCCTCGTCCTGTTTGGAGATTAGGTTGGAATGGCAAGGCTCTGGAGCACTGCAGGCGTAAGATCAATATGACCATTTCGCGCTTTGTCAGGAGGCTTGGCGGCAGCATAGTTAGGCTCTTAAAACTGGAAGGCGAGAACTCGAATGTTGTGCAACAGGATGGGGTACATTTAATGCCCATTTGACTGGATATCTTTAATGTTAGATTGCAGTCTGGCATTGAAGCTGCGCTGTCAGCAGGGGGGAGCGATAGGGCAGCATCGCGGTAGTCGGGTTCCCTGGACAGCGAAGTCAAAGGAAGGAGTATGATGCAGTGTCACCTTGGGGAGACTACAGTCGGCACAGGGCTGATGGCTAGTGACGGCTGTGTTGGGCTCTTGGAGAGTATAATGGAGAACTGTCTGTTGGACTTACCAGTCAGCAGGATCAGTTGAGGGACACTGACTGAGATTCCCATCCTCCCTCCCTGGTTTCTTGTGTGGTCTCTCTTTGTTTTCTTTATTGTCACAGCTGGTGGGTTCCCTGGACAGCTGCCAGGTTTTAACAATATTGTGTTATGGTTTTATAAAGTTGTGGCTGTTGCCCTTATCCACTTAAGTAGGTGTCCAGTGTGTTATTGGGGGGAGAACAGTGGGTTGGATATGGGTCAGCAGTCATGAGTTTCTCTAAATTATTTCTGAGAAGAATACTGAGTTTCTACAAAATAGAAAAGAGGGGCAAAGAAATGTAGGCCCATAATAGACTGTCTTTCCTAAATCAGAACGCCTGGAAGAAATGCAATATTCCTTGAGAGGGTTACTCCAAGCACCATTACCACTTCAGTGATTGGATGTGGTAATTTTTCTTGCAATCTGTATTTACAGCGTTTTTACTAGGAAAACACTGCATGTATAGAGATATGACCCGTTGCTGCCAGATGTGTAACGCTACCTACCTCTGGCAGAGTCATTAGCCAGCCCAGAACTCTACTGTAAATCCTGTGCATTATGGATACCTGTTGTCATCATGCACAGCATGCTGGTACAGACCACCTCAATTGGAAAAAGAAAGGGAAGAAAACGCCTATACATAAAGCTGGAAGATTGCAGTAGGCTGACAGGGGGACAGTAAGAGGGAAAAAAATAAACAAACTTGCCGGGGTGGGATAGTAGACACAGAAATGGATTAGGTAGGGGAAGTAGTAAAACAGAAATGGACGAAGTGGAGGTGTAAATTCGATAATGAAGTAGAAAGGTTAGAGGAGATAGGATATGATGAAGTCGATAATGAAAGTGGGCAGATTGAGGCGGGCCGAGGCAAAGCCAAACGCTGCCCTGGCCAATCAGCATCTCCTCATCAATGCATCTCTTTGAGGAAAGTACAGTGTATCCATGCAGAAGGTGGAGATGCTAAATGTCAGTGCTGCACAGTCTGCAGCAATGACCCAGGAAGTACCTTTAGCGTCCGTCAGAGGAGTGGCCACTGGAGGTATCCCTAGACTATAATGTATTTTGTCTGAAAAGGCAGTGTTTACATTAAAATGTTTGCAGGGACTGTCTATACTGAATAAGCTGTAGTTGCTCTGGTGACTATAGTGTCCCTTTATATATATTGGTGATTGTCCCATGTAACAGTATGCCCCAGGACACAATCTGTTCTTAATCTTCCTATTTCTAGCTAGTTTGTAATCCTGTTTTGTCATCCTGCAGTCCTGTTTTGGATATTTTATTCATGGTTGTGACTTTATAATCTTCATCAAAAAGAATGTTAACATATCAACACGGCAATTAACCTTGAAAAATTACATTCATAGATCACGTTTTGTCTTTAGGAAAGATTATGCAATTTTAGCTTGAACCATTGTTCAGGTATAATTTCAGTTTAAAATATAATGAATTCATACTTGATTGTATAAGTAATCTAAGATCATATTAAATAAGCACCCTCAATTTCCACTATTAAAATTTGTGGGGGAAAAAACTTTATATGGAAACGCATTCATTTCTGTAATAACAACAAATGCAGCAGTGCGAAAAAATTGTTTAGCATGGCAAAATAATTAATTTGGTACTGCTTTATAGCACAAATTTTCATTTTATTTGACAGATAATAGCCATACTACTAGAGATGCATTGCTTAAAAATTATTTCTACATTAGTTTACACTCCAGATTTTACTGCTTTCCAAAAATCTTAGCGGTAAACAATTACGAATATGGAACTGGCTGTGTGTACAATTCCTGGGCCCTCTATTGACAAGTCTCATCCCAAAATGCAAAGAGTTCTACTTTGCACTGAGCATTGTGGGATACATCATGTGATTATGCAGTGTGGCCATTGCACAAGTAGCAACTTTTGCAGTAGCCATGTTTGAAGAGAACAAAATCAACAAGAAAGAACATCTATTTAAAACATCTGTTGCCAGCTTTGAAATGTACCTAAAAATATCTGAAAGTGAACATGCATTTTGTACATGATAAGTTCACCTTTAGTTTAATATTACTATTAATTTGTTTTAACCAGTCAAAATTTGACATGGAGCTGCACAATTTATAAAATAGACAGATGTAATGTGGCAAAACAAGTTTGGCTTACAAGAAAATTTAATGAAGATCTCACTCAATTAGCATGACCTAAAAATTTAAAGTGTACTGGATCACAAAGGGACAGGACATTGTGTGTTGTGCCAACAATATTATTCATTAAAGGACTGGTAACCGGGGCAAGTCAGAAAAGATGGGGAATGGTATTACACTAGAAACCCAAAGAAGATTTCTAAGCAAGAATCGGGGGTAAGGTCGTGAATAAAGAAGAGATGACGGTCACTGGCACAGCGAATGGGCCTAGATGGATTGAATTTGCTGTTTAGCGAGGATAAGTAGATTTAAGCTTAAAGGATATAAGAAGTCAGTGGAAAGACAAAAGGGCGATGTGTGAGAAAAGCTGAAAAAAAAAGGAGATAAGCCTGGCAGGAGCATTTATTGTGGACTGTAATGAAATAATCTGGGTATGTGTAAAATCAATGAAAAGTGGGTTGCACTAGTCAAGGAGATATTGAGGACCTGGACAAGTGCTTAGATTGCATCTAAAGTTAAAAAGGGACAAATACAAGCTGTAATTTTAAGATGAAAGTATTCTCAGACTGGATGGCTGGAAGAGTGAACACGGTCAGAATTTAAAAAAAATACACAGATGCAGAGATCTTGGGAATAAAGGTTGATTGTAGCACAATTGGCATGAAGGGAGACTAACTTATTTTGAAAAGAGATAAGAACTTCTGTTCTACAAAGATATAGTTTCATGAATTGTGCACATGTCCAGTTAGAAATGGAGCAGGTGAGTTAGCGTTAGAAGAGGGCAATCCAATGGACTCCCAAGAAAGAGTAAACAAAGAAAGGAGACACTTAAATGCGACTTTGAAGTACCCAAATGAAAGAGGTAATGAGGAACAAAAGTTGTAGAAGTGCGAAGAAATAAATTGTTCACAGTCTACAAAACTGGTAAAAGAAAAGTCAAGAAGAAATAGCAGAGAGCAGCAAGGCGATGATGCATCACGATATATACATATACATGTTCTCTTGTGATACATCATCTTGCTGCTTTTTGCTTATTCTTCTACTTCTACTATCGACATGTATGTGTAAGTATACATTTTGATATTAGTTAGTCTGCTGGTGCCTGACCCTCATTCTTGGGCCTTTTAAAGGGGCATTGCCAGTGATGCAACTTGCATCACTGGTGACACCCATAATGGACGAGCTCATCTAGGAGGTGAGTATGCCCACCCACTGAATGGGCATGTCAACTTGGCATTACGCACATCAGGCTGACTCAGTGTAAGACCGTTGCTGTGGTAATCTGCCGCAACGCTATGCCACTTCAAGTTGCTGAAGCATGTGAAACCTCCATGGTCAGCATCCAGTGGAGCTGTAGACAGGATAGCAAGGCCACTGGTCCACCAGGGAGCGAGACCACTGGACCACCAGGGAATTGAATACTGCAGGGAAAAAAAATTTTCAGTGTGGGGAGGCTGGTCACTAAAACACAGCCTCTCCACACAATATCAACAATCCCACACATGTTGTCACCCCCACACACTGTCCCCACCTCCCACATACTATCACCATCACCGCGCACAGTCACCATCTGCACACTGTCACCCCATGCACACATCCTGTGACCGCCCCCCCTAAACCCCCACCCAAACACTGTCACCCTCACACACACACACACACACACGCTGTCACCCTCACTGGCAGAGATGCTGAAAGCAGAGCGACATCACAGAGAGGCTTGTGGCAGAGATATGGCACTGGCATGTTGTGTGGAGGCACAGATGGCACTAACAAGCTTTTTGGTGGCACATATGGCTCATTGGAATGATATACAAATGTTATGAATGTACTGCTCTTTGACATGATATATAGGGCTTATGCATTTATTGTTTTTTGGCATGATATATCAGGTTTATGCATTTACTGCTGTTTGGCATGATATACCAGGTTTATGCATTTAATGTTAATTGACATGATGTACCAAGTTTATGGATTTACTTTTCATTGGCATAATATATTAAGTTTATGTATGTATTGCTCATCAGCATGATATATCAAGTCAATGCATTTACTGTTCATTGAGTTTATTTACCAGGTTTATGAATTTAATGCATTAATAGCATTCCCTTGCTGGAAAATCCTTCAGAGCTCCAATTACTAGATGTTTGCCTGGTTGGGAAGATCCTAATTGATTAGTGATGTCCAAGTGTCTAGCGGGCAGGGCAGTTGCTCCCCAGGATGCTCTCTAACAGCCTTTCACATCTAAATGCCCAAGTGCGTATCACTTTAATTCTTTCTTTTCAGTTATCATGTATGTTTATCAACACATCTATTTTCTTTGTGTACTTGTGTCCATCGCTGATGTTAACGTGTGGGTTGGTAAAATTGCACTATAGGCCACTAAATTGTTTTTGCCTCCCAGGGTGTATATGTGTGACTCTGTTGATGTGCTTGTGTGTGCATGCATTACAATGGGTGAGGGGGCAGCATTTAAGTATTGGACCCAGGCAGGACAATGTCTTGGGCCAGCCCTGTGTGGAGTCGGAAACGTATAAGTGAGAACTGGTTACTAGAATGTTTGAATCCCACTACTGGATAGAATGTACCTGAATGATATATTTTACCAGCTTATTTGGTAACTCAGAATAAAAACAACAATCAATGAAAATGAGCAGAGAGGCCAAAATAAAAAAAAATCCATTAGGTTAAATATGAGATTCATAAGATGATGTGGTTTTGATTGTTACAGACAAACACATTTCCTAGATTATACCTATAATTGTCACAACTGAAATTCACATTTCTTTGTAAAAATCATACTGTATAGTGCTGCAGATCAAGTTAGCACTTTAGTAATCAATAATGAAATAACTTGTGTGACCGTGACATATCGCAAAACTAGAAAATGTACAGATCTATACTTAGAAAGTATAATGTACTTTTTTTTCTCATTGACTTGCATTGAGAAATCACAAAGTACTACCAGTGTGATTTATTCATAAAATTCCAGTGCAAAAGCACAACATTCTACCAGGACAGAGTACATTCTCCTTACAGACTTACATTAAAAAACTACAAACAACTACAAGGAAAAAAGATATTTCCCTTACACAGACATGGACAAAGTCCCAGTTTTGAGTCTGATACCAAGCCCTATAACCATAAAGCCAGTGTGAGCTCTCACAGAGTTAGGCTTTTCCCAGGGTAATTTCAATTTAGTAGCTCTATGTGAATGGGCAGCCCTGGTTAGCTTCCAGGCATGGATGTCATCTTAGAAAAAACACAGGTGAAGGCGCTCTCTAGAATGTATAAGTGATAAATGTAGATAGAAAAAACACAGGTGTGGCGCGGTTCACCACTCTGTTGTTGCACTTTATGGATGTCATCTTGGCAACCATGTGTGGTGGGTCCCAGAGAGTTTGGACGTCTACAGCCAATTAACATCTGCAATCTTTTAAATAGTTCCCAGCTTTCCAGTGTCCAGGAAATAACAAATGCTTCTACTTTGTACTATGTGGAATAGCAACTATGCCAAAGGAAATAAAGGGGTTACCTAGAACTATTTTACTCTACACTGACCAGATTTATATATACTTTTTAAATGAAAAACACAGGTGTATACAGTTCTTATGGTGCTCTCTGATGTCACATGTACTAGGATTTAAAATCTCCACTTGCCACTAGCAATTGGCCATTGAAAATGTAGCCCTGGCAAGTAGAAGCTCACCACTTGTGGGGATGCCATTGACCCTCCAGGCTTGCAGTGGAAAGTTACTTTTAAGGCCTGGCTACAAACATAGGGCTTGAAATTTTAGGCACGGCATATACAATTTATGATTATTTGGATACTTACAAGTAGTGTGAATCAACTTTGGGAAAGAAAGTTTTTGCTTCAATTAAAGACAAATAAACTTCAAAGACATCGACATTGCCAGCACTAGTTGAAATAGTTAACAATAAAATTATAGAATGGTAGTGGGATGAGGGCCACATATTGTGGCTGGTAAAATGGACTTCACTAATACTGACTGTGATATATTTGCCAATAGATGGTATCAACATTATATTCAACATGCAACCCACTTACTTGCATTGAGAAAGCCTCACAATCTGCCATGGTTTCTCTCAAAGTCTACATAGAGAGAGCCCAATACCCAGCATGCGGTAGTAACATTGGAAGAAGGAACAAAGCACAATCACAACATTTCTCTATGAGAAAATATCTTCTCCGCATAGACTTATAATGAGAATGCACAACACTTGACATTCGTCCATAGATTTATATAACAACACTCCACCACTTTCACTGATAAAGCACCACTTTCACCCATCGGCCTACACAGCCATATAGTTTTTATCCAACATCAAGCTATTTTGTTTCACCCATACACCCATACCTAATTATCACCCATACCTAATTATCAATTCATATGCATACCTAATTATCAATTTATATGTATTGCATCGGTAAGAAGAACTTTTACTATGAGGGATGGAAATCGGAAAAATAACAGTGTTGTCTGGTTGTATTGCCATACCTCACATTCGCATTCAGCAAAAAGAGCAATATGTGGGGAATTTTCTCCTTTCAACATGCATCGTGATATGTAAATGCTGTACTGCAATTTATTGTAGAACCATTATTATTATTTGCATCAACATCTGCTTTTATAGCTGTTATATATATTACAAACAACCTCTGTTTGAGGCATTCTGATATAATGCACATATAGAACATATTGATCAGGGCTGTCCAACATTGGTCTCCAGCTGATACTGGACTACATTTCCTATAATTCTCTGCCAGTCTGTCCTGATTAGTATGCATAGCACACACTCCCTTTGCCTGGCCTGCATTGTATTCTTTATTACACAGGTCTACTGAACTCTACAATGTGACTATGTTGGGTCAATATACAAATAACTCTGAATATAAAACACTGTGTGCAAGGACTACAAGAATAAAAATCATATAGAAATTATACGCAGCACATAGGCGTGCGCAGCCTATTGTATAAGGGTGTGCACCCTAAAGCAGAAACACACGCCACGTATATATATATATATATATATATATATATATATACACATACATACACACACACTGCTGTGTGTAGGTGCTGTGTGTGTGTGCGGGCGCTGTGTGTGTGGGCGCGTTGTGTGTGTGAAGGTGCTGTGTGTGTGTGTGTGTGAAGGTGCTGTGTGTAAGGGTGCTGTGTGTGTATGTGTAAGGGTGCTGTTAGTGTGTGTGTGTGTGTGAGGGTGATGTGTGTAAGGGTGCTGTTAGTGTGTGTATTTGTAAGGGTGCTGTGTGTGTAAGGGTGCTGTTAGTGTGTGCTGTGTGTGTGTGAGGGTGCTGTGTATAAGGGTGCTGTTAGTGTGTGTGTGTGTGTGTAATGGTGCTGTTAGTGTGTGTGTGTATGTGTGAGGGTGCTGTGTGTGTAAGGTGTTGTTAGTGTGAGGGTGCTGTTAGTGTGTGTGTGTAAGCGTGTTGTTAGTGTGTGCTGTGTGTGTGTAAGGGTGCTGTTAGTGTGTGTGTGTAAGGGTGCTGTGTGTGTAAGGGTGCTGTTAGTGTGTGTGCTGTGTGTGTAAGGGTGTTAGTGTGAGGGTGCTGTTAGTGTGTGTGTGTGTAAGGGTGATGTATGTGTGTGTGTGTGTAAGGGTGATGTGTGAGCTGTATGTTTGTGTGGGGTGTGGGGGGGGGCGTTTAGTTAATATCCCCCCTCCCTTCTTACCTTATGTAGGGAGAGGGGACTGTGCTCCTGCCTTCCCTGGTGGTCCAGTGGAGATCTGAGAATGCTCCGACCGCGCGAGAGGAACCCGGCGGAGCTGCTGACAAGAGCTCCCCGGGTCCTCTCCTGCCTCCCTCCCTGCCTGTGGGTTAAAGATCTCCCTCACCTGCCCACATAGGGAGGCACATAGCGCGTGCCGCAGGGATTAGGGTGTGCCCAGGCACACCCCGTGCGCAGGCCTATGACGCAGCATAAAAAAAATGCATGCCATACACATATACATCATGACATCATGAATATATCTGTTTGTGTATGTGTGTGTGTGTGTGTATATATATATATATATATCCAGTTTACTATACCATAGTCATGAGGAAAACCCTTTGGGAGGAACTGCCGCTTGTTCTGTAAATCGCCATCTGTTGGCAGACATACTGTACAGCATACAGCAGCTCGTTGAATGTTACGAGGATCTGTCAACACTCCCCAGAGAGTAGCCAGTCCGTCATTCAGCATCTCCTTCAATTTATGATAACCGTCCCCTGAAAAGGAAATTTGTGTATAACCAAAAACTAGTGCTTTAATTAACTGGCATTGCTTATGTGCCTGCTTTTAAGAAAAGAATGATAATTGCCAATAGATAGTCCATTTTTATATGTGTTTTGCAAATATAGAGGATCTTTTTATATCGCATTTTGTTACACCTACTATATGGCAAAAACAGTTTTTTTGCTTCTGTGCTAATATTACTATAGACTATAATATTTTTGAATTAACTTTTAAAATTATTTAATATTTTTGGACAAACTTTTCAAATTAACTATCTACAGAAGTGTCCATTAAAGTCCAAGGGAATTTTTGTAGATACATTATTTGAAAAATGTGTCAAAAAATATTAAATAATTTCAAAAGCTTATTTAAAAATATTAGATCAAGGTCTATGTCTGAAATATTACAGGATAAGGGATACCATTTAATCTCTAAAACATTTTCTCACACAATATTTATTTTAAAAGATGAACAATTTAATCAAAAAACTCATCTCTATAACAATTTTTTTTCTTTAAATGTATTCTCGTAGAGTAGGGCTGCCCAACAGGTAGATCCCCAGATGTTGTAGAACTACAACTCCCATGATGCTTTGTCATTCTAAAAGCATGCTAAAGGCATGCAAAGCATCATGGGAGTTGTAGTTCTACAATATCTGGGAATCTACATGTTGGGTAGCCCTGTCGTAGAGTAACCTACCTACAAAAACACTGGCTTACCTTATTTTTGTAGCTAGAGTAGCTACTAAGTTTCTAAATTCATAAATAGTCACCAAATATACAGTTTGTTTTGCCAAATTACAATTGTAATTGTGGATTCTCCGTGTTCAAACCCAAGTTGTCCATCCTATCTCAGGAGGGTATCACGGTAAAGGAATAGGTTCTGACAGCTGCTCAGGCCAGAGCAACCATGTCTGAGTCTCCAAAATGACATTTCCAATAGGACATACCAGAAATATTTTTATTAAATCCTTGTTTGGACAAGATTGTCTTGAAAACCAGTGTCATGTTAATAATATTTAGAGAACACACATATTGTGCAGTGCTTTAGCATGGTCAGACATAAATTACAATAATTTCACAAATGAATCAGAAGTAACTTATCAGGTTTGTGTTTAAGTGCCTTTTAAATTAATATTTCCTGAGGTCTCCAAGGTTTTTTTTTTTCATATGCAACGTTACAAATTTATAGAGACAAGCTACAAGAGATGTTCTGCAGTCTTCAAACAAAGTAAAGAGAACTGACAGCATGATATGAAATAAAAGTGATCCTTAAACATAGCAGCCTTTTCTACTATTTAAGGAAATAGATGACATATTGTGAAGCAAATGCACTTCATGTGTTAAGACAATTTTGGAAGGCAATGCTGACATATTAGGTAATATTCACTTGTTTGGCATATTAAGGCACATCAAAACGCAATTAATAAGTCTGGGGACAATGGAAATATTTTGGAAACATAGGACATCCAAGGTATATAATTGTATTTATTATATAGCATATTATGATACTTTATCTTCCTAACCAATATTTTCATTACTTAGCAAATCCATTTATAATACTGGAGCTAATATTATGACTGCATTAATTCAAGCGGGTTTCTAATTCACCTAGCTTATATTTTGTTTGGATCATATATTTTACCAAACAAGGAAGATTTGACTGTAACTATACTTCAATGGTATTGTCTACAGACTCTGTCACAGATCTATCTATGGGTAATTCTATATCCCAGTATGGTACAAACATCTTTGTCTCTTGACCACATACTCAAATGTTTACATAATTTGAGCTTGCTGGGCAGGCTACTGGCTAATGAAATGCACCAGGCATACGACTGTGATGTTATTAACACATTGCCAATGCAAAATAAACACATAAGACAGAAACTGTTGTTACCTGAGAAGCAGAAGTGCCAATCAAAATTTTGTTTTCTAAGAATGAGGCAAGATTGCATTAAAATTGCTCTATAGTCCATCAGTGTCAAAACCTCTCAGCCTATCCCACTATCAATTAAAAATATGCATTGAAAATTTACCTTGATGGCATAAAATATATATTTTTTACATGAGAAAATAGTGTTCCCTGATTCCAGTAAAACTGAATATAAGCCAATTTTTTAATAAGTGTATCTACTCCTTCATAAAACCTCAAAAGAAGCTGAAATTGTTATGTTACGGCATATGTCTAGGTAGAAGACAAAGTGACCTTTACAGGTTCCACAATGTCAGGCATTATTTGTGGACCTTATTAATGAGTGTCTATCTCCACTGCTTAAACAGGGTGTTTAGCATTGATTTTGATCATATGACACAGGCCTTAAAGCTAATATTCTTTGTTCATCCAAAATAATTTTAGTATGCCAATTAACAAACAAATGCTGACTCGTGTCTATTTTAAATTATTTGATTTCTAGATTTCACCATTTAAAAATAAATTCAGTGTCTTCAAAATATAAAATGAAATAAAAAAACAGAAACTTAACATATTGTAGAAGACATTTTACATATAGTCTGCACTGTTCAAGCCTAGATTGTGTGCAGCATGTTAGAAGTAACTGTATCATGCTGTGTTTAGAGGACTCCAGAGGGTAAATAAGTCCATGATACTTATTTTGTGAACCTTAATAGAGATAACACAAACACTGATTAATAGTGTGGTTAATTTTAATTTTCAATACCCAAGGTTTTTGAAAAAGAAACAAAAAACTGAAGAAGGTCAGTGAATATGCAAGTCCATCAATGGTCTGAATTTTGTTGGGAAATGTATTAGATGCCCTTGATTGTATTTTCTTATCTCCACTAATAAAAAGTTTCTATATGTGTCACTTGTAATGTGAGTTGTTGTGTGCAGAGACTAGTTAATACCCAAGAAGTATCAGAAAATACTCTGCCAGAATATATTAGGAAAAATCACATCTACTGTTGCATACAGATTTGCCACCTAGTGATTCAGGCCTTGTGTGGCACACAATACCTCTGAAATCTCTCACTGTGGCAAGGCAGTCCATTGGCATAATGGGGCTTTCTCTCTCCCTCAAATTAATGCATTGAGTCTAAAAAGAGTGTCAGAAAGGCAACAAAGGACAGAGAGTTCTAGAAAAGAATGATGGACGTCTTTTCTAACAAAGGATGAATGTGCAACCCATATACTGGAATTTAAAGTTATATTTGCTAGGCAAAGTTATTCCATAAGAAAATTTTTTTTTTTAGCTTTCATTGTTTAATTAAATCTGAGGAATGTTTCCATAACCCGTACGGTAGTTACGGATTAGCATGAAACCTGCTTCAATGTCTCCTGAATCTTTGGAGAAACCAGGGTTAAATGAACGCTCACTGGCATCTTATGGATAAATGCATTGTCAACAATTCAAAGTGCAAATGTTTTGTTTGAAAAGTTTTTGTCCGTGCTTACATTTAAAAAAATAATAATAAAAAAATGATATGGATATTGATGATTCTTTTTAACCAATTTCAAACCATTTTTAATTCTTTATCTTCTATGCTTGAGATATATACACCTTTTGCTAAATTTAATTCCAAATCATCTTAAATCTGTGTATATACATATATATATGTTTATACATATATACTACAATATTATATTTCAATGCTCAACATTAATTTTATTGTTATGGGTTATTATATTAATTAACCTATTTCTTTAGTGGCATTGTGTCAAAAAGTAGCCATTGTTTCTGTAAATAACTTAATAAATACAATCATAATGGCATTGTACCTTGCCTATAAAACAGATCAAGAAAATGGCAAAAGGCTTCTCCTATTAATACGTATTTATCCTGAAATAATACAGTTACTTCAATCTCAACACATAAACATTTCTAATAAAATAAATAGGCTCATCAGCTCATTAATAAGACTTCATATAGGCTACTGCACTCCATTTGGAAGTAATCTGGAAGAGGCATTAACAAGTAATGCTGAATATTGGGATATGATCCAATAATATATCCATGGATATTTTGAGTGGCATAAACTGTTATAACAGACTTCAGGAATGGGGGCATTAACTAATCAAACACTCCATGTGATTCTGAATTAGTATGACTCAAAAAAAGACAAACACATGCAGAAATTAAGTATAATTCAAACAACAGTCTTCATGTATTTATTGTAAATATACCTTTGTACTTGCAATACATAAAATTATGGGGTATTACAGTATAATGTTACGTGTAAAAGCTTTTATTGGCAAAAACAAGCAAGTTTTTGTGAGTTTTTCTCTTTATGAAGGAGTATATAAATGAAGTATATATATATATATATATATATATATATATATATATATATATATATCAGATATAATGAGAGAATTAGCAGAAATTCATCAAAGAATGAAAGAGCATGTTTCAGGACGAAAGAAAGAGAGAACGCCCTGGGTGATGTGAAAATAAATCACTATAAAGAAAGGATGGCAGGTACATTAAATGTCCTCACAGTAAACGTGATCAAGAACAATGCTGTAATTAAATTAAAATTATGCATGTGATGCACTTAAGGCTAAGTACAACATGAAAGAAAGCCCAAACTTATAGGGGGATTAAAGTCCCATGGCTTTAATACGTGTGCAAAACTAGTGCACACTAATTACGCCACATGATTCAAAAGGAAATAAGCCATTATTTGGTTTCTATGGAATTATATTTCTTTAATAGACATAGTTTGGTTTTACCTTGTAGCATCCATAATAGGGTTATGTATCAGAGTGGATACATCATGCAAAAGAAACTGTAAAATGTATTATGTAAATATAAATTTAAACAGAACTGATTTGTATTCTGTTGCCCAGAGATGTTTTATTTGACTTTAATTTTTTTAAAGTGCATATTCCATATGGCATTACTCAATTGCAAGTCCTTCATTCCAAGTCCCCTGTGTCTTAGCTGTCATCACCACGATCAGGTGCTGAGTGGAGCCTGTGTGACATCACAATCATCTCCTCAAAAGATAAATATGGTGTCGCCAATGCCAAGTGACACTGGGGACCTGTTTAGCTGGTGAATGACATCAGTGGGAGTAGGAAGGAAAAACTAGAAATAAAGAAAATAAATCTCCTAGCAACATAATATAGTTAAGCTTCAACAATTCTGTATCCGAGAAAGGTGTGTAATTTGTCATATATCTTTAGATACTCATACGTTGTCCTTACTTGTATTAAGAAAATTATGTTATCTACTAAAATCTATAGAGGTCTCAGGCAGGCCAAGGCCCAAGAAAGATCATTCAACATGCACAAATTAAGCAGCACTTTGACACAGTATGAAACATTGGTACACAGACATTAAAATTGTTTAAATTTTACTTTTCATAAAATCTGAACTGCAAATAAGATGTCAGCATCACCAGTGATAGGCAGCCACTGTCTTAACCCCTTGAGCACTAATGAAATGCCAAGACCATCACAAAAAATAGAGGAACTGTTAGGCATTTTTCCAAGTGCAACACATTTTCTAAATTAGCCACTCTTTGTGTTTGTTGTTTTTTTAAACCATTCATATCAGAAGACATGTCATAGTTGTCATGATGTAAATGGAATGTGCACCAGTGGACCAGCGATGGTTGGGTGACACTCTGCGATTATTATCAGTTCAGGAGGGCAGTAAAGATGTTTGGTGCTGGTGTTCTAGCACTAATCTTCAAAAGCCACCAACACTCCAGGATTTAGCATTATATCCACTGGTCGTCTTGAAAACTGAATTGAGAAACACTAAAAAACAGGATTTCTGAATGCTCCAGGACAACAGGAATCATGACACAGCAATACCTAGCATTAACACACAAGCATTTACTATTTCACTGAATCAGGTGTATATCCACACACGTTACAAAGCAAATGTCATTTGAAAACATATTTGCCTGTTTTCTATGCCTCCCACTACACATTGTAACCATGAGCCAGAGAAATACAGACATGTATTAGCAGAGAATTACCTGGATCTAGACTTCAAAGAGGCACTCATGGCACCAGGGAAAATTTAATGCATATTTAAACAAATTGTAAATTATCTTACATAGCTTCAAATGCATGTTCATATTCTCCAGATTTTGATAACCAAATCTAAAAAATATAGCACTGCCAATCTCCACCCTTCTTGTCTCACAAATCTAAAGTGAAGTTAGCAATTTGGATCACACATTTGGTCATTTGTCCCATTCAAGAAACCATTACACTCTAGTTCTTCAGAGTAATCACTGTAATGCCACATGCAATGCAACAAAACCTAGAGTGGCATCTCATTCACTGAAAACAAAAATAAAAGGAAATACTTGTATAATCGATTGGAAGCTGGCTGCTTGTTTTCAATGATAGGCCACACATGTGCTGTGTTCCATTTGCATTGAATTGCATTTCTGTAAGAAATTAGTGAGCTCGGGCACATGATCGCTGATTGTCTCCTGTAAAGCCAAGGGTGGCAACGGATTGGCTGGGAGATCTCAGCTAGTAACTAAATTCATGGAATATAAGAGGAGGCCAAAGAAAGCTTTTATACTATTTATTTACTAAATATTGAATTGTAAAGACTATGCAACTGACTTAGTTGGGAAAAGGATTTGATTTTAATTCTGCTATGAGGAACCAAGATTTACAAGTTGATTGTCAACCTATCACCATGTAGAGTTTGGTAAAAAAATAGCTTAGCTTAACTAGAGATTACTTTGTGCAATTTCAACACATTGGCCCACAATTTGCACGTTGACTGTCAAACAACCACAATGCAACTTTAGTGAAAAATAATAATGTTTTGTTTAAACTATATTAAAACTGGATGGTAAACTCCATGTGCTTATTACATAATTAATAAGTAGTAGTAATAGAAGTAATTTTGTCAATTATTATGTTGCATAATACAATTCAGAAGCATTATGGTAGAGAAGAGGAATAGGTTTTTGGTAGAAAAGTGGCTGCATGACCTCCAGAATAGTAAGGATATAACAATTTGAAACAATATATAAACATCTGCAATGAGTAATTTGAATTGGTAGACTGTGTAACTGGCCAAAAATTAAACAGGGTTCTAAAGAAAGGCTTTACGTTTGCACATCATATGTTTTGTCCCTGTAATTCTCCAAAAACATAAGAAGACTAGGTATTGGCTCCCTGCTCATTTGAAGGATTAGCTGAAAATAAATTCATTTCAGGAAAAATGTTTTTCTTTTACTCATCACTCTTTATTAATTATATGACATCAAGTACTGCATGCATATGGGGCAACACAAGAAAAACATAAACAATATATAATATGTGCGGGTACACTAAATAAGATTGAAAGAAATTACATTTGAACAAACATAAGGCTCTATCCACAAAAAACGAGTTATGTAAAATTGACTTTCAAAATAAGGTTATAAGAGAAGATTGGGATAATAATCTGCAATATAGTTCATTTGGACCTATGTTTCTTGCTATATTTGCTGTATTTTGCAAGTCTGATCATAACACCCTGTTTTGAGAATAGATCACAAAGCTAAAATGTCATATTAATTTTTTAGCGTACAAAATAGCATAGTTTCTTATAGGGTTAAATGTCGAGAAAGTCCAATTTTGGAACTTGTTTTAGATAATATTACACGTTCAGGTAATTTGATACATTCAGAACAAAGGACTATGGCATCTCCAAGATTCCTTATTGTAAATTATATCGAAAGGTAAGCATGATATGATGCAGAAAGTGGAATTGCTGGACCTCATTGAGTTACCTACAGACTCACTTATGGACAAAGCTAGCAAATAAACCTCTTTAAAGCAGAGAAAAATAACTGACAAAAAAAAACCCCAAATGCATTTGACAACGTTTAAATAATACACATGAACACATACTCTAGAACAATAAAACAAAACATAGTGTATGTTCTTATTTTTATTTACCCTATATCTAACTTCCAATTCTCTAGAAGAGGGTAAGCTTCTTTGTGTCCTGTCGTTGGCAGCTATTAAGGCCTTCTTTTTGTCACTATAACGCCTGTGTGTTCCACAGACCATCTGTTTCTTCTGAGAGCTGCTCCTTTGATCGGCCATGGTTGTGTAGGCTTTTACCATCTCAAAATACTCCCAACAATGTATAATATCATAGGGGATTAAAATAAATAATAAGAACAAACTGCAACTTGCTCTTATCATTCTACATTCAAATATTTTTCTATGATTTTTATATCATTATGAACATATTATATGTGAATTCATGCAGGAACCCAGATTTAGCTTTTTGGGTTTCACACAAAAGCAGTTATTGCATTCTCTTCAGTTTTAGCCAGGTCCATTTGAATTGCTAATAGAGCCTTCATTCATCCTCAATTATGACAGGTTTGTAATTAAAAAGGTAAACAATGAAAGTAATATTTCCATTCAATAAAACCAATACTTTTCACATTGTTAACAAAATCACTTGTAGTATAGTCCTTATACTTTAATACGTGTTATTCTTTTGTCTTCTCACTTTTTTGTTATATTACTGTTTTTTTAAAATTTGTTAAAAATCTATTACCCATATCATTCTGTGTATTTGTGATATAATATAGAGAACATTTAAGTGGTAATCAACGTAAGATAAGAGCATGGATATGCCAACAGTAAGTGCATTTACAAACAGGTACGCATCCACAGAAGACTACGACTGGAAGCAATGCGTATAGTGATAACAATATATACACCTTGAAACAGAAGGTGGAAAAAGGTGCTTCTTGTTCAAAGCTAGTAAAACTAAATTAAGGAATCCACATCTCTATAAACCCAATTTTCTAAACACCGCAAACAAATTATCTAACATTACTGAGAGCATTCTAGGACACTTCTTCTACAGTTTTATTAGTGAGTTAAAAGAAAGAAGCAAGAAGAAAAAACAGTGCGGCCATTCACATACAGTACAAAAGCGGGTTGCATTTTACATAACTGTAGAAACACAAAAGCTAAGTGGTGTGCAGACTTAGGAAATGGTTCTTTCAAACTCATTGAAAATAGCATCTTTTAAAATAGGGGAAAGTCATTTGTAATGCCGCTTGCCTGGTATATAATTCTACGGCATTCCTAGAAGGAGTTTAGGTAAAAGGTGATGAAAATATTGGCTGATGTATTAAAAACGCATTGTTGGTATGAGATTGGCACAGCGTGCCTTACATTCAGTTAAAAAGATTTTTTTTAAAAGCCATGAAAAGCCATAACGTTCAAACAAAGAGCATTCCGTAGAGAACATTATTTTATGTAGTGCCAAATTTTATGGTAAGATCGGTTGCCCTTTATATGAACAGAAGAAAAACCAAATTGCACGTAACTACAGTTGCAGAAAGCCCCATGCAATGCTTGTTATATAGAAACGGTGCCAAAAAAGGCTTGCCACATTTTTTCGCTGAGTAATGATGTGGGAAAAAACTCATACAATTGCTGGTTGACAATAAGAAAAAAAAGGAAAAATCGCTTCGCTCAGTTAACTCTCCATGTGCTATAGACACAATGCTTTAAGATGCCAAGGGTTAAAAATATTTCATTACAAATAGGAAAAAAGGATCAAGATATATATTAGAATGCCTATTTCAGTTATATTGCAAAAAAATAAATCATGACACAGCATTATACATTTACCCTGTTCTTTTTTATTTATTAAATAACACACACATACTGTAACGAATCTTGTCTCACCTATTCTAGATATAAGCCTATAGAAACACCTAAATGAGCTATAGGGGCAATCAGCCAGTTAGTCAATTATTCAGTTCTTCATTGAATTAAATTAGGTTAGATATAAGCGAAACCTATGGTTTCGACATTATAACTACGGAGTTTAAACACCTACCCAAAACCTTTTGATCCATTTTGCTATAACACCATCGTGAATTATATTGTAGATATAAAATATTGTCGACTTTGTGTATTTGGCAACTGTGAAAACTGTCATTGCTCAACATTCTATTTTTTTTTTCAGGTTCTGAGTCTTCTATTGAAAAGACCATTGTGAAAATCCTTCCGTCGTGAATGAAAAATGAACATAGTGCATTGTTGTCTTGCAAATTTATCTCTGCATTTAATCCAAATTTTTGGCATACTACCTTCTCTGATAGGCTTGCATCATGGATGGAATTACTGATGCACAGTTACAAGGGTTTTTTGCTCCACCCATGTGTTCTTCTTTATTAATTATCTTATTCTGAGTATCGTCTTAGAACAATTATCGTTTGTGATCTAATGAGGTGTTTCTCATACAGAGCTTTGTAGCCATTATACAAAACAACTGAGAAGGAGTAGCGATATATACTGCTTCAGAATTTACTGCACATCGAAAATTCCTCTTCAGACAAATGAAAGATTCTGTTAAGGAGAAGTATCTCATGGCATCCATCAGCCTTAGATCTGCTACTAACAATTTAAGGTTGTTTCCACAAATAAAAAGGGACAAGGCTAGAACTGAAGAGGAAAATGTTTTCAACACAAAAGGGCTAGTGTCTTTGCATCGCACTTAATGTGACCAACAAAAACATTTTTCAGTTCATCATTGCCTGCTATTAATATTAGTTCTATATATAGTAATAAAATTAAAATTTTCCTGTATATTATGTAATCCATGGCTAGTGAGTCACCAAAAGCTAATCAAACAGAAGGATGCATTCTGTCCACAATATTACTAGGCAGTGTAGGGCACAAACACGGTTTAGAAGCAGAAAACAGTCCCGGGCAAACAGCTTCTGTAAAGCACCCAGCAAGCACCCTGTAAAGCTTCCGTAAAGCACCCATCAACCAGAATCTAAAATTAGTTAAGGTTTTTCAATTCATTTTCGAAGCACAAACCGTCAATAGCTGTCTGGCTGAGCATTTTGGGAAATGTGGTACAAAATAGCTAGATTGGCAAAGATTAGCAATGCACACTCATTGAAGAACTATCAGTAGAAAATGTATTGGCCACTTGACTATCCAAAGTCAGCATAGCTTAAAAGGCAGTGTAGAATAAACGTTTGGTGGGGTACACAAGGGTGGAATAATGCAGGGCCAAGTGGGATTGTCATTTCACTGTCTTAGGCGGCAGTGGTGTCTCCATTGCGGCATACAGGGGATAAAACATAGTCCAGGCAGAACCGCCAGGGGGCACAATATTTATTGACAAGAATAAAACAGTTATATATGTATAACAGCATTTGAGTGCATAAAAACATACATAAATATGTTGGGAGGGCTTCCCCCTGTTTAAACCTGCCCCTTCTGCTGCATACAGTTTGTGAAGAACACAAAGCTAATCTAAAATATGAAAGGAGATGAAAATGTGGTCCGTGTAGGCTAGTCTGTCAGTTAGGAATAAATGTCCTGTCTTGAATGTGCCGTCACTGTAGAATATTAATGAACACGAAGATGCACCGTCAATGCAGAATTAGAGAGACTCTAGAACGTACAGATTTTTAACAATACACTAATTCAGGACACATACACAGTCATATTGTCCTGCACAAGTTTTGAAGAGGATGCACAGCAAGTATAATGAGCATAATTCAAAGCAATTCTGGAAAACCCAAGCTGATCACAAAAGGTGATCGTATTTGACCACAGACCAACTAACAATGGTACAAATGAAATCAAAGATGCCTGATGTTTAACCCGTGAAGGACCAATGGGATTTTCTGCAATCAAAGAAATAATTTCTGTAACGTTCCCATTCCAAAATCAAATACCCCACCAATTTAGTGTCATGAGTGTTGTATGGAAATATGTTAAGCAGGATATAACGTATTGGCATCAGGCCCAGAAAGGCTCCACTTTGATGACTGCAAGGAATACCATTGGTTCTTAAGGGGTTAAAGGTGGAAAGCAGCAACATTATATTAAGAAACCATGGTACAGCCATAAATTCACGTTTATGAGTAACCAGACACATTGTCATACTAAAAGTCAAGGTTTCCACACACGTAGCATTTCTAATTAATGAAACCCTGAATTAAAAAAAAAAAAAAAATTAAAACTGAAATTACGTAATCACTTTCTAAAAAAGATCCAGTATATAATACGAATTATTCAACTTCCATGTTGCTGGTGGAATTATTCTATATATATTAAGATAAACTATTCCCAAATCTTCAATAAAGGCATTTTTATTAATTGATGATATCTCACCTACAGTAGAAAATAAATACAAAATGAAAACAATGTAGTAAAATGTTAGGAAAAATTTAATTAACCATTATTCAGTTACCTTTACGTTGTATCATAGATGTGACGATATGGTCTTTCATTAATTCCATTAATTGTTATTGATGTTCTTCAAAACTCCCCAAAATAACAATTTTGTAAATCCAAATATTCTCGCAAAAAAGTTTAATCCGAAAGTGATAGGGCATGAAAATATAAAAAATAGCATGGTAAAAGTATGTTATCCGAGGAATTGTCCCTTTGTTTATCAAATCTTTGCGTTAAACCCCAAACTGCAAATCCCATTTCCGTAATAAGTGTATCCATTATAATTACACTATATTAAAAAAAAACAAATAAAAAAATGCAAGTTACAAACAAAATCATCGGAGGCAGTAATTGTATAAACATACTGGGTTATACAAATTATATTAACACTTTTTGCTTTTTTTTTATAGTATATATCTTCTATTTTAAACAATTGGAAATATGTCTAAATGGTTAGTTTTGTGGTGTAAACCATTTACTTTGAACTTCTTTTTACTTTTACTTTAAGAAAGAAAAATAAACATAAATGAATGGCACAAGTGTATAACAGCAGAGCTGCATTAAACATATACCCAAAATAAGATTATTTAAAAAAAAAAAGAGACAGTCTTTATCTCCCTTTATATAACCGCATTAGGGAAGATAAAAAATGAATAAATAAAAAGTTATTGCTATGCTTGATATTATGTGCTTTAGAGGTGCATAGTACTGAAGTTGATATAAGAATAAATTAGCTCAAAACTTTCAGCCAATAGCATTTCATTGTCTGCCGTATCCACTGGTGCCATTTCAAAGACTGGTAGACATTCCACATACGGAATTAAAAGTAACCACTGAGGATGCATATATAATCAAATGGGGTCTGGAAAATATTAGAACACTTCATTGTAATGTGTACACTGTTATTAGTTATATATAAAAAAAAAAACATGTTCTCTTGGTCAGATATATTTTATTGAGATGTTTGAATACATGTGCTTTTGTTGAACTCAACAGTCTTCACATGTAACATCTGGAGAGGTTCCTTTAATGTGGTATTAAAAACTCTGAACCACAAAGATGATGTCCAAATATAATACCTACATGCAAAAAAAAAACCTTTCAAAGCCCAAAATTTAGATTTTTAACTATTTCCGTGTTCCTCTTCAAAAACAATAGAGATCTCGCCCTATAAAAGGACTGTTGTAACTTTCTGACCTAAGTGCGTCAATCACTGAGAACAATGGAATCTATTAAGAGATATATTGGTATATACAGTCAACAGGGACCTTGTTTGCCTCTACAACTTATTCACTATGGCACATTTAGAGTGTCCCATCTGGCAACTGAGAGCTCTCACAGTTACTATATTAACTTATTTTTTAATAAAAAATAAAAAAAAGTATTGAAAAAAAAACAAACAAAAAAAAACTATTGTGATCTACAATAAGTGTTTTATTTCTTATTCCGAAACTTTCAAATTTTTTTTGTTAAGAATTTACCACTTTGTTAAAATCTTAGGTCAACTTTTCAAAAGATAATTTCCATAAAAACAAAACAAAAATAAAAAAAAATAAAAGTATGGTGCTAAAAGTGCACACAAAGGAAAATATTTTAATAGAAACAAAATGTAAAAAGAAATTCAGAAAATTCATAGTCACTCTGAGCATAACAAAAGCTTACAGGAAGGTCAAACTTTAACAAAAGTTTATGAACTTTACATACTCCCAATCCAATATTGAGACAATGTAAAAAAATATATATAAAAAAAATTAATATATATTTTTTGCTTTTAAAAAAACCCCAGCTGTTGTTTCTAGACAATGCATTGATTTCAGAGTTCATTTCATATATCCCTCATAAGATCTGTCCTCAGAGTGTATGTCAGTCCAATGTAACCTTAAATACCCTAGAAAGTTTTTAAACATACTGTATGTAAACCCATTCATTGCATGTAAACAGACAAAGCATGCAGGCATTTTACTAGCAAAAAAAGCCTCCGATGCACAAGCCCCCTGTTACCTTTCACACATCCACCTGATCTCATCCCACATCCCACTTTTACAAAATTGCAACTCACCTCGGAAAAGGAAAAGTTGGAAAACCTTTGTTTGTGACTTATCCAGGTAACAATGAGCCTGGGGTGTGAGAGCTGCTGGAGTTCCTGAAAAAGACGAGCACAGCAAAGCATGTGAGAGATGGAGTGACTGTTAGATATGCAGATAAAGAGTTCTTCAGAGTTTTCCTTTTGTTCAACTTCTCGGAGCAGACAAAGAGCTGGAGAACTGCAGGTTTCTCCCTGTGCTCCCTCCCTCGCCCTCCTCCCTTGTCTCCTCCAAACAGAAGCACACAACATCACCCACCAATTGCACTGCTGTCCCTTCTACTTCAGAACACTCAACTTTTTGCCCCATTCCAGAAACAATTCCATCTTAACACTGCAAGCTAAAATAATAATAATGGGAAATCATTGGTAATAATAAAAAATAAAAAAATAAACTTTACTCAATCTAGCTTGAGCTCTGATGACTCACTCACTCTGTAGCTGCCCTTTGTCTGCCTACTCATCTTCTGGACAGTCCTACCCCATTGTTGACCTTGATCCACCCCTAGTAAATATATGCCTAGGGCTTATGACAAGGAGATTAGTACATAAAGGCAGCACAGCCTGATGGAGATGTTAGTTAAGGTGTGATAGAGGCAGTCACCCTACTGTCCCGTCCCTCCCCTCCCCTCTCACAGATCACTGTGCTTGGACCTAAGTTCACAAACAAAGGGATGATCTGGGCGGCCCACCCTCCTACCTGTTGCACAAACGGCAGCAGCCTCAGCAGCAGCTGCATGAGTAGGGACCCTCAGGAGAGAAAGTGCTCCCATAAGCCCAGCGAAGTTTCCCTCACTCACTCCAAAGAACAACTATTTAAAAACAAAAACAGGCACCTCCCACCAAACTAGAAGTGCTGGGCAATGATGAGGATGGGTATCCACAGCAACTGTGCACTTTTCCATTTTCACTGTACTTTGCTCTGTTTAGCTACACACGCCATCTGCATCATGCAAGGTGAAGGACAGGGTTTAACCTCAGGTAGGACAGAGGACCAAAAATACAAAGTTGCTTTTGCTTTTAGTAGTGAGCTTGTGGAGCCCTTTCTGCTTACAAACTGCACGTTCCAGCACCAGAGAGAGAGGAGGAGTGAATTCAAAACAAACACTCAGCCTTTAAAGGCATAGCCCTTAAACTACAGTTCCTGTGGTCCTTCTGGCTTTTGTTTCATCCTAAAAGTAATACAGCCATAGCACGAATAGGGTCTGTGGTGTTTTCTTTTAAGTCATATTATTAATTGTTACTTGATACCTACTTTGTTTGTTTAAAGTACTAGAGAGATTGGAGCTAAGAAGTTTGTATTCACTTTTGAACTTTTTTTAAAATTAACTTGGCATTTTACTATACATTTAATACAGACGGTTTGCGTTGTTTGCTCTGTTTATGATAAAAAAATATATATTATACATCTATATTTGAATATATATAGTTTATGTTCTGTGAAAATAACCCGCTTAGATCACACAAGGAACATAGCACTAAACAATGGAAGGAAACAATGGAAGACAATAAAAAGACAACAAAGAAGAGAATTATGTCACTTACCTAAAACAAGCTGGATGGTTATCTTTTTTTATTTCCTGGTGGCTTTTTTTCTTCTTAAGAAATATTTTGGACTGATAACAGACACGAAGCTCTAAAGTTAACAAGTTATTCTTAAGCTGAGATCAGTGCTCTACTATCATCACTTTGGAGAGAGTTATAAAGACTGTAAGTCCTGCAGGTACCCAATGGGGCTGCAACCTCCAGCGCTGAAGGAGTTCATTGTTGGCTCATGTCCTCTCCCTCCCTTTCTCTTTGGGCTCTTCCCAGCAGAACAAAGAAACTAAGCTCACAGCTTGGTTTGCAAGTTTAACACATGCTGACGTACAGAGCAAAAGCTACTTCACAACTTTGCAAACTACAACTCTCTAAGGATGTGAGCTAAATGATAATAAGGCAATGTTTTCTAATGATTAGAGCCACAAAACACCCATTTCTTTGTAGACTACTCCCTCGCTGTCTCTGTGGGTAAGAGTAATCACTCCACACAATGCAGCACTCTGGTCAGTTCTGGAGGGAGAATTGGACAGGGATTTTTTTTTTCCAGGGACCGTTGGTGATTTTGTATTTCTCAAGTGTTCGCTTGAAGCAAGCATTAATTTAACAAGTAAAAAGAAAAAACAGTTCCTGACAATTTTGTATACAATACGAAGTTTGTTAGAAGTTAAAAAGCAATAATAATGTTTGTCTCAAGTGCATTGTGATTAGCACTAACGTGTTTGAAATCACAGCATTTTCTAAGAGCAGCATTTGTGAGAGTACATGAAATATAATTTAACTCATACAAAGTATGTGCTGTGCTGCCCTATTATACTAAGTGCATACTGTGGCACTTATGGCCAATAATGGTAGGTCATATAGGTCCTAACGTAAAACGGTAGATAGTTAAATTAAGATCGTTCTTTCATATCCAACATTTATTTTCCCCCCAAATATAACATATCACCGAAGGCAAAAAGTTCTACCTTTGACTTTCCTCTCCGGAGACCATTATCCCCGAAGGCTTGAAGATAATCTATGGGCTTTCTACAAAACTCTAAATGGACAGCATTTTTCATTTTTAGAGAGCAGTGGGTCTCCATCTATTATCTCGTGAAGTTATAACAAATTATAGTTACTTAGCACTTACATTGCTTCGCAGCTGGATATGAAGTTCAAGGGTGCAGAAAATAAAGAACAGCCCAGTACAGAATGAATGCAAAAAAAAATATAAAAAAAAACAAAATCCATGAAAATGGCAAATAAAATTGACCAACAAATTGATTCAATAATGTATATGAAGACATTATTAGATTTGTGATCTTTAATTTTATGTTTCATTTTGATCTCCAATTAGTGAGAATGCCAAAGGAGTAATGTGAAGGTTACATTTAATTCATATAATCTTTGAAAGTGTAAATAAAGAGGGTACAGCATCCCATCTTAACAAATGTTATCTGTATCTGTGTTCAAAATTACCACAGAAAGTAAAAAAATTGTGATGACTCCTCCTGTTGTAACCTTTATAGCTTTAATTTACCTTAAAGAGAGTCATAGCCATATGGAGTCTCAAGTATAAAGTTAATTTCTTCAATTGCTAAAGACAAAATATTGTCATACTTCCATAATAAACTTAAATTTTCTTTTAATATTGCCTGTCTTGGTATCCTCATAATTTCCTTTGAGTTTGAGTGTTGTCTATTCACTGACAACACCCAGGTTTACCACTACAAGTCTGAACTCTCTCCTGCCCATTAGTTCTGTCTCTAAATAGATATGTTCTGTCTATAAATAGACGTGTACCCAATTTCTTATTTTTTTTTTCTCCAAAAAAAGAGTATCTGATCTTCTCAATTGTGAATGCTAACCCTCCTTTGTCTCTCTTCCCGTGGGTCAATAGTAGACCCATTAACTTGACTTTGCAAGTTTTGCAAGTTGTCTCACTGTCCTTTGTTCTCTAGCCTATATTCTGGCTTCTTTTGTAAATTTCACATTTTGAGTTTGTCTCCAAATCCTTTCATTTAATGTCCCTCAAAAAATTGTTCATATTAGTCCCTTTCTAATGCAAGATGAATCCAAAGCACGTCTTCATTGCTCATTTCCTGCCTCTACTACTGTAACTCACTTCTAATTCTTTTTTCTTTTCAAAGCCCACACTGTCTACAGACTATTATAATTACTGCCGTCAGATCAATCTTGCTTGTCAGTTACTCTTCACAAACTTCATCATTTTCCAATCCTTATATTGGCTTTCTAATCCCATCCCAATTCAAAACACCAATCTGCCAAGCTCTTAACAACTGTACACCTCATTATATTGCCTCAGTAATTCACATGAACACTCATTGGCTCTACGCTCCGCCAATGACCATCTATTGTCCACTCTTCACACCCACTCTACAAATCTTTGTATGCAGGATATTTGTGGGCAGCACCTTTCCAAATGCACTAACCATCATTTTGGGCAAGCTTATCAACTCCCTGGATATCCTTAATGGAGCCTGTTCTGTCTGTGCAAACAGTTAGTTGTCTCATACAGCTGTAATGCTGGTAAAGCATGAGGAGAGATCCGGAGTACCGAAGGTTGCCTACCCGTAATCTAGGAGTCAGTCAGGAGCGGAAGCAGTAACATGATAGAAACACACAGGGAATATGATAGAGTGTTATATTTCCTGTGTGTACCGCTATCACTGCTCTTCTTCTACATCTGATATGTTCTCTCTTTAATTGCACAAGTAAGTAAAAACAATTTTGAGACCAGAGCAAGGAAGGGCAAGGTACGGAGTTTCTCTAGGCTTTTGTCCGTTGTCAGAGTTCTTATATTCTTTGTTTTTGTTGCAATGCCTTAACTTAGCCAAGTTAAATGGGTAATCCAGACGTGGAGCCTATGTTCACCGTGCCTAGAGGTATATCAGCTATACCTCACTAATGAGACTGAAAGAAGGCCAAAACGATCGTCTGGGGTTGCGGTATCTCTTGTGCAGAGAGAACTCGCTGGCATTTTGGTTTTTGAATGCCCTTATGGTTGGGATTAGTCTGATATGCTTTAAATATACTCTCTCTGTAATGGCACAACTGAGCAAAAATTATTTTGAGACCTGAGTGGAGATTTACTGAAGAGCAAGCAACTGAGTTTCTCTAAGCTTTTGTCCATTCTCAGAGTTCTCATATTCTTTGTCTGTGTTCCTCCACTCACCGCTGAGTCTCACTGAGGTAACCAGTGTAGGCAGGGAGAGAAGAGCGGCAGCATGAGGAGCATATGAGATGACTGGCAGACCATGAAATGCTGAGCTGGCAGCTCCTTAATGCTCTCCCAACAGTGGGCTTGTGACCAGTTGAAATAGTGACTTGATAGGCAAGGTACAGAAACATCCTTTTATTATGTACAGTATATAAATATGTATAAATGCTTGTGTGTATGTCTGTTTGTGCCTCTCCTTGTCTCTGTGTTCCTGTCTATGCTTGACAATAGCTATGTGTACCTGTATTTGCATGTTCTGTATGTGTGTGGCTGTGTGTGGCTGTGTGTGCCTGTCTGTGTCTGTCTGTGCATGTGTGTGTCTGTATGTGACTGTGTGCACCTGTCTGTGTCGTCTCTCTGTGGCGGTGTATGCCTGTCTGTGCTTGTATGTGGCTGCGTGCGCCTGTGTGTATCTTTTTGTACCTCTGTACCTGTCATGCCTGTGTATGCTTGTGCATGTCTTTGTGTATGTATATGTATTAGCGTGTGTATATGTAAGTAGCTGTGAGTTTTCCAAGTGGTGAAATTGGGGAGGAACAGGGGTGAGGCTTTAGGTAGGTGTCATCAATTTATTATTGTGTGTGACACCACATTCACAGTCAAACACTGGCACTCAGTAATATAAACACACATACAGACACCAAACTGTCAGCCAAACAAAGCCTATTGTACCCCAGTACACACATTGCACCCCCCACACACACACTATACCCCCATACACACAGTGCTCCCTCACACAAACACTGCACCCCCTTACACAAAGTGCTTCCACTGCACCCCACATATACACACTGCACTCCCATGCACACACTACACCCCTCATACAAACACACACTGCCCCTCCTACACACAGTGCTCCCACTGCACCCCCAGACAAACACTGTCCCACATACACACACTGCACCCCTCGCACATGCACTGCCTCCCGTACACACACACACTCTCTGCACCCCTCACACACACTGCCTCCCATACCCACCCTGCATCCCTCACAGACTCAGTGACTTCTGTATACATACACACACACACACACACACTGCCTTCTTACACACACACACACACACACACTTAACTAGAGGCCCTATCCCCTACTTCAGCCCCTATCTTGGCAGACCACAGGTAAATTGTCAAGCAGTTTGACTATTTACTCTGGGAGGGCGCCACGGCACTCCTGGCACCATAACCACTACAGAGAGCTGTAGTGGTTATTGTGCCTAGATTGTTTTTTTAAATAATGAATGCCCCTCCCGAGATAAGGCTCCGGATCCACCAGTGGCACATACAAACTATATATTTGTTTCATTTATTCAAAGACATTCATGATCTTAAAGAAACAGTCAAGTACCGGCTTCAGTATAGCCCGCTGCCGTAGTTATGAGGCTTGAGTGCCCTGGTGCCTTTCCAGTATTTTGCACAGGCTGCTTGAAAGCCTAAGGCCTTCCTCCAATCTGATAGGGCTGTGCTTCCTCTTAGGGTACCCCAGGTCACAAACCACTAAGTCCAGCCTAGTAGGGCCAATAAATAATCTAACTCTTAAAAGTATTGGGTCATTGCTTATTTTAATACAGCTCACACTATGGGCACTTTTATTTTGTTTGAGGGTGTTTATTTGGAGCTGGGATGGTTGCAGTTATGAGGTTTTGGGAGACAGTGGAGGGATTGGTAGTTAATTATGCCAAGCATGGACTTTTCCTAATCTAGCAATAGTTGAGCTAGTTGAGATAGTTGAATTTGACTAGGTGGGATTCTGCGCCCTTTCCTATTAGGATCCTACGACATATCTGCATTATTGAATTTTCACTTTAAGGTTTACTGGTTACTTGTGTTGCACTTGCAACACTGTATTCATATCTCTCTATATACTGTATGTGCTTTTGCTTAATTGCCCCTATATCAAATACTAGATGTTGTTGATATCCATTTTTGTATGTTGGGACGTTCTTCTCTTGGGCACTAAGGGGTTAACAGCATTCTTTAGAACGTTATCTAGTGATTATATTACGTTATATTATTTGATTAGTTAGGCCTAAAACATTATGTTCCCTGTAATTTTTATTTTGTGTTGATATGACATTGTACCACAGTGCATTCAGTCATATAGTGAATGGGAGAAGGTAAAGGAACAGGGCAGGAAAAAGCAGTGATTGAGCAGATCTGTGCTCCCTGTATTACCGATGTTTTAGATTTGTAGTGGCAGGAGGTTTGTTTCTATTTGTTTTTGCTATTGTTATTAAACCCTTAAGGAGGAAGCCAATTGTACAAGTTATGAACTAAAACAAACCCTAGAATTTGCACTATATGTCTGTTTAACCATAAGTTTCCTCTTTCATGTCACCCACACTGATATATCATTTTGTTCAGGAGAAATAGGGATTACATTTTACATCAAATATTTATATATTACATATAATTTGATGTGTATAAAATCTAACAAAATTTTGTGATATTAAGAAATATTATTTTTTCAAGTTCTGCATGGCTTTTTTTAAATTTATTTTTTACATTCTTTATTTTTGCAGTGCACACATACATGTACATCATGCCACAAGAGAATGATTGGCAATTGAGTACTCAAAGGTGTAACATTGTAGGCAAGAATAAACAGGCACTATTTTATAATATGGTGGTAGCATCACGTTAAACTGGCATATCGAGAAAGACATTTCTTATCGGTTCCTTGATTTAAGCATACTGTTTATGCATGTAGAGTGAGCAAGGAAAAACATAAAGGGTCAAGCTAGGCATACACGTTAAAACGAAAGGTCCAAAATTAAGCTTATGGACCATGAGCGCCCTCCAGATAAGCATGAGAGTAATTTAATGTAAGGGGAGTTCGGCTTGCCGAACCAATACTGGCACAACAGCTGGGTAACAAGAAATACACATAATCCCACAAGAAGGCACGTTTAAATATCAGGCTAGGCAATGGCACTGCCGGACATGGTGATTAATAGATCATGAAAATTGCTTGAGAACATGCTAGGACAAATTAAGGAGAATTATACCACTGGTACCTAAGCTAGTTAGAGTCATGTAGAGACATACAGAAAAAAGTAAATGGTTGCATGTGTTACTCAAGGGATATATCCTTTTCAAATGGCTGACATAGAAAAGGGCATTTAGGGAGAACATGCCCAAATTGTAGGTGTATAATGAAAGGCATAAGACCATGCAAAGAAAACAAAAGAAATAAAACATTTCTAGCTAAGGTTAGTGATGATAAGAGAGGCAACCAACATATAGATCAGGCATCTCACAGAAGTAAGTAGCAGCTGTGGGAGTTCATATGCGTTGTTGTAGGTCCCTTCAGCCAATGCCCATGAGTGGGGGGTCAGCGACCCAGTAGTGCAAGAGTCTCGGGTGTAGTGGCCCTTGCTTGAACCAGTATAGCTGGCTGGAACGGTGGAGAAGCGGAACAGGTGGTTGCATACCTTGCTCCTCTGGGCCTGCAGTGCTGGGCCCGCATGCACGGAGGTTAGTAGGTTTCTTTAGCCCTTTGGTGCGCTGTCTGTTTCTTGCACAGTCCGGTCGTGGAGGCCAACGCTGAGTCGCAGCATATCGGTGGGGTAGGCTCAGGCATACTTGCGGAGCTTCTGCAGGGACTCTGTGTATCGGCAGTGGTGGTGATTTTGTGGCTTGCTGCTCAGGGCTCCCCTTGGCTTTGCCTGCTTGTAGCATCCCGTGTGGGGAATGCTTGTGGTGTACCAGAAGGTGAGTCAGGGCTCTGTATTTTCACGGTGTCGGAGTTCCCCTGCTTCCACATTGGAGAGGGGGTAGCCGGGTGTCCCAGCTGGATTTGAAAGGATACCAGAGTCCGGGATATTGTTTTGTCCGGTGTCGGTGCAGGAGGCTGGCTTTTATTCTCCAGTTGCTTCCAGAATCGCCTGCATATGGCGTCGAATTTTGCCTCAAAAGCCGCTGCCCAGTCGCTTGCATTTTGTTGCTTAGTGAGAGCTGCGGTGCTGTCGGCCAACTTGCCTCGGCCTCGTGGCTCCCGGTCCGAGATGCACCCTGGAGCGTCTCAAAGGTGAGGGCTCTCTGTGTGAAGGCTGACCGGGATAACCCCTCCAGTCCGGGGGGGAGGGGGGAGAATGGAGACCCATGTATGCAGAGTCGGCTTGGTGTGGCGTCGGGAAAGCGGCCGTCCCTCCCGAGCCTGCCATGTGGGTAGGCCTTTGACCTTTACCAAGTGGATTTTGCTTGTAATGTTGCTTGGGTGGTATCATATTGTTCCTCTCGGTGTCACATTTGGTGGCTTTTTTGTCACGATTGTTTGCAGTTTTGGCTGTGAAAATCTGCTTTATTCTTTGATTGCTGCCGGAGCTGCTGAGGCTAGCGTCCTCTCAGCTCTGCGTTCAGGCCCCTCCCCGCCCCCCCATATGGCTTTTTAACTGTGACTGTCATAATACTGTTAGCTTTTACTGCAACAAAATACACATATTTGCACAAGTACACCAGTACCCCCATATACAGGTTTTATGGAGTTTTGGAAAGTTACAGGGTTTCTGTTTTTGCACATTGAAATTTGCCTGATTGGTAATGTTGCCTTTAAGACTGTATGGCAGCCCAAGCATGATAATTACCCCTATCATGGCAAACCATTTGAAAATCTAGCCAACCCAGGATATTCGAAATGGAGTATGTCCAGTCTTTTTTAGAATCCACTCTGTCACAAACGCTGGCCAAAGTTAGCGTTCATATTTGTTTTTTGCATTTTTCACACAAAAACTGAACTTTCACTCATTGTATCATCATTGTGATAGGTTTTCATGTTTTAAAAGCTAAAATTTGTGTTCAGTGAAGTCTCCCAAGTACAACAGTATCCCCCATGTACAAGTTGATGTTTTTGAAAGTTACAGGGTTAAATATAGCGTTTGCTAATTAAATTCCCTGGACTTTCTGCATGGGTTGTCAAGCAGGTCCCTCAAATTGTAGTTAATATAATTACATAATTATGTAAAAAGATTACATAAATATACACATAAAATTAAAATATATATATACATATATATCTATTTAAATTCTACATGTATATTTAAGTAATTATTGAATTCATTATTTCTCTCTATTTATATATTAATAAATATATATATATAGAGAGAGAGAGAGAGGGAGAGAGAGCGAGAGAGAGATACAGAATTTAATATATATATATTTTTTATTATTATTAATTTAATTTTTTTAATGTATATATATATATATTAATATAAAAATACACTATAATACATTTTCCAAGGGAGCCAGAGGGAATAGAAGAAGTGAGTTAGATGGTAGCACATTCCATTGGAGACTTCACCCTTTTTTAATTTTTGCACCACTTTTTAAATCAGATCTGTTTGAGAAATACACCCCAATAAGTATGTGAAAACTGGAAGCAATGGGTGTATTTCATTAGTACATGCATTTAGAGATAGATGCATTTTTTTTTCCACAAGAAACTGCTGAATGAAATGAGAACCTTAATACAGGTAGTGTAAATAATAACTTAATGTATACAATAGCTAGATATGTGGCAAACCCAGTATATATATTAAGCACTGAGCACATGAAAGTGAGACTTATAAGAAAGTCATTTTAAGGATCATTGGTTATACTCTTGGAAGATAGAGTATGTTCAGTATGTCATATTCAATAAGACTATATATTTAACAATACTGTATACTATGGGAAGTATTTTTTTGCCAAAGAGAATGAGAATGAAAATAATTGAATTTTAGTATGTCTCTGTCTCATTAGCTTTAGAGTAGTATATACCCCATCTTTGTGTAATGTTTCAATTGAGGTAAACACGTATAGCTGAGCTTCATTTTAGTGCACTACAATAATTATAAATGGAACATATCAAGAATCAGTTATTAACAGACACAATATTATCAACATACTGGTGTACAAATTTAGGAGTGTTGCTGGGTGACTGACAGGAGCTTGAATCCAAAGTGGGGTCCTGAAAAGCCCCAGGTCTAATTTTGTTACAATTTCATTGCTAACCCTAGCCTCCTGAAATATGGAGAGAGAAGTAATATCATTAATGACAGTGCTACTTAAATGCACCATATTTTGAGTGAATTATGTGGCACATTGTGCACATATAGCTATGGTGTCTTAATATAGTGGGGTTGAAGGCTTAATACAGATTGACTTTGGGTTAAAAGAGCAGATGTGGAGTTTAGTAACATAGGTTCATGTAATACTCTCAATTTTCTATTACAGAATTCTATAAAATTCTGCAAATATTATAATTCTGATATATAGAACACAGTATTTAGCCCTAGTCTTGGTGTGTGGTACAAGGCTCAGGAGGGGCTTAAGTCAATATATATGGGAGTGGCTACAAAATTTACCCTTGGACTAAAGCCCCTGGTCTTTTTGCCACTTTGAAACCTAAAAAAGGCAATGGAATAATTTAATTTACCATATTGTATGAAATAATTTAAAAAATGCTGTTGAATGTATATGCTTAGTTTTCTGTAAAATTACAATAAAAAACAATTTATAAAAAAAAGAAACTCCTGTAATAAAACTAAATATATAAAATTTATATAATTTTGTGCAATAATGTACAATATATGATGTTTTAAAGCACAGATTAGCATATAAAAAAATAACCAAATTTGTGATCGTCTGCTAGTGCTAACATACAGATCAATCAGATGCTTAAGTTCAGATAACCAGCATGTGCCTGATCATTGGCTTCTTTGAGTTTATTCAGGGTCATTCTGTAATATAGAAATGATCAGGAATTCACTTTTAATTCATGAAGAATTATCCTGGAAATTGTAATTTGTCAGGGATTTAAAATGAATTCATTGAGTGAATCTAAACAATTTGGTGAAAACAGGCAAATTGAAAATTAATCTTCACAAGATTAATGTTTCCAGTTCAGTTAATTTGTCCTAAAATTTGAAGTTCACTTTGAATTCCTAACAGTTCACTGAGATCTGTTGAGAATTCAAATTGAATTCAATGTGAATTTCAGAGTTGGGGACAAATTAACTCAACTGGAAACATGACTTTGAAATTTTTTCCACTTAAACTATTTTGTCCTTATATTTGAAATTCACTTTGAATTCACATTTCTTATCACTTTAGCAAATAACCATAAATAACTCGAAAGAGATCTTTAGATCTAAACTAAAGACTTAAATTTTGACCTTTATTAGAATATGCTGTTTAATAATAGAAATAAAAATTGCCTACTTAAAAGATAGCATAGACTTTTACTGTTGATAAACCCAAATCCTTTATGAGGACTTGGCTCATGGCAGAAAGAATTGAAGATTGAGGTGGAATTAGATGCTTGGAGAAGTAGTTGGTTTCAAGTTGGGAAAATAACCGACTGTCTTAATTTGCAGGAATTACATTTTAAAGTACTGAATAGATGGTATTTAGTTCCCCTTACAATATCTAAATCTGCTATTAAATTCTCATCAATTTGATGAGGCATTAAAGACAAGGAGAGATCCTTTTTATACATATGGTGGTCTTGCAGTGTGATTGGTAACGTGGCAGAAACTGTTTGTATTTTGAAACGTAATAAAACAGAGGTCTCTTCCAAGGTGGAAAGAGCTCTTCTTCATTTCGTCTTAGACATGCTGTTGTCTAAAAGTAGAGATTAAAATTATTATTGTCTGGAAATAGAAGCAAGACGTCAAAATATTGTGGACTAAGGTTATTAATCAGATTGGTTATAAATCCTTAATAAAAAAGGGATGTTATACCGCAAACCAAAGAATGGATACATTTTGGTTGATTTGGACACTCTGGCTGGAAACCAACTCTAGAGTTGAGAGTATTTAAACAATTATCTGAATAATTATCAAATGAAGAATAGTGTTAGTATAAGTGCCAAGTAAGCGGAAATTTAGGCACCATAAATGTGATGCTTTGTGTTTGTGTTTCATATATTTGAGGATTGCATTGTAATTTACAAGTAAATACTGTATTTTTGTATAATGAAGAAAAAGTAACAGTAAAAATTTTTTTTTACAAAGAAAAAGAAACAGAAGAAGAAATGTCCATGCACACTGCAACATATGTAAGTAAGGCTTCAGCAAACCGTCCTTATTATAAACATCAGCGTTAAAAATCACTCCATATTCTCAAACATTGACATCTACTAAACTGCATAAAAGTAATCCTCAAATTTGAGATCAATAGCAAAACATGCCAATTGATCTCTTTGTTCTAGCCATATGGTACTTGAAAATATGTTTCTGCAACATTGAACTATTTCCGCAGAACCGCCAAATAGGATAATGTAATACGAAAAGGTCATATTCAATCACCTGTGGGCTGAAACTTCCATTTCGTCTGTTGGCAGATAAGTTCACCAAATGGCTTGGAAAAAGAAAGGAATATGTAACAAATTCTAGTCAAGTGTCCCACTTCACGATACTTTATATCGTCATTATTAGAAGTTTTAGCCTAGTGCAGGATTTGGCTGGGGGACAGGAATAATTACTAAGAGTTAAGAAGATGAGCTCTAGAGGCTGATTTGGACAGATTTTTTTGTAAGTATTAGCTTTAGCTGCTGCCGTTGTGAAAACATCTTTAAGTATTTACCAACTTTAAGTCTATTAAGCCCTGGAATGCTGAATACCATATTGTCAGCAATCTATATCGTTTCACGGCATGTGGGCTGCATATGAACTATCCCAGCTTAACATTGTGCATGATTCTAGTTAACTTTTCCAAGACGATAGTATTTCCATGTGAAATGTCGGCTGTTAGCCAAGTAACCAATATCGCATATCACAGTCTTGTCTAACACTGGATTTTTATTTATTGCTAATAATGGAGAATGAGCTCATATTAAAGTATCAATCTTTCTGAAGCCTTGAAAATGACACTGATGAACGTAGAAAGTGTGTTGTAATTTGGCTAACAAATATGAATGTAGAGTGACACGTAGAAAAATGCAGGTCTCAAGATTTGGAATGGCAAATGATGGTGAAATTACATTTGTTTGGGCAAATGCATGTGTAACAGGGTTTTTATTTGGATAAATGTTCTGAGTGAATAAATGTTTCCTCCAATCTTTCTTAAATGTGTTTCTATTGGGGCATCTGCAATAAATGTATTAAAGGAGCACTCCAACCACCATAACCACTACAGTTCATTTGACTTCTTACCTGGGGTGTGTCGGACACTGCTCTTCGCCACCCTGCAAGTTGAAGTGAGAGCCAGAAGCTCATGTTAGGAGTTTCCATTAGCTCACCTAAGCTAAACACTGCAGTGCAGGGCCAGCTGATCACTTTCAGTCAACGAGCTAAGCCCTGCACTACAAGGTTTTGCTTGATTTAAAGGAACACCATAGGGTCAGGAACACAAACATGCATTCCTGACCCTACAGTTTTAAAACAACCATCGGGCCCCCGTGATCTCCCTTGCCTCCCTAAAAATAGTAAAATCTAGACATTTGCACCAGTGAAATTTTTGTTTTGTACAAATGAATTCATACTAAATAAAATTGAATTAATCCGTTCTGAATTTCGTCCGTAAAACATTCATTTTTGGACAAAATTCGGTAAAAAAAAATATTTTTTTTTTCTAAAATAACACTGCACATGTGCAAAAAAACAAAAAGCAAGAAGGGAGCAGGCAGCGCTACGAGCTTCCTCTTTGTAAATAAAAATATTAAAAATTCCTACCCCCCCCCACATTGAAACCTATGGGGAATGCCTTGTTAGCCTCACAGTAAATACATAATTGATTTTACCCCAAAACACATACACAGGTGAAGGAAAGACAACCAGTTAACCCTTGTTAACTATTAGGTTCTTGGCATCCTACCCCTCCCCCCCCCCCTTGATTCCCTTTTTGACAAAGGGACAACATGGTTCTCTCTACTCCTAGTATACTTGGCAACATTTGAAAAAACGTTTCAGAGACACTTTTCAGATGACATTTTTATGTCTATTTAAGTGAATATCTGGTGCAATGTTAAAATCTGTATGTTTTTTAATCTTTTCCTTCTTTTGCACCATAACAGTCAGTTTTGAGTATATGCCATTTTTTTACATAACAACAGGTTTATACATTTTTCACCTGGTGAATCCTTACCCGCCACAGCCACAATATTTCTCCAGTACGTTTCTCCCACAGCAACATTATTCCCCCAGTACACCCTGCCCCACAACCACATTCTTTCCCTGGTACTTCCTGCCCCACAACTACCATTTCCACAATACATCCCTTCCCACAAACACATTTTTCCCAGCACACGTCTCCCAGCAGCCACAGTCTTCCCCAATACATGCCATTCCACAACCACATTTTTCCGCAGTACACCTCTCTCAACAGCCAGATTCTCCTGTCTCTACAGTTTACGGAAGACATTTCAGGATCTTAACTGTTTTTGGGTCTGCAGCTCTTTCATTCAAGCCATTCAATTCATTACAGTCACTGAGGGAGAGAAAAGGTTATAAAATGCCAGTCCTATCACATTTCTGTTGGTATTTCTATTTAGTGATGTAACTAATGAACAGTGGATCCAGGTGCAAGAGTGGGCAAAAGGTAGATTTTTAAAAGGTTTTTTTTATGCAGTGTTGGTGTATGAATGCAGTGGTGTTTTCACATATGAACACAAAGATGTGCAAAGACACACACAGAGATTTACTCACATACAATATGTTTAATTTTAGTGTATGTTTATGTTTAATTTTAGTGGATGTGTGTACATTCTTAGTGGGAGTTTAGAAGACATGTTTTTAGCTGGTGGGAGAAGTGCTGCACAAATGAATACACACTCGGTATAGGTAGGAATTATTTTGGGGTTTTGAAATTACTATTCTTGTTTTTAGATGTCAACACAGCACTGTGAGTGGAGTGTTATCCTTTATCTTTCCTAGCTGTTTCTGTGGGTGTAATATCTGTGGTCATTAGATGTTTCTAAACAGCAGTAAAGTAGTGCTGAACGACACAACTCAATATTATTGTCAATTGTTTTTTTTTCTCCCTGTAGTAGCCTTAAAATACATCCCTGGAGGCTAGTAATACCTAATCCCCCATAAATAATCCTATCACCTGTTGCTAATAACATCTTCCAACGTATTTGTTTTTCTAACTAAATAATCCATGGACATGAAATGTGCAACAATAAAGAATTTAAACTATATAACATATATAGTTCTTATGTCGTAGTAGTGGAAGATGGCAAGTTGACGTTAACAACAGGATCTATTCAGAATGAGCAGTTTATTTAGTTTTTTTTCCAAGGCTCTTTTAAATAAAAATATCAATATGACTTTATTGGGAACTTGGTAAGAGACTGAAAACCTCTAATCTGCTGATTTAGTGAGTAGCAGCTAAAGGATCATTCCTTGCACCATAACCACTACAGAACACTGTAATAGTTCCGGTGCCCGGAGTGGCGCCTCCATCATAAGGAGTTAATCTATTTTTGAATGCGGTCTGCCAGACAGGAACTTCTCCTTGCCTCCACTTGATGTTTCTCAACAGGAACGTTTGTGAGCTCTCCTGAGCTAAGCCTCTCCATGGTATTAAGCAGCCCTGGGACAGCAACACAATCTGTTTTAAGAGGTGATCTTTCTTAGGGTCACAAGGATCACAAATACGTTTAAGCACTAGTGGGTATAAAACTGCTAATGTACTCATTTGCAAATGGTTCTAATCCTGCAAGTAAAATATGGTTAGTGGTCAGCGGCTGAAAATATCCTCCCACTGAAATCTTCTTTTTACACTAAAAAGTAATTTAAAAAGCCTTCCAATTACTGTTTTTTATTAATGAACAATTAGAATTTAAACCTCTTTTAACTCATGCATCCTCCATCAGGTCTAGAATGTTAGAGTTTATATGAGAACTAGCTTGATAACTGTCAATGTTTTCTGTAAAATCTTTTCTATAAATTATCTAGACCTTGATATTTTCAAGGTCAGCTTATTCCGAATATCCCTAGATGTTTGCTTTTTCCAAAGGGTGCGTCACGAAAGGCAGATTGTTGATTTAAATTTTACGGAAAGATTTCCAGCTTACAAAAACCGTAGTTCATCTTCACAAGTTTAGTTTATAAAGCAAGCAGTTAAAATAGATAAAACATAAATCTAAATAAGTCAATAGCTAAATTGTACTAAGTCAACAAAAAAGCGTACTGGGCACAATCTGACAGTGGGACACCATACAAGAGAAATAACTAATCTCCTGTCTGACAGTAGTAGTTTCTGACTTACACGGATAGTTTGTGCTAAAATCCTGGCACTGGGTTAAGCCAGTGTGAGCAACAAGAAGGCAGCTTGTGTGTCCCATGGAAGGTGTTGTATTTTTTGGCTCAAGGAAGTTCCTTACTGAAGTCACAAATTCAGCAGTTTCATGGTCTGTTTATTTTGGAAATACAGAAAGTGGTAGATCTCCAAATGAAACGTATTGCATTTCTTTACAAAATGGCAAAGCACTAGGCCTTCTGAAATCCATACTTAAGAATCCCCCAAGGTGGTCCAAATCTGTAAAAGGCATCAACATTTATTTATTGGCTACTTCTAATTGCAGAAGTGTAACATACATCTTTATACATTTCTAATGTTTTTGTCAATCTCATTTTACATATATACATACGCAAACAAGTATGCATATGAATCGATTTGATACGTTATATCTTGTCTTGTATGGAAAAATAATTCAAGCTTGATTTAGGTCTTGAAAATATGCCATATGGAATTGATAGATGCAGTGGAGGCTGATCCATTGGGGCACTTCAGGCAGCCCCCTGCCCGTTTTTATGTGGGAAAAAAAATATTTGCTGTTGTTTAGGACCACTAAAAGGGAATGGAGGTAAAGCAATAAAAAATATTTGGAAAAGTAGATTAACATACTCCACACAGGTTTTAGTACTGTATGTCTGCTCCCCCTGATTAGTGGCTGGTTGGAGAAGATATTTTGAGAGCAACAAGGCATGTTGAATCTGCCCTGTTTTCACAGGTTTTGCACATGACTAGTCTCATTTAAGAAGGAATTCCAGGGATCCTCCCATTGAGCTGTCATTTGGGCAGCTATTGGACTCTCTATTCAGGGACAATAATTGGCTCATAGCATAAGGGGGTGGGGTTACAGCAAAGAAGAAAGAAACCATCTTGGAAGTAGCACATAGAGAACAGAGTAGCAACTCCTGGCTCCTGCCCATCATTACATCAGTAAATGATTAAACAAAATAATTTGTTAAAATATATTATATATATATAATTGGGTACTTTAGGTTGTGACAGGCTTAATCAATGTACAGTATATATATATGTATACTTAACAAAATTATAAAACAAAACAAATTTGTTTTTCCCCCAATTTTCCATGAGCTCAACTCACAGATCTAAGACTTTTTCTATGTACACAAAAGGCCTATTTCTCTCAAATACCACCTCACAGGTGTGGCATATCAAGATGCTGATTAGACAGCATGATTATTCGCATAAAGTTGATCAGGTTGTTGATTGTGGATTGTGGAATGTTGGTCCACTCCTCTTCAATGGCTGTGCGAAGTTGCTGGATATTAGCAGGACCTGGAACACACTGTCATAGACGGCGATCCAGAGCATCCATGACATGTCCGGTGAGTATGCTGGCCATGCAAGAACTGGGGTGTTTTCAGCTTCCAGGAATTGTGTACAGATCCTTGCAACATGGGGCCGTGCATTATCATGCTGCCACATTAGGTGATGGTTGTGGATGAATGGCACAACCCCCTACCTCAGGATCTCATCACAGTATCTCTGTGCATTCAAAATACACCTGTGTTTATTGTCCATAACATACGCCTGCCCATACCATAACCCCACTACCATCATGGGCCACTCACACCACAACATTGACATCAGAAAACTGCTCACCCACACGATGCTATACACACTGTCTGCCATCTGCCCTGTGCAGTGAAACTGGGATTCATCCATGAAGAGAACACCTCTCCAAAGTGCCAGACACCATTGAATGTGAGCATTTGCCCACTCAAGTCATTTACGACAACAAACTGCAGTCATGTTGAGAATCCGATGAGGACGACGAGCATGCAGATGAGCTTCCCTGAGACGATTTCTGACAGTTTGCACAGAAATTCTTTGGTTATGCAAACCGATTGTTTCAGCAACTGTCTGGGTGGCTGGTCTGAGACAATCTTGGAGGTGAAAATGCAGGATGTGGAGGTCCTGGGCTGGTGTGGTTACACGTGGTCTGTGAGGCCGGTTGGATGTACTGCCAAATTCTCTGAAACGCCTTTGGAGACGGTTTATGGTAGAGAAATGAACATTCAATTCACAGGCAACCGGTGGACATTCCTGCAGTCAGCATGCCAATTGCACACTCTTTCAAAACATGCGACATCTGTTGCATTGTGCTGTGTGATAAAACTGCACATTTTAGAGTGGCCTTTTATTGTGGCCAGCCTAAGGCACACTTTTGCAATAATTATGCTGTCTAATCAGCATCTTGATATGCCACACCTGTGAGGTGGATGGATTATCTCGGTAAAGGAGAAGTGCTCACTAACACAGATTTAGACAGATTTGTGAACAATATTTGAGAGAAATAGGCCTTTTGTGTACATAGAAAGTCTTAGATCTTTGAGTTCAGCTTATGAAAAATTGGGGTCAAAAACAAAAGTGTTGCGTTTAAAATTTTGTTCAGTGTATGTGTATATATATATATATATACACATACACTGAACAAAATTTTAAACGCAACACTTTTGCCTATATATATAGGCTTATGCAATATATTATCATATAATGTAACTAAACCCGTTTTATTTTTTGCCTAGGTGAGGTGTATAAAACTATTACAATCTCTAAGATTTGAAATCATTGTTTAGTGCATAAGCGAGTGTGCTTGATTGTGTATTTTGTATATTTTGGCTTCAGCAGCACCCTATAATGTATGCATGTTCAGGTGAGTGCAGCCCTCTTGGTTTCTTTTATATATTTGGGAGTCCAGGGCAACTCCTTGATTTTGCACCTCTCCCTGTCACAGGTGCCTCATTTCAGGACCCTATTTATCCTTGACTTGCAGAGAGTCCCAGTAAGGAAGTATTTCACAAGTAAGAGCAAGCACTAGGCTGCTAGAGTAGGACCTGCCAAGAATGTGGTACATTGACGTTGTGGCAGGCTTATGCAATATATTATCATATAATGTAACTAAACCCCTTTTATTTTTTGCCTAGGTGAGGTGTATAAAACTACTACAATCTCTAAGATTTTAAATCATTGTTTAGTGAATAAGCGAGTGCGCTGGATTCTGTACTTTGTATATTTTGGCCCCAGCAGCACCCTATAATGTATGCATGTTCAGGTGAGTGCAGCCCTCTTAGTATATATATATATATATATATACACACACAAATGTATATATTAGCAAGGGAAGCCCATGGCGGACAAGGGAAGGGAATGAAAATGACTGACATTTTATAAAAGACAGCTGCGTTCTGTCTGTCACTAATAGTTTTAATAACTCTTATTGCATATTATATAGAGTAGGCTAAGCCCAGTGTCCACCATATTTTTTAAAGTGCTTAGTCACTCTGTAACTGACACCTGACACACTCATACTGTAGCTAAGAAAAAAATTGTGAAGTTTCACACTGCAGAACTGGGGCTGTTACTCTGAGGACTGAGCTGATTCTGATAGTTTCAATGCTGCTTCTTGGCTCCCTATTACCACTGCAGATTGATCATAGATAGCCAGCTGCAAAGGTAATAAGGAGTTTAACTGTATCCTGCTGATGTAACCCTTTGTACACTGTGTGTTCAGATCTAATAGTGAGTCAGGAATAGCTGACATGTTTTATAGCAGCAGCAACATTTAGTAGAAAGCCAAAGTTGTCATAGCAGGAGCACTACTGAAGATACAATCCGAAAAGGGCTAGAGTCTTAGAGAGGGCTAGATAGCTAGAGTTAGACAGAAATAGCTGTCACATTATACAGAGACATCGTACTGTGAGTATTGTATGGATATCTCCTTATTATACCCTGCTCTGAATATTTTGTGGGTGACTCTCTGTTATATGGAACTATTTGTATTGTATAGGGACTTACTACCATTAGTGGCTGAGTTTATAAGGGTTAAGTTGACAGAGGCCACAGGTCAGAAGATGGTGGCTAAAAAGTTAAGGAGCTGTGGCTCCCTATTACCACTGCAGATTGATCATAGATAGCCAGCTGCAAAGGTAATAAGGAGTTTAACTGTATCCTGCTGATGTAACCCTTTGTACACTGTGTGTTCAGATCTAATAGTGAGTCAGGAATAGCTGACATGTTTTATAGCAGCAGCAACATTTAGTAGAAAGCCAAAGTTGTCATAGCAGGAGCACTACTGAAGATACAATCCGAAAAGGGCTAGAGTCTTAGAGAGGGCTAGATAGCTAGAGTTAGACAGAAATAGCTGTCACATTATACAGAGACATCGTACTGTGAGTATTGTATGGATATCTCCTTATTATACCCTGCTCTGAATATTTTGTGGGTGACTCTCTGTTATATGGAACTATTTGTATTGTATAGGGACTTACTACCATTAGTGGCTGAGTTTATAAGGGTTAAGTTGACAGAGGCCACAGGTCAGAAGATGGTGGCTAAAAAGTTAAGGAGCTGTGTCAAATTCTTGTTTTTTTGTTTTTTTCTTAATACTTCAACAGCCGCCATTTGGTAGATATGAAGAGTGTAGCATGGGTTCATACATTGGAAACAAACACTGAAATAAGTAAGTCTTTGTGCTGGGCAAGTTTGAACCAGCTCAGATTTACTACAAATGTCCAGCTTACTGTGTCTCCTTTCTCACTGATGTATTTTCCCTCACCCTACTGTATTGTCAAATTCAAAAAGAAAGATGAAAGCAATTTACAAACTTGTACACGTTGATGTACTAAGTATGATGACATACATACAATGATGACATACTTACTATGTGTCTGCCTGTGTGTCAGTTTCTTCTGAGGAAGTTCAGCTCAGTCAGTGCTGTCAGTAAACGAGCTGTACGTACCCTGGTAAATAAGAAGGGATAACATAGACAAGTTGTGCTAAAAGAGGCATGCGTAATGTGCAGAATGCTGCAAAGCATTTTTAAAACTATTTAGCTATAAGCATGAAATAAAATGCAACATACTAATTTGTCGAAAAGTTGTCAACTACATTAAAGTGGTGTTTGCACTGTGGGTCTCCCTTTAGAAGTGTACAGGAGGTTTGGTCAGACTAAGGACAGGTTGAAGGTGTATGTGATATTTTGTAACTTTCTAGATTACAGAGCACTGCACCCGAATGCTTATGATTCCTCATACATGTAAATTCTAATTGTTAACCTGTGTTTTCATTGTTCAGTTGTATTTTTTTCCATTGCCAACTGCAGTTTTTGTTTCTGTAAGGCCTAAATCCATAGAGTTATAGATTTTTTTTTTTTAAATTAATGTTAGCCAGGTGAACGATCAGGAAAGGAGACAATAAAAATACAACTTGTGTGATACCAGGAGTTCCAGAATGTCTCCTACAGTTCACGTAAAGCAGCTTTGTACTCTATTTTTTATGTCTCCCTTCCCCAATTCCTTATCTCCTCAATGTCCCCAATGATTATTTATTTTCTCCTTAATCACCTCTATGTACCTTACATTTTGCCATTTTCGTAGCACTGGATAATCATCTCAGGTGCTACCATCTTCTAATTGCTGGCAGGGACATAAGGTCCCTGCCGTTTCTTGCCCAGAGTATGCAATGGGGGAGCACTTTGGAGACAGTTGAGGCCACAGTGCTTGAAAAAAATGGAAAGGAGATTGTGGGAAAGTTCGCTTGGCAAAGGAAGTGTAGCTTGCCTTAAGCTCCAACCTTTTGTAACAATTGTCAAGCGTAGGAAAAATACCTAAGACAAAGCAGTCCTTACTTTGACTTATGTTTTAAAGGGAAATAGAGCATAAATAAAGAAAAGAAGAGCTGATTGGAAAAGAGAAAGAAGAAACAATAGGAGAAAGGTAAGATTGAGGTGACAGAGCCACTTTAATACAAATAACATGAAGATGATTGTAATTCACATAATATAGCAAACAGCTGAGAAACTAATATATGTTCTGTCATGTACAGTATCTTGTTTTTGGAGAAGTTGAAGGCCATTAGATACTGTAATTTTAGATTGTTCTAAAAGAATGCACTGGAACTCAAACTTGTCCGAAATGTCTTTGTGTTAATGTCATTAAGGACCAGCAGATTATACTCTACTGTACAATTGGTATATCATACTCCTTTATTACGTATCAGGATCCTCAAACACGGTCCATTTGCCTGTCAGACATTTAACGTTTCTCAGATGAACAGCTTTTTAAATAATTATCACTGATTATGAACTATGTTTTGCATTACTCATGAATATGGTAAGTGTAAAGGAGTCAGGTAATGTGTAGCGGACCTCTGAGTGATGGAAAATAGATAAAGAGGTTTGTGTGGAAATATTTAAGAACTTTTAATCTATTGTCTAAATTCAAGTCTATTTGAAATTGAAGGGACCATTACATAATGTTGACTTTTTTTTTAAATATACCCACCTCTAGATTGTAAGCTATTGTTCCTGTAATATTTTGTAATTGTCTCATTTATTTTTCAATTCCCCCCTTTATAATATTATAAAGCGCTGTGGAATAAGTTGGCACTATATAAATGTCAAAAATAATAAGGAATAATATCTTGTATTAACAAATTTTTAGTTAAAAAATAACACGTTACAATATTTTGTTCCTTAATTGTCTTGTGGGAAGACCATCTTGGAGCTAGCTGATTTGATTTGTCCATTTTCTATAACTTAGTATAAATACATATGTTGTTGTACATAACACAGTTCCACAGTAAAAATATTCCCAGTAATGTGACCTTAACCCCTTCATGACCATGGACGTATCTGGTACGTCTGGCAGAAAACATTCCATAATGACCTTGAACGTACCTGGTACGTCTGCAGCTATTTTGAGCTCTGGAAGCTCTGATAGTATTGCAGTGATGCTCTGCATGTGCGGAGTGCCTCGAGGGGTCCTGGCACTCAGTGCATATATAATACTATATATTAAAAAATTAAATAGAAAAGAAATAAAATGATCAAAATTAACCCCCATCCCTTTCTAAAGGCAGTGAATCATGGGGCTTCTGGGGGTGTCCCTAGCATGCCGCATCATAAGGGGCAGGCTGGGGTCATCCAATCACAGCTTGCCCCATTAGCAATTTCATCCCAAGTGTGTTCCCCATTTCTCTGATTAGTGTGGATCTGCCTCCCTCTCCTCACTTGTGCTTTAGTGAGAGAAGGAGAGAGATCTGTGGTTTAGCTAGAGAGATTTAGGTGTTTATAGGTAGGGATTTGTAAACTCTTGAGACCCAAAGGCTCTTTTCAGAGCCATTAACCCCTGTCTTGCCAGTGATCACTATAATCACCGGCTTTTGCACAGCAGTAATTGTCTGCTGTTTGTGCATATTTTTTTTCTTTTTTAGGGGTTCATTTTTTGTGAATTTTTTTTTTTTTGAGACCCAAAAGCTCTTTTCAGAACGATTAACCCCTGTCCTGCCTGTGATCACTCTGCAGATCACAGGCTCTTGCACAGCAGCACTTATTTTGCTGTCTGTTCATTTTTTTTTTAGGGTTTATTTTTTTTTTTTTTTGTGACAGGTCACTAAGTAAAGCGATTGTGATCATGTCACATGGGTCACGGAAGTCAACCAGCGCTGAGCAGTCATATGCCACCCTTGCGCTAGAGTCTGACGCGTCTATGTCAGACTCTGACCCTGATTTTGACCCAGCCAGGTGCTCAGATACATCATCACTAGATACAGTGTCTGCTGCTAGTGATGCATCTAGTGATGTTGTATCTGTGCCTGCTAGTCCCCCTGCCCGAAGGAGACGTGCTGCTACAGCTGGCAGAACTGCTGAGGAGTGGGTAGTGCCTCATCGCCAGAGGCCAGACATCCCATCCTTTACTGCAAATCCTGGCATTAATTTGGATGTCACAGGATTTAGCCCTCAGCAGTTTATGGAGGTGTTTCTGGGCGATGATGTATTGGGGAACATTGTCGCCCAAACTAATTTATATGCCCATCAATTCAGAGCTACAAATCCTGACTCTTTTTTGGCAAAGCAGCAATGGGCCCCCATCGATGTGCCAGAATTTAAAAGATTCTGGGCATTGACTATGCTGATGGGCATCATAAAGAAGCCCTCCATCCGCTCCTACTGGAGCAGTAGCCCCATCTGCTCTACCCCCATTTACTCCCAATGTATGTCGAGGAAGAGGTATGAAATGATTCTGCATTTCATGCACTTCAACGACAACAGCCTGTGTCCCTCTAGGGAGCATCCCCAATTTGACAGGCTGTATAAAATCCGCCCCCTGATTACCCACTTCGCTGCCAGGTTTGCAGAGGCTTATACACCTGGAAGGAATATATGCGTGGATGAATCCCTGATGAAGTATAAGGGAAGGCTGGGATTCAAGCAGTATGTTCCTTCCAAGCGCTCTAGGTATGGTGTAAAGATGTATAAGCTCTGTGATAGCGAGAATGGGTATATTCAGGCCTTCCGGGTGTACGAGGGAAAGGATAGCCACCTTGACCCTCCAGGTTGCCCAGAACATATGGGAACCAGTGGCAAGATTGTCTGGGACCTGATTTTCCCCCTCATGAACAAAGGGTACCACTTGTATACTGACAATTTTTATACAAGTGTCCCTTTGTTCAAGCTACTGTACTGTTTTGATACAGTAGCTTGCGGCACAATTAAAAAGAACAGCACAGGTTTCCCAGGACAACTTGCACGCACCCGGCTACGAAGGGGGGAGACCTCAGCTCTGCGCCAAGAGGAGCTGTTGGCAGTTAAGTACAGAGACAAGAAGGATGTGTACCTTCTTACCAGCATCCACACTGAGGGGACTGTGGAGGTCCCTGTACGTGGCAGAGCTGAGAGGACAAGGAAGCCAGTGTGCATCAAGGCCTATAACCGGCACATGGGTGGGGTTGATCTGGCAGATCAGCTGCTGCAGCCCTACCTAATTATACGAAAGACAAGGGCCTGGTACAAAAAGGTTGCAATCTACCTGATGCAGATTGCAACCCACAACGCTTTCTTGTTGTTCAAAAAAGCAAACCCCGGGACGCAACTGAGATTTTTACAGTTTCAGCTCCAGATCATTTCGGGGATTTTGTACCGTGATGCACCTGCTCCCCGGGCGGTGATGGGAGAGAGCAGAGTTGGGGCTACACATTTCATTTTTAAAATCCCCCCTACTGCGGCAAAGCAGAATCCCCAAAAAAGATGCAGGGTCTGTTCTAAGAGGGGGCAGAGAAAAGACAGTGTATATTACTGTCCTGATTGCCCTGGACAGCCTGGACTCTGCATTGGCGACTGCTTCAAACGCTACCACACGCTGGTCCATTTTTAATTTATTTTTTAACATTTGCCGTTCAGAGGTTTTTTGTTTTTTTTGGGGGGGGGGGTTCTTACATTTACCCCGTGCATGGGGGGCATGGGTGTCCTAAGGAGAAGCCTTGCAGAAAACCCCCTGGGGTGTGTTCTTGCAATAACCAACAGCGGGCTCTCCTAAATCACAGTCAAAAAGCAGTGTGTGTGTGTGAAAATGAGGATTGAACAGTTACCTCCACACGCGTTCTTCAACTGTTTTATTTTATTTATTTATTTTTGGTCTGGCTATAAAAAAAGAAAAAAAGGTTGCATCAAAGCACTCCACATGCAATACCTTGGGGTGTCCACGTTTCAAAGTGTGTATCCTTTCGTGGCGATCTATAAAACTGGGCTCTGTGATAAGCCCCAAGCTAAAGATAGGCCTATCAGAAGAACTACTCTCAATTTCAACTCAAACTGAAAAGTCATACAATTGTAACCATACCTTCCCAAAATCCTGGCGAGCCTATGCGTGGGGGGCATGGGTGTCCTAAGGAGAAGCCTTGCAGAAAACCCCCTGGGGTGTGTTCTTGCAATAACCAACAGCGGGCTCTCCTAAATCACAGTCAAAAAGCAGTGTGTGTGTGTGTGTGTGAAAATGAGGATTGAACAGTTACCTCCACACGCGTTCTTCAACTGTTTTATTTTATTTATTTATTTTTGGTCTGGCTATAAAAAAAGAAAAAAAGTTGCATCAAAGCACTCCACATGCAATACCTTGGGGTGTCCACGTTTCAAAGTGTGTATCCTTTCGTGGCGATCTATAAAACTGGGCTCTGTGATAAGCCCCAAGCTAAAGATAGGCCTATCAGAAGAACTACTCTCAATTTCAACTCAAACTGAAAAGTCATACAATTGTAACCATACCTTCCCAAAATCCTGGCGAGCCTATGCGTGGGGGGCATGGGTGTCCTAAGGAGAAGCCTTGCAGAAAACCCCCTGGGGTGTGTTCTTGCAATAACCAACAGCGGGCTCTCCTAAATCACAGTCAAAAAGCAGTGTGTTGTGTGTGTGTGTGTGAAAATGAGGATTGAACAGTTACCTCCACACGCGTTCTTCAACTGTTTTATTTTATTTATTTATTTTTGGTCTGGCTATAAAAAAAGAAAAAAAGGTTGCATCAAAGCACTCCACATGCAATACCTTGGGGTGTCTACGTTTCAAAGTGTGTATCCTTTCGTGGCGATCTATAAAACTGGGCTCTGTGATAAGCCCCAAGCTAAAGATAGGCCTATCAGAAGAACTACTCTCAATTTCAACTCAAACTGAAAAGTCATACAATTGTAACCATACCTTCCCAAAATCCTGGCGAGCCTATGCGTGGGGGGCATGGGTGTCCTAAGGAGAAGCCTTGCAGAAAACCCCCTGGGGTGTGTTCTTGCAATAACCAACAGCGGGCTCTCCTAAATCACAGTCAAAAAGCAGTGTGTGTGTGTGAAAATGAGGATTGAACAGTTACCTCCACACGCGTTCTTCAACTGTTTTATTTTATTTATTTATTTTTGGTCTGGCTATAAAAAAAGAAAAAAAGGTTGCATCAAAGCACTCCACATGCAATACCTTGGGGTGTCCACGTTTCAAAGTGTGTATCCTTTCGTGGCGATCTATAAAACTGGGCTCTGTGATAAGCCCCAAGCTAAAGATAGGCCTATCAGAAGAACTACTCTCAATTTCAACTCAAACTGAAAAGTCATACAATTGTAACCATACCTTCCCAAAATCCTGGCGAGCCTATGCGTGGGGGGCATGGGTGTCCTAAGGAGAAGCCTTGCAGAAAACCCCCTGGGGTGTGTTCTTGCAATAACCAACAGCGGGCTCTCCTAAATCACAGTCAAAAAGCAGTGTGTGTGTGTGTGTGTGTGAAAATGAGGATTGAACAGTTACCTCCACACGCGTTCTTCAACTGTTTTATTTTATTTATTTATTTTTGGTCTGGCTATAAAAAAAGAAAAAAAGGTTGCATCAAAGCACTCCACATGCAATACCTTGGGGTGTCTACGTTTCAAAGTGTGTATCCTTTCGTGGCGATCTATAAAACTGGGCTCTGTGATAAGCCCCAAGCTAAAGATAGGCCTATCAGAAGAACTACTCTCAATTTCAACTCAAACTGAAAAGTCATACAATTGTAACCATACCTTCCCAAAATCCTGGCGAGCCTATGCGTGGGGGGCATGGGTGTCCTAAGGAGAAGCCTTGCAGAAAACCCCCTGGGGTGTGTTCTTGCAATAACCAACAGCGGGCTCTCCTAAATCACAGTCAAAAAGCAGTGTGTTGTGTGTGTGTGTGTGAAAATGAGGATTGAACAGTTACCTCCACACGCGTTCTTCAACTGTTTTATTTTATTTATTTATTTTTGGTCTGGCTATAAAAAAAGAAAAAAAGTTGCATCAAAGCACTCCACATGCAATACCTTGGGGTGTCTACGTTTCAAAGTGTGTATCCTTTCGTGGCGATCTATAAAACTGGGCTATGTGATAAGCCCCAAGCTAAAGATAGGCCTATCAGAAGAAATACTCTCAATTTCAACTCAAACTGAAAAGTCATACAATTGTAACCATACCTTCCCAAAATCCTGGCGAGCCTATGCGTGGGGGGCATGGGTGTCCTAAGGAGAAGCCTTGCAGAAAACCCCCTGGGGTGTGTTCTTGCAATAACCAACAGCGGGCTCTCCTAAATCACAGTCAAAAAGCAGTGTGTTTGTGTGTGTGTGTGAAAATGAGGATTGAACAGTTACCTCCACACGCGTTCTTCAACTGTTTTATTTTATTTATTTATTTTTGGTCTGGCTATAAAAAAAGAAAAAAAAGGTTGCATCAAAGCACTCCACATGCAATACCTTGGGGTGTCTACGTTTCAAAGTGTGTATCCTTTCGTGGCGATCTATAAAACTGGGCTCTGTGATAAGCCCCAAGCTAAAGATAGGCCTATCAGAAGAACTACTCTCAATTTCAACTCAAACTGAAAAGTCATACAATTGTAACCATACCTTCCCAAAATCCTGGCGAGCCTATGCGTGGGGGGCATGGGTGTCCTAAGGAGAAGCCTTGCAGAAAACCCCCTGGGGTGTGTTCTTGCAATAACCAACAGCGGGCTCTCCTAAATCACAGTCAAAAAGCAGTGTGTTTGTGTGTGTGTGTGAAAATGAGGATTGAACAGTTACCTCCACAAGCGTTCTTCAACTACTGCAGGGTGTCAACTTTTCAAATACATGCACGCTCATGTCAAGAAAATACATTGGGATATCTGATAAGTCCCCCATAAGGTAGATCGGCAAAGAAGATATGTACAATTTGAAAAACGCATATCAGACATTTTGCTTTGCATCCCCCAGTGAACCCGACAAACATATGCATGCGTGGTATCGCTGTACCCGGGAGATGTTGCCGAGCACATATTGGGGTGTCCTTTGGCAGGAACACCTAACAGGAGGTTAGAATTTATGCTCAAAGTAGAATGTGTGGGTGAAAAAGTGAACATGAATGTGTGAGTGAAAAAGGACATCACAAAAACGTTTGACAGAGACTGGTGGTAGAATAAGTGCATGTAAAGTTTTGAAATGCCACCATGTGAAATGCCCTAGGCTGTGTACTTTTCCAAAACATACGGTTTGACGGAGGTGAATTACATTGGCTGGCTTCAGAAATGTTCCAACTGGGACATGGGGGCATGATGGCCAGCTGTGTTTTATGTCTCATCATATTTCACTTTTTTATTCTAGTAAATCATATGATATGATGAAAATAATGGTATCTTTAGAATGAACATTTAATAGTGAGGTAAACGGTATACAATATGTGTGGGCACAGTAAATATATAAGAGGCAAATACATCTAAACACAGCCACTGCAGAAAAAGAGCCCTGGTCCTTAACGGTAATACAATTGAAAAATTGCCTGGTCACTAAGGGGTTACAGGACCACTATAGTCACCCAGACAACTTCAGCTCAATGAAGGGGTCTGGGTGCCAGGTCCCCAAGGTTTTAACCCTGCAGCTGTAAACATAGCAGTTTCAGAAAAACTGCTATGTTTACATTGCAGGGTTAATCAAGCCTCTAGTGGCTGTCTTCCTGACAGCCGCTAGAAGCGCTTCTGCAACGCTCAACGCTCAGTGCCGAGGGAGCCTGGTGCTGGATAAAGGTAAGTGGCTGAAGGGATTTTAGCCCCTTCAACCCAGGGGGAGGGGGCCCTGAGGGTGGGGCGGACCCTAAGAATTATATAGTGTGAGGAAAACGAGATTGTTTTCCTGACACTATAGTGATCATTTAAACTACAATAAATGTATTTAGAAATCAGTCTGTGTAAATAAGATACATTGTTCATTTTTAAAATCACATTTAGTTCCATAAATTAGTAAGTCACCTAAATTTACCCAGAACCATCCCACCCCTGGCCACACCACTGCTCACACCAAGGGTGGTAAAAACACTTGGCTTGGACATTTTTGTTTATCACAGCTGCCTACATGGAAGGGGCAGAGCCAGAGAGGGGGGTTGTTGTGTCATCACAAATGACAATCGCATTCCCTTTAAAACTGAACATGTTGTTCAATGTTATTTCAGGGCAGCCCAAGCACAGAGCTCTGCTGGAAAACTCTCACATAAGAAAATGACAGGTTTGCAATGTGTTTGCTTGTGACTTGTCTCCATAAGTGGAATATCTGTGGATAAAAGGGCCAGGATAGTGTATTGAACATGTGTTTGAAGGCTACTTTTGGGATTGTGTGTGTAGAGTGAGTTGATTGTGGTGTGGTGTTTTGTGTAAATAGGTTGGTTTCAGTGGTGTTGTGTTTGTGGTGTAGTATGTGTGGCTGGGGGCTGTAGTGTGTAGAGTGTGTGTGTGTATAGGTGCTGTAGTGTGTGTATAGAGGGCATATTGTGTATATAGGGAATGCAGCGAAAGTGTGCATAGGGGCTGTAATGTAGATGTGTATAGGTGATGTAATGTATGTGGGGGCTGTAGAGAGTGTGTGTTTAGAAAATATATTATGTGTTTGGATACAGGAAACCTAGTGTGGGCATAGGGTAACCAGAGTGTGCATAGTGGATGTGATTTGTATTTCAGGAATGTAATTTGTATATAGGTGGTGCAGTGTGTGTCTATAGGGGATCTCTTGTGTTTGGGGTATCCAACGTTTGTATAGGGAATGTAGTATGTGTGTGGGTGGTGTGGTGTGTTTAGGGTGCAGTAAGTGTGAGGGGTTCAATGTGAGTATGTGTGTGAGGGCTGCAATGTGTGATTGTGTGAGGGCTTCGGTGTGTGTTAGGGTTGTGATGTGTGTGTGTGTGTGTGTGAGGTGCAGTGTGTGTGTGGGATGCAATGTGTGTATGTGTCAAAGCTGTAGTGTATGTGTGGGGTACAGCTTTACTTTTTAACCTATTTATTTGTATTCTTTAGCTTATTTTTTAATGTTAACCACTGTTTGTCACTTTTTATTTGTGAATTCTTTGCCTTTCCTTACTGTGATAACAAACTGATTTCACATGTTTGTTCCCTCAATATTTTGCTGAAGAAAGACTTTAAGGGAGACCACATTACAGTTTTACAAAAGTGGTACGTTAATGAAGATTGTAATAGCAGATAATATGAGCAAAAGGGAACATACCCAATATATCAAGTGAGCTCTAAAAAGGACATCAGTTCACAGACAAAAAAAATGAACGATAAAGTGCAACTCGGCATGCAGTGTTTATACTCTTTAATATATATTCAACATATATAAAGTGCCTCAACTTCAATTAATCTTATAGTACAAGAACAAAACATTTACATAAATTGCAATAATAGTTCATAGTGAATGCTCGGTGAACTGTGTAATAGGTATTTAAACTCTCCTTAAAATGATGCAGTGTAAAATTATTAACTGATATAAACAGAGGCGTGCTTGTAAGATAATATAAAACAATATAACACAAGAAAAAGAAAGAAAATATACAGATAAATATGTTTGAAACAACGATACCAAAAAGCAGTTTGAGCTATGAAACATTTACAAACCCAGGTGACTATAGTAATTGATCAATTAGTTTAGCTTTAAATATGAAATGTGTTGCATTTTGTCATTCCTCCATAGTCCCCCATTTGCCCATGCTTTGTTTTTGCTTGGAATGGATTAATTAAGCAGTTTACATTTTCCTACTGATTTCTATTGGTGAAAGAGTCCTGTGACTGTTTTATTTATTCTTTGTATGAAGGATTGAACAGAATGCAAAACACAATAAATATGGAAAATAATATTTAAATTTTACTTGCTGCTGGAGTGTTTCTACCTTTTATAACCAATATACTGACTTGGTAATTACCTGCCAGATCTAAAGAAGGCAGTTTACAGTCCAATATACTGAAGATATCAGAAATATTATGAGAAATTAAGAGATTTAATCACAAGCTAATATAAATAAAATGCTTGTAACCACATACCATTTAGACTGTTAACTTAAACTCACAAAATAAGGACCATCATTTTATTCTATATAAAGCAAAGGTTTTATTACAATATAAACTATAAAAAAAAACGAAATAAGCGCTCTCTATATGGTACAATAGCTGCAGTTCACCAACAAGGAGTTCTCCCACCCTTGCGGAATACAAATCAATACAAACAAAAAAAGGTTGCCAGTACCAAAGATGGCGGCCGCCATGTAGAATATGTAATACATGGCGGCCACTTTCATCATTTCATTTTTCCACAATTTTTCAAAATGCACTACCTTTATGTCAATCTAAAATTCCCACTAATGTTCATTTACTGCTTACAACAATATTCCTTTATATGTACAATCATACTGGACTGCCACCTGGACCTAAAATAGCATCCGAAGGACTTCCATACACGTCACTTCTGAGTGATGTGCACAACATGATTACAGCACACAGGAACCGGAAATGACGACAAGACAACTAGCGGAAACCGGAAACAGCTGTGATACACACTGGAACTGGCTAATATCAACTAAAGACCCTATCTACAAGCATTCCCTTTTGAAAAAGCTTTGGTTAAATGAGTCAAGTTAGGAGGAGTGAGGACTTAGACTCTATAACAGAGGACTGGTTTTGATCTTTATTCATTTTATTTTTTAAATACATTCCAGTTTTATTAAATAAAGTACTTTTTAATACCACATATACCGAGTCCTTTGTATACTTACCTCACATCCAGTTCTTGTTGCTGATCCGGGTCCATGTATATACCAAGGTGGGAATTGTTCCACCTAAAATTCTAAACACTAGAGCAGGTCCTTACTCTAGGTTTTGTAAGTAGGTTTTATCCTTTTACAATAACTGTCACTTTACATACCATACCATTGGATTTTTATCTTTTTCTCATATATATATATATATAAATATTGTGACCATTATCCACTTGAGAATCAAGCCCTGCTGACACCTACAAAGATATCCTTAGACGGGGATTATTATGTCCAGGCCCATGAAATATAACTTATATAGCTCTATGAATCATAAATGTTCCTTTGGCACTATTATCTTATTCACAGCACTATTACTTTGTCCTTTTTCTCCCTCTTAAGATACATATTTTTGTAAACCGCCCTAACATAGTGTATCATTTTAATTTTATTATATTTCTGGCTTATAAGATTAGCTAACATTACTGCCATGGACTATGTCAATACCGAACACTAAAATCAAGCTCATCAGGTGAACTTGTGTGGAGGTAAGTATGTATTTAAAACAGCACTGTCACTTTGCTTTTAAATTATTAGTTTTTTAGTTACTCTGTGTCTCTTTGGCTTTATTTTTGTTTTAAATTCACCGTATGTTGTTCATTATACCGAGAAAGACGTAGGGTCTTTTTTCTCGTGGGGACCATGATATATTGATATATTGAAATTTTTAGCAATGGGCAGAACTTCCATTTCAGTAGCTAAGCTAATTTATCTGCAATGCATCAGTCAAAAAAATCCCACAGAAGGGAAATTGCAGAGGAGAACAAATTGAGGCACCCAATGTGGAGAGTGTCAAGGTACAGATGATATAACCAAAGAAATACTGAGAAAAAAAGAAAAAAGAAAAATTACAGAGCTCTTTAAAGGAACACTATAGTGTCAGGAATACAAACATATATTCCTGACATATAGTTCTAATTGCAAAGTTTAGGTGGCCGGCTCCCATTGTCCTCGTTAAAAACGCATTTTACTCATCTTTTTTCCAGCACCGCATGGCTCTCGTTGTGTCTGGCTCCACCCATACATCAATGATGATGATCTCAGTCAATCCAATGCTGTCCCATATGAAAGCATTGGGAGGCTATTGCGCATGCGTAGCAAAACACCATGCTGCACTAATCAGCATCTCCTCAGACATGTACTGAATCAATGTATCTTTGTGAGGAACATTCAACGCCTCCACGCAGAGTGTGGAGACACTGAACGTCACCCAGGAAGCAACACTAGTGGCTGAGTGACTGCCACTAGAGATGTTGCTAGGCAGTAATGTAAACACTGCCTTATCTCTGAAAAGGGAGTGTTTAAATTAAAAAGCCTGCAGGGACATGGGAGTAGCTAATAGCGCACTGAGCCAGAGGTAGGTACTATAAAAATTTGGGCACAAATACTACCTGAGTATTCTGGTGGTTGACCAATTCAGTGTATGACTTTCTTGTAAATTGCGAGTACTAAAACTTGGTGCCGTGGTGATGTCCCAAATACCAGCCGAAGGAGATGAACCAGGTACCTGTTACCTGTAAAGCATGTTCGTGGCTGAATTAGCCGTTGTGAAAACAATGGTGCTGATCGTGACAATCAGAATACAAGCTTTTGAAGAAGACATCCTAGATGTGAAACAAGGGTTAAATGCCTTGGGTGAGTTGGTACAAACCCTACAATAAAACTTCACCCTCTGGTCGATCAACCAGATGACAAAGACCGCCACAAGAACGCAAAGATCCACTGGGTAGTGGACTCACTGGCCACAGAAGAACTCCCCCATTTCATTAGGCATCTCATTACATTTATCCTGCCAGCAAAATTGGCTAAACAATTCGCTTTTGACGGGATCTACCGCATATCCGAACCCTCACAAGCATCAAACTCTGCCTCTGAGGACATTATCCTATGCTGCCAAACCCTTGCTGAAATGCTCTGAATGATAAACTCTATTACAGTTTGAATTCCGCAACCTAAACCTCTTTGCAGCCTATAACCAAGGCTCTCTAAACTGCTGGACTTTCCTATCGTTGGATTTGCCCCAAAGTTCTCACGGTAACCCATCATGGAAAATCCATTAAAGCATTGGGACCATTGGAGGGTTCGGCCATTCTACAAGCGTTGGGCCTCACAGATCCGAATCTTCCCACAAGTTTGGACCATGCATGGGAAGGTCTGAAGAATCACTCCATTTGTGCCAGGAGGGAAGCGGGAGATTGTGACCTGATTGTGCATTTCATCTCACACTTAGTTTATTTTATTTTGTTTAGCTTAATGTATACCCATATCTGTATGTTTAGTTATCACCACTACTGTCTTTATGTTCAATTCTGCTCTGGCAGACTAAGTCCAATTCTAGCAGAAAGGCTGCTGTGAGAGTTTTAGCTGTTAGGCACTATTAATCTGTTATAGTGTAAAGGTCCTGATAGTAATAACAATGGATACACCAATGAAATATATATAAGCTAACTTACTATTGTAGCAGGGACTCTTTGAAGAGGAGCAGTATAATCAAGCTATCTTACCAAGTTTGTAACCAAGTAGCCTGAAATTTAGTGGATCTGGCATATAGGCACATGCTCAGAAGAAGAAAGCAGACATATGTATCAGCTGTTTCAGATTGTGTCTTCCTATATCACTTGATCTAGGACAGATGTGAGTTATGAAACTGGTGAAAAATAATTCTTCTCATTGGTGGTTTGACGGAGATCATAGACACAACGGTTCAAAATAGGTGAAGAGGGATAACTTGTAACATTAAAATATTTTTTTCAATTATTAAAATGTTCTCAGATGGTTACTCAAGGAATTCAACCACATAGTAATTTCTGATTCAAATAAATGAAATTCTATTCCACAAACTGATTCTTAAGACAAATATAATGAAAAAGACAAAATGTACATTGCATGGTTGCTTAATGGGAGAAAATACATATGACATATATTAAAAAAAAAAAAACGGGGGCGGGGCCGGGCCGCCGAGCTGGATGGTCGCAGGCAAGACTAGCTCCTGCACCGTTTCAAAGTTAAAGCTTTTAAAACATGACTTTTGAACTAAAAGCAGACCAACAGCAATGATCCTCAGTGCAAAGGGAACACTGGATCCAGGGAGAGGCTGGCTCCTCAAGTTTCAGTCCCCTGGAGGAGAAATCTTCGATGTCCCAGTTGGGGCCTTCTCCGGCGGTGAGTGGGGCAGACGGCCGCTGCCCCGCTATCCTGCCTAACAGAACCCAGCCAGAGGACCAAACCCGCGTGACCCTGGCCCTGTTCCCCCCCCTCTGGACCGGTGGGGGTGATCCCGGTCCTCACCCTGTTGCCCCGACCGCGGAACTGCAGCCAAGGCGCAGCGACAACACCACCTTGATCTGCGGCCCGAGCGCTGCATCTAAAATGGCGGGCGCCATGTGCACCGAAGGCAGAGGAAAGAACTGCTCTCTCCCAGCGCTCACAGTAATCAGCGCGGCTCCCGGGCACAAGCTTGATGGGCTTGCAGCCTTCCTACCTCGCAATGCAAACAGACGGAAGAACTCTCATCCGTCCCCGCAACAATCCAAGCCAGCGACAAACTGTGCAGGCGATCCAATCAAGCTGATGACAGCTGCAGCACAGAGGGGACGGAACACAGCACAACGACCATACCCGCCAGGGACAATCGACCCTGCCGCTAAGCGAGGTACTCCTGCAACAGGGGGTGACCCCTTTATCACCTTACACCCATCTTGTATTGCGACGGCCCCAAAAATCCAGCGTGGAAGTCAGTGGCAAGTTTTATTGGATAAAATCTAGCTCCCTGCCTTGGTGGACACTGGTCCCCTGAAGATCAAATATGGCTGGCCCAACTTACAACAGCTGCAGCCCAAGGGAACCCAGCGAGGAATTCAGCGAAAGGTATTGCTGGACTGTGCCCAGACTCCTGCCTCGACTGACACTCATTTCCTGCTACACCGACACGGCAGAGCAGGCAACAGCTAATCATACGACTGCTCCCTTATGTGAGGTCTCAGACCCGCCATGGTGCCGGTTCCTGTCTTTTGCATAAGCTCAAGCAACTTCGATCAACCAGGGTGATAGCTCCTCTAAAGCTCCTTACCTAGATCCAGCATGATTATAATTTTATTTTGTAATTTTATGTTTTTATAATTTTATATAGCATTCATTAGGCATGCGTTCAGACAGCCTGTTACCAACTAATCTTACACTGACACATGTTTTTGCCTAATAATCTATTTGCTTATTATTTTACTCTGTTAACACGCATGTCTCACCAGCTTGTTTTACACTCACTTACAGGTCTACGTAACTCACATCGACCACATCTTATGTTTTGCGATATAGACATGTTTGACTACGCTGTGACCTAGCTACTTAACTAAAAAAAAAAAAAAAAATGTGTGCAGTGACCTTCTATGCCTTATACCTGTTCATGTATGTATTTTACTAATCTTGTACCTGCTGTTGGGGCATGGCAAGAGCTTGTGTTAACTATTTGCACCACAAAAATAAAGAATTATAAAAAAAAAAAAAAAACTTCCAATAAATAAACAAAAAAAAACTTTTAATGATAATGACTCGGCACCTATTAAGCTCATTACAGCTTTAGACAGACCCCTAACTTATCAGGAATTGGCTCCACCAATTACGAGCCTCGTACTCTGGTTTATTGGTTCTGATCTTATAGAATAAATCCCTATAAAATTAATGTAGTGTAATTAAATAATTTTAACATAAATCTGTAATTAAAAGACATTCCAGGCATGTTCTAACATGTATATCGTCAAACCATTTGCTGGGCACCGCTCCCTGTCTCTATGAAGCCAAAAATTATCTGCCTGACCTAAGCCCAGTGATGCTTAGCGCATTAGCTAATCACTCTCAGCCAATGGGCTGGCCTTGAGTGGCTGGCTTAGGAGAGCTAATGGAAGCTCTTAGCAGGATGTGGACAGGCCTGGATGGACGCGTTGGACACCATGTCAGAAATCCAACTAATAGCAAATTATTTTACTATGTACACGGGGGGGAGGGGGGGGGAGGGAGGCACCACTCCACTGTTTATGGCACTTGGAGTGTTCCTTTAAAAGTAGAAGGAATAGAGTATACTATAACTTACATTTATCTGTGTGCCCAACTGTAAATGGATACTAATAGGAGTAATGGCCAGTTTGTAACCTAAATAAATGTAGCTCCCCAATGTTTATCTTCCTACCCTGTCTTTCCTCAAGCTAGTACTTTCTATTTAAGGTAGGCTCGTTTGCAGACAGTATAGAAAATAACCCAAAGCATACCAGATTATACTTGGACTTAAAAAGATTTTTATTTATTCAGTGATTTTAAAAAGTTGTACAAAGAAAGTGAAAAACAGCAATATACAGTATCTCACAAAAGTGAGTACACCCTTCACATTTTTGTAAATATTTTATTATATCTTTTCAAGTGACAACAATGAAGAAATGACTCTCTGCTACAATGTAAAGTAGTACGTGTACAGCCTGCGTAACAGTGTAAATTTGCTGTCCCCTCAAAATAACTCAACACACTGTCATTAATGTCTAAACCGTTGGCAACAAAAGTGAGTACACCACTAAGTGGAAATGTGTACTCCTGACATCATAAACTCAACAGCAAGCTATAGTGGGCATGATAGTTTGAGTGTTTCTTTATTACATTCATTAGCAAATATAATAGTGTGGTTGCTGGGACATAGCTGTCAGGATTATTTACTAAAGTCTAAATTGTGTGCAATCCTAAGTGAATTCTAAATGGATTTCCAATTTTAGGACCAATAGCCGCATTGGAAAAATGGCTGTCTGTTTTTGGTATGGTTATTTTTGCCCAAAATGTTAAATTCCCTTTTAATTCCCAATTCACACGTTAGTGAATAAACCTGCCTGTGGGACGGTTTAGGTTGTTAAATTGCCATCTGTTGATTTGTACACTGTAATTCTGGGAAAATCAGCAGAATGCCAGAAATTCCCTGAAGTTGTGTTTCATTTTTTTACTTTTAGAAATTACTGCAGATTAAACAGGTGCCCCTCTATTCTAAGTGGCCCAAGGCACTTTTCAACAATTGTTAATGGCACACTCTACCAATGTATTTAATGCAAATAATAAGCTTATGCTGCTAACAACGCAAAGCAATTAAAAAAAATCTGCAGAGAACCACTGCACAGTGAATGTCTAAACATATCTAATACAATCGGAGTAAATGATAAGAATAAAAAAGCAGAAATGAAAATGTCGAATTACCTGTGTCCTTTTAATTAAATGGAAAAAAAAATATTTTCTAGATTCTGTCATTCAGAGTGGAAGGAAAGAATGCCTGTATATAATAGAGTCGTTCCCACACATCGAAGTTCCGTTAATTGAACAATAATTAAATTTTTATTATGAGAAATTAGAAAAGCTTGGAAAGCAGTTGCCTATGTTAATGAGATGTGTCAATTATATCTGGTCTTGACCTCTTTTTTTCAGTTTAATGCTAAATCCGCTGCAAGACCCAGCCTGGCATTAACTTGACTTGTCTATCAAACTGATGCAATAGGCTGTGGGAGACTTATTGTAACAGCGGATTACAAGGAGATGATTGAAGTTCGTTCATTTAGATTCATACAGATATAAGTCCTCATAATAACAAGTCTGATGCTTTTAAAAGCATCCTGTGCAAACGCTTAAAGTTTGATTTAATTTAAGGGGGAAAAAAAATAAAAAAAACAGGTTTATAATTTACAGAAAGGTGTTTTTTTAATACGTCATTATTTCAGAAATGTTTGTGATAAAGTGGTTCTTTCTAAATTTACCGTATTGACAATTACAGATTGTCTGCTACACACACTCATGCTATGCCCCTTTAAATTGAAACACTAATTAAAGCATTGGTTAAAATTTACTGAGTAACTGGTAATAAAAAATTTTTTTAAAAAAATTCACACGAGCAATGATCTATAACACAGCTGTGCTTTGAGGGGGCGGAGCCTGACCAGCTTCCTGACCAGACGCACGGTTGCTGTGCTTCTGCAGCAAAAACTGAATAATCGCCCCAAAATCGATACTAAAGGGTCTCACCTACATGAGGTAGCCTCATCTGAGCTCAGTGTGCCCTACCGAACCTCTTGATGGAGATCCGACGCACAGTGACCTGAGATGTACAACCGCGGCCTGCGGGCACTGGACATGGGGAGAGACGGCCGCTTTCCACGTCCTCTCGCTAGCGGCCCAGGAGACATGACGCTCCCCACTCGGACCAGTGGGGGTTATCCCGCTCCAACCATGGGAGAAAGCCCGGCCATCCTGGAAGCAAACGACTAGCCCACACGGACAACCCTCAGGGCACACCGCAATGGCGGACGCCATTGCACAACTAATCCCAGTGTAGAGGAACCTGATATCCTCACGCGGCTGGAACGCACCTTTGCAGCCTTTTGGGGAAAACTTGCCGACAGACTGGAGCAGGTTCAGCTCCAGGAGGCAGAGGTGATCCTACCCGAAGCACCATCACCCAGCTCCCGCCGGCGACAGGCAACCCCTAAGCTGAAGAGAGCTGGCAAAAAGCACTGGAGCAAACAACACCTCCAACCTGCTCACAATTCCGTTTGCCCACACAGAGCAAGGCAGGGGAACCCCCACAAGAGACTACCACGCCAATGGCGGGAACACACCAGAGTGTACATCTTACTGAAGGTACTCAAGGGTATCCCCCCAGAGAAAGCTCCCACCTGCCGACCCACTGTAAGCCGGGGCAGCCCTAAGTATATTACATGGTTACGGGACTCTGTGCACCCTCAGGCAGGCATTGGTTAAACTGTCTCCACCGCAAAGACTTTATGGCCACCCACTATAACCAAGGGATATGGCATGAACCTGCTCAAAAATGAACGCTATCCTGCCTCTACTCACTTGTTATTTTTCATGTGTTGCAGTTGTGCAGTTCCCTAGTAGATGCAAGTACACCTCTCACACGACACTTAATGTACCTCTAATTGTATGCTATTTTCCTCCCATCTCAGTATTATATGCCATCTGAATATGCACTCTGAGGCATAGGGTACTGTACCACTAGCACTGTAAACGTTAACATAGAGTGCAGCACCATCAACAAATGTATCTCACCCAACCCTACTATGCTCCATCTAGCGTATTAATGTATTCGCTGCACGCATTAATGCCCATGGCCTGGGACTTAACTCCATGAAACTTAAACATCTTGTATAGTGAGCTAACCATTACTTCATATGACACACTCATATCATAGACAGAAGAAAAGCTAACAAACTGAAATTTTACGTTTACCCACTGTCTTAACCTGCCTTAACCCAATTTAAAAAATGTGCTGCCTACTCATATGCCACGTTTAGTTTACTATGTTTGTTACTACACTGATTGTAAATGCTATTGTGGCTGAACAAGCCTCTTGTTATACCTCGCACAACAGAAAGTAAAGAATTTAAAAAAAAAAAAAGCAGGTGTGCTTTTCCTTTTACTAAAGATGTGCTCTATAGTTTTGTCTTGTACAATCGATTTCTTCTGTAACTACTACAAGAAGTGAGATGGTGTAAACGCAGTACAGATGAAGACATCATCACAGGGCATGGAAAGGCTAAAAACAAAACACAGCTGTTTGAAAGATCACCACTTACATGACTTATATTGTGTCATGCAAGCAGTAAATCTAAACCAAACAGTTATCTTTTAAACATTAAAACATGTACTATGATCACATGATCCTTATAGACTTATAGCAGAAAAATCTTATAAATAAATAACTGTAATCACAGGCACATCTATACATTTAATGGAGCTCTAGGCACTTATACTTGTGGGCCCTGTTTTGATTCTTCCCTCTGTTATCACCTTACCCAGAGATTAATCTTCTCCGTTCCAAACGGCTTCTAGCTTCCCGACTTAAACCTCTCTCTTCCAGTGTGCAGCTGGATAACAATTTCCATTTTGTATCAAGGTGAGTATACCTAAATATGCAGAAGGTCAAACCAGTAAAACAGAGAACAGGTTAATGAAACTGCTAATTGGGTACTAGAACAGGAACCACAATAGGGCACAGGACTGGAGTTAAAAGCAGCTTAAATATGACTAGGAAGGCACCAATTCATCCATGTAGCTCCTGTGACCCCCAAAAGTGCGAACTTAAAGCTGCTGGATTGACGCAAACAACCACAGATTGGAAGTGATGCGCCACATCTCAGGATTAATGCACCACATCTCAGGACACAAGCGATAAGCGCCCATGATGACGTCTGGAAGCTGACTGTGTGTCTGATTTACCTGACTGATGTGAGCAGCCTGCAGGAGCAGCTCAGAATACATGTCGATGGGGTAAGCCCCATTACAATATGGCTTTAAACTAAGGGAACTCTGGTCACCAATATAAGTGATCTGATGAAAAAAAAAACTATAGCAATTTAAATGTGAAGAAAAATACAGCATGAATACAAGGCAAAAATCTATCAATGTGTTAGTGCCCGGAGTGTGTCTGGTTTATCCTGTTAAATGGACATTCTAAGCACCAAGGCAACTTCAGATTAATTATTTTTCATCATGCCCTTGTCAGCTACATAATCAGTCGCTCATAGTAGTGAGTTCGATTCAACAGCTGTTTTAATGTTGATCTGATTATTTCTACATACACATACTGGAATATGGGGATATCATCCTGCTATTATCACCTTTCTTCATGGACTGCTAGAATTGTGGAGGAAATGAGTAAACACAAGGAAGCCGTATTGCTCTCAGAGGACTTTGCTGCATTTTTTCTTCTAAGTAATTTGTTCACAAGTTCACATATAGCATACATATAATCCCATTTTCCGTCCTTCCTAAATTACTTCTCATCGTTTGACAAAAGGTCACATTGTCAGGGCTGGAAGTCCCATTAGGCAAAGTAAGCACTTGTCCACTAGGGGGCACCTGTTTTCAGCCTTTTTGTACCTTAGGTGTGCTGGTGTGGGGAGATAAGCACCAAGAGCTTTGACCAGTTTCCTTTGCAGTGCAGTCAGCATCTTATGATTGAAAAGAGGGCTGCATGAACAGTTGTAAAGGATGTAAAATGTTTGTGTGTGATTTTGGACAGGAAGTGAAAGTGATCACTTCCCACCTGTCCACTAGTAACTTCCCACATATAAAATGCATTGCAGGAGATGCAGAGACATGACTGAAAGATTCACACTGTTTCTGCAGTTCTACTATCAATCATAGGAGAGGGCACTTTGCAAAAACCCTTTAAACTCCACATGTAGGTATGCACCCAATTTTCTATAATCTAATGCCTCTCAAAACCTAAACAAACTCCCATTGGGGCCAAATTTAAGAAAATAAAAGATTAAACCTAAAGCAAATCCATTTACCTTAATCCTAGGTTTAACCATTCTTTAAAAAAAAACAAAAAAAACTTAAAATCCCATGTACCCCAATACTAAATTTAACCCTAGTCTAAGCCTAAACCCAATAATTCTCGACACCCCTTATACCACAACTGTAATTCCTCTCAAGATTTTAATCTTCTTAATACCCTTTGTAATCTAAGTCTAACATTAACTCCTCTAACTTTAACACCCTACTTTAATCTACCGACTTCTAACATCTTTTACCCTGCACGCATTTACATAGGTACATACATAATACATTACAAGCACAAATACACATTTTAGTCAGCACTTCAATTGCATCTTGGTTGTTTCATTTAAAATCCATTGTGGTGGCATACAGAGCCAAAATTATGAAAATGGTGTCAATGTCCAAATGTTTTCAGACTTAAATGTGTATATACAGTATCTCAGAACAGTATCTTTTCAAGTGACAACAATGAAGAAATGACACTTTGCTGAATGCGGTGGCGAGGCTCATCCTCCTGTCCGCCCGCACCTCTCACGCCTCACCCTTCTGTCAGTCCCTACATTGGCTTCCTGTAAAATATAGGGCTGAATTTAAAAAATGGTTCTTGCTTTCAAATCTCTACATATTGCTGCTCCCACCTATCTATCCTCCCTAATACACAAGTATGTCCCGTCTAGGCCCTTCCGATCTGCTGAAGACTTACGTCTATCTTCTGTCCATACTCCCACCTCTGATGCTCGCCTTCAAGACTTTGCGAGGGCTGCACCGTTCCTGTGGAACTTGCTTCCCTCCTCCGTTAGATGCTCACCCACTCACTCATTAAAAACCCACTTCTTCATAAAAGCGTATCAATGAAACTGTTAATAACTCCCGACTGAGTCCGCTTTTGCAACTGTCACTAGTCTAATACTATCCTTACCTTTTTGTGTCACTTTACCCCACTCCCTCTAGCATGTAAGCTCATTGTGCAGGGCCCTCAACCCCTCTGTTCCTGTGTGTCCAACTTGTCTGGTTACAAGTACTTCTCTGTTCGTCCACCCATTGTAAAGCGCTGCGGAATTTGATGGCGCTATATAAGTAATAACATAATAATAATAATGTAAAGTAGTAAGTGTAAATCCTGTATAACAGTGTAAATTTGCTGTCCCCTCAAAATAACTCAACACACAGCCATTAATGTCTAAACCATTGGCAACAAAAGAGAGTACACCGCTAAGTTGAAATGTCCAAATTGGGCCCAAAGTGTCAATATTTTGTGTGGCTACCATTATTTCCCAGCACTGCCTTAACCCTCATGGGTTTTCACCAGAGCGTTGCAGGTTGCCACTGGAGTCCTCTTCCACTCCTCCATGATGACATCACGGAGCTGGTGGATGTTAGAGACCTTGTGCTACCCCACCTTCTGTTTGAGGATGCCCCACAGATGCTCAATATGGTTTAGGTCAGGAGACATGCTTGGCCAGTCCATCACCTTTATCTTCAGCTTCTTTAGCAAGGCAGTGGCCGTATTGGAGGTGTGTTTTGGGTTGTTATTATGTTGGAATACTGCCCTGCGGTCCAGTCTCTGAAGGGAGGGGATCATTCTCTGCTTCAGTATGTCACAGTACATGTTGGCATTCATGGTTCCCTCAATGAACTGTAGCTCCCCAGTGCCGGCAGCACTCATGCAGGCCCAGACCTTGACACTCCCACCACCATGCTTGACTGTAGGCAAGACACACTTGTCTTTGTACTCGTCACCTGGTTGCTGCCACACACGCTTGACACCATCTGAACCAAATAAGTTTATCTTGGTCTCATCGGACCACAGGACATGGTTGCAGTAATCCATGTCCTTAGTCTGCTTGTCTTCAGCAAACTGTTTGTGGGCTTTCTTGTGCATCATCTTTAAAAGAGGCTTCCTTCTGGGATGACCAATTTGATGCAGTGTGCGGCATATGGTCTGAGCACTGACAGGCTGACCCCGCCCCACCACTTCAACCTCTGCAACAATGCTGGCAGCACTCATACGTCTATTTCCCAAAGACAACCTCTGGATATGACGCTGAGCATGTGCACTCAACTTCTTTGGTTGACCATGGTGAGGCCTGTTCTGAGTGGTCTTGCCCACCATGCTGCAACTCAGTTTGAGGGTCTTGGCAATCTTCATGCAGAGCAACAATTCTTTTTTTCAGATCCCCAGAGAGTCCTTTGCCATGAGGTACCATGTTGAACCTCCAGTGACCAGTATGAGAGAGTGTGAGAGCGATAACACCAAATTTAACATACCTGCTTCCCATTCACACCTGAGACCTTGTAACACTAACAAGTTACATGACACAAAATGGCTAATTGTGCCCAATTTGGACATTTCCACTCATTTTTGTTGCCAACAGTTTAGACATTAATGGCTATGTAAGTAAGTGGAGGAATATACCAGTGCTTGTAATATGGCTGCTAGAACTTCCCTGGAACTAGAGTCTCTTCTTTTCTGGCAGATCAACGGTAGATATAGAAGGTAGTGTCAGGAAGCAGCGCCTGTAGTAGTCTTCTCAAGCTCAGTGTAATATAGGGGAGAGAGGAGAGGACACGGATATAGTGTAGTATGTTAAATAGCTGATAGTGGTAAATAAAGAAAAATTTGCACTTACAATTTTCTGGAGCTTATATTCAGCTCCAGATATATGCGCCTGGATTATACAATCCCCGTCTATGGATATGATGATGGTCCTGGTACACTATGAGAGGAGTCTTCGGGGTAAGGATGTTCTGGTGTCAGATAGTGCCAAAACCAGTATCCTCGGTGTATAGGAGGAGAAATAAAAACACAATATAGTGCTCTCTGTATAGTCTGGAATAAAACTAGGATAAAAAGGAGGAGGTATACGCACGAGCGGGGAGCAAAAGGAATATTGCTCAGTATAGGAAGCGTAGGTGGAATAATGCCCCCAAGGATATCATTTGCGAGTCCTCAAGTTCTTGATGATGAAATTGTGGTGTTTAAAAGGATAGACTGGGAGGCTCCAAAATAGCTTAAATTTGCTATTTTTATTGGAGACAAATACAATAAAACAATATAGCAAAAAGGTTGTATAAAACACTAATGTGTTTCACCTGTTAGCAAGGCTTTTTCAAAGGAACACTTTGAACAACTTTGCAAACCTAAGCCGTGCACCCATGTAATCTTCTACTCAGTGGTGTATCCTGGTTTTGTGCTGCCCTAGGCAGGACAAAACTCAGGCACCACCCTCCCACCGCGCGACACCCCCACCCAACCCTCCCCCCCCCGCTCCACACACACACACACACACACACACACACAAACAGTCAGACACACACAGACACCATCAGACACAGTCAGACACACACACAGTCAGACACAAACACACACACAGTCAGACACAAACACAAAAACACACACACACAGTCAGACACAAACACACACACACAGTCAGACACACACAGTCAGACACACACACAGTCACACACACACAGTCAGACACACACACACAGACACACACACAGTCAGACACACACACAGTCAGACACAAACACACACACACAGTCACACACAAACACACACAGTCAGACACACACACACACAGTCAGACACACACACACAATCACTCACATTAACACTTTTTTTTTTTTATTTAACCCCCCCCCAGCCTCCTTACCAGCCTCCTTAGTGCTGGGGGGGTTCCTCTTTCTCCTTGGTGGTCCAGTGGCTGCCGGTCGGGCTGATGGGCTGGCTGCTGGGCGGGCGGCTGGCGAGGGAGCACTTCCTCTGAGCTGTCTGCTCAGCTCCCTCGCGCGCCGCAGAGTGAGGCTGGGAGCCGGAATATGACGTCATCAACCCGGCTCCCAGCCTCACTCTGCGGCGCGCGAGGGAGCTGAGCAGTCAGCTCAGAGGAAGTGCTCCCTCGCCAGCCGCCAGCTCGCCCGACCATCAGCCAGCGCCGCCCAGCGCCCGGCATGTCTGTTAGCCGCCAGGCTAACAAGGCATTTGCCCTGGGCGTTTGGGGGCGGCGTTTTTTGTCGCCCCCTGAAAAATTCTGCCCAAGGCAAATGCCTTGTTTGCCTCGCGGCTAATACGTCCCTGCTTCTACTGTTCTTTTTCTATTTGTACTGTCTTCAACTTTAACATACTAACTGAGGCCTGTAGAGTCTGAAATGGAACTCTTGGGTCTTTTGCAATTTATCTATTTAAGGTCTGACCTTGGGGTGAATTTGCTGGGACGTCCACTCCTGTGAAGATTGCCAACTCTTGAATGTTTTCCTCTTTTGAATAATCATTCTCACTGTAGAATGGTAGCCTTTAAATTGTTTGGAAATTACCTTTACCCCTTTCCAGTTTGATGGGCGGCAACAATTGCTTCTCTAAGACCATTGTTGACGTCTTTCCTCCTTGACATTGTGTTAACACACCTGAATGCTCTAGACCAGCAAACTGCTAAATCTTTTATAGAGGTGGTCACACTAGCGATGATAAATTAATCAAGGGTATTTGTTTAGCAGCGCCTGCCTGCTACTTAGCCTCTTAATTACTATGAAGGAGATTATTGAAGATTATTGGTTACTACTATTATCCAAGGAAGTTGAAATATGTTGGCACATTTATTGCTCCAAATGTGAGATTTGTGATATTTATACTTATGTGGTGTATTAATATATTCATGTTCTGTTCCCCAATCCACCATCAGTTGTAGTGTCATGGCCTCTGGAACAACTCAGCTATAAGGACTGCTGACACCTCCACCAGCCACTGAGTCCACCGCTGCCACCACCTCAATTAGTAATATTCAGCTTCAGGATAGTGGGATTAGCACCATGTACTCTATGCCTGATTCAACATCCTGGAGATAAAAAAGGGAGAGTAGTTGCAGCACAGGTAATTACATTTGAAAACTGGATTTTTCAAAACAATGACAGGAAAAAAGTGAATGGACAATTCATGATCCACTCGCCCATTCAATCTTTAAATTTTGGGGCAAATCCCCTTCTTCAAATCTGCTGCTAGGGCACTGTTTTTTCACTCTGAAGGACGGTCACTGATATGTGGGGAAGCTGTTTTATAGTCGGGGTGGAAGTGGTGAATTCCCCACCAACATTTTCGTTTTACTTTTGGATAAATCCCCTATTTTGAATATGAAACGACTCCTGCTCCCCATTTTTCATTAATACAAAATAACTTCACTACACGCATCAGCTCCATGAAGTGTGTGAGACTGATATTTAAAAATCCACCTCACGCCTAAATGAATCTGTATAGTCTATACACATTACTTTAGGTGTGAGGTGGATTTTAATAACTATGCAGTGTAACTATCAATGTCACACACTTCACTGAGACGATGCGAGTATGGAAAGAGGAGCGAGGCTATCTAGGCATCCATTACTGGTATTATACCATTTAATAGGCATTTACATAATGTTTATTAAAAGTGTCATTTCCCGTTTGAAGATACTGACGGTATATTCAAATAGGAAATAACGCTATTAATACGCATTATGTAATTCACACATAAGAAAAATACAACGACAAGATGCATTGAGAAAGGGCTTGATGTCTGAAAAGTTTTCTGGACTTTCTTGTTCTTCAATAAATGTGGTAGCACTTTTTGTATCTATGTGTACCCACTGCAGGAGCCACAGTGTGGGTGAACAGTAGTACCTCTGAGAATGTTTTGAGTTTTACATTGTTTAAAATTGCTTGGTGGAACCTTGGTAGCCTTAGCCTCTACTTAGTATATAAGAAAAATACTGTAAAATATTACTTGTCAACATTTATGTTCCCCATCGTTTTGAAAAACTGTAGGGGAGATTTTCTGTGAGATTACTTTTTATTTATTTTTATTTATTTTGCACCCCTAAGAATTGTATGTCCAAGGCCACTGTTCCATGTCCACCCCTCCCCCCACTTCCTACACTGATGCAGATTCCTAAAAATGTTACCAAAATGTAAAAATTATTTGTGTATGTGTGTACAATGGCCAAATAAAGTATATTTACAAATACACAAATAATGTAAACCATTCAGAAGCACTGTAGTGTGCTCAGGATAGGCAATGCTCTCCCATCATATCCTCACTGGCTACTAAAATAAAGCTCTAGAGTTTGCCCTACAACAATTTCAGCACTAAACAGAAGAGAGATGAAGGCTTAAGGACAGAACGGAGGCTTGGCAGAAAAAAAGAATTTCTTTGCAGGAATGAAAACTGAAGCTGGAGCAAAGGGGCTTCTTGCTCCATTATGCAGTACATTATGTTGTGAAACTAGTTTTGTATGGCTTGGAAAAGCAATTAAAAAGTTAGACTGTGCATACGAGATAAGGGTTTACCAAACATAAACATATTTGCTTTGATCACATAATTCTGCCGTCATGTAGGAGCAGCCACAGAGTTTTGCTGACATGCAATCAATACACCGAAAGAAGAGGAGATTGTCTGGTATTCCTTAGTAAATGTACTCACTAAGTCATTAAAAAGTAACAGAATAAGTTCTATATAGGGTGTTGGTCATCCCATTAATAAGTATTTCTTATTTGACCAGATGTGCAGTCAGCATGACATCCACACTTAATTTATCAACGGATTTTATGGGTGCACTGGCACATTGTTTCAGCTGTGTTGGCTTTGGGTTCTTTCATAACTCAGAAAGCAGCTGTAACTAATACACACATATTTTAAATAGAGATTTGCAATAGAGATGTGTAAAAGTGCAGATATTTCTTCTATTAAGTGGTCTTAATAAAAAGACACACATACTGTTAAATCTTACTGTTACCTTAAAGTATGTTATGTTGTAATGGAAATGCATGAATAAAGAAAGCTTAGAGCCACAAAAAGTATCTTAGATACACTGTTTCAAGAATCCAGGCCAATAATGATCTATATGCTTCTACATCTCTGTTCTACCATTCCTTTTATTTCATGTGATGCAGCTGTGAACAATCCCTATGAACACGTATTGGTATTCTCAAGCCGTAAGCTGGGTTCTTGCAATGTCAGAATGTGCTCACAATAAGGTATTCATTAATGGTGCAATGGCCTTAAAAAGTGGCAGCTCTGAAAGAGAGTAGAGGTGATGCCCTTTAGCCGGTTTACTGCTACTTGAACCAGAAATTATTAGCACACCAATGAGTGGGTAGAACTTCTGTCAGTGAATGATTAAAGAAAGCCACAATAGCCCAAACTTGAGCTGTAAAACATGGGCTGCAGAATTATATAGATGTTCATCTTCTCAGAAAGTATGTGTGTGTTATCTGTGCAATTCATGATCCACTATGGCCTGGACAGTTTCAACCTCACACATTTCAGTGTCCTTTGTCTTCTGACCGTTTTTGTACAGAATAGTGGGAGTGTGAATGTGTGGCCCCGCTTGGATTTGGAATACAATGACAAGCAGTGCACATGGCTGAATACATCATACCTAACGAGTAACCATGGGCAGCTTTCTCACAAAGAAGATTTGGTAATCAGTGCAGGTGCTGCGAGGTTAAAGACTGGTGGGAAGACTCTGTAGAACTAGATGGATAGGTGTTTGCAGGGGAGTGTGTGTGTGGGGGGGTCATTCTAACAAAACTCTTTTATTGTTAGACAATTATCAATTGGTTCATAGATATGTAAGAATCTGTGTTTAGTCACCGTTTTAGTGGCACATTAGGCATAACTGCTATATGACCAAGAATCCATTGGTGATTCTATAACAAAACATGACTTTTGGTTCCTGTTTGTACTTTACGGCACAGACAGACATTGGGTTCTCAGGTCCACAGTCCAATATTTCAGTGTAATTCATTCAGAGCAGTGTTTGCCTGGTTATTATTGTGCCACAGCTTGTACTGGCTAAAGACCAATGTGTAGATCAAGCAATAGAGTAAAAATGCTTCACACAGCCTAGAATCAAGGCCATTATGGAATAATAGACAGCATCAAGGACTATGAGACAGCAATGGGAAGCCCCAGTTGTATTTCTTTTTGGATGAATGAATCGCCTTACAGATCCACCAATCAACTGACTGACAGATAGACAGAAATTTCCAGTTTTTCTTCTCCCGTATTGCTAGAAAGCTTTGAGCAACTCAGTATGGCAAATGATTATCGAATTGCAGTCCAATTCATACACTGATCAATCACAACATTAAAACTACCTGTCTAATATTGTGTATGTCCACCTCGTGTCTCCAAAACAGCTCTGATGCTATGAGCCATGGACTTCACAAGATCTCTGAACATGTCCTATGGTATCTTGAACAAAGACCTTAGCAGCAGCACTTTTAAGTCCTGCAAGGTGCACAGTGAGGCCTCCATGGATTGGATTTGTTCTTCCAGCACATTCCACAGATACTCAATCGGAGATCTGGGCAATGTGAAGTTCAAGGCAACACCTTGAACTTTTTGTCATGTTCCTCAAACCATACTTTTTTTGCAATTTGGCAGGGAGCATTATCTTGCTGAAAAAGGCCACTGCCATCAGGGAACACTATTGCCATGAAGGGGTGTATGTGTTTTGCAATAATCTTTAGGTAGGTGATACGTGTCAAAAAAACCATTCACACGAATGTCAGGACCCAAGGTTTCCCAACAGAACATTGCCCAAAGCATAACACACAGACACCAGCTTGCCTTCTTTCTATAGTGCGTCCTGCTGGCATTTCTTATTGTGGCAATACTTACCTGCTCCATGCCGAGCAGCTCTGCACCACGTGGCTGTGTAGCTTGAGACCTGTAAGGGAATTAATACATTGGACATCAGCAAATTTCTCCTCTGCATTTGCCTGCACCAAGCCTCTGCCGCACTTTGCTGGTAGAAATGTGGACGCTACCCAAAGGCACTTCCTTAAATAAATGTAAACATAGTGACATCATCCTTAAAGTGACCACATCATCTAAGTGACGTATGCTGTTTGGAGTCGCAGAAATGACATGGACCAATCAGAACACGTTAACATATTTAAAGACTATTTAGGCCCTAATTCATTGCCCTATCCTGGTTTCTGTTTGTTTACATCTTTAGTGCTTTAAGCGACTCTTGTGAATTCCTGTTATTGGCCTTGGCTTCATTTTAACTTTGTGAACTTCTGGTATCCTGACTGTCAGGGATCTTACCTTGAGGTGGAGCACCATTTGCAATTGAACACAAACCAAGGAGACTCAAGGTAGAAATCTCCAAGGTTGTGAGACAGTGCACTTGGGCTGTACAGACACAGTGCTTCCGGATGCGAAGAGCAGACAAGGATAATCCATAAGAGAAGTTAAGTAAAATACCAAAGGTCAAGACAGATGGCAAACAGGCAATAACAATAAACAGGCTGATGGTCAAGGCAGGAGTCAGACGAACAGTGTAGTTTCCACGAAGGAGAACAAAACGATCTGACAACGAGGCAGCAGCAAGGCAGGGCTTATATAGGCAGATAACAGCCACTTAATCAGGAATCAAGAGCAGGTGTGCAGCAGTCCAGGTCCAAAGACTCAGACATAACAAGATACAAAGAAAATTACAAACATGCGTGGCGAAAAGGTAAAGTCACTGACTGGGATGCAGAGGTCCCAGGTTCAGGCCCAAGAGGACAGGTCCACATTTGGCATACTGGCAGGCAGGCCCATCTTTAATATTGATCAGGCACAGCATTTGCTTGGGCCCCCTTGAACCTGTCCCACCTCCCCAGGTGTGTAATCACCCTCCTCCACTCCAACGCAGTGGCAGACCTAAAGTAGAGAGGTACAAGATTTTTTTGGGGCCTCCCTATCGAATGGGTGATTTAAAGGTAGATCCCCATCTGTTGTGCAACTCCAGCAATGCATTAACAGCTGGGGCTCTGCCATTTACACATGTTTGAAGGTTTGTATTTAGCACTACTCTGTTTTTGTGTGTTTGAATGTAAACAGGTTTTTGTAAGGAATATGTTTGTATGTGGTGTTGGCGTACTTGCAAGCATGTCGTTATGTGTAGTGTTGGTTTTTGAATGCAGAGGTGTGTTTACATATAATTTTGGTGTGTAAAACAGACGTATGTTTGTACGTAGTGTTGGAGTTTGAATGCAGGGGTGTATTTGTATGTAGTGTTAGTGTGTGAATGCACATGTACACACACACATAGATATATATATATATATATATATATATATACACACTGAAACACATGCACACATGTAGATATACAAACACATATACACACACTGACATACATGCAGATACACAGACACACACAGATACACCAAAACACACAAAGACAGCATACAGATACACAATAACACACATACAGACACACAGATATACTCACAGACTTCAGACAGATAGACACACAGATTTACAGACACATATAGACAGACATACTTACACAGACACATACACTGACACACACACAAACATACTGAGACATACTGACATACATTGACAGACACACACACAGACCTACTGACAGACATACTGACACACACACAGACATACTGACAAACACAAACAGACATAGTGGCACACACACACACAGACACCCATACAAACATACTGGAACACTCAGACAGACATACTGGCACGCAGACATACAGACATACTGGCACATAGACTTACAGACCTACTGACACATACATACACACACACACACACAGACCTACTGACAGACATACACACACACACACACAGACCTACTGACAGACACAAACACACACATATGCAAACTTTAAAGCCCCCCTTCAGTTTCCTACCTTTCCTGGGGTCCAGTGTGCTGGCTTGGGTGGTTGGTAGTTGGGGACTGGCTTTTTTTGCTCAGTCCCCCTCCTTGCTGCCTCCTGGCTCACCCTCCCTCCCGCGCAGCTCATCCTCTCTGAAGTAGGAAGTGACTTGCGGATGTCACTTCCTCCCATGCTGCTGTAAAGAAGGGGCCCGGTCGTGCTGTTAAAGGGTTACAGCACCTTACTGGGCCCCTGCTGAAACGGGCTCACCGGGTGGCCCTAAGTGTATTGGCCACCCGGTGATCCCCCATAGAGTATGGGCCACGGTGCAGTACCAGCACCGCGGGTCCATGGGTGGGGGGGGGATTTTTCTTATGCAGGCAATGGGCGGCGAGGCCACGGGGCAGCTGCTTTGGGCCCCCCAGGAGTAACTGGGCCCGGGGCAGCTGCCCCGTTTTCCCCGCAATAAAGACGGCCCTGCTGGCAGGCATGATGAGGATCATGACACTGACCTTGCTTGTATATTGACCTGTATATTTCGATTACCCTGACCTGGCTTGTATATTTATCTGTGTATTTTTATATTCCTGTCCTGGCTTGTTTCGAATTTATGTATTCCTGACTTTGGCTAGTCCTGACCTTGTTTCTTCCTTTTAATTCGTTAAGTCTGGCTATCATCTTTTCTGTGTGTTAGGGTTACAATATGCGTGACACTTCCCTAGGTAAACAGCCAGCCTTCCACCTGATCTCTTTGAAAACCTGATTCTTCAGACCAGTAATCCTTCTTCTATTGCTCCATGGTCCAGTTCTGATGCTCACGTCCCCATTGAAGGCACTTTTGGTAGTGGACAGGGGTCTTCATGGGCACTCTGTGTGTTCTGACACCTTGTTATCATGGCCAGCATTAAGTTGTTCAGCAAATTGAGCTACAGTAGCTCTTCTGTATGACCAGGCCAGACAGACTAGCCCGTCTTAAAATGACCTATATTTTCAATCTGGCTATTTTGGCCTAAAATTTTAAATTAGTAGAGACGTACTAGATACCGCACTCACCAAGTAACCCAGGTGCTCTGAAACCAGGGCTGGTCAGGCCTCCCTTCCAAGATATGCAGAATATTTATATACCGTTATTTATTCTGCATATCTTAAAATTTTAAATTAACTTTAAATTCCTTATTAATTCTCTACAATTCACACGTGAATAACCATGTCAGTGTCTGTAATCTTTGCAAGCACTCCAACTGTCAAATACTTTGTAATACCAAAGCATTTATTTTCAGGGGAACAGTTAATGCTCTTGGGTGCATGACTAAGGACTCTCAAAAAACAATATATATATATATATATATATATATATATATATATACACACACATATATTATATATATATATGTTTTTTTGTTTTTTTTACAAATGTATTTTTACATGCATCAAAATAGTAAAATTATAATTGAAAGAAATACGAAAACTTTAGTATATTTAAATGAGCTTTTCAAATGATTTAGTGGATAACAGTTTAAATTGATTTAATATTTAGGAAAATATTGTAATATTTTGATATGTTTTGATATATTCATTTTTTTTATATATGCTATATTTTTGATAATTTAAGATTTAAAAAAATAATTTTAAAAGTTCATCCAAAAATGTTAACCCATTTGAAAAGCCTATCCAAAAATATTAAAGCAGGGCTATAATTTAGGATGACTTTTGGAGTTATGCAAAAGCTGCTGTTTTGTTTAAAACTCTTAAGTTTCATATTGTAAAAAAATTCAGGTGTAGCAGGTTGAAAGTGTGTAGAATAAGTAACCTTTAACCTGTAAGAGGGTGATAGTTACTTTAAAATTCTTGCAAGGGCAAATAAATAGTTAAACTTGTAGTATTGTATAACAATTGTAAAAAAGAACATGATGTTAGCTATGATATATCTTCCAACAGCAGATCTCATGGTATAAAAGGCATCTAACAGCTGTCATGGCATATTGTACAAATCTTTATTTCATTTCTTTTGGGAGCATAGCCCAGGAAAGTTGAAATACAATACATTGTGCTAATCTGCTGGGTATCCTATAGCCCTTTTACTTACCAGCACTTACAAAATAAAGCCTGTATTATTTGTGATGCTATTTAATAACTGTGTATCCTGTTGTCTCATATAACATATGGTAGTACTAAAAAAAAAAAAAGAAAAGAGTATAAAAAATTAGAAATGCATACAAATATTAAAATTACCATGAAAAGCATTCATGTTTTGAGCTAAAATTGCCTATTATAATGTTATTCACAAAAATTAAAATAGAAAATATATTTGTATTACCATAATATAACCTGCATATAATTGTATTGTGGGACAAAATATTACTGTGGATTTTAAGGTGTAGTGCTGATTAAGTTCCAAATGACAAATATATTTTACATTTCCTAATGATATAATAATAATAATAATAATACATTAATATTTAATATGTATATATCTATATATTATTTATTATTAATTTTTTTGCAGTATATTAGTACATGCTGTATTAGATGCTGTGTGTAACAGGACTTCACCAGCACCAAAGCCCTGTGGACTAAAACAGTGAAAATGGCGAAATTATTGCAAGGGAATACCAGTACTGGAGAATACAGCCGTTCGCCTGGTTCAGACGAATCCCTTTGTCTGAGAATAGGTGGCCGCCATTTCGGGACTTTACACGTGTTCGCGGCCATCTTACGCACGAACGGCGGTGTTTGCCTGTGAACGCATGGAACTAAAAACGGATACGCAAACAGGCGAACGCCGCTGAGACCTCCAGGAGCTCGTAAGTTCGTGCTGAAACTACCGAACGACCGGCCGTTCGGTAGTTTTGTTTAAGCATGCATGGGGATTCAGGCGAACGGCAGGATTACTGTGGAGGGCAAGGGGTTCGTGGGGTTTTTATTCACGAACGGGGACCGACCGCAAGGCCAAAACTTGTGGAACTCTTTTCGGCTGAAAATCCTGTGCGGTCGGTCAAAACTTCAAAGACCCATAACTCCCGAACCCCACAACCGAATGACTTGAAATTTGAATATGTTATTCCCCTGAGTGGTAGCTATTAAGCGGTGCTGGACTTAAAGGTGTACCCCCTGTTTTTGGGGTACATCCAGAATGTGGGTAAATTTATGTACGTTATAATTATGTTATGTGTTTATCTGAGGGGAGGAGACGTGGGGGTGTTACCCTGTGTGTAATTGGTTATTTTCATCCTCCCCCTGGGAGTGTCCTGTGTGTACTTGTTCCTAATAAAAAGCAGGCTGGTTTTCCCAGACCTCAGATCTTCTTGACCCTGCAAAACGTAGCCTTGTCTCGTTCTTGGAAGGGGATTATTTGGGAATGTTATTCTGCTCCTGTTACAGCTGAACCTGACTTTTACTCTGGATATCGTGAATGGGATTATACCAGCTTACTTCTCCACAGCAGCTTGCAGGGAAAAAGGACGTCTCCAACGGCCGATACCCTCTCTCTACCAGGGTAGCCGTTACACTGTGTATATTTCTTTTTCACTGCTATAAAGTGTGGAATTCCTCAGTTGCCAATCAAAGTTACGCACTGGCTCTTTGTTACATTACTTTGCAGCGACACTATCTCTGTTACTACACAGCTAAATCAGATAGAAATACATATTAATCATTAGACTAGTGGAATGTAAGTGACAAGGAACGTCACAGTAATTCTTTATTTTGCATAGCAATGTATTCTCTCCCCACGTGATCATCTCTCTTTATTTGTTACCACGTCAGTGACTTTAAATGATGCATAATGTAATTCTTCTCAGAAGAATTTCAATGTTTCTTGGCAATATTTATGCATAAACAGTAGCCCTTTTCTTGTTTTCCTGAATTACCAAGGTACTGTTGTGTTCACAAACTGCACTATGAATGATATTGCTTTCAAAATGAAGAATAATTCAATCTTAAAAACACATGCTTCTCATTGCATCTGAGTATTTGTTTACCATACACACATAATATAAATAATAATAACAATCACTATAGACATCAGCATGCCCCTCAAGTGCTTTCTTTTCACCGCTCGCTCGAATTGGGGGATAATGTTACATGCACTGCTCTGAATTTTAATGTGATATATGGTTTAAACTATCTGCTTGCCTCGTTCAACCTTTTTGAAAGAGGAATCACATAAGTGGTCATTTTTGCCTGGGTCTGCAGCTACTACTCAACATCAGATTTGTTTATTTATGTGTTTCCTGGTGCATCTTTGGTCATTAAGTGGTTAAATGAAATGACGAATGCAGCCGTGCATAGAAAGAGTCTTCAAGTTAACGAAGACCCGTTAGAGTTTTTTTCTTTAAATAGTGAGTTCTACTAAAAATATAAAAAGAGTAAAGACAAAATACAAGGGTTAGGAATACATTTTAAAGTTTCAGTTGATTATTGTTTTCCAGCTTGACAATATTGACTATAGATTGTCAACTCAAATTAACTTGTTACTTAGCCCAAAACCAATAAAAGTGTTTTTAGAAAATATTGTGTTGTTTGTATATACAGCATTTCCAGCAACAGTTTACATGGGGAACAGAAAACACATTTTTGGTTTCCATATCTATTCTTGTAGTCCTGTGTGTTACTACACCAAACATTTTGATCAGGATGGAAAAGCAGAGCATTTGACCAATGATTTGTGGTGATTTGGGCAAACCTTGATTTTGGTGCCCCCTCCAGGCTCCATCTAAACCTTAATTTTTAGGAAGGCCAATTTCAGCAGTCTGAGACCATCTATACTGCTCATACACACGTATGACAAACAGAAATATAAAACAATTTAAATTAATTTATCAAAAGGCACTTAATATTTATATAGTTTGACACAGATGTATTAATATTCAATGAAACATCTATAAAACACTAACTTTTCAATTGACATTTAAAGGAAGCTTAGTTGAAAATGTCATTATCAGTTGAAGCTTCAGCAGTCTCTTCTGGTTCCATTATTTCTCAGTGTTTTGTCAGCTGAAGTTTGGTAGCTCAAGCTCACTGCTCTATACCTTCTGACAACAGTACACTTACTAAACTACCATCAGGAGGCTTTAAGTAAAAAGAGTCATCCAAGGCAGTGAATAGCAACATATGGACTGTCCAATACGCTGTACCAATAAAGAAAAGAAAAACAACATAAGGTCAAGAAGGTTGAGGCAGGATATAGTAATTTAGAGTCAGTAAATACATTCAGAAGTCAAAGAGTTAGACAATGAACATAAGACAAGTAGATGGAAAGGAACACTAGGAATAAATCAGGAAAGAGCTCTGAAACAACTGAGCATTGAATAGTTCATATCATGGGGACTATCGAGTAAGATTTGGGCTCACTATAGACCTTTATCCATCTTCTAGGGTGTCACAACCTTGCCATGAATTAAATTCATAAGTAAGAGCCTGTACTGCTTCATCTTCAATATGCTGCACCGTGGCCATCTAACCTATAGGACACGTGTTATCTCCATCTGTGTCACCATTACAGACGCCAACATTTACTATATTTTTTATCTTAAAATTAACTTCGATTTGAGCTAAATATTCAATCTCTGAATTAGCCCAAAATGACCTACTATTGAGCCTACTATTTAAAAAAATATTTCAATTTCCTGGAACAATTCCAGAATGAGCTCAAAAAACAAACATGTCTTCTGACTTCAAAAGCTGCCAGCAAGCACAGTGTTAAAAATAGAGAAAATAAAACCTGCGATGTGTTCTTCAGGCCCAGCTAATCCCCAAGAGGGGGCAAGGCTCTAAATTGCAACTGGTGCAGGGTTAATGTTTATGGTTTCATTATTAATATGACTATATATGCAACTGGAGTGTCACCTTATTCATTTTTAATAGAAGGAATTAAGAGTCTAGTCCTCAAGTCACTATTGTTCTAAGTAAACTATGCACGATTGATTGGTGATGTATCACTGTTTACTCGTGTATCATAAAAGTATAAGTACGTCATGCATTGGACATATCATATGTACTTCCTCCCCCCCACCCCCTTTTTTGGACATAGAATATATATATGTATCCATAAGTTCATTTATTATATATATATTTTTACAAATGGTATTTATGGACTATGTTTGTGAGAACTGAGTGGTATGCATGGTGAAACGCATATTGGAACCCAGTAGAACACATAGTTGAAGATATTCATAAAGCATTGTGTCATATGAATAGGAATATACTGCTGGTTTTGTATGGAATTGAACACCAGTGATGATGGACATTATAGAGAGAAAGAGAGTAAGAGAGAGATGACTAAAGACGCTTGTCATAGGTGAAACGCATTTCTGGATTTTATTTGTAAATTAATAAAGCTTTTTTAGAAATATTCCAAGGAGTTTTCCTTACTTACTGGAGTCACAATATTGGTTTGGGCCTGCATGAGTGCTGCTGGCATTGAGGAGCTACAGTTCATTGAGGGAACCATGAATGCCAACATGTACTGTGACATACTGAAGCAGAGCATGATGCTCTCCCTTGGGAGACTGGGCCACGGGTCCAGTATTCAAACATGATAACGACCCCAAACACACCTTCAACACGACCACTGCCTTGCCAAAGAAGCTGAAGGTAAAGGTGATGGACTGGCCAAGCATGTCTCCAGACCTAAACCCCATTGAGCATATATGGGGCATCCTCAAACGCAAGGTGGGGGAGCGCAAGGTCTCTAACATCCATCGTCAAGGAGGAGTGGAAGACGCCTCCAGTGGCAACCTGTGATGCTTAATTCGAGGGGACAGCAAATTTACACTGTTATACAGGATGTACACTTACTACTTTACATTGTAGCAGAGTATAATTTCTTTAGTGTTGTCACATTAAAGTCACTCCTGGGGGCCCGGCCGCCCTGCGGACCCCTGCGACCGGGTGCCTGCCGCCATTTGTTGCGGCCCCAGCCATGTGTTGTGGCCCCAGCCGTGCTGTTAGGGCCACCCGATAGAGATGAATTTCCAGGGGGCATCGGTCAGCACTGCGGCTCATTAACAGCGCAACCTGGCCTCTGTGATGACATCACAGCTGGGAGGAAGTGACTGCCCGTCACTTCTCCTAGCTATCAGCGAGAGCCCACGCCGGAGAGTGGGAACTCTGACTCCCACCAGCCTGAGCCACCACTGGACCCCACGGAAAGTCACCCTCCTACACCTAAAAGGTAGGAAACAGGAGGGTAATTTAAACATTTTGTATATGTGTGTTTTGTTTGTATGTATGTGTGTATGTGTCTGTGTGTGTCTGTCTGTGTATGTGTGTCTGTGTATGTGTGCGTCTCTGTTTGTATGTGTGTATGTACATGGGCGGACTGACAACTCACAAGGCCCTCGTTCAATAGGAGATCAGGGGCCCCCCTCCTGGTGCAAGGTCTTTGTGCAGCTCTCACACAGATAATATGTGCGCGCTACCCATCACGGCTGTGTGAGTCATGACGTCCCCAAACAGGGCCAGATATACTTTAACTGGCTAATCTAACCAAAAACAGTGTTTTAATAAAACATTGTTTTTGAGTGGAGTACCCCTTTCTAGATTGCCTTACACCTCTCCCTTCCCCCCATTAAAACAAAGAAATAAAGCAAATTTAATTACACTCTTCCTCTGTGTTTGTTGGTGACATCACAAGCAGCATCCCCCACATGTTCAACCATACAAGCATACAAGCACATGTGTTTGGAGGCTGCTTGTGTGGTTGCATGTGTGGGATGCTGCTTGTGTTCCTGTATGTCAACATGTTGAGTTAGAATTAATTGTTTGTCTTGTTTTACCTATTGTACTGCGCTGCAGAGTATGTTGGTGCTATACAGGGAGTGCAGAATTATTAGGCAAATGAGTATTTTGACCACATCATCCTCTTTATGCATGTTGTCTTACTCCAAGCTGTATAGGCTCGAAAGCCTACTACCAATTAAGCATATTAGGTGATGTGCATCTCTGTAATGAGAAGGGGTGTGGTCTAATGACATCAACACCCTATATCAGGTGTGCATAATTATTAGGCAACTTCCTTTCCTTTGGCAAAATGGGTCAAAAGAAGGACTTGACAGGCTCAGAAAAGTAAAAAATAGTGAGATATCTTGCAGAGGGATGCAGCACTCTTAAAATTGCAAAGCTTCTGAAGCGTGATCATCGAACAATCAAGCGTTTCATTCAAAATAGTCAACAGGGTCGCAAGAAGCGTGTGGAAAAACCAAGGCGCAAAATAACTGCCCATGAACTGAGAAAAGTCAAGCGTGCAGCTGCCACGATGCCACTTGCCACCAGTTTGGCCATATTTCAGAGCTGCAACATCACTGGAGTGCCCAAAAGCACAAGGTGTGCAATACTCAGAGACATGGCCAAGGTAAGAAAGGCTGAAAGACGACCACCACTGAACAAGACACACAAGCTGAAACGTCAAGACTGGGCCAAGAAATATCTCAAGACTGATTTTTCTAAGGTTTTATGGACTGATGAAATGAGAGTGAGTCTTGATGGGCCAGATGGATGGGCCCGTGGCTGGATTGGTAAAGGGCAGAGAGCTCCAGTCCGACTCAGACGCCAGCAAGGTGGAGGTGGAGTACTGGTTTGGGCTGGTATCATCAAAGATGAGCTTGTGGGGCCTTTTCGGGTTGAGGATGGAGTCAAGCTCAACTCCCAGTCCTACTGCCAGTTCCTGGAAGACACCTTCTTCAAGCAGTAGTACAGGAAGAAGTCTGCATCCTTCAAGAAAAACATGATTTGCATGCAGGACAATGCTCCATCACACACGTCCAAGTACTCCACAGCGTGGCTGGCAAGAAAGGGTATAAAAGAAGAAAATCTAATGACATGGCCTCCTTGTTCACCTGATCTGAACCCCATTGAGAACCTGTGGTCCATCATCAAATGTGAGATTTACAAGGAGGGAAAACAGTACACCTCTCTGAACAGTGTCTGGGAGGCTGTGGTTGCTGCTGCACGCAATGTTGATGGTGAACAGATCAAAACACTGACAGAATCCATGGATGGCAGGCTTTTGAGTGTCCTTGCAAAGAAAGGTGGCTATATTGGTCACTGATTTGTTTTTGTTTTGTTTTTGAATGTCAGAAATGTATATTTGTGAATGTTGAGATGTTATATTGGTTTCACTGGTAATAATAAATAATTGAAATGGGTATATATTTGTTTTTTGTTAAGTTGCCTAATAATTATGCACAGTAATAGTCACCTGCACACACAGATATCCCCCTAACATAGCTATAACTAAAAACAAACTAAAAACTACTTCCAAAAATATTCAGCTTTGATATTAATGAGTTTTTTGGGTTCATTGAGAACATGGTTGTTGTTCAATAATAAAATTAATCCTCAAAAATACAACTTGCCTAATAATTCTGCACTCCCTGTATAAGTAATTGTAATAATTGCGTTTGTGTGTATAAGGAGCTGTATGCAGTATTGCCATGCTGGAGATGCCTGTTGTGATGTGTGTGTAGGGAGGCTGCATGTGGTATTGAATGTGTGGGAATGCTGTTTGTGGAATTGTGTGCATACAGTGAGGTTCCTTGTGGGTTTGCGTGTGTGGATAGAGCAGTATGCAGCGAGTGGAGAGGGCTGGTTGTGTTACAGAGTATATGTGGATAGGGGCTGTAGTGTGTGTTTGTATGGATACTAGAGGCTTTACTGTGTGGTGGAGATACAGAGGCTGCTGTATGTGTGTGAATAGTGGCTGCAGTGCATGAGGGAGGATATGGGCTGTAGTACGTGCAGGGGGCATAAGGACGGTGGGGAGAAAGCGGCTGCAGTGGGAGCAGTGAGGCATAGGGGCTGTAGTGAGTGCAGGAAGGCATAGTGGTGAGGTGGGTACAGGGAGAGAGAGAGGCTGAGGAATGTGCAAGAAGGCACAGAGGTTGTGGTGGGTACAGGGAGGGATAGGAATGAGAGCGACAGGGCTGTTGTGGGTGAAGGGGGAATGGGGTCGCGGATGGTAAAGGGGCAGAGGGGCTGTGGTGGGTGAAAGGGGGCTCAGATGGATGAAGGGGCATAGTGACTGGGATGGGTGAAGGGGGGCATAGGTCCTGGGATAGCTGAAGGGGGCATAGAGGTTCAGATGGTAAATGGGGGCATATGGTCTTGGATGGATAAAGGGGGGCACAAGGGCTGGGATGGGTGTAAGGAGGCACATGGGCTGGGATGGGTAAAGGGGGCATTTGTGCTGTGATGGGTAAAGGGGGCACAGGGGCTGGGATGGGTGAAGGGGCACTGGGGTTGAGATGGGTAAATGAGCACAGGGGCTGGGATAGGTGAAGGGGGCACAGGGGCTGGGATGGGTGAAGGGGCACTAGGTCTGGGATGGGTGAAGGGAGCACAAGGGATGGGATGAGTGAAGGGGGGCAATGGGGCTGGGTGAAGGCAGGGCCGGTGCTTGGATTTTTAGGTACATAGGCGAAGATGCATTTTTCCACCCCCCCCCAAAAACATCTTCACCTATGTGCCTCTTAACCAGCCCCTCTCCCCTCCCTGGCCATTAGTAGTCCCTTGCCTTCCCTGTCCCTTAGTGTTCTTCTCCCCCCCCCCTTTTTCCCTGTCTCTTGGTGTTTCTCTCCCATTCCCTCCCTGTCCCTTGGTGCACCCCACACCCCTTTAGTGGTCACACTCCCCTTCCTGGTGTGCCTCCTACCTCTATTGTTGCATTGCCGAGTGGAGCAGATCCCCTAAAGGAGCTTCAGTTTTCTGTACCCGGCCGGACTGACTCTCTGTGAGCACCTCCTGTCAGTCTGGCCAGGTACAGGAAACAGAAGTTCCTGTACCGCGCTCTGCTCCGCTACACTCTGTACACACTGACAGTCACACACTCAATGACAAACACACAGACGTCACTGACAGACACAGACTCATTGATCTGACACACACTCATTCATTGACACTGACAGACCCACACTGATTGACACTCATTGACAGACACACTGATAGTCACACACAGACTCAATGACAAACATACTCTCACTGATTTGACAGACACACACTCATACACTGACAAACACACTCATCATACACTGACAGAGACACTCATACACTCACACGCACACACACTCATACAATCACTCACAGACACACACACTGTCACTCACACACACACACTGTCACTCACACACACTGTCGCTCACAGACACACACACTCTGTCACTCACAGACACACACACACTGTCACTCACAGACACACACACACTGTCACTCACAGACACACACACTGTCACTCAGACACACACACTCTGTCACTCACAGACACACACACTGTCACTCAGACACACACACTGTCACTCACAGACACACACACTCTGTCACTCACAGACACACACACTGTCACTCACAGACACACACACTGTCGCTCACAGACACACACACACTGTCACTCACAGACACACACACTCTGTCACTCACAGACACACATCACATACATTCACTAATTATTTTTATAACTACATATTTTCCACCCAGCCTCCCTACCTGGAGAGCTGGTGTGGATGATGGATCGGTCCCTGAGGGCTGGTGCTGCTGGGCGGCGTGCGGCAGTGCTGTGATCAGGCGCGCGAGGGAGCTCTAATCTCCACCCTCTCTGCTCCCTCGCGGGCTGCCTACTGATGCTGCGGGATGACGTCATATTCCGGCTCCCGCGGCATCAGTAGGCAGCGCGCGAGGGAGCAGAGGGTGGAGATTAGAGCTCCCTTGCGCGCCTGATCACAGCACTGCTGCGCCGGGGGTCGAGATGGTGGCCGGGCAGGAGGGAGAGCTTCCCTCCTGCCGGTCACTGAAATATTGCGCCCCCAGAGCCTGTGCGCCCTAAGGCGGCCGCCTGTGCCGCCTTATGGACGCGCCAGCCCTGGGTGAAGGGGGCACAGGGGTTGGGATGGGTAAGGGGGGATATTAGCTTTAAAAATAATATTTACTTACCTGCTGTCTGCCAGGGTTCAGCAGATTCTGCAGGAGAGGCAGGACAGGAAGTGAGGTAACTTCCCCTCTTTCGGCCCCACCTCTTCCCCTCACACGGAGCGCCGCATACATTGCATGGAGGAGAACAGCCAGGAGCAGCAGGATTCCTGCCAGGTCTCAGAAGGTGGGGGTGGAGGGGAGGCGGGGGAGGGGGGGAAACAGAGAGCGATAGGTTACAGGAGCAACTTATCGCTGGAATGCGTGCAAATGCAATTCTGTTTGTTTCTGGCTGGGGAGATTTGTGATCTGATCTTCCCAGCCAGAGCATGTTTGTGCAGCTTGCCGGGCCCCTGACTGCCTCGGGCCCTCGGTCCATGACCAATCTGTCCAAATGGTCAGTCCGCCCCTGTGTATATATGTGTCTGTATGTATGTGTGTCTGTATGTGTGTGTCTCTGTATGTGTGCCTGTCTGTCTGTCTGTCTGTATGTATGTGTCTTTGTATGTATGTGTGTCTTGTGTGTGTGTCTCTGTATGTATATGTTTATATGTGTATGTCTGTCTGTATGTATGTGTCTGTGTGTGTGTATGTATGTGTCTATGTGTATGTATATTTATCTGTGTGTCGGTATGTATGTATGTATGTATGTGTCTGTGTGTGTGTGTCTGTCAGGGAGCAGGGGGCCATGGATCAGTTTCGCACCGGGGCCCCATGGATTGTGTGTATATTTGCATATATACATAATAGCTGAGCTATAAAAAAAAAACTAGATTTTTTTTTGTCCATCTTATGCATTTTGTTCAAAGTGTTGCAATGTGGTCGTCAGTGTTTAGTTAATGCACCCACATGTGTTAGTTCCAGTGAGTGTGTGTTCCTGTTTACCCTGTTCTGCATGGCTGATGTTTACAACTAACTCAAAGTAGTGCAAAGCTGTTCAACTGTAGACTCAGTAAAACAGATCTAAGAGCACAGAAATGTGATAAAGAGAAATGAGGAAGGAAGTGCAGTAAATAACTCATGCTTAGGTAAAGGATGTCACAGAGTAGTGAAGAAAGAGAGACGTTTAATCAAGCATATGGGAAACTTCTAGGCAGGGAGATGGGGTTCTGTGTGGTTTACCACCAACAGTTTTTTTTCCGTCAGATAAAGAAATGGGATTTTAAAAGCTAATATAATTTTATTTTTAAATTATGAGAATAGGTTAAAAAAGAAAAATATGCAAGGAGGCAGATGATTTAAATTTTTACGAATTAATGTATTTGTTAAAGGAAACCTGTTTTGTTCTGCAAATCATTTAATCTATAGGTGCTAGATCTTCAGATATAAAGAAAATGAAATACTTTCACTAAATCCAATTTTAGCATGGTGGAAGAATTTGCTGCAGGGAAGCCCTACTCGAACTTCTATACTCTCTGATCTGTTCAGCTTTATGTGCTTTTGGGACAGGTTAGAGAATAGTGAATATGTTGCCAGCATACATTAAAGGTCCATCCAGCTGCATGTACTCCCAGTGCTGGAAACAGATATAACGTAAATATTTAACAAAATAGCTTGCAGACGTTTTCTAATGTCACTTTAAAACTAAAAATTTATAGATTTATAAATATTTTATTCACGTTTTATTGATGTTTTTAATTTTTCTATCGATATAAAAAGAATATATAAAAGCTTCCTTACCTAAACGAATATGCTAGTTTTTGCGAATTGATCTCAAACTGCAAGTGAAAAAAAGGGCCACATTATTGAGCGTTTCTTATCATTTTTCTTATTTATGCTCTTACCTTTGGAAATAAAAATTATACATATCATAATGCTGTGGTGGAAACGGTGCATGTAAAAATGCGCATGTAAATATTCTCAAGAATAACATGTAAAATGAATGCATCATTCTATGTTTCTAATGTATTTGAGCAATCAAGAAATTTATTAGCAGTTTGCTATTTAATTAAAATAAGACCAATACTGCTAAATACAATACAATATTAATTATTGATTTTTTTTCTTAGTACACACCTTTCCTTGTTTCTTATTACACTTACAAAAACACTTTTTGTTATGTATTAACATAGGCTTTGGCTGAGAAAGCCCAGCTATACACCAACTGATGATAACAAACAAGGATTAAAGGGGAACTGTCACTTCTCTCAAAGTTACATAGTTGAATAAAACATTGAAAAACACCTATAACTTTTGCTGAACAATTTTTCCAGAGATGCTCTGTTTTCCTGAAAATGTAGCTTAACGATTTAGCAAGTTACATCATATTCCAGTTCAATAAGGGTACAACCAGGGCAAATATTGCAAATGAAGAGAACAAACAGAACCATTGTCTCACACACATCTCCTCTTTCCTGTTTGTTTTCTCAATGCTGACTAGCAGGTACAAAGGCCAGACCTGATACCAATGATTGACAGGGAGCTAAGATGAAGACTATGCAAATTGTTAATGCGTGAATGTGTATATATAAAAATTTAAAAATAATAATAAATAAATAGAAGCTGTTATTTACAACAGCGGCACACTACAAAAACATAGTTAACTAACCAAACATATAGATAAATCAAAAAGTGTAGTAGTGCAAATTACAATGTAAATATATTTATTCACACAATAAAAAGATATAGTATATATATTTTAACGTCCAACTAATAAAATTCATTGTTAAAACTATAATCTAACAAAATGCAAATATAATAACTAGTTAATGGTGTAACTATTTCCACAAGGTAGCGGTAATAATATTAAAGAAGTCATTACAGGGATACATGATAAATAAAAAAGGCAGTGTGAGGAGTCCAGATAAGGTACAATCACTGGCAGGAGGCAGATCCCAGTAATACACAAAGGTCACGAAGGTCCAGCTGGTATCCGAGTAAAACAGATCCAATTAGCATATAAAGATTGAGCATAATACTGTACAGAGTCCAGTGGTCACATCTCCACTAGTATACCTGGATATAAGCCCAAGCAGGTAAAAAGTAAAGCATAGTTCCATAAAAAACTGACTTTAAAATTCTAGTGGGTCCAACTATTAATAGTGAAATGTTACTGCTGAAAAGTGGGCCAATGTATGAGGCTCCATAAAAATAACCACAATGAAATAAGTAGCTTTAAATCATCTGAACACTTCATCAAAAAAGACTGAGAAATTAGTATGAGAATGTAGCATCAACAAATGAAGTCTTCCGGATGGTCATTAAATCTGATTCTATCCAGGCCTAGGAATCAAAGAGTACTCAATCTGGGCATCACTATTCATGTAAAATATAATTAATGTAACTGACTACACACAAAAAATTTCATAAATTAGATTTTATATTGCATTATATAAATCTCAAAAATAAAATGTAAGAAATGAATAAAAAAAATATTAAAACATTTTAAACAAATATTTTAAACTATATCATTTAAAACTTTACATCATTATTCTTAATTTTCAAGACGACTCTGAGAAGTGTGTCTCAAAAAAAAGAAAAAATTGACACACTAAATGAATACTACAACAAGACCTCCATTAAGTATTGCAATACTAATTGCATATAAACATTCCAAAGCAGATGTCTACTCATATCTACTCTATAATATCTGTATACATAACTAATGATAAACTAAAATGTACAATAAAAAGTAAAAAAAATGATAAATTATGTTTAAAAAAACATTTATATCAAATTAGCAAAATCATTAATTTCATTTAACCCTTTAGGTGATAGCGTACAAAAAACACTGAATCCATTACAACCCTGCTCTTGGTAAAAATTGAATCCATGCATATTAAACAATCCATAACTTTTAATTTACTAACTACACCTTGTTGGCAACCCGCATTGAAAATGTAACTAAACACATTACTAAAAATAATAATATATGTAATATTTTACAATTAATGTAAAATTAATCTGAAATGTGAATTCTTCATTTATCACGCCTTTTGTAAAATGTGAAAAAAAGTCTAGATAGTTGTCCTAATTTTGTGTGTGTAGAAGTATGAATATTAGACCAAATGACCTGAAACCTTAAAGTAGGTGAACTGGTGAATTGTTTAAATGTGGCCTTTTCATCTAGAAATGTATAATTTTGTTCTAATTCTCCCCAATCCCGATTTAATAATCAACTCTGTTTTTCTGTAGGAAGTCCAGATCGTGTTTATTAAGAACTGATCAAAAAGGGTTATAAGCCATGCTTAGTAATATGTGAGATTAAACACAGGTTGTTGAGACAAGCTGCTCTATTGCTCATAGCTGGCAGTGGTCTTTTATTTGCAGAAACATACCCTATATTTATAAAAAATATATTCTAATGTAATCTCTGGTTGGCTACCTGACACGTGTGTCACTTGTATATGGCAGCCTAACAATCTGTAGTACACTTATAATGACATTGTAATATACATTGGTGTTATGGTGGTTTTCCTTGGATGCCTTCCTTAATAAATATATTGAATTTATTCCTGCAGTCTATGAATTTAGCATATTGCCACATATCACTTTTACAAATGAAAAGCTTTTAACATGAGATAAAACAGCAATTCTGTGAGTATACTCCTGTTTAGAAATAACTAAAAATTTAAATTGTATGAGTGTACACAAATTTCATTTGACATGTATTTGCCCATTACACAAACATTAGAGGGCTGAAAAGGTTCCTATTAAGTGCATGGTACATTCATCCTATATCTCGCAATAATTCATGGGCTAAAATATTTGCAGAAAAAAAAATATTTTGTCACATACAAAAGCTATGGCAAAATGACAAAAACAAATAAATTAAAATGGTTATGTACCCTGTGTCAGGTACCTAATGATATATTTGGGAAATTAGCATTTTTTTTAATTTTAGCTGAGATAATGTTTTTGTAAAAATAATTTTTGTATGCAGGCGTGATGCAACATACAGCACGTACAGCTACACCAAGTCTCTTTACAATATAAGACATTGTTGAATGTAAATAAGCCCTGTCGGGCTAAATGTGCTGTAAAACCTCAGCTCATCTCCTCCCTCTTTGATTGCCAAAACACAATCAAGTATTTTGACTTAAAGAAATTACCATAAAGTATAAGAACATTTAAGATAATGGAGTGGGCATCCATTTGCATTCCCTCTGTAGAGATGTAGCAAAAACAATAAATTCTCATCAGTGTGAAAACTGCACTTGAGAATTTAGAAACATAAGTTGGACTATGTTTTATTTAACAAAAACAAAAAATAGAAAAAACCACCACAAGTGCTTAAAATTCAAAGGAGGTTTAATCGACACAAAACAAAGTAGCAAACAGGGGGAAAGGGCACAACAAACACCTAACGCGTTTCAAACCTACAAGTCCTTAAGCATAAGAGACTTTTTGTTTCCCTTTCCTCTGGGATCCAAATTAAAAATGACACAAGGACATATGGTGGTGGAAGGAAATGGTTTCAAGTTGATTTGACTGGATATAATCCTTTATGGGTTAAGTTTTAAAAAATCTTCTAAAATTAGATAGATTATTAACAAATTTATTCCAGAAGTTAAAATAAAAACTATTATAAAGTGGGAAGAAGATTTAGGTTATTCCTTTTCCCATCAAAAATGGTCAAATGCCCTGGATCACCTTAGGAAATCAATACATTGTACAAAGATATTGGAAAGTTACTATAAAATCCTCAATAGATTGTACCTAGTTCCGACTAGAGTATGTAAATTTGAAGCTTATTACACAAACCAATGTTGGAGATGCAATAAGGACATTGGAACATTGAAACATATTTGGTGTGACTGTTCTAATTTGAACCCGATCAAGACTTTTGTATTACAGCTTCTTAAGGACCTCGATATAAAGCTATTAAAACTGACTCCTGAAAAGTTCCTTTTCCATATAAATGTTATTGGTGTAGGAATTTCTAAAAAGTACTTGTTAATACACATATTAATGAATAAAGATCTGTATTTCCAGATCCTGGAAGAGCGTAGAAATTCCTTCTCCAACCAAAATTATAACCCAAATTAATTATCAAGGGGTAATGGAAAAGGCGGTGTACTTTAATAATGGAAATATTGGGAAATATAATAAAATCTGGTCAAGATGGTTTGAATATTATGGATTGTAAAATCAACCTTCCAGGCAAGTAAGAAAGCAAATGTAGTCTGTATCTGGACCATCAAATTGTCTCTTATTCTACTAAAGATAGCTGTAACGACCTTCATCCCTACAATGTAGGCACCACGGCACACAAGCATTTATATGATATATATTAGTTACTTAATTACATCCATATATAAAACAATTTTTTTGTACATCTATCAGGCAAATGAAGAGTCAATTAATATAAAAATCAAGGTTTGCACATTTACATGAAGTGATGGAATAATGTACTATAGCCAGATATATTTAAAGAGTGAAAGATCAAGATATATATGCCATATATATTGCCTGTGTTTGTCTTGTATTTGTTTGTCCTTTTATAACAATATTGATGTAATATATGTAATATACGTATCTCAAGTTGTTATATATTTATAATTGAAAAGTTATAAAAATATTAATATTAAACAAGTTGATTTGACTAAGCAAACTCAGCTGGAATAATATCATGTTCAAATAAAAGCTGTTGGTGTTTCAGAGTCCCTAAAGCATTTCAGCACACAGTAAGTTGTGACCTCATAGCAGCAGAGTTTGACGCACATTTCACCAAACATTACTGTAGGATCTCTTCTAAAAACCACAACAACTTGATCAAGAATCAGAAGGTAAGATGGCATCTGTGATTAGGTGCAAGAAAAAAAAAACTAGAATAACAGAGCTGGAAAGTGTTCAGTGAGTTGGGGTGTTTTTTTTTTTTTTTTTTTAAATCTAGGATATTTTGGCCTACGTTTGCTAAAAACAACTCATTGGTGAACAGACCCCCAATTCACCAACGTGTTCCGTTTTACCTCCTTTACTGAATTAAACTGTATGGTTTCTGCTGTAACCACAAGGTGTCTGCTACTCTTTGTGTTGGAAACCCACACATCAAAATTACATTTCTTCTTTACAATCTCCTCACGTTAGAATAAGTGAAGTGCAAGCTGGTACAAAAACACATCATGCAGTGACCTCTTAAAGGAAACAGTTGGCTGTTTATGCCATGTTGAAGGAAGCTGCAGGGAGAAATATTCAGGTAGAATAGTATATTATCAAGAATGACTTCTGATTTTTTTCTTTCTACACTTGGTGGGAAGATACAGTAATGCCTGAAAGATGATGTTTAGTAGAGCTATGGGAGATAGAGAGAACCTAGGTCAACCTTCTTACACCAGGGGTTGACAACGGGACGGTATCTAGCTACAGTATAACTACATATCTCTTGGGTATTTCGTATGTTATTACATATGTTTGATTAAGTCCAGAGCTCTAGCTGGGAGCTGAACTTTATCACTTTCTGCTGCAGCATTAAAAGGGTTTATGAATGAATTTTGTTATTTTCTTTTTTTACATTCTTGCTAAAGTGGAGAATATTTTATCAGAGACTCAATACAGGTGGCAATATTTTATATAATTTTGTGTAATTTTGTGGCATGTTGCATCTGGCCTTGGCATAGCACGATGAATGGATTTGTTCCCCATTGTTTTCTCTTGCTGAAAATTCTTTTAAAAAATACAAACACAAGTGCTATAGCAACTATATGGATTTTTGAGCCTCCCCTGTGTACATTTTAAAAATAGAGATTTGCTTAAATTTACTCTTCTGGGGCTCTTGTCTTTATGTGGTCGCCTTGCCTTTCTGGCGCAGATCATCACTCCTGATAATTTCAGCCAATCCAATGCTTCCCCAAAGGCTTGTGTGCAAGTGTGGCAAATCAGCATCTCCTAATACAGATGCATTAATTCTCAATGGGGAGCATTCATTGCCTCCATGCAGAGCGCTAAGATACGGAACATCGGTCCTGCAATCTTTGTAGGACCGAATCCAGGAAGTCCATCTAGTATTTGTGCCTCAGAAAAGGCAGCATTTACAATGCTCATCCTGTAGGGACAAGCTATATTTAGGTGTAGTGGTTCTGGTGCCTTTAGTGTCCCTTTATTATTAGCACATAGTCCCTAAGGATCTCAGATTTGGCGGAAAGCCTCTACTTAGGAGTCGTGTCCCTCAAACTCCAGAGGAGATTCCCCAATAGCTAATCTTTGTTGAATCCATGAGAACACTTCTGACTGCACTACAACACTTGCAGCAATCACAAACGTTACTACAGATACTTTGTGCATACATGGATGACTGCTCGGGTGACTGGTGAGGTGTTTGGCAGTTATGTGCATAGACAAGTAGCACTACACCTGTATTAGTGATATGTCAAGACACAAATCCATGTGTTGCATTGAGCCAGAAGTTGAATGGTATGTTATAGAGTAGAAATGGATATTAAAAGAAAGCTTATTTTATTGTCACTGAGCTTTTCCTTCCTAGAATATTGCTAAATCCTCATGCTACCTGTTGGCCACCCGTCTTTTATTCATGTTTGTATCTGTTTATTCATTAACCCCTACGCCCCCGAGCTTAACTTTTTTCTGTCACTTGCAGATATTTGTGATAACATCATGCTATTAAAGGCTTTTGAGGTGTCACTATTATCTCTCTGCAATGAGTCATTGCTGCAGGTCGGCTTCCCTGTATTAATCACCAGACAATTATCTGATAGTGAGCGGGAATCCTGCAATATACTTTGGTGACAAAGCTTTTCTGTGTACAGCCGGGAAGGCTCATTTCCATTGTTATAGAATCATTGCACATTAATGAATGTTATTGCTCAGCATTCAGAGAGGAAACAGGGCCGTACAGTAATCAAAGTGACTCCTATTTACAGAATGATTTCCTCGCAGTCACAGAGCAGCAAGTTGCTTTTGGCAATAGAAGAAAAAAGGAGTGAAGCTGTTTCTTAAAATGAACATGTCACCTTTGAGATTTTGTTTCTCATTAAATTTATCTTCAAAAGTTGCACACAGTTTGTGGTTGTATTTTTCAAACAGCATTTTTTGGGGAGATATTTGAGCCATTAGTTAGGACTATTTACCATTTTGTTGTACGAGTCTTAAAAGGGAACTGTCAATTATGGAATATTTGCACAATTCAATAGCTAAGTGAATGTAAGATATGGGTTGTGGTATTTGAAAAAAATCTTGTTTTTTTTTGGCTTTATATTATACACTAGGTTGCAAGGCACACAGGCTCACACACTTTGCATCGTGGGATTAAGCTAGCATTCATTAGTCCAGGAACACTCAAAGCACTATAAACACTACAGAGCACTGGAATGTCATGGTGCCACCAGTGTAAGTAGTCAAACTGTGAGATCTCCTGAGCTAAGTGCTACAATGCAGGGCTAAATCATCGGGTGAGAGTGTCAGGTGATCACTCTCAGCCAATAACCTAAACCCTGCAATGATGCTGAAGTTCAGACAAAGAGCGTCCTTCTCTCTGTCTGAAACAGTGCAGGCAGGAACCCACTCCTGGTAAACAGTTTTAGTTACTTGCAATATGGGCACTGGGGTATTCCAGACACCATAATCACTACAGCATGCTGTACTTTTTGCAAAATGAAAAAAAAGAGGACACACTCTTCACACATAAAGCTTTTCTGCAAGCTAAAGTGTTTTAGCGGTCAAGAGTATCCCTTTAAATTTCCTGTTTTGGTGAAGACCTTATTTGGTACTCACTTCTCACTATAAAGAGATTATGCACATATGCAGTGTCCACATTACTGGTCCACTGCATATATGCAGGGCCGCCATCAGGAGGTGACAACCCGATGGGTCCTATATCTTCAGGGGCCAGGTCAGCGCTGTGGCTGAGTAATAGCGCGACCGGGCCCCTTTAAAAAAAATTGCGGCTACACCGCAAGTGCTGCTGGGAGGAAGTGACGGCCGGTCACTTCCTCCCAGCTTACTCCGCGCGGGGGGAGAGTGGAGGGAGAGTGGAGGACACCAGAGGCATCCACTCCCCTCATCCCCAGCCTTCCTTCCTGCAATGTATGTGTGTATGTGTCTATCTGTATGTTTGTGTGTGTGTCAGTATGTATATATGTCTGTGTGTATGTCAGTATGTATATATGTCTGTGTGTCAGTATGTATGTGTGTATGTATGTCTGTGTGTGTGTCAGTATGTATATATGTCTGTGTGTATGTCAGTATGTATATATGTCTGTGTGTCAGTATGTATGTGTGTATGTATGTCTGTGTGTGTGTGTGTGTGTGTCGGTATGTATATATGTCTGTGTGTATGTCAGTATGTATGTCAGTATGCATGTATGTATGTGTATGTATTTGTGTATGTCTGTATGTATGTGTGTATGTGTATATCTGTATGTCTGTGTGTATGTCAGTATGCATGTATGTCTGTATCTATGTGTGTATGTGTCCATATGTATGTGTGTGTGTATGTCAGTATGTATATATGTCTGTGTGTATGGCAGTATGTAAAGATGTCTGTGTGTATGTTAGTATGTATGTCTGTGTGTATGTCAGTATGTATATATGTCTGTGTGTGTATCAGTATGTATGTGTGTATGTATGTCAGTATGCATGTATGTCTGTGTATGTCAGTATGTATATATGTCTGTGTGTATGTCAATATGTAAGTCTGCGTGTATGTCAGTATGTATGTATGTCTGTGTGTGTGTGTGTCAGTATGTATGTGTGTGTGTGTATGTATGTCAGTATGCATGTAAGTCTGTGTGTGTGTGTGTGTGTGTGTATGTCAGTATGTATATATGTCTGTATGTATGCCTGTGTGTATGTCAGTATGTATATCAGTATGCATGTATGTCTGTGTTTGTATGTGTGTATGTCTGTATGTCTGTGTGTATGTGTCTATCTGTATGTCTATTTGTATGTCTGTGTGTATGTCAGTATGCATGTATGTCTGTATCTATGTGTGTATGTGTCTATCTGTGTGTGTATGTCAGTATGTATATATGTCTGTGTGTATGTCAGTGTGTATGTCTCTGTGTATGTCAGTATGTATATATGTCTGTGTGTATGTCAGTGTGTATGTCTGTGTGTATGTCAGTGTGTATATATGTCTGTGTGTATGTCAGTATGTATATTTGTCTGTGTGTGTGTCAGTATGTATGTGTGTATGTATGTCAGTATGCATGTATGTCTGTGTGTGTATGTCAGTATGTATATATGTATGTATGTCAGTATGCATGTATGTGTGTATGTCTGTATGTATGTGTCTATCTGTATGTATGTGTGTGTATGTCAGTATGTATATATGTCTGTGTATGTGTCTGCATGTATGTATGTGTGTGTGTGTGTGTGTCAGTATGTATGTCTGTATGTGTGTATGTCAGTATGTATGTATGTCTATGTGTGTGTCAGTATGTATGTGTGTATGTATGTCAGTATGCATGTATGTCTGTGTGTGTGTATGTCAGTATGTATATATGTCTGTATGTATGTCTGTGTGTATGTCAGTATGCATGTATGTGTGTGTGTCTGTATGTATGTGTCTGTATGTATGTGTGTGTGTGTATGTCAGTATGTATATATGTCTGTGTATGTGTCTGCAAGTATGTATGAGTGTGTGTGTGTCAGTATGTATGTCTGTATGTGTGTATGTATGTATGTCAGTATGCATGTATGTCTGTGTATGTATGTATGTCAGTATGTCTGTATGTGTGAATGTGTCTATCTGTATGTGTGTATGTCAGTATGTATATATGTCTGTATGTATGTCTGTGTGTGTATGTCAGTATGTATGTGTGTATGTATATATCTATCAGTATGTATGTCAGTATGCATGTATGTCTGTGTGTGTGTATGTCAGTATGTCTGTATGTATCTGTGTGTGTATATATGTATATCAGTATGTATGTGTATGAATGCCATTATGTATGTATATCAGTATGTATTTATGTGTATGTATGTCACTTTGTCAGTATCTATGTATGTGTGTATGTCAGTATGTGATTATGTATGTATGTCAGTGTGTGTGTCTATATGTCAGTATGTGTCTGTGTATCTGTATCTGTGTATATGTCTATATGTGTGTATGTCTGTTTCAGTATTTGTGTCTGTTAGTATGTGTGTATCTTCCTGTGTGTGTGTCTGTGTCCTTTTGTGTCTGTGTGTGTGTATTCCTCTGGGCGGGATTTAGAGGCGGGGCTTGGAGGCGGGCACCCGGGGGCCCAGACCTTGAGCTATGTTAGGGACCCCACAATTTCTGATAGCGACCCTGCATATATGTGCTTAAATAATTATTACCCCCATTCACTACTAAAATGGATAGACCTGTTTACTTCTAATTGTGTGGCAAATTTTTTTTTTAGTCCATTAAGCCTCACTTGACTATATTTATACTATATTTATACTGCAGGAATGATTACCAATTTCTAGTGAAATTCATTTCTCTGCCAGCAACCAATTCCACAAATGTAATCTATGCAAATGGGCTATAAATGACAGCCACTCCATCCCCACACACAGTAAAGCAAGTTAAACTCAGAGAGGGTGGTGGAGTGAATGGACTCTCTCATATCCTTATTAGAATTACACAGTGTTATAGATTGCTTAAATATGTTTTTTGTTTTTTTTAAATATATGACTTAACTATGCTGACAATTATGTTACATTCTGTTTTTAGTTAAGTGTACTTCTAGTAAGGCCATCAGACAGGATCATTACAAAACCTGTAAGGTGGGAAGGCATGCTAATATTTTGCTTAAGGCCTAGCAGATAGTGGCCCTTTTTAAAGGTAGTAACGAAAAACATTTTCAAGATTGATTTCCCATAAGAATGTTAAGGCAAACTAATCAATCAATCATGCTTATACTTGCCCATCTGTAAGTACAAGGACAAGAAAACCAACTCTATGTTTGTTCTACCTCAGTCACCTTGTTAGCTGATAAATTTAATTATTAGTTTCTTTCTCACAAAGAATTTGGAATATCTATTTTGCAATATTAAAGTTTATATTTAAAGGATATGCTTCACTTTATTAAACAACTGCTAGCACTCGTGAAATTAGACATTTCTCACATGAAACAGTTTATTAAGATCAGACATATGGAAGTTAGAAAGGTGTTGTGACAAATTCCCCTTCTCACGTGTGTTTACCACAAGCTCCTTGAGGAGCCTGCTTACCAGCCTCCTGCCCACAAACTATGGGCCCTGTAATATGCACTGAAAAGGTCTCCGTTCTTGTATTTGCACTACATGGTTCCGGAACTAAACAGACGCACGAACCGGAGACCACCCGGGATCTTGTTAAGCCTATTTGCTACTTTGTAGCAATTTTTCACCGCAGTGTTCTAAGTATTCGTCTGGGTGGCCGCATTTCCTATGAACGACCATGAGGTGGCGGCCATCTTGTAACTTTTAGGGTTTTTTATATGTATTTTTAAGGTACTTTTGGGGTGTTTGTGAAATGTGTTTTTTTGTGCCTGGAGATAATTGAGTTTTGTACAGTTCCTGACTCAATTATCTCCTGGGCATAGGGGAGGGATTATCCTGTTTTCTGTGGGATTGTTATGGGCGTGCTCAGAAATGTATAAAAGCAGGCCATCTGGCCAAATTAAAGGTATTCCAGCTTGTACTCCCAGAACTATGTGTCGTCTGGTTACTGGGAGGGGAAAGGGCTAATCACTAATCACTGTTCCAGTGTGGAGGATTCAACGGGGAAAGTCCTTGTATGGACTAGAGCTCCCAGGACTGAGTGTCGTCCAGTGCCTGGGGGTAGATAGAGCAAGTTCCCCATTCGGCTTCAGGAGGGAGCGGTTCCAGGACCCCAGTCAAGCCACGGCGACTGTGGGCAGAAGTGCAGCAGTTTGTCCCTTGTTCCAGCTAGGAAGCAGTCCTTAGCGGAGGTACCCAGCCAGGGGTACAGGAAGCAGCGTTACAGGTGTTATAGAAGAGATTAGAAACATAGAAACATAAAATGTGATGGCAGATAAGAACCATTCGGCCCATCTAGTCTCCCCAATTTTCTAAATACTTTCATTAATCCCTGGCCTTATCTTATAGTTAGGATAGCCTTATGCCTATCCCATGCATGCTTAAACTCCTTTACTGTGTTAACCTCTACCACTTCAGCTGGAAGGCTATTCCATGCATCCACTACCCTCTCAGTAAAGTAATACTTCCTGATATTATTTTTAAAACTTTGCCCCTCTAATTTAAGACTATCTCCTCTTGTTGTGGTAGTTTTTCTTCTTTTAAATATGGTCTCCTCCTTTACTGTGTTGATTCCCTTTATGTATTTGAATGTTTCTATAATATCTCCCCTATCTCATCTTTCCTCCAAGCTATACATTTTTAGATCATTTAACCTTTCCTGGTAAGTTTTATAAACTTTGTGTTTATAGATTTAAGATTGTGTAAAGCTTAAGCTCTATGCTTTTGTCACAATTGTCAAGTGTAGGTCAAATACATAAGACAAAGTAGTCCCTAAAGAAAAATAATGTTCTAAAGAGAAATAGATCAGAAATAAAGAAACGCACTACAGATTCAGAAAGAGGAAGAGAAGAGGAAACAATACAAGAAAGTAAGTTAGAGGTGACATAGGCACTTTAAGTAAAAGAAGGAGTAGGGAGGGATTGCATGGAGGGAGGAAAGAGTGAGCATCCCATTGCTGGTGCCTGCAAGGTAGAAGATAACTATGTATGTTACAAAACATACATTTTGCACAGAATTTACATTTGAAAGTCCAGAACATAGTTTCAGTATGTCTGTCAGTGTGTGTGTGTGTCTGTGTATCTGTATTTAGTCAGTATATCTATGTTTCTCTATGTAGTTTGTGTGTATCTGTATCTGCATGTGTGTCAGGTTGTGTATCTGTGTGTCTGTATGTGTGTCAGTGTGTGTATCTGTATGCTATCATTGTATGTATTTGTGTATCTGTATGTTGTCAGTGTGTGTACCTGCATGTGTATATTTGACTGTGTATCTGTATATAGTCAGTGTGTTTATCTGTGTGTGTGTGTATCAGTGTGTCTGAGTATCCATATGAGTCAGTGTTTATATATATATGTGTGTCAGTGTGAGTGTCAGTGTTTATATCTGTGTATCTGCATGTGTTTCAGTGTGTGTGTGTGTAGCAGTGTATATGTACATGTGCATACATCTCAGCATTCAAATCGCCAACACTACACACAAGTACACGCCTGCATTAAAACTTTAACACTACATACAAACACAGTCCTGCATTGAAACGTCAACACTACATACAAACACAAAAAATATATATAAACACACAACTACATTCAAAAACAAGCACTACACATAAATGCATGCTTGCGTTCAAAAGCCAACACCACATACAAACACACCCCTACATTTACACAAACATACTCCATACAAAAACATGCTTACAGTCAAACACACAAAGACTGCTCAGTATTAAATACAACCCTGCAAGCATGGGGAAATTGTAGAGTCCCAGCTGTCAAAGCATTGTCGCTATTGGGGGGGGCCAAAAAATTATTGCACCAGTGGCCTCTCGACTTTAGTTCTGCTACTGCATTGGGGAGTGGAGGACATGATTGCATGTCAGGGAGAGGGGGTGAGGAATGGGGGTCATGGTCCAGGGGGCCCAATCAAATGCTTGCCCAGGGCCCAATCAATATTAAAGACAGCCCTGCATACAAGTGCAAATATCTCTGAATGTGTAGCATGTCTGCTTGAAATCTAGACTCCTACCACCATGACCACCTCAAATCACTGAAGTGGTCATGGTGGTTGGAGTTACCCTTTAGGCATTTAAGATCAAAATCCAATGCATGTATTATTGTTACATATTCAGATGCAGATGATCTTAGGTTTATAACTCAATATTTGTCTATAGCTCATATTATCTAAAATGTTCCTACCCATTAATCTAATCCCCAAGCAGCGATCCAAAATCATTCCCTGATTTCTCCGAATTTGCAAAAGCTGCTTGTACAGTATGGAGTCATTTATATAGAGTCTGAATGGAACTCTTCTTTATAAATATATGTATTAGTTATTAGATCCAGACAAGGCAAGTATCTGTTGTAGTTGGTGCATCTACGCACTGAAACATTAGTCTTTTATATAACAGTTGTAATTCTTAGCTTTCCCTAGCTGAACTGTAAAAGTAATTTATCCCATGATTAGAGCATTGACCAGTCCAGATGTGAAGTTTTCTTAAAAGGGGAGTATATCAAAACAGATTTACTGCTGAGAATGAAGAATGAAAAATTCATATGGGTAGACATATTGTGGTAACCAGTAACAAGATGAGCCATGCAACATAATAAAGAAATATAGAATACTTGCAATCTATAGAATTCCATATGATAAATAGGACATTAGACATCTTTAAGGTCACCTTTAGATTTTTCATTTGTGTTTATTAAATGAATATCAATTTACTTCCAAATTTGGGTATTCTGACTCTGTGCCTACTATTTTTCAAAGTAATACTGTACTAAAAATTATTTCCAAGTTAATTGTTTTAATGTATTAATCGCCACAACCAAAAAAAAAAATACAAAATGCTATATCTTTAACCCCTTAACGACGAGTGACAGACAAGGTCCATCACTCAGGGGATTGCTATAACGACGAGTGACGGACCTCGTCCATCACCCGTTAAAATTAACCCTGGATCGCCGGGTTAATGGTGCTCCGGTCTGCCTCTGTATTAGAGGCAGACCTGGAGCACCCGATCATGCTGCCCCAGCACATGTCCTCGCTCTGACAGGGTGTCAGAGCGAGCACATGTGCTCCATATACTCCCCTTCCGCCTCCCTGCACTTCCTGGTTCTGTGTGAAGTGCAGGGAGCCGGAACAGTGATGATCCTGCCCCCTGTTAAAAAAAATAAAAGATAAAGTTTATTTAAAATCCCACCCCCTTTACTCATTTTAATTAAAAATTAACCCCTTCCCTGCCAATTGATCACTGACTACAGTGATCAATTGGCAGGGATTAAATTTTACTGTCATTTGTTGTTGTTTTTTAACCCCTGAGGGTTAATTCTTTTTTTTTTTAACCCTCAGGGGTTAAATTTATTTAATAAATTAATTTAAATATTTTAAAATTATATATTTAGCTAGCTGGGGTGGGTGGAAGTTAGTGGGGATTTGGGGGATTTGGTGTTAGGCTAACTAGGGGTTAACGTTAAAAAAAGATTTAAAATAAACTTTAAAAAGTTAAAAATTAAGCAAAAAAAAAGTTTTAATAACGTTTAAGTAAAAAATAGTAAAAAAAACACCCCCCTTTACCCAGTCTAAATAAAAATTAACCCATTCCCTACTACCAAATTGGAACATGGATACAGCGTAAAACTTAGAAAAAAACTGAATGGCTGCGTCTCAAATGCGCCCTTTCAACATCCACATATACCTGGCAAAGGTACATACGGGGGTATTGTTGTACTCAGGCGACATAGCTGAGCAACATATGAAGTATTATACAGTCGTAGCACACATAAGGTTTGCAAAATATACTGCGCAAACTCACTTTGTGTGTCAAAAAGGCAGAAAAAACACTTATTACCACTACACTTGGTACATGTTAGCGGAAAAATTATCCCACGCTAAGGTTCAAAATATGCCTTTTGGAATACCCTGGGATGTCTTCTTTAAGAAATGGTATGGCTTTATGGGATATTTGGATTATATAGCCTGGTAAAATACTCTATAATGGGACATGGGCACAGCATAAAAATGTAAAGTTTGAAAAAAACTGGAATGGCTGTGTCCCAAATATGCCCCTCCGATGTCCACATATACCTGGCAAAGGTACATACGGGGGTATTGCTGTACTCAGCCGACATAGCTGAGCAACATATGAAGTATTATACACTGGTAGCACACATAAGGTTTGCAAAATATACTGTGCAAACTCACTTTGTGTGTCAAAAAGACATTCATTGGGGGTGTCTTTTTACTCAGAAGACTTAGCCGAGCATAATTTGGGGGGTGTGAACTTAGTGGCACATGTGAAATATACAAAATGCCCAGCAAAAATGCAATCCATGTGTAAAAAACACACAAAATTATTTTTTACCACATACTTTGGCATATATTGGTGAAAAAATGGGGGCCTGTTAAGGCACAATATGCACCTTATAAGATACCCTGGAGTGTCTACGTTTACAAATGGTAGGCCTTTGTGGGCTTTTTTGAACAGTCAAACTGTTATAATATCCCAAATGGAAGCATAGGCTCATTAAATCCGTCTCTCAATATTCTACTGTGAATACTGAAAAGAACAGGCCTCCTATATGGCACTGTAGCTTCACAAAATAGTGCCTAAGACATACAATGGGGGTGTCATTTTACTCAGCAGATGTAACTGAACACAAAATAAAACTTTGTACAGGAATAGCACACACCAACTTTACAAAATACACACGAGAATGTCTTTGTTATAGGTTTGTGTGCCAGAAACACAATTTTACTCCAATATTTAGCAGAGGTTGGCGGTGAAATGGCTACGTAGAAAGTGTCAAAACAACCTAAGGTAAATAGCCCGTGATGTCTACTTTATATAAATATATACTTTTGTGTGGCAATTTTGTTTTCTTTTATGGCTATTAAGCTTACAAGACAAACATACCAAATTCTAAAATCGCTCCACATTAAAAGTTTATTTTACTCCTTGTGCTTTGTGACCTGTAACTACCAAAAAAAACTTAAAATCCCAGACACATTATATATTCTGTAAATCAGAACAACTAAATGAATTTATTTTTAATTACTTTCCTTAACCTGCACTAATTATGAAAACACATTATTATTGCAAATACGGTAAAAAAGACCAAAAAATTTTTAAAATTTTTGCATTTTTCTGTATTTTTTTATAATAAATAAGCATTTATATATATGTGTGTTACATCAAATTAAAGCCCTTTCTGTCCTTTAAAAAACGATATAAAATATGTGTCGGTGCAATAAATTAGTAAAATGCAAATTGCAGTTGAACGCAAACAGCAAAAAATTGAAAAAATGCTGTTGTCATTAAGTGAAAGACAAGCTTCTGAAGCTCTGTCCTTAAGGGGTTAATATACTCAACAATAACATATGGATAAAGTATGCTGGTGAATAGTCATCAGTGATAATATTTACTGTGTTTAAAAGTTGAATTGATTTCGAGTCAAGCTTCCATTGGTTGTGGAGTTGCATGTATCCCTAAATGCTTATCTTTCTCAACAGAGAAACGGCAGGAAACATTAAGCCACAAATGTAAAGACAGGCTGACGGTATCATTTGCACTGAAAATGTGACCTGCTTTTTCAGTTTTTAAATTTTAATGCAGAAGTATAATGTAAGTTGTTTATAATAAATGTATAATAAAAAAAATTAAATAATAGAGAGAGACAGACACATATCGAAATAAACTTTCAATGGTGTCTCTTCCTCTTTTAAGAAGTGCTGATCAATAATTAGTAGGAGTACACAAGAAGTGAATTTTGTTTCTTGCTAATTTTTTTGCATAATTTTTCCCAATAGTCCAAATAGTAGTACTATTTTATTTGAAAACTTTCACAAAATGTTTTCATATTTCTAAGGGGCATTCACATGCAGATAATTCCACGACCATGAGTTTAATAAATGCAGAGAGAACAAGTATGCATGAGAGAAGCTTCAAAGGATAATTCACTAAACTGGGAATTTTTAGGAATTCACTTAAAACCAAAATAGCCCCAAAAAGTTATTCTTTTATTCTTTTATTTCAGGTATTGTACCGGAGGATTGGAGGAAGGCAGATGTCGTTCCTATATTTAAAAAGGGTTCAAAATCCTTGCCTGGAAATTATAGACCTGTGAGCTTAACTTCTGTGACTGGGAAAATATTTGAAGGGCTATTAAGGGATAATATTCAGGAATTAATTGGGAAGAACTTTGTTATTAGCAATAATCAGCATGGTTTTATGAAATATAGGTCATGTCTAACCTAATTGCATTCTACAAAGTAGTAAGTAGAAGTATAGATCAGGGTGTTGCAATAGACGTGATCTACTTGGATTTTGCCAAGGCATTTGATACGGTTCCTCACAATAGGTTAGTCTTCAAACTAAAAGAAATTGGTCGTGATGAATATTGTTCTTGGGTAGAACATTGGCTTAAGGAGAGAGCACAACGAGTTGTCATTAATGGTACATTTTCAGGCTGGATAAAATTGGTAAGTGGTGTCCCTCAGGGTTCTGTTTTGGTGCCGTTTCTATTTAACATATTTATAAATGATCTTGAAAAAGGCATTGAAAGCCATGTTTCAGTGTTTGCAGATGACACAAAACTTTGTAAAGTAATAAAATGTGAGCAGGATATTGCTTTGCTGCAGAGGGATTTAGATAGATTGGGGGACTGGGCACTAAAATGGCAGATGAAATTTAATTTAGAGAAATGCAAAGTTATGCACTTCAGGATCAAGAATGCTCAAGCAATTTACACCCTAAATGGTGGTGAATTAGGGATAACCACACACGAGAAGGATTTGGGAATTGTTATAGATAACAAATTAGCAATATGCAATGTCAGTCTGCAGTTGCTAAGGCCAGTAAGGTTTTGCCATGTATAAATAGGGGCATAAATTCTCGGGATGAAAATATAATTTTGCCTCTTTATAAATCGCTGGTAAGACTACACCTTGAATATGCTGGGCAATTTTGGGCACCTATTCTAAAGATGTCACTAGAAAAAGTGCAGAGACGAGCTACAAAATTGATAAAAGGAATGGAGCATTTTAGTTATGAAGAGAGGTTTTAAAACGTAAAATCTCTTTAGTTTGGAAAAACGGCGCCTAAGAGGGGATATGATTATTATGTTATTTATATAGCGCCAACAAAACAGCGCTTTACAGTGGCTGGACGAACAAGTATGTAGTTGTAACCAGACAAGTTGGACAAACAGGAACAGAGGGGTTGAGGGCTCTGCTCAATGAGCTTACATGCTAGAGGGAGTGGGGTAAAGTGACACAAAAGGTAAGAATAGTATTAGACTGATGACAGTTGCAAGAGAGGAATCAGTTGGGAGCTATTAACAGTTTAATTGATACGTTTTTTTGAAGAAGTGGGTTTTTAATGATTTTTTTGAAGGAGTGCAGACTGGGTGAGCATCTAATGGAGGAGGGAAGTGATTTCCACAGGAGCGGTGCAGCCCTCGACAAGGCGAGCATCAGAGGTGGGAGTATGGACAGAAGATAGATGTAAGTCTTCAGCAGAGTGTAAGGGCCTAGACGGGACATACTTGTGTATTCGGGAGGATAGATAGGTGGGAACAGCATTATGTAGAGATTTAAAAGCAAGAACCAGAATTTTAAATTGAGCCCTATATCTTACAGACAGTCAATATAGGGACTGACAGAAGGGTGAGGCATGGGAGGTGCGGGCGGACAGGAAGATGAGCCTCGCCGACACATTCTTTAATGGACTGTAATGGCGCAAGTTGGGAGCACGTAAGACCACTGAGAAGCGGATTACAGTAGTCAAGACGAGAAAGGACAGTGGAATGGACCAGCACCTTAGTCACATCTGGCGTTAAGTAGGGTCGGATGCGCGCAATATTTTTGAGATGAAAGTGGCAGGATTTGGCGATAGACTGAACATGAGGCATGAAGAAGAGGTCAGAGTCAAAGAGAACACCTAGGCAGTGAGCCTGCGTGGTGGAGCTGATGGTAGCACAGACACAGGAGGGAGACAGACACAGGAGTAGCAACACTTGAGGGAGGAAACACAGTTTTGTTCAAGTTGAGTTTAAGTAAGTGGGCAGCCGTACAGTTAGAAATAGCAGAGAGGCAGTCAGAGACACTAGTCAATAGGGACGGGGAGAGTTCAGGAGAGGACAGATAAATTTGATAGTCATCCGCATTGAAATGATATTGGAAGCCAAAGGAGCTAATAAGTTTACCAAGGGAGGCAGTATAGATGGATAATAGTAGGGGACCAAGGACTAAACCTTGGGGGACACCAACAGAGAGGAGTTGGGGAGAAGAAGCAGAGTCAGAGAAAGAAACACTGAAAGAGCACTGAGAGAGGTAGTAGGTGCACCAGGAGAGAGCAACATCTTGTAGACTGATGTCTCGGAGGATGAGAAGAAGCTGTTGATGATCAATAGTGTCAAAAAACGCAAAAAGGTCAAGGAGAATTAGGATAGAGTAGTGACCATGACATTTTGCAGCGAGTAGATCATTGGATACTTTGGTCAGTGCCGTTTTCACAGAGTGCTTAGCGAGGAAACCAGACTGAAGTGGGTCTAGCAGAGAGTTGGACTCAAGGAAGTCTGTCAATCTCGCATACACAACTCTTTTAAGGATCTTGGACTCTAAAGGCAGTAGCGAGATAGGACGGTAGTTGGACGGGAGTTAGGGTCAAGGTTGGGCTTCTTTAGAATTGGGGTTTTAGTTGCATGTTTGAAGGGCGATGGAAATATGCCAGAGAGAGAGAGAGAGATTGAGAATTTTACTGAGAGGTAGAGAAAGAGAAGAAGACAGAGTACGGATGAGATGCAAAGGAATTGGATCTAAGTGGTGGGGTGGGAGGACTGGAGCAGAGCAGAAACCTCTTCTGCTGTAGCGGGTGTGAATGAACATATAACAGCAGAGGGAGTGAGGTTAGGAGAAATATTGTAAGGGGAAGAAGAAAGATGAGAGATCTCTTCCCTAACTGTAGAGATCTTGTCAGTGAAGGGAGTTGCAAAGTCTAAGGCGGTCAAGTTAGTAGGTGGAGGAGGAACAATAGGGCGAAGAAGAGAGTTAAATGTGTGAAATAGTTGTTTGGTAACATTATATGATAACATTATACAAATATCTCTGTGGCCAGTACAAACCATTATCTGGAAATCTATTCATTAACAGGGCTATACACGAGCTCACGCATTTAGGCTGGAAGAAAGGAGATTACATCTAAGGCAAAGAAAGTTTTTTTTACAGTAAGAGTAATAAGGATATGGAATTCTCTACCTAAAGAGTCCAGTAGGAGTCCATACAGATGTATAAACAGCAATTGGATAAATACTTGCAAAAACATAACATACACGGATATAATTTCTAATTAGTGGAGTAATAGCTGCTTGATTCAAGGAGATATCTGGCTGCTATTTTGGGGTCAAGAAGGAATTGTTTCCTAGTTTGTTGCAAAATTGGAAGCACTTCAGACTAGGTTTTTTGCCTTCTTTTGGATCAGCAACAAAAACATATGTGAGGAAGGCTGAACTTGATGGACGCAAGTCTCTTTTCAGCCATGTAACTATGTAACTATGTAATTCCAATTTTGGTCTAAAATGTATGATTTCCTGGTGAATTACCAGCAAATCAAAAGCTTCATAGCTACCAACTGTTCCAGATCCAACAGTTCCAAATTTCCTGACATCCCAGTAACTGTCCCCAGCAAACACAATGCAAGAGCATCATAGGCAGCACCCCCTCTGTGCTTATGGTGTCAGGGCACTAGACCACCATATACAGAGAATTTCAGCATTGCTCTTGGCATGGTCTGCCCTAAGTGGGGTCAGTAAGTGTACCTGTCACTCAGCATGGCGTGCATTCAAGCTAGCTTGTCCCCTCTTCAGATGGTACCTCTCAGGCAGGGCAGCTCCTTGTCATCACTTCCTTACTGGTCAGCCCACTTTATGTATAGCCTCACCGCTATCCACTAATACCCACCTTTTTTAATCTTATTCTTGTCCTTTCAAAACTAATTCTTACCCCCATTACAACTTCATATTACAACACCCTTCCGTACAGCCCCACATACCCACAAACTCCCCACATCTCTAACACCCTTTCTATACACACTCCAGCTTACACTCCCATGCCCCAAGAGACACTCACACCCACCTACCTAGCCTCACACTAATAAATACACCTATATCTGCCTGTGTGGCCCACACACCATTCATACTCATACTTGACCTGCCGAGGCCTATGCCTTCTAGTACCACAACTCTATCCACATTAATATCAAAATGTAAATCCCACAACTATCCAGTACACACCCCAATCAACACTCATCCATGTTCTCAGTGCCACACCACTACCTACACTAACACCCAGAATCACACTTATACTGCTTGAAACACGTGTTGTTACCAGCACCAAACCAAAGACAATGGGATTGAAGAAATAAAGAAAGGGGCACTAAGAAGAATATATGTTTTGATGGTGAAAAAGGGGTGACAACATTTGCTTTAGAACTGGGTGCGATTGTTCCTATACCAAACATGTGTTCAATGGTTATCAGGACCATTGAAGTGTCTAGAAGAAGACCAACAATTGCCAATATTTTTCACTTTTTTATATATGCATAAATATATTCTTTTATTTTTTTTATTTGTTATGGAAATATTAGAAATAATTCACTGACAGACTACTAATGACAGACATACTGAATGAATTTTACTGAAAAGGGAAAAGATCATGTATTTTAATACCTTTTTACCAAACACCAAACACACTGCATGTAAGATGAAAGTAGTGCCTTATGATCTTACGACTGGTATCTTTGGAACTTTTTTTTTTTTTTGGAATCAATAAATATCTGAAGAAACCTCTGCTCTATGTATCACCATAGCAACTTCCAATTCAGTGATGCAAATGAGAAGTTGTAAATATTCTGAAACAAAAAAAAAAAAGAAAGACCAGGTGTGGAGATATAGATATCAAATGATCACACGGCTAAATCTGGAAACATTTAGTTATTTTAGAACAGCGTTTTATTTGAATTAAAGGAATATTTTACAGGTTGTAGCAGATTATATCTGGTTTCTCCACAAGGAAGGAACCTGATTAACAGCTTAGTATAATAGCTTAGTGTATCTATTCACAAGTACTGTATCTTCATATCTCTGGATAAAAACTAAGCATATTTAATTGTAATGTTCAAAAACTATTTTACAATGTTTTGAAATTAAAACAAGTTTATGGTATAATTTGATGGAAAACATTTTACATATGTCAATAACAGTCCGGGTGGTCTTTTCTGATAGTTTAATAATTATGATAAATGTGTTTTATTTACCAGTGGGTAAACTCATTTAGGTCAGGCAGGATTCTTTTCTATCCTAATATCCCTTTTCCTACATACTCTATATTGTTGGTATATAACAGAGCTCCACAGCAATAATACTCACCATAAAATCTCTTTAAACTACAATAACTGTGTTTAGTAATCAGTCTGTGCAAATAAGATACATTGTTCTTGCTCTAAATTTCATTTTAGTGGAATAATATATAGTAAGGAGGGATATTTTACCTATTACAACAGAGACAGTAGGGATCTGTGGTCCTCTGTAGTGGATTGGATGGGTTGATGGGTGTACTTGCCTTTCTAAACCACCTACCCTTGGCATAGAACAAGGGGTGGGGGTGAGGGGTCATTCACTAAGCCCTTCTCTTGTTGTTCTTGAGGTCCTGAGGACTCCATAAGTTTTTACCTCTTTTTTAAATTATCGACCATCATAAAGTGAGTGGAGATGATGATACCACTTGGCTCTCTCATATTGCATATAATGGGTACATTAGTTTTTTATTTTCCATTAATATGTTTGCCATGTTTAATTTTTATAAATAACTTTATGGATATTTGAGAAGTAAAAGTCACGGTATATAATAGGCCCTTGCTATAACAATGCAATATGTGATCAAATGTGCTGGGATTTTACAATTTCTCTCTACAATTTATCTCTTATGCTGTGTAATTGTCTTGTTATGTGATGTGTAAAATCTTAAATACAATGTTATGAAAAAGAAAAATGCCTGCCATGTGTTCTCCTGGCATGGGCACAATAACATGATAAGAAAACCATACCCTGAAAGTGGTGAGTTACACTCAGAAGGCAGTTTACGAACAATGCGAGAAAACAGCACAGAGTGTTTTCTCACTTCTGAGCATAATTCATTTTATTTGCCACTCACATTTTTACAGCAGCTAGTAAATGGACACCATAGTGTTCTTTTCACCCACATAAACAAAATTAAAACCAAGATAGATAAGATAATTATAATATGGAAAGTGCAACAATTTAAGTGATAATATGTTTTTGAAAATACTTTAAAATAATTTTAAAGATTGTTCACATTACACCTAAATATTTTATTTCTATAGTGGGTTTGTTTTAAAGTTTTTTTTTCAGGTAGTTCCACTTAAATCTATTTATCCCTTGTGTAAAGTTCCTTGTATAACATGTTTGTGCTAAGGGCTGGTCTTTAGCAGAAGTAACACAATAAACTGAACAGCTAGTCTCAGAAGAGAATAATAGCATTTCTATATCATCTGCTGGAGAACAGGGGCATGTGAAGTTCAAAGGTCCTAGGGTGACATCTTTAACCCTGATCTAGCACATAGATATGTTCAGGACTTCTTACCCCTAGCATTACTCGTTCATAGGTCATGGCCAGAAGGCCTTAATATTGAGCTCTTGTTTGCTTGAATAAAGTGACAGAGTATTAATGAAAGCTTTGTGTAGAAAAGAATATTTGTGCAAATGTATACAATATAGTGCATTCTTCGTGAACATCACCTCCTCCCACATATTGGAGTAATTTGAAAGATATACTTGAGAGTCTTATCTATTTCCTAAGAAACAAGGTGGATTTATCTTGTGTTTTCTAGTTACATGTTTCATCCTCCCCTCTGTTATGTTTGCATAACTCTAATCATGACCAAAGCTCAATAAAATTCCAGAAAATGGTCATTCAAAACAAAAACAATATGTGATGAGACCCAATATTAACCCCTTACGTGCTGAATCTTGGAAGATAATTTGCAGTCAGTAGACACAGGAGAAAATCTAAATCAGAGATGGCGAACGTGTAGCACACGTTCCACAGCATGGGTCCTCAAACTCCGGCCCTCCAGATGTTGCTGAACTACAACCAGATGTTGCTGAACTACAACTACAACCATGAGTCTTTGAATTGCATAGATAGCCAGAGAATCATGGGACTTGTAGTTCAGCAACATCTGGGGGGCCAGAGTTTGAGGACCAATGTTCCACAGCAAGCACTCAGAGTACTCAGGATGCACAGGTGCTGGCTTAGGGCACACCTGCAAAGGTGTGCTGTGTCCGAATTGGCAATATGTTGTGATATTAATCGCTCCCTCAAAATTCTGGTGCTAAGTAAGAGACTCAGAGTGCAGCCCCCAAGATATCAAGTCGGCGCTTTTTCCTTAGTGAGGGTCAGACTGGCAGGAGCATGCAGACCATTTACTCCACCATCAAACCATTAGGGAACTGGTATTGAGAACATTGAACCTCCATGGATTCATTATTAACCTCACTGGACCACCAAGGATTTATTATAAACCCCCACCAGACCACAATTTAATCATTATCCTCCACTGGATCAGCAGAAACTATAGACTCCTCCCAGCAAAAAAAGGTAAGCAGGAGAAATGGCAAAATATTTTTCTGTTTTATTTTATTAATGCAGTTAAATTAAACACCTGGCATGCATTTCACACAGAGCCTGACTTCTGTTTTTATATTTAATTACAGGATTGACACTTTGAGGTAAATACGTTTACGTTTCTAGTTGCAGTTTGGCACTTGAGCTCAAACGATTTACCATCAATTGATCTAGATCAGGAGTAGGCAACCCCTGATGTTGTGGACTTCATCTGCCATAGTCTTCTTACAGCCATAATGGTAGCAAACCATCAGGGGAGATGCAGTACATAACATCTGGAGTACCAAAGGTTGCCTACCTCTGACCTATATGTTCTCATGGGAAAGAAGACATATGTGTCCCATAATGCTTTGAATATCAAGATACTCTGCTCACTTTAATATTTCAGCTATTTTTATTTTTTTACTACAGCACATATAGCATTATCCTTTCGTATGACTATGTTATAGGATATGTAATAATTGTACACCGAATCACTGAAAATGTATTATTTTTAATAGCTAAAGTCATAACAAAAAATGGAGCTTCCTGTGGAAATATATGTGAAATGTATGACCCTACTCTAATTATTCCGACTACTTGTTCTTGGTGGAATTAGAGACATATTGTGCAGCAGATCAATGGCCAGACTCAGCACTATTCTAAGTCTTTTCAAAGTGTTGATATATCTTGATGCCCTAGGCATAATCTTGAGGAGTTTCATTCATTCTTTACAAGTGACCATTGTCCCACAATATATGTTGTAATGCAGTTTAATTACTGCTCATGGGGACTGGTAGATGAAGGTTTTAGCTATAATTTGTCACTTTCAGGTTATTGAGACTCAGTAATTCAATTAATCTAATTAGTTCACAGGGTCTACATCCGTGTTTCAAGCATTTGAGAAAATGTCAGTCTTGGTACTTCTAATTTTCTGAAGCCAAGAAAGAAATGTTTAATTTGCAGATATATATATAGAAATAATAAAAAAAAACATAGAACGAATAAAAATATGTACAATAATAAAAAAAGAACCTTAGACCTGCTTGCTATTATAAGCTAAATGAAGTCTGCATTATTCATTTTAACAAATTGGCCCCTATATACTATTTTCCAGTTTCATATTGTAAAATATTTCATATTTCGTGTTGCTTTAATAAACCTCAGGGACTATTGGCTCTGGTCAAATGGGCAGTGGTTCTAAAAATCACTACTTTGGCAGGTAGTGGTTATGGTGTCTACACTGCTGCTTTAAAATTACACTAATAAATATATATATATATATTTATATATTATGATTGGATGTGTTACTTCATACCTTTAGATTAACAAATCCTTTCACAAAACAAACAACCAAAAGCAAGGTTTAAAAAGCCATTAAACATACCTTTATTCCTGTGGACAGTCTCTTTTTTTAAACCCAATCCACTTTCCGTTTTGTCATCCGTCCTGATGTTTTGTGCAATCGGATGCTTCCAACAGAAAAACACTGAGGAAATACAGTGCCTATACAGCAATCCACCAGTCCATTATTTGTGTATGAGGGGCATTGCATCCAGTGCTTCTCATAGAGAAGCATTGAACGCACTTAGCATCTGGCATACTTGCAACGATCTGCCAGTAAACAGATGCTACAATTGAGGATATGTGTGTTGGAAGCCAGTGGTGGCTCTCTCTCATTGACAGCTTAGGTATAGGCATTGCTTTTGCAAGGCCGCAGGGGCAGTGTGTATACCTCAATATTACTTCATTAAGATTAGTGATTTTGGTTGACTGTGCCTTTAATCTTTCTAACTGGGATACAATTTTTTAACATGACAATAGCTTGATGGTCCAATTTAGCGCACTAGAGAAGGCAATGCCACCATCATACACAGCTTATTGTGGACAGCTTCCTAGGGCCTGGTGATAGTGATGTGCCTGTGCTTACAAGTATTTATCCACATGATATGGGGACCAATTTTGGGTTGCTATCTCACAAATTACAAACCAGTGGTTTATGGTAATGTGTGTGGCTCACCAGCATATGCCACTTCTTGGTTGTTCAAGATGAAGTCATAGATGGGAGAAATTATTATTATTTTATTATTTATATAGCGCCATCAGATTCCGTAGAGCTGTACAATGGGTGGACTAACAGATATGTAATTGTAGCCAGACAACTGGACGTACAGGAACAGAGGGGTGGGGGGCCCTGCTCCATGAGCTTACATTCTAGAGGGAGTGGGGTATAGTGACACAAAGGGTAAAAGTAGGGGTACGAAGTAGGTTGTTAGAAAAGTAAGTAAGTAACTAAGGCTTAGTAGGTAATTTTTGACAGTTGCAGGAGAGGAGTCATGGAGGATGGGGGATGAAAACCTGCTAACAGTTTAATTGTTATGCTTTCTTGAAGAAGTGAGTGTTCAATGATTTTTTGAATGAGTGGAGACTGTGTGAAATTCTTACGGAGAAGGGAAGGAAGTTCCACAGAAGAGGTGCAGCCCTGGAAAAGTCTTGGAGGCAAGTGTTAGAGGTGGGAGTACGGACAGAGGATATACGTAGGTATTTGGCAGAGCATAGGGGCCTCGACGGGACATACTTGTGTATTAAGGAGGATAGGTAGGTTGGAGCAGCATTATGTAGGGACTTGTAAGCAAGCACCAGAATGACAGCAAAATGAGCCTTGCTGCCGCATTCATTATAGATTGCAGCGGTGCACGGGAACACGTAAGACCACTGAGAAGAGTATTGCAGTAGTCCAGGCGAGAGAGAACAAGAGCATGGACCAGCACCTTAGCCGCATCCAGGGTTAAATAGGGGCGGATGCGCACTATGTTTTTGTGATAGAAGCGACAGGATTTGATGATTGATTGGGCATGAGGGGTGAAGGAGAGGTTTGAGTCAAAAAGAACACCCAGGCAGGGAGCCTGCGAGGTTGAGGTGATGGTAGCGCCGTTGACTTGGAGGGAGATAGACACGGGATTAGTAACACTTGAGGGGGGAAAGACCAGAAGTTCTGTTTTGGACAGGTTGAGTTTAAGAAGGTGAGCAGCCATCCATTTGGAAATTGAAGAGAGGCAGTCAGAGACACGAGTCAAGATGGGCGGCGAGAGATCAGGAGAGGACAGGTAGATTTGCGTGTCATCCGCATAGAAATGATAACGGAAGCCAAAGGAGCTGATGAGTTTACCAAATGAGGCAGTGTAGATAGAGAACAGTAGGGGACCAAGGACAGAACCTTGGGGGACACTGACAGAGAGTGGTTGGGGGAAGAAGCAGAGTCAGAGAAAGAAACACTGCAAGAGCGCTGGGAGAGGTAGGAGGAGCACCAGGAGAAAGCAGTATCCCTTAGACCAAAGTTACGGAGAATTCGAAGATGTTGATGTCAAAGGAATTAGGATAGAGTAATGGCCAAGAGATTTAGCAGCAATTAAATCGTTGGATACTTTGGTGACAGCTGTTTCGACAGAATGACCAGCGCGGAATCCAGACTGAAGGGGGTCAAGCAGAGAGTTGGTTTCGAAAAAGTCAGTCAGTCTGGTGTACACAACTTGAAAGCGAATTGTGTAAAAACAAGGAACTGAAATATATCGGAGATTGAGAATAGTCTATAATCATCTGTCCCATTGGTTGCCCTGGACTAATAGTAGGTGGTGAGGTTAAATATTTAATTGTTACATGTCAGAAACAGCATGAGATTTATAGTGGTTCTATTCATGTTAAGACATGGAATAAAATATTTGAGCAAAATACACAAATTAGTTTGTAGTGGGGTCACAGTAAACGACTACTATTGGAGTAGTTTTATTGATACTTTGTTCAAGAATGTAACAAAAACCTCAAAGAATCAATAATTACAAATTGTATTTTCAATGAATATTGGTTCTTTTCTTTTGTTGCAATCTATAAGAGCTGATTGCATTGTCAGAAAGTCTTTGTTAAAAACTATAGGGTGATGCCGTGTATGTATATAACAATAAATCATCTTGTAGAAGCATACAAGTGTTAGTTTGCTGGTTTTACTCCTGCATTTAAAAACATGCTTTAGAAAGTGGTTATTGAATGTAGCTATAAGTACAATAAATACATTAATAACTAGCATCTCATTATATATGTTAGTGCAGAATGTGAAATAAACCAATTTATAAATGTATTCTCACTTTAGTGCAATTATCTACCCATGTGTGCTGTTCACTTAAACTGATTATATTAATGCCAATCTACAGAACAAATTCATTTTTTTTAATGCTGTGATGCAATCTATAAGTATTTCTGTGAGTTATAGCTAATCTTGAAAATACAAATTATTGTGCAGAGAAAAAACAGAAACTGGCAAATTGATACAAATGCCAAACATGATTCTACAAAAAAGAGTGAAATGATCTTGTTCGTATTCACTGAAAGAAAAACTTAAACCGAACTGAGAATACCTTTGATATCATAAAACACTGGATTTGGTTGCAGTAACACTCTATGTTACACTCTATGTTACCCTCCCCCCACCCCACACACACATACATACATTAAATGTAAAAAAAAAATAATAATCCCCAAAAATCCAATAAAATAGGTTAAACTAACGTTTATTTACATATCCAGAGCCAGGCCAAGTTCTTCCTCTGCCTGATCTTCCTCTGTTGATATCACTCTCCTCCCTGGAGGTGGGGGCAGAATAAGGAGAGGACAGCGGGAGCACAGAGGACTCTCCTCCCCTAACTCCCTCCCGCTCCCCCCCCCCACGGTGAATAAACATTTTATTTACCCTTTTAACACTTACTTGATTGGAAGGGCTCAGGTGCCTCAGCACTGGATTGCCCACGATCAGCTCCAATATCAGCGATGGGGAAAACTTAATTTAATGCTTTCCTATGGGGAATTTGAAAATGCTGGATGTCCTCATGCAGGGCATGAGAATAAACAGCGTCGTTTCATGGAGTTCAACTGTGAAAGGCCAGGAATCGCCTCTAGTGGCTGTATCAACATTCCACTTTCTCTGAAACTGCAATTATTTACATTGCAGGACTAAGAGGACAGGGGCACTGCACCCAAACCACTTCAATGAGATGATGTAGTCTGGGTGCTATAGCGTCCCTTTAATGCTTTCTGCTACAAGAGGGCAATGTTCATGGCAGTACCTTAATCAGTTTAAGATAGTCTTTTGTTGAGTTTGCACACTTTGTACAAATAGAAACACTCTCCATTCCTCCCTTTCACTTGTCTAAAATCCCGCTTACCTTCATGGAGAAATTCCATCCTTTGATTATAGAACAAGCCCAGTGTAATGGTAGAGAGCGGCATCCTAGTTAAGAGCTTCTCATCAGGGATTTTATTTGTTTCACAACACACACAAGGGATCTGTAAATATTTATGATATTTTTGTACAAAAAAGCATCATGACGCATATTATCATAGTGCATCACAATCTAAAGAAAATTAACTTTATACATCATAAAAATCAGTCTGCTGGGCCTTGTTTGAACCAAACAACACAAAACGTACACTGGGAATGCAACGGTAATATGATACAAAAATTGAATAAATGGCTGTTGTTTATCATCACTGAAAGGAACGCTTAGTGATTATGGTTATCTCTTATTATGCCATGTGCCCCACTGGATACGAATGCTGACTCCTTTCATATCTCTTGGGAGAATAACATACTAGGAGTATAGTATGCTTACCAGATGCTAAAGGCTGTGAGGCTGCGCTATACCTTCTTTAATAGTTTGCGTGGATTTCATTTCCAGACTTCCTCTTTTTTTTGAGTAATTTGGAATAATTCAACTTCCTTTTTTAAGTTAAATTAAGCTATTTTAATTAGTTTCCACATAATTATGCAATTATTTTCTTCTCACTGGATGCATTCCAATGTTTCATTATTTACATTTTCTTTCAAATAATTCAAATAATAATTACTTAGACAGTAATTCATTTAGAGCAACAATCTCTGTGTCATTTATGCCAGTAGCAATTGTTGGCATAAGTGGTAGCGAAAAAAATAAAGCACAGATATCAATGTGTCGATCAGAAATGAAAACTCATTTTGAATACTATGTTCAGTTCTACCTCAAAATGAGATTTGGGTTATTAAGCTAAGGAGATAGATGCCTTAATAGGAACAAACAACAGATGGGGCAATGATTACACTTTCTGTATCCTCTAACTCGAAGAGCCATATAATTGTTTGGAATTATCTCTTCAATCACCATACTCAGGAACAGACCCCCATCTTTCCAGGTTCCACAATCCTCCAGTCTTACCAAGTCGAGAATCTACAATGGTATTCTTCCAAAGCATTTCAAGGCCAACCCCCGGAGCAAATAGGGAGGGGGGAGCATGACTGATGCTGTGAGGGGTTGGCATAGCAACCAAGTGGATACAGTTGGGTTTACCGTTGAAAGCAGGGAATTCTGGGGAAAAATACCAGACTACTGGTGAACAATGCTGAGGGAGCCGGGAAGTGTCTTTTCTCTGGTAGTCTCTGTAAAAATGACTTTATTAAATTGAGTTTCCCTCCCTGAAATTACTTTTACCTTCTACTGATAGAATACAGGATGGCCCACACCCCTGCTGTGTCTAGGGAGGCCCTGCTTACCCTGTTGCAGGACTTCCAGAGGACCCATGGGGCTGAATCCTTCAACTCGCTGCTCCACAGTGTCCAGGGTGAGCAGGCTGCTCAGGAGGGGCCGGTGCAGGAGATGCAGACCAGGAGTGGATGTCGGGCCCACCTTCCAGGCTGTCCCCTAGTCCGGTGCAGAGGTCCAGGGTCAGAGTATCGCCAGAGGGTCCGGGGCCGAGTGAGGCTGACTCCAGGCAGCAGGTTGCAGGGATCTTGAGGCGGAGGAATGGCAGCAGTTGGTGCAGAAGTCGAGGTGGCCTGACTGGGCCTGGGCAGCAAGATAGTGGTCCCCAGAGGTGACATCGGCGTGTTCAGCCACACGCAGGAAGAGGTGGCGCATACATGACATCTTCACGTCCCGGAACGCTAACGTCACAGGCCCCCCAACTGATCCCGGCAAGTGGGGCAGGCCAGCGGATGGTAATGGGCCAGCGGATAATCTCACCGGCTTCTGGACCGGAGGCCACAGAGCACCAGGGAGGGATGCAGGATTCCCCTCCACATGCCCAACATGAACGGAACGGAACTCCCTGGGGTGTGAGCCGCCGCTCCCCTGGCGGAACAGCAGGCAGGCGGGCTGCAGTACCCTCACAACAAGAAGGACCAAAATTGGGAGGGGGTGGGATGACTTAGCAGACGCACGCACAACAGCGTTTCGCAGGCGTCTTTCTGGCCGGGAGGAAAGGGTACTGAGCATCACGGGAGAATGAAGAGGAGGTCTGGATGTATATGAAGACAGCGTTAGGAGTCTATGTGGTGTGCGGTAGAGTGATGAGCGCTCCCAGAAACTTTGACCGACAGCGGTGAGGTGGGTGACTACACGGTCCGGAACGCCAAGACCAGCTAAGAGCCGAAACAGATGGGAAAAGAGAGGCAGCGAGACCCAGATATCCCTGTGAGGGGAAGCAGCACATAAGTACATTCATTACTGAAAATTTGTTTAACCTGCTTAAAAAGGGAAGGAAAAGACAGAAAAGGAAAGAAAAAAAAAGAATAGATGCTCAATTGCTCAATCCTACACTGTTTAAAGAGCGGATCTTTAACCGAGTGACATCCAAAAAGGAAAGCAAAAAATAAACGAAGGTGGTAAGCAAGATTCCAGCTTCCCATGAGAGGCAGTGGCAGATAAGTGTATAAGTGTACCTATTGCTTAAACTTGTTTAAAAGTGGATGCCCAACCCTTTTTTGTGCTTAATTGAGTGACATCTAAAAAGAAAAAGTGTGAGAGAAATTTTTTTCTTTTTTTTTTTGTGTTTCCCTTTCTTCTCCCCGCTCCCCCCGTGCTGCATCAATGCAGTAGGAGGTGGATTTCCTAAACTGTTATACTGAGGGTATTGGAGAGAGGTGTTTGGTTGAGGCAGAGGGGAGTTAAGCCATTAATAAAAGAAGACCTAATTAGACATCATAAAAAGGTATAGGAAAGGGTATAAGAAACTGAAACTTACCAAAATATGGTTACAAGGAAAACACAAGATACTAAACAAAGTTCAAAAAGAACAAAAAAGATGGAAACAAATAATGAAAGAGCTACAGAAAGAAGAGCCTCTGATTTTTTCTCCCCGCAATTAAAAAAGGGAAAAAAATCCTAAATCAATACATGAAGAATCACTACCATTACTTGACACTAAGGAAGCGGAGATAGACAAAATATCTGAGAATTCATGGAATGAAAATGTCTCTATCGCTGCTGAATATTTGGCTAAATGCCAGAGAGCATTATACACACAAAATTGGAAGGCTACTGTGAGGAATTCTTTAAGTTTCTGGGGGTTGATCTGGATACAGAAAAAAATTTCATGGAAATATGCCACAGAACAATAAAACCTAGTAAGGTCACAGACCAATCCCAAAGAGATGTGATTATCTGCCTACGGTCATACCGGGTCAAGACGCAAATTATGAAAGCTATTTCGGTCAAGGAACTAAAAGACTGAGCATCAGGAAATTAAGATCTTCCAAGATCTCTCTTTTCAGACGAGATCTCAAAGAAAATCTTTTGCAATACAAACAGCGATACTTAGAGAAAAAGAAATCAAATATGCATGGGGGTTCCCGACACGCATAAACCTAACCTACAACAATCAGAGGTTATCCTTTGAGAAACCGCAAACACTAAAAAAATGGATGCAAGAAAAGAACATAATATAGGAGAGGAAGGGAATTTTTTTTTTTTTTGAGAGAATTCTAAGCACAGGATTAATTGAATTTAAAAAAGACATTTATTTATTTATTTTTTCTTTTCCCTCTTGGGAGGCCTAAACATAGGAATTGAACAACACAATGGTAAATTAATATATAGGCACTAATGACTATTTGTCACAGGAAGGAAAGAAAAGGAAATTTGATAAAGAGAAGAGGTCAAAATATCACAGATAAGATAGAGGAATAAAGGGATGAAGGGGAAGAAATTTAGATTAAAAAAGAACAACTGGAATTAAAAGATATTATTTATCTATATATATTTTTTTCTCAGAATTCTAAGCACAGGAAAAGGAAAAACACAGTAGTAACTCACTATATAGGCACTAATCTAATTGCTACTTGTTACAGTAAGATTAATTTTTTTATTTTTATTTTTTACCTTCTCCACTTCTTACAGATATATTTCTCCTGGCCAGGAGAATATTTTAGCTCACACATTGTTGGCAATTCTGTGAGTTTAAAGAAGGGGTTATATGCGACACTCGCGAGAGGGATACTGTTGTTACTTGGTCTTTCTCCCTGGGGCTAGGGGATACCCGGGGTTGAAGAAAGATAGGAGGAAGGAGAGATACATTGATCTATGCAGAAAGGCAGAAAATGTATAGAGATGTGTGGATGTAAAAGTTTGTATGTTATGATGATGGACCTCCTAGACTCCCTGTGGAAAAAATAAGAATAGGAAGAGAATATGAGATTTGCAACAATTAATGCACAAGGAATCAATTCACAATTAAAAAGATATACAATCCTTGAATTTTTGAGGAAGGAGCAAATACATATAGTGGCAATACAGGAAACACATTGGAAACTAGAAGAAAAAATAAAACTTAAGTCTAATTTATTTCCCACTATAATTAATGCCTCTGTAAGCCCCCCCCAAAAAATGAGGGGTAGCTTTTTTGTTTTCGAAGAATGGTTCTCTGAAAATTGTTCACCAAGAACTTGAGACAGAAGGTCGATACATAATTTTAGTGTGTGAAATTAATAACCAAAAATACACATTAGTTAATATATACGCCCCAAACCAGGCACAAATTCCATTTATTCGAAAAATATTTAATAGAATTGACCGCGTTAAAACTGGTCGAGTCATTGTTATGGGAGACTTTAATTGCGTCTTAGACATAGATTTGGATAGGAGTCCTAAATTAAAAGGCAATAACTATAAGAAGGTAAAAACTAACGGGAATTTTTTTCTGAATTAGTCAAACAAAATGGTTTGCTGGATTATTGGAGGATATTCCATGTAAAAAAAAGAGATTTTTCATGCTTCTCTAAAACTTTTTGTTCATACTCCCGAATTGATTTAATTTTGGGGGATAGAAATTCAGTGAAACAGGTTAAAAAAATCTTTATAACAACCACAACGTGGTCCGATCATAACCCAATTATATTAGAACTAAAAGAACAGTTTGGAGAATGAAGGATTGGATAATGAGAAAGGAAAACAACCTTAATTATATTAAAGAGATGACAGATCTTTTTTTCCTAGAGAACAGAAAGAATGGGGTCTACTCAGCAATGACCTGGTGCGCATTTAAAGCGGTAATAAGGGGCCACCTTATAAGCCTAACAGCCAAAGAATTTAAGCTGAATGAGAAAAGGGCTAACCTGGCGGAGCTATATATAGAACTGGATGACTTACTTTATCAAAATAAAAGAAACCCCTCGAATAGTATTACCAATACAATAACAGAAGTAGAAAAATTTATAAATGACCAACTGATGGCAAAAGCTAATAAGGCCTTAATAGGCATGAAACAAAAATGGTATTACATGGGAAACAGAGCAGAAGCACTAATGTCAAATAGACTAAAGAAAGAAAAAGTTAAAAAGGTTATTACTAAAATTGTACACAATGGGGAAACTTTATTAAACCCAGAAAAAATAGGAGAAGCTTTTAAAAAATATTATCAGGATTTATATAACATTTCGAGTCAAATAAATAAATTAGACATCAGAGAGTTATTAAAAACTATTAAAATCCCGAAAATCACAAATCTACAACAACAAGAATTAAATAAAATATTCAAGGAGGATGAATTGATCTTCTGTATTAATAAACTTTAAAAAAAAAAACATCACCAGGACCTGACGGGTTTGATAACCTCTTCTATAAATTATTGAAAAACAATATCAAAACAGATTTGATCGAAGTTTTTAACCCCTTTGGAACAACTGAAAAGATTCCAGCAGAATTACTGCAAACGAATATAGTCCCAATTCCTAAGCAAGAAAAAGAAACAGAAAAAAATTAAGAACTACTGCCCAATTTCCCTTCTAAATACCGATATAAAGCTCTGTTCAGCTATGATAGCAGAACGTTTGAAAAGAATTATACCAGACGTGATATATAGGGACCTGGTGGGGTTTGTCCCAGGTAGATCATCTACCCATAATATAAGAAGTCTGATTGATGTTTTGAATCATGCGGGAAGATCGGGGGCTCCCATGTTGGCCCTGTCTTTAGATGCTGAAAAAGCATTTGACAGGGTCAACTGGGAGTTCATGAGGCAAACCCTTCAGACATTTGGATTAGAGGGAAGACTTTTCCAGAATATCTCTGCTCTTTATACAGTACCTACGGTTAGAGTTGTAGGAAATGGCTTCGGATCTGAATGGTTCTCATTGCTAAACGGAACAAGACAAGGGTGTCCCTTGTCTCCGGTACTCTATATCATGGCATTAGAACCTTTGGCTTTAGCCATAAGACAAGAGCAGAGGATAGTAGGTTTTGAATTTAATAAAGAAAATATAAAAATATTTTTTTACACTGATGACGTTATCTTAACAATACAAAAACCCCTACAATCTATATTACAACTTATGGAAATCATTGGAAGATTTTCTCAGGTATCTGGATAAAAAATAAATATAGAAAAATCAACTATCTTAGCTGTAAATGTAAATAAAGAAGAAAAAAATGAGATTATGAAGAAATTTGACTTCGCATGGGTCGAAAAATCATTTAATTATTTAGGAATTAATATCTGTGCTGACCCACTGAAAATAGTAGAGATCAATTTTCTCCCGTTGCTTATTAAAATGAATAAACTCCTAAAGGGTTGGAAGAATCTTGAATTCTTGTGGTGGGGCCGTATTTATATTATTAAGTCTTACATCTTACCAAAATGGCTATATTTGTTTAGAATGATCCCCCTGAGTGTCCCCGATAGTTGGCTGCTATTAATACAACAGGCCTGGTCTAAGTTCATATGGCAAGCAAAAAAAACAAGAATGGCAAGAAAACTCCTCTTGATTAATCAATCTAAGGGAGGGGTAGGATTCCCAGTCATACAACAATACTATAAAGCGAGTATCCTTTTCCATAGTATCATTTCACAATTGGCTGGGGCTAAATTAGAAAGGCGGTATGAGGTGGAAAAGGAACTTGCAGATGTTAGGAATCTAGTAACACTTTTCAAAAACAGACTGATAATTAGCATTAATAAAGCCTCTCTCCCTGTAAAGCTAGCTAGATAGGCATAGGAAAGAAAAGAATAAAACGATATAAAATAAAGTTAAATTAAATGGTGATCATGGTGCTCCAAACACCAGTGCCCAGTGCAGAAAAAACGCCCAACGTACGTTTCGGTGCAGAGAGATGCACCTTCGTCAGGGGACTTTTTTACTACCTCTTGATCTATACTACCCTGGGCTGGCATAGGATTGTAGGTTCACTTGTATATACTTTGTTTAATTAGGGTCTTTGACCATATTATTTCTAATAGCCAGGTTCTATATTTGGAACATCGCACTATACATAGATATATTTTTTCCAGTCAATGCAGTAAGTTTCATTCATATAATTGAGACGGTCTGCATATTTCTTTGTTCTTGTGTTTATATTTGGGGTTAAGCCCCTCTGAGATAGCTGGAGTCTCATACTGGTACGTTTGTCTCTGCGTGACCCCTGCAGCCACTGCCCCCCTTTTGGGGAGGTTTTGAGGTGGTGGGTGCGGCGGCTATACAGGGACTTGGAACGTTGTGTTCCTTGCTCTCTCTTTTATGTATTAATTTCGGTCTCCCGGAAACTGAGAAATTTAACTATATGAGGATTAAAAGCTATTTGAATAAAACTCTAAATAAAGAGAAATGGGAATTCAATAATAAATTAGGAAACTTATTGAAAGGAAAGGACATGAAAAACCTATTAAATAAATGTAACTTGGTATTGGTGACTTGATGTTTCCATCGATAAAAAAATGTGAGAAAGATCTAAAAATACAAAAAATTGATGGACATGACTGGAATAGAGCATGGCTGACAGTTGCTAGGCGCATTAAATGCCTAAACTTAGTGGAGCTACATTTTAAGATCATTAACAGACTCTATTGTGTTCCTAGCCGTCTAAACAAAATAGACCAGAGTAAAACAGATATATGCTGGAGATGCGAAGGGGGAGTGAGAGATTGTGTACATATTTGGTGGAGTTGCCCTCCACTTAAGGAATTTTGGAAAGTGTTCTTATCCAAAATTGAAATGGTAACCGGATCTAACTTCCCCTTTGCCCCGGAAATGCTTATATTACATTTAAATATTTATCAGTATAATGTAGATTTACAACACTTTTTTACCCATGCATTAATAGCAGCAAAGATTTCTATTGCTAGAAGGTGGAGAACTAAAAATCTACCCAATTGGAACATGGTATAAAACCTACTAATTTAGCAACTTAGGATGGAGGGAGGTTTGAATAGAAACCTGAAGAAAAAAAATGTATTTCACATAAATAAGTGGTTAAAAAAATTGTCGGCAGTAGATTAATATACATAGAAGAGGAAAGGAAGAGAAGAGGAAAGGGAGGGAAAAAGGAAAGAGAAATAAAAAAAAGGGGGGGAAAGGTGAGGAGAAAAGAAAAGGGAAGGAAGAAAATAAAAAAAAGGAGAAAAAAGAAGAAAAAGAAAATGTTATCTCCTATATCAGTTATATGAATAGCAATGCAGAGAGACTGGGGAATAGGGTTTCATCATAGTGTGTGAATGTTGTGTTTGTCTGCTATATGTTATAGTATTTTATTTTTTATTTTTTTTGTTTCTTTCTTTGTTAATGAGTAATATTAATGTTTTATATAAATTAAAGTCATATAAATAGGAAAAAGAGGGGAGAGAAAACATTGATGATGACTAATATACCAACGCCTGAGATGCAGAAAGCTTGAAAGAATATAAGAGGCTGGTAACGTCTGAAATGAAAAAAAAAAGAAGGACCGAAATTGGAGCCTAGGATAGAGAGACCCCTTCTACTGAACGTGAGTTGGAACGCGCTCGCGCTTGGCAGGAGTTAGGGGGTGACTCAGGGCTAGTGGAGGAGGGTCAGGGAGACTTGGTACACATGCTGCATTTAGTGCTCGGCCAGTTGGCGCCTGAAGGGGACCGTTGGGGCAATGGGCGACACGCAGGGGCTCGGCGCTTCCTTCTGGGGCTCCCTTTTCAGGTACAGGTGAGTACTTTAGGGGGACCTGTCTGTGACATTGACCCCCTGGGTTTACATGTGTCTTTGGAGGTGAGAGAAAAGATACTTAAGGGTGAGTATCTGGACCTACTGTCCTTGGTCCCATTTGACAAGGTGTCAGCGGATAGAGCACGTCGGTGTGACGCGGCTGAGGGCAAAAAAGGTAAGCAGCTCCCCAGTAACATTTGGAATTGGTTGCAAGGATTTGCTACCTATGCTACTATCCTATCAGCTTGGTTTCCGTCAAAGGCCCTGTCGCTGTGTTTGTATTTGGACTTGATTTGGGGGGCTTATAAGGTGTGTGGGGGGCAATGGTGGTTTAAATACAACCAGCAGTTTAGGTAAAAAAAATAAAAAAATGGAGGTTAGGCCAAATCTGGATTTCGGTGTGCAAGATGGCAACCTGTGGTTGCTTTTCATTAATCCCTGTCGTCTGTCTGCATCGCGTCGGCGGATCACAAGAAGGGCATCTGTTGGCTCTTTAATGAGAGCCACTGCAGAGGATATAGCAGTTGTAGGTTTAAGCATGAGTGCTCCCACTGTGGTGGGGCTCACCCAGCCGTCGGTTGTTTTAAGAGATGAAAACCCCTCTCGGCATCCAAGGATGATGTTCCTCAGGGAGAGGACGCCAGTGAGGGTGGAAAGACTGGTGCCGTGGCTCGCACTCTATCCCAGGCGTTCCTGTTTACTCCATCGGGGAGGCATCATTTGCGCCTAACCTGTCCTCGGTTCGGGGTAAGAAGGGGGTCCTGGCAGCCAAGCTATGGAAGGAGGTGGAGCTCGGGCGTATGGCGGAAATGTCTGTCTTACCCGTCGGGGTCCTTGGTTCCCGATGGGATTTCTCAGGAGGACTGTCGGGTGCGATACGCTTCTTTCGATCAGGCTTTGGACTTGTTTCGTGGAGCAGGACCCGGGGCCCTGTTGGTGACGTTCGATATCCAGTCGGCTTTTCAGTTGCTGCCAGTTCACCCAGATTGTTTTTATCTGTTGGGGTGTCAGTTTCAGGGTGATTTTTCCCATGGGTTGTTCGCTTTCTTGTTTTTATTTTGAAGTTTTCAGTTCCTTGTTGGAATGGACCGTGGCGCGGGTGTCAGGCTGTTCTTCTCTCCTTCACTAGCTCGACGACTTCTTGTTTGTCAGTCCTGCTAATTCCTCACAGTGTATCGGTTTTTCCATTTATTCTGCACTAGTCGGGTTCTCAGGTTTGTGCAGACTTGTTGTTCCACTTTCATAGGGTTTTGGCAAATTTGGGGATTCCAGGGGCTGAGGAGAAAATGGAGGGCCCTAGTACGATTATTTCTTCCTGGGGATTTAGATACAGTTGGCAAATAAAGTGTTTCACTTTCCAGAGACCAAGCTTCAGGTTGTCATCTCTAGTGGATCAGGTTCTAGGAGTTCCCTATTGGGCTATTTGAATTCTGCAACCCCTACTGGGCCATTTGAATTTTGGCTGTAAGTCATGTCCATGGGCCGTGCTTTCAGTCACTGACTTTCCTTGGCTGTGGTTGGTATTCATTTACCTTTTAACTTTACTTGCCTTTTGGGAGTTTGGAGTTTTGTTTCTTGTGGATTACAACGATCAGACATTTTTGCACAGTTAAACAGTGTCTAACTTGGCCTTTGAGCTGTTCATGGAGGCTGTGACTCAGGTTGTTTTGGTGCTTTGTTCTGAGGGCTATGATGTGTGGGCCATTGGCGTGGTACGATTCCTTTTGTTGCTATTCCCGACTGTACTGTCGTTCAAGCTCTGGTTCTCGATTTTGGCAAAAAAGCAGGTTCTTTTCCGTGCAGATAACTTTAGTGCGGTTCATGTTGTTAACCGGTTATCTTCGGGTTCTCTTTTTGGATGGGCCTTATTGCGATGGTAGGTTCTGCATTGCTTGTAATTTAATATTTGGTTTGGGTGTAGGTGCCAGGTGTGTCTAATGTATTGCGGACTCTTTCTCTCTTCCAGTAGGATGAATTTTGAAAGGTGACTCCAGAGGTAGAGGCTTGTGGAGGGTCCTGAATGCTTCTGAAACCTCAGTTTCAGAGCTTGACTGACTTGATTGAGAGGTCAATCAAGTCTTGGGCAGCATACCTGGCGGTGTGGGTAAATTTGTTTGGTCTTTTTCAGAAAGTAGGTTGTTATCTACTTAGCCTTTCTTTCTGACTAGCGGCATTGAGGGACATCCATGTCAGTGGAACAGGGTATGTCAGCTCTTTCAATCTTAATGCACTTCAATTGAGGGGAAGATGTGACTAAAGCATTTGTGGTTCAACGGTTATTGCACTGTTGGAGACATAAATTGATGGTGGTCGCTAGGCATCCTGTATTTATGCAATTGCTGGGAGACATAGGTTGGATCCTGCCTGCTATTTACGTTTCCCCATTGGAGGCAATTTTGTTTAAAGGACCACTATAGTGCCAGGAAAACATACTCGTTTTCCTGGCACTATAGTGCCCTGAGCGCTGGGCGGAGAGTTCTCCTCCTCCTCTCCGCCTCCGATCCGCCCCGCCGGCTGAATGCGCACGCGCGGCAAGAGCTGCGCGCGCATTCAGCCGGTCTCATAGGAAAGCATTTACAATGCTTTCCTATGGACGCTGGCGTGCTCTCACTGTGATTTTCACAGTGAGAAGCACGCAAGCGCCTCTAGTGGCTGTCAATGAGACAGCCACTAGAGGATTAGGGGGAAGGCTTAACCCATTCATAATTATAGCAGTTTCTCTATAAGTCGGCAGATTGATGGAGTTCTAGAGCTCAGTTACTCCTTTTTAGTGTAAAAAAGAAGTGGAATGTCTTATTTGGCGATCTAATACTGATCAAACGGCTAGTGGTAGAGTGATTAGAGTGACCATTATTTGGAGATTTGTTCCAGTGCATGCATATGGGTTCTTATCCATTCACTAGAGTGTTTATATTGGTGTTGTGCTCATTAGGAATGGATGATAGTGATCATTCAACTCATTCATTCCACATCAGTTTGACTCTGCAGGCAAGCAGGTTAGGTCTGTCAAACTTTTCCATTCGGCAGCTGGGTCGCTGGGAATCGAGCATGTTTTCGATTGAATGTACAGCCTTTAAAAGGTGCTTTTATAGGTGCCTGGGTATGGTTAATGTTCGGTTTATTTCTTTATTGCTAGATATTCTCCATATGTTTGGATCCTTGGTCACTCTTTTATTTATTGGGCAGCTTGTCAGGTAGATCAGATGTCGTATGACCATGATCTTGAGATTGCTCATCACTAGGTCAATGTTAGGTGGTGTGGGATCAGGGGGTTGCGCTGGCAGCAATTTTATCTGGAGTGATGGAACCAGTTATACTGCTGATTCTGCTGACCCACCATGGTGGTAATTACCTGGGTCAAGAGCGCGCAATTCAAAAGGGGTATAGTGAGGTGGATGTCGTTTCAACATGACAATATCTTAATTCGTACAATGCTTGGGTGGATTGGTGATTTCTCATGTTGAACTAGAAAGAGATAACCAGAATTCTATGGGTACTGATTTGGTACATTTTACTGATGTGGTTTGGATACATTTAATATGGGGTTACAATCAATAATTACACAGACGCTGGCTTTGTGGGACGCATCCCCCCACCCTTTAGTAGGGGTGGGGGTCTGCGGTGGCGCGTTTCCTGTGCCAGTAAGTTTGGTAAATGAATGATGCCCAGACGTGCATGGGGAGTCGCAGCCTGAATTTGGTTAATGATGAAGGACAGGCTGAAGAGGCTCTGGAAGAAGTTTAAAGTGTACCTGTCTGCTGGGTAAAACCAGCCGCTGACAGTATTTGGTTATGCTGGTTTAAATAAAGCTGTGGCCATTGCCCTTACCCACATAACATGGTGTTGTGTTACTTATTGGGAATGGAAGGGTAACTGGATTTGATGATCGAAGGAGTCAGCAGTCATGTAAATTCTGCTTTCTATTATGTTGCATCAATTGCGTTTCCTCATCATTATATAGTTGCAAAGAGTGATATTTTACTTTGTTTCCCAGACATTCTGGGTACCTAAAATACTCCCATAGTGCACCACACACAGGAACATTTTAGGGACTGCTCTGCTACCTTGATCAGAGCCGTCTTTAACATGGTGCAAACGGGGCAGCTGCTCCGTGTGCCCTGCTGCCCTCAACTATTTATTTTTACCTCCAAGGGCCCTCAGTGCAGCCGGAGCCCCACACACTAAGGAGGCCCAGTGGCTGGCCCATGCACGAAGGGCCACCCAGTGGGCATTTATAAGCAGGAGCCCAGTCGAGCGCTGTGGCCCCTTAACCACGCAACCGGGATCTTTGCTTTTTGGCAGTGCTGTAATGAATTGACAGCCGTAAGTCACTTCCTCCCAGAGAGAACAGTGAGCCACATGGGAAAGACCAAGGAGGCAGAGAGGAGCGGGCCTGAACCGGGAGAGCCAGTCACAAACCCCCAACAGCCTCAGCCACCACTCTGGACATGTGTCTGTATTTGTCAAAAATTCTGTCAGTTTGTGTGTGTCAGTATGTCTATCTGTGTATGTGTCAGTATGTATATATGTGTGTCTGTGTGTGTCAATATGTCTGTCAGTATATATGTGTATGTCAGTGTATGTGTGTGTGTCAATATGTCAGTGTGTATGTCAGTTTGTCTGTGTGTGTGAATGTGTCAGTATGTCTGTTAGTTAAGATACGTGTGTCAATATGTCTGTCTGTGTCCGTATGTCTGTGTAAGTATGTCTTGCACCTCTCTACTTTAGTTCCTCAACTGCCTTGGGGTGAAAGGCGTGCCAGGGAGTGAGGCAGGGTCCAGGGGGCCCAAGAAAATGCTTTGCCAAGTGTCCTGTAATATTATAGATGGCCCTGACCTAGATATTCTGAGACATGTGGAGTCTATCTTCTGTATTTTTCATGCAGCTGACAGAATCTCATCTTAATACATTTCATTAGACCCCTCCTGCAATCCTGCATAGAACTCTTTCCTCCATGCTTTTATGTTTAGATGCTCATTTGTCCTCATACTAATAGTTCAAAGACATTCTGGCCCCTGTATCCTTGCTAATACCACCCACCATGCATTGCTCAGGAAGCAGTTTCTCGCAGGAGGTGTGCCTTTTTGTTAGTGGTTTCATTGCTACTAATTGTGCTTCCTGCTATGCACTAATAAACAACACTTTACACTTTGGAAAATAGCCGTCAATTATTTATTTTGACTAATTTATCATGAAACTGGAGGCTTACAACACCACATCATTGGGTCAAGTAGAGTTCTCATGGCATCTAACATGTCTAGACTTGTCTATCAGACTGCCAGGACAGATCTAGTAGGCAAAAAATGTCTCAAACTGACTAATGGCAAAGGAGGCATAATATCACAGTGCCGCGTTTAAAGTTCTATTATTTGTCAATGTAAAGCTGCAACACCTGAACTCAATAATTATTAGACTTGTGCACAAGTTAGTTTCAGGTGGTACAGATGAATCAAATTCATTTTAATCTACACTCAAACAAATCGATCTGTCATTGAATAAGATTCCATAGGTAAATCCTGGACCCATCGTATTGTTCGGGCGTATTTGAAACTAGAAACGCATATGTGCACAAGTCTGATAACTAGAAAGAAGTGTCCTTCTTGGACATATAGTGAATTTGTGTTCCCCGCACACAGTACAGTGAATTTTCCATTAGTTGGTTCTCATCTTTCTATTCTGTGTTACATGTCTATTATGCTAATATTACATTTGTTATGATGTCTCTGCCAAATCTTAGTTTCAATAAGAGACAGAAAATAATGTATTCAAGTTTGCATTGGTTAAAAGGTATATTCTAAAATAAGTTCTTAAGACTTTTATTATTATTATCTCTAATTAAAACAAGAATGGGACAACATATTCTATACCTTGAATAGTCTTGTATTAATCTTTTAGTACAGGGAGCAATGAAATAGCTAAACATTCCTTTCCACCAAACAATTATCAGTGCTACAGCTAAAAATCCTGCTAGGAGTGAATGGATAGCTGGTCTAATTAAGAGCTGCAGGTGTTCCCTACAGAACAGTTTAAGGAGATGTTGTACTTTGCAGTCTTCCTATTCAAGTTAGAAAAGGAACGTGACCTGCAAGCCTTGAATTATTGCTGTGTTGCAGATAACACACAGAAAAAAGCAACAAATGTTTTTTTTGTTTTTTTTTACCAACTAATTTAACTTTTAATAAGGGAGACAGTTTTCCTTTTTAATTAGGAATCATTTGAATAAAAAATGCTCCCAACGTGGCAGTTTTGATTTAAATGCCACTTCGTAATGTGCATTGTCCATAGTTTGGGCAGGTCCCTCTTCCATTACTTGTCAAGTATGTCATATATATTTTGTTAGGATTAAATGTTTAGCTATTGCATAGCGCTGAATATGTTGGCGCTATATAACTATTATTTTTTTAATTCTTTATTGGTATTAAAAATAAAGAGGACGTTAGATCAAACATAACCAGAAGATAAGTGAGAGTCTTGTAGGAATCATAATACATTTGCTCAAACTATAAAATAAGTGGTTTTATATATACAGTATATATTCCAATCATCAGTGAGTTTCTCAGGGCTCAGGAAAAATGTCAGTTAGTATCTTTAAAAGTTCACATGTCAAAACCTTCATCAGTGAATTTGATCTCTAAAATGTATAATTAAAAATCTAAACAAGAAACAATAAAAGAGAGAGAAAAAGAGAGAATAGAAAGGAAGAGAAAAAACAATCTATGCCACCACACGTTTCTGCCTCCCAGATATCATAGACCCACTCAGGATTGATTAGACATATATTCCTTCCATTGTTCCCAAACTTTAAAAAAGGTCGGTACTGTGAGTCTTTAGCTGTGAGTTCATCCATGATATAGTTATCTTCTCTTTTTGCTAGAACTTCTTGTAAAGCCAGTCCTTCCATTCTTAACCTAGCTGCTGCTAGAACCCTTGGCTGCTTGAGCAATAACATTTAGTCATTTTTGCAAATGTTTTGGCATACCCTCAATTGGACCTGAAAGTAAGAATGTCCATGGGGATAATTCTATAGGTCTTCCGAACTTTTACCACTAAATCCATAATTCCTTTCCAATAGTTGTGTAGTTTGGGACAATCCCACCATATATATAAATAGATTCCCTTGTGTCCGCATAATTGCCAGCAGAGATCAGACAGGTTTTGTCCAATTTTGTGTAGAAAGACTGGGGTAATATGCTTTTGAAACATGACTACGTACATCTGCTCTTGTGAGAAGATACAAATGGATAGCTTAGATGCCGCTTCCCAAATCTATTCCTATTGAACCCCCTCAAGGTATTCTCCAAGATCGGTCTCCCAGTGTTCAATATATTTCATAGATTGTCAAATATAGAGTTCTGTGCTTAAATGTATGTAAAGGAGTAAATAAGGCCATTTTTATATTTTCTTTTGTTAGAAAGGTGTTCAAAAGTTTTGGGTAATGATGTAGCATCTTTTTTAATGTCTATGGAATGTGCCAAATTACGTATCTGTAGATAACAAAAAAATCAGAAGGAGTTAAATGATGTTTTTGTTGTAGAATTTCATAACTAATTTGGATCCCTGTTATCTCTAGGTTTTTAAAATCTTGTGGTTTCATGCCCTGGGAGAAGTGTCTATTTCGTAGGACTGGAGCCATCAGAGAGGGATTATTGGGTAAGTTATATTTGTTTCTGGTTCGGTCACAAATGTCTGAGTTTAATATCAAAGGGCATTTAGTTTGAATGATGGTGCTAGAGAATTTATTGAGCCACATATAACATTTAAGTAAGTTCAATTTAATTAAACTTGCCTCTATGTTCCCCTGGGGGTTGGTGCCACATCACTTTTTGGGAGAGTTGGACTACCTAGTAATATAATAATACATTTGGAAACCCCCACAGTCCTCCCTTCTTTTTGGGTCTGCATAATAGACTTGGCTAATCTATATTGTTTTTTTATTTTGCCAAATAAAAGAAGCATCTATTGCTCTCTGTAAACTAGCTAAATTTATTTTTGAAACTCAAATAGGTAGGGCTTGAAATTGAAATAAGAATCTTGATAATATGTGAAGCAGAGCGCTAGTCCTGACAAGGACTTTTACTCCGTTGGATCTGTGAAGACAGTAACTCTGAAACAAGGCACTGTAAGTGAATAGCTCTATCCCTCAACAGTAACTGGATGACACACAGTTCTGGCGGTACAACTGATTTATTTAGCACAAACTCAGCCTTTTATGCTCAGACCCCCAGCATGGGGTCTCCATTTAAAATATACACAAGCCTCTCCCAGGCGTCCCTGTGTCTCGGAGATAATTAAGTAAAAACTGAGTAACTCAATTATCTCTCAGTTACAGGGAAATACATGAAACAATGGGTCTGCTACAATGTGTTCATTTTTATACAATTATATCTCCCTAACTAGGATATAGCATGATCCTGCCATTTTTCAATTTCTATCTTTAAAGTTTGTAAAAGAGTTAAATAATTAATTGAATATAAATTGGAACAAGATTGACCTATTGTGACTCCTAAATACTTGAATGATGTTTTGAAATTAAGTTATATGTGGATTTAATGTAAATGAGTTACAGATCAGGTATATGAAATGCTAGTGCGCAAGATTTGTTGTAATTAATTTTGTAGTTGGAGTATAGTTTGAAGTGATTGAGAGGGATTCTGAAGTGAGATCAGTAACTTTGTGTTTCTCTTTGCCAATCATCATGTCATGTACGGAGTCAATTTCTCTTATGAGATGTAAAAGAGGCTTAAATAGGGTAAACAGAGTTAGAAACAATGGGCATCCTTGTCTAGTTCCATTATAAATGTTAGAGGGTGGTCCATGTAAACCTGGAATCAATATTTGAGATGAAATTTGGAGTATAGAGCTTGACTAGTAGTGATAATTTGGGGAGGAAATCCCCAGTTACTCAAAAGACCAAAGAGGTATGGCCAATTAACTTTAATATAAAGAATTGTAATTATATAAAGTGCCACTACATTATATACAGAAAATGAGGTATAAAAATTATACCAAACAAGTGGAGCGCTATAAGCAATTGAGGGATTCACTAACCCCTTTAGTACAATGACAATCTTGAATATTAAAACTTGGATGTACATATAAAAGAAAACAGGAAGAAAACAAGAAATATAGTGCAGACGGTTCTCAAAAACAGACAATTGATGGTAATAAATGACTGAAACCACTCACATGGACAGGAGCCTATGCAGTATTGGCTCCGTAAATAGATATTTATGCTCTTTGGGCAGAAAACACACCCCTTTATCCCAGGCAGTATCACTCTAGGAATATACAACGAGAAAGAGAACAAAAAACGACTGTGTAGAATAGCACATACTATATTAATATAAAAGGTGGAAATAGTTGCGCTCACCTTCACCAGAGTCCTGAAATCCCGGCTCTGAGGTTGATAGACAGTGTGCTTTTTTAGGGGGGATAGCACTCTCCCCAATGGAGTTCCTGATGGCTAGAAAGGACTTGGGACCATGGTCACCTCCTAAGGGGCCTTTGAAGCTGGAAATACGTAGGCTCTTGGCAGTGAAAAGACCTTTGGTTTATATCAAACTGCCATCAATTTGAAAGAAAACCAGGGTAGGGGCAGCAAGAAATCCAAGGCATAATTACTAAAGGAAGCTGTAGTGGGCAATATTGCATAGAGTGTCCCTTTAAGTGGACATATGGTCACACTAGCTTTTAAATTATAAATTTTACATATAAAAAAGTTTTGACTTGTTTAACCACTTCACTACTTAAAATCAAGTATAAACTTTTTTATTTTCATGTATGTTGCAGAATATCTAGTCCACAAAGCCTCAATTGTCTTTATTTAGTTATAATAACCTTCCTACAGAGGAACACATTTCTCTTCCCAGAGCCATTAGTCATAAGATGCTATAATACACATTACATTAGCAGTCCAAAGATTGATAAAGACTTCTATAGCAGTTTTAAATGTCTTTATTTTAGAAATATATGACTTAACTGTATATATTGTACTTTGGCATTATATTCCAATGAAGACAAGATTTTTACATTCTGTTGCCATTTTTGCTAAGCTGTTCTGCTAGTAATGTTCTAATGGTTCTTACAAATACCTGTAAGCAAGGTATCTGACCTTTTTTATTTAATCTATTTTGTCACATCTACTGTATGAGAGAAAAAAATGCATTTTTGCTTTGATACTAACATGTTATACCCTGTGTGAAATATTGCAAGATAAAGAACACTCTATACTGTCTAAAGCTTTTAATTTTGTGTTCTCCTTTGGCACTTAGCCCACCTTTATTATTATTATTATTATTATCATTATTATTACCCAATGAGCAGTCTGAGGCTTCACATTTAGAAACCTCTGATTACAAGCTGCGAGCTCACACACTTCTGAGTGTGTGATGCTTGTGAGAAGCTAGGAGGACACAGGAGCCAGGGGAGCAGAGCAAGTTGCTACAATAATATTGATGTACTCTGAGCCATGTAAATGTGTGCCAGAACAGGAAAAGAATCTCCCTGGCTGTTTTTAAAGTATACTATTAGAAGGAAGGGTGGAAATAAAACATTTAGTTTGGAGGATTTGGGATGCTGCTGGCTATAAATTTAAACCACTGGAGGATTTTACACTCACTGGCGCTATACATATTTAGGCCACAGTACTGGGCATCCCTTAGCTGAGTTATCATTGGGCATTTAGCCATCTTCATTATTAGTATTATTTACCTGCACCCCTCAGACCAGGGGTGTTATCTTCTTCCCTATACTCCCCTGCACTAACAGGGGATCATAATGGCGCAATCCTTCTCGCATTAATCTAGGGGACCAGGGGACCCCCACATGTATAGTTTTTTTAAACCCCCAACCTGCTATGCATGGCTCTCTCACCATCAATACCGGTGTGTCTTTTTTGGCTATTTGGATAGGAAAAAGCATGTTTGTTTGTTTTCTGATTTCCACTAACTCGAAACTTACACTATACAAATATAGGCTTAAAATAATGAAATAAACAAAATTCAGCATGGGAGTCATAGAAAACAGCCGAGTTTTTCTGATTTATGAGGATAATTTATTGTATAGGTTTTGTTATTTCAGATTTTGAAAGAGCACACCACACACCATAACATCACAACTAACCAGTCTGCTATGCACACATATGCTCTTCTCTATATTCCACCCCCTCTCCCCCCTGCTCCCACCAACTCCTACCCATTAATCAGGCCAGATGTTCTTTGTGAGTTCTTCAATGTCCTGTGTTTTTATTCCATAGTCTACAGCAGTTTCTAGTGTTTTGGTGAAGGAAATTAAAATCTTTGACAGACACCTTACAAGCCAAGTATGGAAAGACATACAATCTTTTATGGATCCTTCTGCACCAATGTTCTACGGCACTATGAGTCAACAAACTGCAGTCTAGGTCTAGAGAGGGAACCCCTGGGGACTCAGTTTACTTTATTTGCAGAGGAATCTGTATTCCTATACTTACTGTGAAGATAGGAACACTGCTCGCAGTACAGGTGCATCATTTTAATGACTGATACAACTCCAGTCAGGTCAAGCCTTCAGTGAGCTACGATTGATTAAAATTTCAATGTTTTCATCACTGTTTGTTACTATAATGTCAATCGCTGCACATAATACATTGCCATTCGTCAAATGATAGTGGCCAAGTATTTACAGAGCAGTTTCATTCAACCAGCGTGATCTTTGGAACTTCTTTTGAGGATAAACTATGTATTTCATAAATCTCTACAGGACAAGTTTATGGAATAAAAGAAGACACCATAGAAATGAATGAGACACTCCTGATTGAAGCACCTCTTCCTAGTGTACGAGCGTCTGCCCATTACTGCATGGATCCTCACTACACAGTGCATCAGATGGATATTTATTTTTAGCATTTTTTAAATTCATTACTTAGATCAGTAGTTTCCAACCAAGTCCTCAAGTATCCCCTAACAGTCCAGGATTTAGGGATTACCCTGTTGTCTCTAAGGTGTTATAGAAAGAAAGAAGAAAAACACTTTACAACAGGGTAATCCATAAAGCCTGGACCGTTACGGGGTACTTGAGGACTGGGTTGGGAACCCCTGACTTAGATGATACATTAAAAATAAAGGTCATCTAACCCCTTAGTTTACCTTTGATGAAAATAACAATGTTAAACAGATTCTAACAGGAATGCTAGGCACTTTTTATTGCTATTTCACAACATGAACAATAGCCATTAATGACAGGTCTACTGTAAGATTTGTGAAGATCAGATTAACCACAACATTCCCCACCACTTCTATGTACAATTTCAGCAGAATAGAAGCAATTCACAATCTGCAGTTCAGATATGTTCTCTAACTCTTCTCGAGGGAGAAATATACAAAGCCCCTTTAATAACATCCTTGAAGAAAACACCTACAACTCTTAATAAGAGTCCATGTAACCCTGGCAGGACACATTCAGAACTCTTTGATGTTTGCCTATTTCATTACTCCCTTTCCCTAATTTTTTTTATATACCTATTGGATGCTTTACTAACAAAACATAATCATCAAATGTTTTAACCTGAGAAGCAACATAACTGGAATTGCCATATAACCTAGGAGCCTTCACACCTAACCCGACAACTACTACGGACAGGAAGGGGTATAGCAGACCTCGGCTTGCTAACGCTGCAAATATCTTAGGATCCCAGACAGCAGCCAAGGTATTTCCATGTTTGACAAAACATTACCCTCACATAGGGATCCATCATAAACATTTAAAATACCTTTGGTATCAGCAATGTATCGGAGATCTGTGCGTATCCATTTACCTATCTGAGAATCTGCATATCCAACTGCTTAATCCCACTTACCTTTTGAAATAGGTACGTGTGTGTACCACCTGGATACATGTTTACATTTCCTGTAAGTGCACTGGATTTAAATTTTTACTGTACTTATCGGCCCCCAGCAGCACCCCATTTACGCATGTTCAGGTGAGTGCAGCCAACACCTTGTTTTATTTTATATATATATATATATATATATATATATATATATTTAGGAGTCTAGCCAGCTCCTTGGTTCTGCACCCCTCCCTGTCACAGGTGCCTCATCTCAGGACCCTATTTAGCCTTGTACTGCAGAGAACTCGAGATGTAAGTATTTCCGCAAGTAAGTAGCTCATTTAGCAGACATTTGGCTGTTAGAGTAGGACCTGCCAAAGATGGGGTTCATTGACGTTGTGGCAGGCTTATGCAATTTATGATCATATAATGTAACTAAACCCCCATTATTTTTTGCCTAAATTAGGTGTTTTTAATAAAACTACAAAATCGGTCAGCACCAAAGTAGCTGTTTAGTAGATAAGGGAGAGCGCTGGATTTTCATTTTTACTACATTTCCTGTAATGTTATCACATGACAAAACTTAAATTTTTTTTCTAATAAACAGAAATTTACACCAAAAAAACATAATCATCTGCAGTTATCAAAAATATCTCTGTATTTTATTTTTATTGAAGATGCAAAATATCTGTTGCAATTTACCAACTTCCAAATATGCATTAAAATGAAAAATAAAATATAAACCCAAAACAAATGACATAATTTCACAATTAAGAAAGGCATTTTGTATGTAATTTAACTTTTAGAGGCAGTCTAGTGTTTGATAAATATACATATTCTATGCAAAATATTGAGATTCTGATATGTATGAAGCAACACTTAGGTCTTGACTTAACACTGGGCAAACTGGACAAATTCCTTGCGAGCTGCAAAGATCACGGGAAAAGAGCATGCTTGGTAGATGAGGTGGTCTTCATAACAAGACAGTAAATCATATATGCTGGGTTATATACCAGCTGATCCCGGTTTCCTCCCTGCTGGAGGGGACCCATCTCTATGGTTTATTTTCCAATTTTCTTGGTGAGATGAGTCCCCATTAAAAGAAACACAAAGACAGTTGTGAATAGGGATGACATAATTCCAGGACTAATATCAATTCTTCGTGATGATGATATGGAAAGTGGAAAGTAGCATTAATAAGGTGTTTTTTTGTAATAAATTAAATGATTCCCTTCCTGAAATACCTAGATTCTGCATTGAAAATTAATATATAGTAGAGTTCACAAATAAGGGTGAGCTAAAAACCCCAGGTAATACTCTCACCTTAAATGCCCATGTCTGTGCTGGACAGCATTGAGGTCTATGGTTTTGCAAGACTGCGTGATCCTCCACAGAAAGAGCTTAATTTCTCTACCGCTGTCACTAGTGGTAGCTTTGCCTTTGTCAGGTTTTGTCAGGCGTAGAAAAAATACTGAGACAAAGTAGTCCTTTTTTTCAGTGAAATTCCAGCACAGCCAATCTGAGTATTTCATAAAGATTTTATGTTTATGAAATAGTAATTTTGGACGTGGGAGGGGCAACAGTGCTGCTTTAAAGTGATTTTATAAAATACTCCACTGTAGTAAGACGTGGTAACCATCCTAATGAAGCCATTTTTGGTTATAGCAAATACTTTCTCCAAAATATTTTTCCTATACACCTTTATTCTTGGTGGACATAGTTGTCACTGACATGCTGATGGTGTAGACCAGTTGTCCTCAACCTGTTTTAGACCAAGGCACACTTTAATGAGTGAAAAATTACCAAGGTACACTTATTTTGTAGTGTTGCCTTTAGCAGCAGCTTAGAAATGTAACATTCACTTGAAGCCTTGCTAGAGATATATGCATAGTTCTAGTTCAATTAACTTATTAGTTTTAAGTAATCATCAGTTGAAAATTCAAAATGTAATTTATGCTTATAAAAATTTTTTTTAAGAATATCATTCATCTTAGTACAGCTCTTACATCAATGAGTTCTTCAAACACTTTGAGGTGGCTTGAGGCACACCAGTGCCATGACACACTGGTTGAAAACCACTGCTTTCGATTTTCGGGTAGGAGGAAACACAAGCAATTCTCAAAGGTTTATTTTTTCATTTTGTTCTTTAACGCTATGTGCTCATTATTTATTGGTGTGAAGTTTGCACTGGTTTGGTCTACTCAACATGAAATGGTTAACACCCCAAAACCGCATGTTCTTGATTAGTCGGGAGTGATCCCAGTAGCAGTGCATGGCTGACGTGAGTCACCTTTGTGTGCTTATGATCCGCATCGTGCATTGTTTGCATCTGTTTGGGAACCCACCAAGCTATTTACCTTTTTCCCTCTGATCCAGCTTTTCAATGGATTTTGACAGTTTTTTTTTGTTTATTTTCTCTGTGACAAGGAGGTCAGATTTCACTGGATGCCATTCTCTATACTATTTTGGTTTCAGTGCTTTTTCTTAGTATGGCAGATTGTCATGCCTCTTGGAAATGCCTGCTGTAGTGTCGTTAAACAACACCTTTTACGGCTAACTCGTTTGAGCTATTGAAACTTGACTGTTGTTTTCTAGTGCTGGTGGCAAACGAGCAGGGCCGCCATCAGGGGGTGACAACCACTTTCTTTCTCTGCACACATAGTTAGCGAATATCGCTATCTATGTGTGCAACCGCGGGCCCCTGGCTCCCTGTTATCACAGACGGGGCCCAGCACACAGCTTCTACTCTCGTCTAATAACTCTCGCGAGACCTGGTTACCATGGCAACGCTCCGCAGGTCTCGCAAGAGTTATTAGAAGAGAGGAGAAGAGAAGAGTAAAGGCAGTGTGCTGGGCTCCCTCGGTGGTAACAGGGAGCAGGGGGGGGGGGGCATGCCACCAGGGAATGGAATCTCCCCCCTCCCTGGACACAGGTAAGCAGGGAGGGGGAGAAACATTTAATTAATTTAATATACACTAACACAACACACACACTGCATACACTAACACAACACACACTCAGGGCTGCCATCAGAAATTTTGGGGCCCCTGACAAAGCACAAGGTTTGGGCCCCCCCTCCCCCCTTCATCCCGGGCCCGCCCACGCCCTACCTAGTCCGCTGACAATGATGCAGGACTGAATGTGGTGTGTATAGTGGAAGTGAATTAGAATGTATGTAATGGATGTAGTGTTTGTGTGTATTAGATACTGTTTGTGCAGTGAATGCAGAGTGTGTGTTTGTGTAGCGGATGCAGTGTGTATAGTGAATGCAGAGTGTGTTTGAGTAGTGGATGTAGTGTGTGTACAGTGATGTAGTGTGTGTTTGTGTAGTGGATGTAGTGTTTGTATGTACTAGATGAAATGTGTTTAGTGGATGCTGTGTCTGTAGTGGATGTAGTGTGTGCATTAGACGCAGTGTCTGTGTATAGTAAATGCAGAGTGTTTCAATTTGTGGTGGATGTAGTGTGTGTACTGTGAATACAGGATGTTTGTGTAGTGTATGTTAGTGTAGTGAATGCAGAGTGTGTGTCAGTATTGTGAATCCAGAGTGTGTGCATAGTTTAGTGAATGCAGAGTGTGTGTTAGTGTGTAATGAATGCAGAGTGTGTGTTAGTGTGTAGTGAATGCAGAGTGTGTCAGTGTAATGAATGTAGTGTGTGTTAGTGCAGTGAATACAGAGCGTGTGTAAATGTGTAGTGAATGCAGAGTGTGTGTTAATGTGTACTGAATGCAGAGAGTGTGTTAGTGTGTAGCGGATGCAGAGTGTGTGTTAGTGTAGTGAATGCAGAGTGTGTGTTAGTGTAGTGAATGCAGAGAGTGTGTTAGTGTGTAGCGGATGCAGAGTGTGTGTTAGTGTAGCGGATGCAGTGAGTGTGTTAGTGTGTAGTGTATGCAGAGTGTATGTTGTATTAGTGTATGCAGTGTGTGTATTGTATTAGTGTATGCAGTGTGTGTTATGTTAGTGTATGCAGTGTGTGTTGTGTTAGTGTATGCAGGGTGTGTGTTGTGTTAGTGTATGCAGTGTGTGTTGTGTTAGTGTATGCAGTGTGTGTGTTGTGTTAGTGTATGTAGTGTGTGTTGTGTTAGTGTATGCAGTGCGTGTGTTGTGTTAGTGCATGCAGAGTGTGTGTAGTGTTAGTGTATGTAGTGTGTGTGTTGTGTTAGTGTATGCAGTGTGTGTTGTGTTAGTGTATGCAGTGTGTGTTGTGTTAGTGTATGCAGTGTGTGTGTGTTGTGTTTGTGTATGCAGAGTGTGTGTTGTGTCAGTGTATGCAGTGTGTGTGTTGTGTTAGTGTATGCAGTGTGTGTGTTGTGTTAGTGTATGTAGGGTGTTGTGTTAGTGTATGTTAAATTAATTAAATGTTTCTCCCACCTCCCTGCTTACCTGTGTTCAGGGAGGGGGGAGATTCCATTCCCTGGTGGTCTGGTGGCATGGGGGGCCCCCCTGGCTCCCTGTTACCGCAGAGGGGGCCCAGCACACTGCCTTTACTCTTCTCTTCTCCTCTCTTCTAATAACTCTTGCGAGACCCGCGGAGCATTGCCAGGGTAACCGGGTCTCGCGAGAGTTATTAGAAGAGGGTAGAAGCTGTGTGCTGGGCCCCCTCTGCTGTAACAGAGAGCATGGGGCCCACGGCTGCACACATAGATTGCGATACTCGCTATCTATGTGTGCAGAGAAAGAAAGTGGGGCCTGGGACTGCCAGAGCAGTCTGGGCCCCCCAGGACCGCCGGGCCCGTGACAACCATCAAAAATTTAAGTGATAAAATTCCTAACCTTGAAGGAGTGTATGCTCTGTAATATTATTTATTTATAATAACGGTATTCCCAGTCTAAGTAGATATATCAAAGCTACAGGTTTTTTTTAAAAGATTCTGAATGCAGCACGTCTGTTATGCTTTCCGTTTGTGGTGACTAGCTATTTTTGTCTGTGAAGAGCACTGTAACCAAAAATAACACCACAAAATGAGGAGGATGTGATAGATTCAGCACTCATGATCCCTCAGTAATACATATTGTAATTTGTAATAGCTTTTAATGCATGTCAAATGTCTTTGATAAGGAGCCTAACATTCTTAAATCATTCTTTTTAAATTATTATTTTTTTGCCAACTGCCAATAGAATATTATCGTGCGAAAAAGTACAAAATTGCCAGGTGCTAATTTTAATAATGTGCAAATTTTAATGTTCTACTTTTTCATTTTAAGATTATTCCTGCCAAGTTAGCAAATATTTGCGAATTGATTAACCATTTCACTTCTAAGTTCTTTTCATTATAAAAATAAAAACATTTATTCAAATAAACATGGGACACATACATAGCGCATAAATATCAGTTAAAGCAGCAATTTCTTGTTTTCAATGCTATATAGAGATTATTAAAAAAAATACAGTAATTATTCAAATTGACATAATCTTACCTTTCATTTGTTTATTCTTTACAGAAATATTGGGGGAATTAAATGTTTAGACAATATGCAATATCTTTTAACTTTATAGCATCAATGCAATATTAGCATAGCAGTAGAAGTGCCATTTTACTCACATACAGTAATTGTAGAATTGGATAAATAAAAATGGTCCATTCTGTCTGTGACTTGAGCATTCTCCATGGAAGAAATTGTTGAACTTTCAATCAGATCTTACAGCAGTGTGTGTTTACTTTAGAATTTATTATCTCCTGCACAAAATGACACTTTGGGCTCTATAACAACTTCATTTTAATGAACCTCAGCTCCCCATTTACAAAACGGAGTGAAAAAGATATGTATCAAATGGTTTAACTCCTTGAGGTAAGCCGGAACACGGGACCTTCTGGCATTAGAACAGCTGCAATCATTGAAGTTGTTATGGTGCTCAGGGTGTTCATTTAATTGAACTTTAAACACACACATGAAGTTGTTGCAGGTTTTAGCAGGCTATTAGCAGAACAGGAGACAAAAAGTTCTAAATTAAACAAACTGGGCAATATAAGACATTTAAAAATGAGATCTGTGTAGGGAGGCTGCGTAAGTCATAGACAGGAGAGGCGTGGCTAGGACTACATAAGCAAAACATAAATGGCAGAGAATGTAGCAGAGCGTCTGCAGGGACATGATCTATACCATGGGTCGTCAACCTGGTCCCTACCGCCCACTAGTGGGCATTTCAGGATTCCAGGTGGGCGGTATGGATTTCAGCGGCTAAATCCTCTTTTTGAGAGGATTTCTCCTTTTTAGTGTGGGCGGGCAGGCGCGAGCGGCTTGGGGGCGCAAGATTTCAGTGACCGGCAGTAGGGAAGCGCTCCCTCCTGCCAGGCCACCTTCTGGACCCCCCAGCGCGGCAGAGTTCTAATCCGAGGCAGCGAGGGAGCTCTAACCTCTCTGCTCTGCTACCTCGCGTGATGTTTGCTAATGCCATGGGAGCCAGAATATGATGTCATATTCCGGCTCCAGTAGACAGCCCGCGAGGGAGCAGAGCAGAGAGGTTAGAGCTCCCTCGCCGCCTCGGATTAGAACTCTGCCACCCGCCGAAGTGAAGCCCCACTGGATCCCAGGGACAGATCCACACCAGCTCTCCAGGTAGGGAGGCTGAGTGGACATTTAATATTAATAATTTGTGTGTATGTGTGTGTCTGTAAGTATATGTGTGTGTGTCTGTAAGTGCATGTGTGTGTGCCTGTTTATCTGTGTGTATGTTTCTCTGTGAGTGTGTCTGTAAGTGTATGTGTGAGTGTGTTTGTCTGTGAGTGTGTGTGTCTGTAAGTGTATGTGTGTGTGTTTGTCTGTGAGTGTCTGTAAGTGTATGTGTGTGTGTCTGTAAGTGTATGTGTGAGTGTGTTTGTCTGTGAGTGTGTGTGCCTGTAAGAGTGTGAGTGTGTGTGTCTGTAAGTGTATGTGTGTGTGTTTGTCTGTGAGTGTCTGTAAGTGTATGTGTGTGTCTGTAAGTGTATGTGTGAGTATGTTTGTCTGTGAGTGTGTGTGCCTGTAAGAGTGTGAGTGTGTGTGTCTGTAAGTGTATGTGTGAGTGTGTGTATGTGTTTGTCTGTGAGCAGAGTACTTGTAGAATAGAAGAAAGAAGGAGCAGAGTATTTGTAGAATAGGAGAAAGAAAGAGCAGAGTACTTGTAAAAAGGAGAAAGAAGGAGCAGAGTACTTGTAGAATAGGAGAAAGAATGAGCAGAGTACTTGTAAAAAGGAGAAAGAAGGAGTAGAGTACTTGTAAAAAAGGAGAAAAAAGGAAAAGGAGAGAATTGTTGTTGGCTAATAATAGTAAGTGGGCTACCTAGTTTAGCCTTCCTACTGGGCATTGCTATAAGGTTAAAAAATAGAAAAAAGGGGGGGAAAAGGTAGAGATGGGAATTGAGGAGGGAGAGGAGGGGAGCTGATGCACAGATGAGAAATCATATTATGAGCAAACAGAGAAATCGTCTGAATGTCACCGAAAGAGGAGACCTTCGTTTGTTCCTTACGAAAATCGAACCAGATATCAAATATTTAGTCTCGCAGCATCAACCTCAAGGATCTCATTAATCACTAGTAAAGGTAATTTCAATTTACTTTGTTTTCTCATTAAACTTCATAAAGGTAAAAACATTATAAACATGCATAAAGTAGAAATAAAAAGATAAATGTACGTACATTTTTTAATTTTTTTTTTAAAACACCCTCCTTTTAAAAAATATTCTGCATTTGTGCGAAAACTGGTGGGCGGTAAGGAAATTTTTCCATCAAGAAAGATGCATTAGCGGGCGGTAGGTAGAAAAAGGTTGACTACCACTGATCTATACACTAAAACTGCTTCATTAAGCTAAAATTGTATCTTAGAGTGTCCCTTTAACACAAATGTCATTGGGTTAAAAAGAAATTAATTTGTCCTGCAAGTTACCTAAATAAAGAAGAAATCCTGATATGTCCTGAGCTTGTTTGCTACACTTCCACTGTCTCGCACATTCCCTCGAGTGAATAAAAATTGATTCAGAGGAGACAAGGAAAGTAAACATGTTTTCTACATTTATTGTATCTCCGAGCAGATAATATTGAAATATTTAAGTTTAAGCATTATGTCTTTATATTTATTTACAAAATGAAATAAATCGTTGAGGTTCAATGTAGAGCTTTTCTAGGATACGTACGTAACAAAATAATGATCAAAGATAAATATTACAGAATATTCTATTGTGTTTATGTACCGTGATATCGGTAGTTCAGAACATTCTGCACTGTAATTGCATCACTTTCCCTTGGCACGTAGAACACTCTTGTTTATTTCACTAAATAGTGAATTGCGATGAACTATAAAGTGATATTTAAATCGATATTCATAGAATATCTGTGGATTACCCGGATTATGTAATTAAGGATTTTTTCACAATAGCGCTGACACGTTAATTGCATATTGTTTTATGTGAAATTTAAAAGGAAGTTTCTTATGTGTATAGCTGCTTTTTTACTTCTTGTTTTATTTTGTGTATTTATTTTTAATTTTGTGCGCTCTCTCGTTCATTGGCATATGATATTTAAATCAAATTATACAAGCTTTCAATAAATATTTCAATTTGGAGAATTATTTTGACCTAAAAATGTGATCACTTGTTAAATAGAATTCTCCCTCTACTAAAAAGTTCATGTATATTATAAGCACAAGTATGAAAATAAAACTCTAACAGAGAAGCTTTTTAAGTACAGTCTGATTGTAAATATTTTACGTGTTGAATCCAGAACATTAACCCCTTTATGACCCATGACCCGTGATATATCAAGAGTTAATGAGCCATAGTTCATTGAAAATACATAATGAATAGCCGGTTTGTCATGTATTAAAAAATTGTGAGGTTTTGATCTGTGATCTGCAACTATTGCCTGCTGTTTGAGCAATGAACTTCCTCCAAGACCAGGGCAAATTTTGCATGCCAGGGGAGGAAACAATAGCTGCTTTGAAGAAATTCTCCAACTCAATTGTGGTCAAAACTTGGCTACTTTAGTCTCAATTTTCCAACTCGGATTTCAATTCGCTAAAATTGGGTGGTTAGTATATACCCTGTATATCACACCTTGACATATACCATATTTTTCCGTGTATTAGATGCCCCATGTATAACACGCCCCCTATTTTTTTTAGCCCAAAATTAAGATAAACATGTTTAAAACATCTATAGCACTGAAGTCCAGTTTGGCTGATCAGGATCCCCCACCGATCCCGGGCCCCTCAATCCCTGGTAGACCGCACTCCCGCTGTTGGCGGCAATGCTCACCCTGTGGCGTCTATCTGTAGTACAGAGCTGTGAGGTCTTGGCCTGGTCCACAGTTATGCGAGGAAGCATGTGGTTGCGCAAGGTCTCCCAGACCCACGCACATAATTGATCAAATTCACAGAGAAGCGCCTCCTCTGCTTCAAATATGTCAGCAGGTCACAGAGGTGTACAACACAGCCTATGCCCGCAGAAACCTGGCAGTAGCGAACTCAACTGTCAGCTGAGTGTTCTGTCAGCGAATAGCCAGGTTTTGTGCCCAAATTGCGCTGAGTAAGTACTGTAAGTATTTGGTTTAATAAATTGGGTTTTTTTAGGAGCTCCAAACACATGCAAATAGCTAAGTTGGCTGTCAGGCCCGTGCACAAATGTTTCTTTTTAACCCCTGCCGTGACATTCCATGTATAAGACAACCCCCAATTTTAGACTAAAAAAATTAAGAAAAAAATATAGCCTTATACACAGGGCCAGATTAACAGCCCAGTGGGCCTGGTGCTGACAATTATGACGGGCCTAATTCAAGAATCATATCGACCAAAAACACTAAAACACTCCCAACCGTCATGTATCTGATAGAGATGGTGCTGGAGAGAAAGAAAACAGCAGCTATAAGAAACACATACTCTATGCTAATCTCCCTCTAATTTATGTTTTCATCTTTCAGGTAAATCCATAACCCCTAACAGCAGTGTCCAGTCAAGCAGGAAGTCAATGGGCATGGTAAAAGGGTGTGCTACTGACACAAATCACGTAACCTGCCAAAAGGGGCGAACATGCCCAAAAAGAGGAAATGTCTGCCCAAAGAAGTGGAAGGCCAGCCTGGCAATAATGCATGTCAGGCTGCCTGCCAATCATGCACCTGGCCAACTAAGGGCATACTATGCAGACAGCACCCTGAGCATCTAATGATGCACTCGCTCAATGCTTTCTAAGGACTGTCCCCTAGCACTCGCTGGTCCACTTGTCTCCTTACCTTCTTACTAGCAGGCAGATGCTCCTGTTATATAGTCTGGGACAGAGAAAAGCTGTATGTAGTGAGTGTAGAAGAAAGGGAACATGCCACAGTGTTAGAGAGACCAAAGTCAGCGTTACCTTAAAGGATCACTATAGGGTCAGGAAAACAAACATAAATTCCTGACCCTATAGTGTTAACACCACCATCTAACCCCCCTGGGCCCCTCATGCCTCCATAAAAATAGTAAAAATCTTACTGTATTCAAGCCTGAAGCTGTAACTCTGCATGCTGTTAGACTCAGAAAAACAAGCAGTCTGCTGACATCATTAGAAGTGGTGGCCTGATCCAATCACAGTGCTTCCCCATAGGATTGGCTGAGACTGACAAAAACGGCAGATCAGGGGCAGAGCCAGCAGGATTCAAACACAGCCCTGGCCAATCAGCATCTCCTCATAGAGATTAATTGAATAAATGAATCTCTATGAGAAAAGTTCAGTGTCTGCATGCAGAGGGAGGAGACACTGAATCTTTGGATGAATTTTAGGCAGCCATGACCCAGGAAGGATCTCTAACAGCCATCTAAGGAGTGGCCAGTGAAGTTATCACTAGGCTGTAATTTAAAGACTGCATTTTCTCTGTGTTTACAGCAAAAAGCCTGAAGGTAATTGTCAGGGATCCGCGGGCGGCTAGGAGGGGAGGCTGCAAGCCGCTTGCAGCACTCACCCTCACTCCATCGCCACCCGCGGTCTCCCCTCTCGGCGAGCGGCGTCTCCTCTCTGCCGCTCGCCACCCGCGTCCTCCACGCCCCCCAGCGGCAGCATGTATAACGCTGCACGCTGGGAGGTCAATGAATTATGTAAACGCCGGGGTCACGTGAGTGACCCGGCGTTAAAGAAACAGTACCACAATCACAGTGGGGGTATAGATATCCCCCACGTGTGATTGTTAATTCTGATTGGAAGTTATCCAATCAGAATTAAACCAAGGGTATTTATACTTACCTTTCCTGTCCCTCAGTGCCCTGTTGTGGTCTTGTGATACCTGTAGCGTAGTGTTCTAGTCTTGCTCTCTGGTTACCGATTACTTGGCTCGTTATTCCGATTATTCTGTCTTCTCCACTCCTTTGACCTCGGCTTGTTTCTCGTTCTCCTGTTTTCTGGCTCCCTTTACCTGGCTTGTCTCCTGACTATTCTTAGCGTGCTTAGCCCGGCCACTCTAAGGTCCGGTACGGCACCTTTTCTGTGTGTGTGTGTGTGTGTGTGTGTCAGCGTGTTAGGCTCCCCGAATCGTGACAGTAATGATTCTACTAACCAGAACAAATTCAATAAGCTGTAGTTGTTCTTGTGACTATGGTGTCCCTTTAACTATATTCATTGTCAGCCAGTCCACACAAGTTTTGTTCCCATACATCCCTCTTAAGTTTCCATACTTGAAGAAGAGTATGTGAAAAGTAGTTAGGGTTGCCACCTTTCTTGGAAAAACATACTGGCCTTACTAATTTGCATAATTAAATATGTATGGGTGACATCACATGATGTAAATCACAAGGAGTGACATAAGAGAAAATGCTGTAAAATCACCCAAAAACTTAGTTTGATTATGCTGTATAGATGGATTCCTCCCAGTGCCCCCATGTTTCCCAGCGCCCCCATGTGTCGATTACTCCAGGTCTCAGCGTTCCTATGTATCAGTGTCTCAGTGCCCCATGTCTCCCAGTGTCCCCTAGTGTCGTGTCCCCAGGTCTCCCAGTGACCCTATGTATCACAGTGTCCCTATGTATCACAGTGTCTCAATGTCTCCCTGTGTCCTCCAGTATTCCCATGTGTCTATGTCCCCATGTATGTGTCACTAGGACACTAGGAAGACGGGGAGACCTGGGGACATGGGGAGACCTAGGGACACAGAGACACTGGGAAACTAGGGGACACTGGCTGGGACACATGGGGACACTGGGAAAATAGGGGACACTTGAAGACATGGGGACACAGGCACTAGAGACACTGGCTGGGGGACATGGGGACATTGAGACACGGGGGCACTGGGAGACATGGGGACACAGACACCAGGGCCACAGACACTAGGGACACTAGCTTGGAGACATGGGGACATTGAGACACTTGAGGCACTGTGAGACATGGAGGCACTAGGAGACATGGGGACAGTGAGACACTGGGAGACTGGGGATCAATGGGAGACTAGGTGTATGTCTCCTTGCAGCCTTTCCCCCATCCCTCACTTCCCTGAGCTGTAGGCTGTCTCTGCAGGGTGGGAGTTGCTGTCTGGACTCTCTGTAGCTGCACCCCTGCAGATCAGTGAGTATAGATAGGCAGGGAGGGATAGGCTGGAACTTCCTATCCCAGCCTCTCGCCACATACAGCGACCCCTACTGGCCAGTGCTGGTATTACAGAGTAATCTCTTGTTTATACTGATAAAAATACCAGCATTTGTATTGCCAGTATTACTGCAATATTGGCACCTCCAGGTAGCCTCAAATACTGGCTGTGCCAATAAAATAAAAAGCCAGGTGGAGTCCCTAAGAGTAGTGTGTGAAAAAAAAAAATTAAAATATTTTTTTCTTTTTTTTTTTTTTAAATCAATGGGCCTATTCCATGGGCCTGGGCCTGGGCCTGGAGCTGCAGCTCCATCAGCCCCTATGTTAATCCGGCCCTGCTTATACATGGAAAAATACGGTATGTATGTAATGCAAAATTCTAAGAGAGTGTCTGACACATTGCCATGTGTAATGGATATGTATATTAAGGTGTGTGTGATTTAAAAATATATGTGTATATTGTGTGAGGCATATTAGTGTATTTAATGTGTTTGTTTTATGTATATGTTGGTGTAATATATACTGTATATACTCGAGTATAAGTCGACCCGAATATAAGTCGAGACCCCTAATTTTACCCCAAAAAACTGGGAAAACGTATTGACTCGAGTATAAGACTAGGGTGGGAAATGCAGCAGCTACTGGTAAATTTCTAAATAAAATTATATCCCCAAAAATTTATATTAATTGAATATTTATATACAGTGTGTGTATATAATGAATGCAGTATGTGTGTGTATATATAATGCAGTGTGTTTGTATGAATGCGGTGTGTGTGTGTATGAGTGCAGTGTGTGTGTATTAATGCAGTGTGTGTGTGTATGAATGCAGTGTGTTTGTATGAATGTGGTGTGTGTGTGTGTATGAGTGCAGTGTGTGTGTGTATGAATGCAGTGTGTGTGAATGAGTGCATTGTGTGTGTGTATTAATGCAGTGTGTGTGTATGAATGCAGTGTGTGTGTGTGTATATAACGCAGTGTGTTTGTATGAATGCGGTGTGTGTGTGTGTATGATTGCAGTGTGTGTGTATGAATGCAGTGTGTGTGTGATGCAGAGTGTGTTTGTGTGTGTGATGCAGAGCCTTGGTGGGGGGTGGGCATTTTTATTAATTTTTTAAAAATTATTATTATTTTAATATTAATTAAAAAAAAATTATATTATTATTTTATTATTATTTAAATTTTTATTTATATTTTTTTCGTCTCCACTCCTTGCTTGATACATGGCAGGGAGGGGGGCTCTCACTCCCTGGTGGTCTAGTGGCATGGGCTGTGTAGGAGGGGGGCTGGCAGAGATCTGTAACTTACCTTTCCTGGAGCTCCTGTCAGCTCCCTTCTCCTGCGTTCTGGTCAGCTCCCGTCAGCTCCATTGTAAGTCTCGCGGTCTGAGTGCCGTGCGGTTCTCGCAAGACTTACAGTGGAGCTGACAGCGGAGCTGACCGGAACGGAGGAGAGAGAAAGGAGCTGACAGGAGCTGCAAGAAAGGTAAGTAACAGCTCTGTGCCAGCCCCCAACAGGACCGCCGGGCTTGTAATGAGCCCGGAGGTCCTGGTCTGTATTATGGCAATGTAAGTTGCCATAATACAGACATTAACTCGAGTATAAGACGAGTGGGGGTTTTTCAGCACAAAAAATGTGCTGAAAAACTTGTCTTATATTCGAGCATATACGGTACTTGTTTCGCAGCTTGTGTGTACATATATGTGTGATCAATAAATATGTGTAATGTAATAATTGAGGAATATCTATTTCATTTTCCCTTTTTCATCTCCTTCCCTTTAATGCCATTCAGGTTTTTTAACATCTTTCTTTTCAATAGTCTCGATTTCCAATGTATTTTACTTTGGCCTTACTTTGACTTAGAATCTCATTTACATACTCCTGATACATCCTGTACATTACTAGGAGTTCGATAATAACATGATTTTGCTATTTCATGACTAAAAGTCATTATTTTATGAAAGACACGGCGGCGAGTATTGCTTAAACCTTTCTTTACTGTCCACCAATAGCAGCAAAGAATACAAACAGTAAGAAAAAATGGTAACCATAGTGATAGGCCACTCCCACACCAAGTCCCAGTATAATAGTCAGCACCTCCCCACATATTTCCTCTTTCTTTGGAGATGCGACACAAAAACCAGCAAACATAAACCGATGAACCAGTCCAAACCACAGCAGAACAAACTGTCCTGAAATCCAGCCGGACACCGATCAGGAACCATAAGCAAACAGGGACCAATCCATCAACAAATAGAGAAACGCCAACAGTGAGGGGCCCATCACAGAACGATCCATAGACCTCCAGCCAACGTGATGAAGCCTTGTTGGAAGTCGTGAAGATCTCCCAAACAGGACAGAATCAGCACAGAATCAACCTGTGAAAACATAAAAACAGGAGCCCAACGGTTAAATTGGTACTTAAACCAAAGTGCGCATGCCAAGACATAATGCATTGATAGACTGAAGCAACACAGTGCCCATAGTGTCAGACAAAAACCCACCAGACAAAAACATAACATTAACAGTCCAGATGCACATAAGAGGTAATATAACACAGAGCGCATCACAAATACCTACCATCCCCTGGAAACATACCTCAGAGAGAGAAAAACAGCAGGGGGGATTATAAAGTGAAAGAAACGTAAAAGGGTGGAAGAATACTCGCCTCTGTGTCTTTTAGAAAATCATGACTTTTTGTCATGAAATAGCAAAATCATGTAATTTTATGTCAAGACACGGAGGCATATATTGCAAGTTTAAAGCTGATCAATAACAGAAGATAAAACGTGAGGCGTAGGCCGAAAGTAAAACTCACGAAAAGTGGATTCAAGGGACCAGTCCGCCATTCTCATCAGGTCTTCAAATCACGCTCCTGAAGTCACCATAGACGTGGCTGATGCCCTCGCGAGGAGTAGGCGCTAAAGATGGACGTATCCATACCAACCAGCGACATCATCCATTTCACCCAATGAGCCAAGGTAGTGCTGGACACAAGGGCAAAGGGTTGACGAACCGAGTGAAAAAGCTGAGGGGACAAAACCGAACAATGTGCACTCGTCTAAAGTTCATATTCCTGCAAACAGGTCACTGGACATAATGCCGGGGTAACTGGAAAACTCGGATACAAAACAGACTGAATAGCTGTCTTAGTGCGTCTAGAGATGTTAAATGTCACCACGTCCGGAGTGAAAGACCTAGCATTGTAGTCCAGGGCACGTACATCTGAAACCCGTTTGCATGAAATGAGGCAAAAGAGGGAGACCAACTTAGCCGACAGCTGTCGCAGGGAGAGATCCGAACTGGGAGGCCAGGAAGTAAAAAGTGACAAAACGCAGGAAACGTCCCATGTAGCTGAGTATCGAGGCCTGGGGGAGGTGCGACAGGCGCGAACCCTGAAGTAAGCAGCACACCAAAGGGTGTTGGCCTGCGGGACAGCCGTCAAATCCTTGGTGAGCCGAAGAGATGGCCGATCTATACAAATTAATCATGCGATACGCCCGACCAGCCTCGAATAATGAAGTGAGGAATTAGATGATCGCAGTCACAGGTGCCGAAACAGGATCCAAGTTCCGAGCCAGGAACCATCCAGTCCAAGCTCTGCAAGCTGTCTCATATGATCGTCTAGTTCCGGGAGCCCACGTGTCAGCCAGGAGGCGTCGAGCTGCGTCTGAAACCCCTTGGATTTCCCAGGGACCCCGGAAATCCTCCATGTGAGCAGCAGCAACGACCCATCCAACAGGAGGTGGTGTTGTTGGCCCAACGGGTCCAGAAGAAAGTCCTGGTAGGATGGCAGAAGTCTGGGCACATCTATTGCCAGTTCCAGGAGCTGTGGGAACTATGATTGGGTCCCCCAGAATGGGGTCAGCAGGATGAGGTCGGCCATTTGGTGGCACACTCGGAGTAGGACCCAAGGGATTATGGCAAACGGAGGGAAAGCATAAAGGAGTGAGCTGGTCCAGTCTTGCAGGAAGGCGTCCACTGCCTCCACGGCTGGATCTGGGTGCCAGCTGTAGAACCGAGGTAATTGGGTGTTGAGCCGGAATGCAAAGAGGTCAATGGCAAAAGGTCCCCAGAGATACGAGATAGTGGAGAACACCTCTACATCCAATTTCCAATCGCTGCTGTGCGACAGATAGCGTGAACGCCAGTTCGTATGAGTGTTGTGGAGACCGAGGAAGTATTCTGCCTGGATGACCAGATTCCTGGCCAAACAACAGGCCCAAAAGTCCTTCGCCAAGCAGGCCAGAATAGCCGACTGCGTGCCACCCATGTGATTGACATAACGAACTGCAGAGATGTTTTCCATGCGCAGTCGGATGCATGCACTGGTGGTCCCGTTCGCAAAACTTCTGATCGCGAAAGAGCTGGCCAGGAGTTTCAGGGCATTGATGTGGAGATGGGATTCGTCGTCCGACCAGCGTTCCCCCGGTAGTCACACCGTTGCAGTGGGCACCCCAACCATGGAGACTTGTGTCTGAATCCACCGTAAACTCCGGTTGGGAACCGAAGATCGCCTTGCCATTCGAAGCTGAGAGGTTGTGGATCCACCAGGTCAATTCGTCCCGGGTTTCCGAGTCCAGAGAGACCATTTTTGCACCAGTAAGGCTTGTGATATGGTCTGGGAGAGGGCAGAGGACATGGAGCCCATAGCGGCCATAATGGCGTCCGTAACTGAGCGCTGTAGCGCCAGGGATTGGACTTCATCAGGCATAGACATAGGGTCCACTGCAGAAGAAGGGGAATTACAGCTGGAAGAGAGATTACCCAAAACTTGGGGTATGTCCATCTCCCCAGGGGAAAGGGGACTGGCAGGCACTTTGGATTTGGGCAAAGTAATGCTGTGAGATTTCCCCTTTGACCACAAATATATATAAGAACTGTAAGTAGTGAAAACCAAAATTAAAATGACAGAACAGGCTAGCAGGAGTTAATCACCCCAAACTAGCTATACCTTTAAGAGGGGATAGGGCAATAGGGAGCTCACCAAGGTCCAGACCGGCAGATAAGAAGAGAACACGAGGAAGAGCACAGAGCCAGAAGGACAGGATGTCAGAAAATGGCCGCCAGCAATCTCGCGAGATTCACAGCAAAAAATGTGAATTCGTCAAATTAAAGAGCCGAACGTTCCGCAAAAAAGAGACAAATTCGTGTGAACAAATAGATGAATGGTATGAATGGAAAAACAGACGAACGAGCAGGCCATTCGTATAAAATTAGTCGAACTTGGCAAGCAGACGAATAATGCTATATGCCAGTAAAACTAACGAAAGGCATGAATTCATGATGAATTTAACCGAATGGCATGATTCATTCACGAAAAAACAGCCGAACAGAATGGAGAAATAGACAGGAAGAGGGAACAATGGAGCCACAGACAGCAAGAAGGAGATAAGGCAAACGGAGAAAAGATAAGAGCAACAAAAGGAAGCTCAAGGGAGAGGGATACAAATTATAATACCCCAAAGAAGGTCTGGAACCCTGGGCTCAAAGGTAACAAACAAATGCATCATACACAATAACCATAGAAGAATACATAGAAGAACAAAAACGTAATAATATGTAGAAAAATAAAGCAATAATGAGTCTACAACAAATAATAATAATAAAATAATAAATAGCATTAATAATAATAAATAAATGATAATAAGAAACATATATATGTAATAGAAAATTTGTCATGTACTTATCTTTGTGTGGAGCAGCAAAGAAAGAGGAAATATGTGGGGAGGTGCTGACTATAATACTGGGACTTGGTATGGGAGTGGCCTACTACTATGATTACCTTTTTTTCTTACTGTTTGTAATCTTTGCTGCTATTGGTGGACAGTAAAGAAAGGGTTAAGTAATACTCGCCTCCATGTCTTTCATAAAATCATGACTTTTCGACATGAAATAGCAAAATCATGTAATTATCGAGCTCCTAGTAATGTACAGGATATATCAGGAGTATGTAAATGAGATTTTGAGAGAAACTGGTGGAAACGTAAGGCCGAAGTAAAATACATTGGAACTCGAGACTATTGAAAAGAAAGATGTTAAAAAAACTGAATTACATTAAAGGGAAGGAGATGAAAAAGGGAAAATTAAATAGATATTCTTCAATTATTACATTACACATATTTATTGATCACACATATATGTACACACAAGCTGCGAATCAAGTATATATTACACCAACATATACATAAAAAAACACATTAAATACACTAATATGCCTCACACAATATACACATATATTTTTAAATCACACACACCTTAATATACATATCCATTACACATGGCAATGTGTCAGAAACCCTCTTAGAATTCTGCACATTAAATCAATGATAATAAGAAACATATATGTAAGAGAAAATTTGTCATGTACTTATCTTTGTATGGAGCAACAAAGAAAGAGGAAATGTGGGGAGGTGCTGACTATTATACTGGGACTTGGTATGGGAGTGGCCTATCACTATTTTTACCATTTTTTCTTACTGTTTGAATGCTTTGCTGCTATTGGTGTACAGTAAAGAAAGGGTTAAGCAATATGAGCCTCTGTGTCGACATAAAATTCCTAGATTTTACTATTAACATGACATAGTCATGATTTTATTAATGACACGGAGGCGAGTATTATGCTTTCTCTTTCTTTTATTTTCTCTCAGCAATAAAAAGAAAAAATATATAACTTGAATGTATATGAATAAAAAGAACACATATAACAAATCTGCCTAGAAACAGGGCAGCCAATAAGGATACACGATAGTCTATAAAGGTCTGAACTAACAGTAAACTTCCTCTTTTTTGCCCGTAAAACCGAAGACCAGAATCCAGTCCAAAACTTGAAACAGCACAAATAACGTCCATGCAATTAAATTCTTCACCTGACAATTAAACTGTGGGGAAAAAAAATATATGGTAAAATCGAACCTTAGAACTCTTCACCAATCAAATTAATTTGAAATTGATCAGACATATAACTATATAAACATAATATAAGATGAATCACATAAATTAACTCAGAATACAGAATTACATAACACTTATACCAACACTTGAAGAACTCACCTCACATGAATCCGGTAGGACAACTAAAACCAACGGGAGGGTGGGTGGAAATAATACTCGCCTCCGTGTCATTAATAAAATCATGACTTTACGTCATAGTAATAGTAAAAGCTAGGAATTTTATTAATGACACAGAAGCTCCTAGTTCAAAGCTGAGCCGCAATCATACAAGAAAAATGGCCAATCGGTCCCAAAATGTAGACTCATGCAACCAATCCGCAGCTCTCAGTATGTCTTCAAGGCAACAACCCACCAACGAAGCTTTAGAGGCCATGGCGCCCCTTACTGAATGAGCTGAGAACATCGAAACATCCACCCCTGTTATGGATAGGAGATCACAGATCCAACGAGCTAAAGTGGAAGTGGAAACTGGCAGACGTGGTAAGTGAAATGAAATGAACAAGTGATGAAGATTGGGGAATCTTCGTAATCGCGTACAATCCAGGTAAGAGCGTAAACACTCAACCGGGCATAAAGCAGGTCTGTTGTTTATATCTCGGGTAGGAGTCCGTTTTTGTAGCTGATTTAGTCCTGTGAGATATGTTGAAAGATATTCCTTCAGGAGTGAAGCAGATCATGGTCCAATCCAACACTCTGACATCCGATATTAGTTTACATGAAAGCAAACATAGAAGCATAAGCAATTTCCATGATAAATGTTTACGGGATAGATTATCACTCGGAAGCCAAGAATCTAAAAAATTCAATACCACAATGACATCCCAAAACAAGGAGTATCTTGCTCTCAGGGGTCTAGTGAATCTGACTCCTTTCAATAATCGACAGATAAAAGGATGTCGTTCGACTGGGGACCCTTCCAACCCCTGGTGTCCTGCAGAAATAGCAAATCTGTAAACATTGACTGTGTGATAAGCTTTACCTGACTCAAAAAGCACCGTTAGGAAATGTAGTATCGCATTAAGAGGTGCAGAAACTGGATCCAATGATTGTTCCATGCACCAGCCAGCCCATGTTCGCCATGCGGATCAATAGGCAGATCTAGTACCCGGGGCCCAGGTATTGTCCAGGAGTTCCATTGTTGTTTGTGGAACGTTTGTGATTATCCAGGGACTCCGTAAACGAACCATGCCATGAGCTGAAGCAGGCCTTGATCTATCAGTTTGTGTGACCTCCCATCCGGATCGAGAAGCAAGTTGGGGGCCATTAGTATCAGACGTGGGAAATCCAAAGACATCTCTAGAAGTCGAGGGAACCAAGGTTGTGTTTGCCACATCAGAGATACTATCACCAGCGAACATTCTTTTCTGTATAGGTAAGACAGCGTCCGAGAGATGAGGTTGAATGAAGGGAAGGCATAGTGATGTGAGGGTGGCCACATCTGTAGGAAGGCATCCACTGCCAGGGCTGCTGGATCCGTCCGCCAACTGTAAAACCGAGGTGGTTGGAAATTCAGTCTGGACGCAAATAAATCTATGTCCAGTGGTCCCCACAGTAGCTCAAGCTTCCGTAATGTCGAACTGAGGAGATGCCAGTCCCCCGAATCCTTCAGGTATCTTGAATTCCAATTCGCCCATGTGTTGTCTAGGCCCAGAATATCTTCGTCCATCAACGAAACATGGTTGTGAAGGCAGAAGTGCCAGAATTCCTTGGCTAGGTTTGCCAACAGCCTTGATTTCGTGCCTCCCAGGTGGTTGATATACCGCACTGCCGACACGTTGTCCATGCGGAGTAGGATTCCGCAATTTCCTAGATTGGGCGAAAGACTGCGGATGGCAAATGACCCCGCTAATAATTCCAGACAGTTGATGTGGAGCATAGACTCTTCTGTTTACATTCTTCCACCTGTGGAAACATTCCCGCAATGCGCTCCCCAGCCGTGTAAGCTGGCATCCCATTCTATGATCATGTCCAGAGCGGAATCGATTATTACCGAGCCATTCCATGCTTCCCTATGGCATAGCCACGACTTCAGTTCTTTCCTTGATTCCACATCCAGTATCATTCAATAGTCGTAGGAGTGTCCCGTTCTGATGAACCCTTCAAATGCTGCAGAGCACGGTAATGTAAGGTTCCTGGAAAGATCGCCTGGATTGAGGAGGTTAGTAGGCCTATAATGCTCGCCAACTAACGAATGGAGATGTTTGTAGCACGGAGAGCACGTCTGAGCTTCTTCTTGGTGGCCTTCATTTTCGATTCTAGGAGGAACAGGAACTGAGTGACAGAATCTCCTTCGAAGTCCAGAAATTCTATCATCTGTACCGGAGTTACAATAAATTTTTCACAATTTATGAGGAAACCCAGATCCTCGAGCAGTTGTATGGTCCACTGTAAGAGGGAAAGAAGTTGATCGGGTAAACCTGACGTGAGCATGATGTCGTCCAGGTAGATGATCAAGCAGACTCCCCGCGCCCTGAGGTAGGCGACCACTGGCTTCATAACTTTGGTGAAGCACCAGGGAGCCAAGGAAAGTCCGAATGGCAGACAAGTAAACCGCCATCGTCGCCCTTGCCACGTGAAGTGCAATACAGGTGATACTCGAAAAATTAGAATATCGTGCAAAAGTTCATTTTTTTCAGTAATGCAATGTAAAAGGGGAAACTAATATATGAGATAGACGCATTACATGCAAAGCAAGATAGTTCAAGCCATGATTTGTCATAAGTGCGATGATTATGGCTTACTGCTCATGAAAACCCCAAATACACAATCTCAGTTAATTAGAATATTACATGCAATCAATAAAACAAGGAGTGTACATAGAACAATATCGGACCACTGAAAAGTATAAGCATGCATATGGACTCAGCACTTTGTTTGGGCCCCTTTTGCAGCAATTACTGCCTCAATGCGGCGTGGCATGGAAGCTATCAGCTTGTGGCACTGCTGAGGTATTATGGAAAACCAGGATGCTTCAATAACGGCCTTCAGCTCTTCTGCATTGTTCGGTCTCATGTCTCTCATCTATCTCTTGGCAATGCCCCATAGATTCTTTATGGGGTTCAGGTCAGGTGAGTTTGCTGGCCAATCAAGTACAGGAATCCTACGGTCATTGAACCAGGCTTTGGTGCTTTTGGCAGTGTGGGTAGGTGCCAAGTCCTGCTGGAAAATGAAGTCAGCATCCCCATAAAGCTCGTCTACGGAAGGACTAAAATCTCCTGGTAGATGGCTGCATTGACCCTGGACTTAATGAAGCACAGTGGACCAAAACCAGCAGATGACATGGCTCCCCAAATTAACACAGACTGTGGAAACTTCACACTGGACTTCAAGCATCTTGCAGTGTGTGCCCCTCCATTCTTCCTCCAGACTCTGGGTCCTTGGTTTCCAAATGAGATGCAAAAGTTGCTCTCATCAGAAAAGAGGACTTTGGACCACTGAGCAACAGACCAGGTCTGTTTTTCTTTAGCCAAGGTAAGACGCTTCTGAAGTTGTTTGTTGTTCAGGAGGAACACGGAATCTGAAGCCCATGTCCAGGATCCGTCTGTGTGTGGTGGCTTTTGATGCACTGACTCCAGCCTCAGTCCACTCCTTGTGAAAGTCCCCAACACTTTTGAATTGCCTTTTCCTGACAATTCTCTCCAATCCTCTCCAGGCTGCGGTCATCCCTGCTGCTTGTGCACCTTTTTCTTCCACACTTTTCCCTTCCACATAACTTCTATTTTTTTTCCCATATCAATATTTTATTAAAGTTTCAGATAATACAATAAAAATAATAATTAAAGACATAAAAAAAAAATATATATTATGGGTGTACAGCAGTTTTTTCTCATATCCCAACGCTATTTCTAAATACTTATTATTTACAATAAGAAGCATTACACAATAATTACATTAGCACACATACAGCACTAAGTTTACACCATTTCCAACCTACACGGCAAGTGAATTGTATTTGTGCTTTCTTTTCTTTCTTAATTTATTTATTTATTTATTTATTTCTCTTTTTTTTTTTCAACCTTTTATATATCACGTTATCGTTTATATCATCATTTAGTTTAACATTTTAGCTTCTATTTCATAAATTCGTAGTTTTACCTTAAAAAAAAGCTACTTTAATCAGTGATAGTCTCTCTTATCCTTTGACCCTCATCAACTTGTTCATCTATTTTTATTCCTATACTCTATCCAAGCCTGCCACTTTTTCTCATTCCACCTTTCTTTATCTTCTATTCGATTTGCTATTTTCTCATATTGATACGTCATGTCTACTTTTGTTTGTACATCTAAAATGTTCGGTGAAATCGTTTTCTTCCAATTTTGAGCTATACATATTTTAGCAGCTAATAATAAATGTAATATTATTCAATAATTTTTTAATTGAGCCCAATCTTGATAAATATGTAAAAGGTAAAACGCAGAGCAATTAATATTCGTTGTACCCGCTAGAGTTTGAATTATGGATTTAATATTGTCCCAAAATTGTACAAGATTTGGACATTCCAAAAAGATTTGTAATAAGGTTCCCTTATTTTTTCAGCATCACCAACAAATGTCAGATATACCATTATACATACGCGCTATTTTTTCGGGAACTAAATACCAACGCATTTGTATCTTACTATATGCTTCCCCATGGGTAATACTATGTGATATTTGTTTAGTATGTTTTATTGCTTGGTACCAAATCTATAAATCAAAACTTTTTAACAAATTGCTTTCCCATAATAGCATATATAATAGTTTTTCTTCTCCTTTTACATTTAGTAAGGTTTTATAGCATAATGAAAGATGTTTACTCGCCGTTTTTGTGCTCAAGCTAAATTTTGCAAATTCTGACAATGAAGTTTTATCTAATTTTAACACTTTATTTTCTATTAAAACATTCTTAACCCTCAAATAAGAAAAAACCTCTTTATTTGATAAAGAAAACTTCGCCTGCAGATTAGACTAAGATTTAATACCCAGTTCATCAAATAACATGTGAACTTTGTCAATGCCCTTGGCCACCCAATTTATCAAATTTAAATCCTGTGTAAAGTTCGAAATTGCTTCTAATGCTGCCAAGGATAATAACTTAACCCCTTTTATTAATTTGGGGACCCAAATTGACCAGTGAGTCAACATTACTTCAGTCATAGGGAGCATATTCTTACCGATTATCTTATTCATAAATGTCCCCCAAAGGAGTCCCTCTATGGAGTATGGCCTTGCACATGCTTGTTCCATTTTTAACCATAAAGGCCGAACTGGGCGAAATAGTACAGCCAGTCCACCAGACAACATAGAAGCCTGATAATATTTAACAAGATTAGGGATTCCTAGACCACCTTGTAAATAAGGAAGCTCTGTAAGTTTAAAGGACACCCTTGGTGGTTTTTTCTTCCATATATATGAGTTAAAAGTATTTTTCCAGATGTGGTAATGATTCGCTGGGGTTTATTATAAATAGTAACACGTCACCAGCAAAAAGCGCCGGGGTTTTTAGCCCACATATTCCAGCATGTTGCTTTATTTGTCTAATCAAAGGTTCCAAGGTGTAACGGCACCCCCAGGCATAAAAGGGGTTAAACCACCGTTTAGTAGATCTTCCCTTCCAGAGACACAGCCAGAGCTGTGGGTTTATTGTTCTTATATACACATTAGTACCACCCACAGGGTTTTGGAAACCAACCAATAAACACATACAATACACTCAGACACTCCCACACAAAATCCTCCCCTCTGTCCTGTGATACAATTACCTTACACAATGGATAATGTAATTATAACAGCCATAGAAATACAGTTTTTCCACATTATTCATAACTTTAAAAGTATGCATCACATTCACATAAATTTACAAACATATGTCAAAATTATCCAAATTGGTCCAGTGGTTCAAAAGATAGATCGTAGTCCTTTGTGACCAAAGGAAGCATGGCTTTTCTGCCCAAAACCAGTTCCACAGAGTCTTCTATCCTGGAGATAATTGGGAAGTAATCCAATTATCTCCAAGGACAGAGGCAAAACTCCATTAAGCACATGGCAGTAAAAAGGCAGTAAAATACAATAAAATACACACGGTTACATTTATGACATAAAATACAGACATGCAACATATGTCCAGATAGCTTAGGTCTGAGCGCACATTAATACTGAATGGCGCTCAGACCACACACACATACAGTTCAATTGCCATGGAGCCAAAGTCTTTTATTACACGAATAGGCTCCATGGCATAGCTATCTGGGTTAAATGAGTTAATTTAGTAAATCCGAGAATCTACCGAACGCCAGGGCAGAAAACATGAATATACCTTTCTGCATAGGTAACTAAAGTATTTAAATGCCGGTCCATAGTCAAAAGGCAGTAGGCAGGCAACCAGGCTTCTCCAATGGAATGTGGCGAGATTGGTCTCGTCACACAAGGTAATTATAAAAATTAATGGAGAAAGGGGACAACCCTGGTGTGTACCATTAGTAATTTCGAATTTAGGCGATAATAACTTCTTTTATGTGCTTTGATACAGCACTTTGGGAATGTGACGAGACCAATCTCGCCACTGTGCATTGGAGGAGCCTGGTTGCCCGCCTGCTGCCTTTAGACTATGGCCCCATGTTGAAACGCTTCATTTTCCCCTGCGGAGACACGAAAGCCGGGTCATTTGGTGCTGGCCCTGTTTGAGCGGTGATACCCCAGATAGCTATGCCATGGAGCCCATTCGTATAATGAAAGACTATGGGAAAGACTTTGGCTCCATGGCAATTGAACTGTATGTGTGTGCTCTGAGCGCCATTCAGTAATAATGTGCGCTCAGACCTGAGCTATCTGGGGATATGTTGAATGTACCTGTTTTGTGCAATGGCTGCACAGTTATATGTTTTTATGTGTTTTATTGTCTTTTGCTGCCATGTGTTCAATGGAGTTTTGCCTCTGTCTTTGGAGAAAATTGGATTACTTCCCAATTATCTCCAGGATAGAAGACTCTGTGGAACTGGTTTTGGGCAGAAAAGCCAAGCTTCCTTTGGTCACAAAGGACTACGATCTATCTTGTGAACCACTGGACCAATTTGGTAATTCAGCGGCAGTGTGAATTAGAGGGAATTGGGAGCCCGGTCTCCATTCCCCAGCGGCAGGCTGAGTTAGTGGGAATTGGGAGCCCAGCCTCCATTCCCCAGCAGGAGATAAAGCAGGGAATTGGGAGCACAGTCTCCATTCCCCAGTGGCAGTATGATTTATTGGGAATTGGGAGCCCAGTCTCCATTCCCCAGCGGCAGAGTGTCCTACAGGGAACAGAGAGCCCAGTCTCCTTTCCACAGTAGCAGGACTCTGTACTGGGAGCAGAGACAGTCGGTCTCCCTCCCCGCGGCTGGAAGTATATATGGGAGAGGAGCTTGTTACACCCTCTCCCCAGCGGCAGCTTAACGTACCAAGGGGAGACAGTAAGTCCCACAACTGTGCAGATGGGACTGTGGTCTCTGCACTTATAGCACAGGGGGTAGGGACGGTCGGTTCTGCCCCCCAGCGACAGGGCTGTTTAGTCAAAGGGGAGACAGTCGGTCTCCCCCTCCGGCAGCAGAGCTGTGTATCTAAAGGGGAGACAGTTGGTCTCCCCCTCCGGCAGCAGAGCTGTGTATCTAAAGGGGAGACAGTCGGTCTCCCCCTCCAACAACCAGGCTCCGACCAGGCTACTCCCGTGGTAGCGCTGGCACCAGGGCAGAGTACCGCTGGTCTCTGCCCACTCAGCAACCCACCAAGGCAGCTTACCAGTCACCCACACAGCCATGGTGAGGCACCTGGACATGGACAAAGTTCTCCTCTACCCAGGTGTAGTAACCAGTTATTGTGGGTGGGCTGTATTACTGATTGTGTTTTCTGGGTGGGCTGCTGGACTAACAAGGGCACTGACCAGCAGGAGGTCAGATACCCTGTTAGTCTGATTGGAAAAGACGAGAGATGTGACGAGACCAATCTCGCCACTGTGCATTGGAGGAGCCTGGTTGCCCGCCTGCTGCCTTTAGACTATGGCCCCATGTTGAAACGCTTGATTTTCCCCTGCGGAGACACGAAAACCGGGTCATTTGGTGCTGGCCCTGTTTGAGCGGTGATACCCCAGATAGCTATGCCATGGAGCCCATTCATATAATGAAAGACTATGGGAAAGACTTTGGCTCCATGGCAATTGAACTGTATGTGTGTGCTCTGAGCGCCATTCAGTAATAATGTGCGCTCAGATCTGAATGTGATGTATAGTTTTCAAGTTATGAACAATGTGGAAAAATTGTATTTCTCTGCTTGTTATAATTACATTACCCATTGTGTAAGGTAATTGTATCACAGGCAGAGGGGAGGATTTTGTGTGGGAGTGTCTGAGTGTATTGTATGTGTTTATTGGTTGTGTTCCAAAACCCTGTGGGTGTTACTAATGTGTAAGAATGTGTACATAAGCACAATAAACCCACAGCTCTGACTGTTCACTGCTTGACCCTCAACACGGAGCCTTGTCTCGTTCTTGGGGGATTTATTGTATGCTGTTCCAGTTTGACTGCTAGGAGTGTAAACCTATTCGTATGGTTTTTCCTATTCGGCTGTTTACAGCATTCGTATGGTTTCCTGTTCTGCGGATTGGTGTTCTGCAGTAGCTGTGCCTGTATATCTGGAAGGAGAAGATCTCCTAAACGGCGGTTTAACCCTTTTATGCTGAGGGTGCCGTAACAGGGAACATCCAACTTCCTTCGCAATTACCTTTTGAGGCTTTCCCTCCTTATGGAGGGTGTCAATTATGGTTTTCTGCACAACTGTCAGGTCAGCAGTCTTCCCCATGATTGTGATTCCTACTGAACCAGACTGAGAGACCATTTAAAGGCTCAGAAACCCTTTGAAGGTGTTATGGCTTACTTAGCTGATTAAAGTGGAATACTGTGAGCCTAGAATATTGCACCTTTTCACAATATTCTAATTTACTGAGATTGTGGATTTGGGGTTTTCATGAGCTGTAAGCCATAATCATCGCCCTTATAACAAATCACGGCTTGAACTATCTTGCTTTGCATGTAATGCGTCTATCTCATATATTAGTTTCCCCTTTTACGTTGCATTACTGAAATAAATGAACTTTTGCACGATATTCTAATTTTTCGAGTATCACCTGTAGATCCCTGTGGACTTCCTCTATGGGAATAGTTAAGTAGGCGTCTTTGAGGTCCAGTTTGACCGTCCAGTCTCCCGGTTGGAGCAGATCCCGGAGGCAGTGAATACCTTCCATCTTGAAATGCTGGTATCGTAAGAAGGCGTTGAGGTTTTTTTGGGTACCAGGAATAGATTGCTTGTGAATCCTGGAGTCCAAAATTTTATTTTTTGAATCACCGGTTTCGAATAGAGTCCCATAATCTCTGAGGATATGAGATCGGCCTGATCTTCCGGCAGGGACAGTTCCTGTGGGGGCTGTGTCTGGAAAGGTGGGGAAATCAGATCTAGGTGAAAGCCCCTCGCCGTATGCAACACCCATGCATCTGTAGTAATCAATTCCCATGCCTCTGCAAACAAAGCTATCCTGCCCTCCCCTCCTATTTGGGAAGAATGAGGAGCCAGTGTACTCACCGTAAGGGCGTCTGCCAGGAGATTGTCCAAAACCGCCACAATTTAACCAGGAGTGTCCTGTGAAGGGAAGAAAGACGAAGGCTTGTACTCCGGAAAGGGCTGTTGTGTGGGGTAGGAACCTCTGTGGGCCCTTGATTGGACTCTAAATCCTTGGCCGGATTTAAATCTAAATCTTACTGCCAAAAACTCATTTGATGTTAGATTGGTCCTTGTCCAAAGCTGCAAAGATCTTACCAAAAGACCCAAGATCTTTAACAAAGGAATCCCCAAAAAGCATGACTTTTGCTGCAGAGCCTGGTTCTTTAACTGCCAAATTAACTTACTTTAGGAAAATTTTAAATAAAATCGCCTTATGGCGTTCGACAGATAACGCCATGTTCACGTTGCAAAGGAGACAGATAAGTCTCTGAAACCAGCCGATAGCTTCATCAAAATCAAGGGAAGACTCCCCCACTTTAGCAGACTCCAGGAGTTCATACAACTTAGAAGCTGGTCCCAAAGTGTCAAGGATCTTGTCCTGACAATTATGGAGGGTATTCCATCCCGTTCCTGGGTTTCCAACCCGTCTTGGCTAGGAACTGAATAATCTGAGGAACAACCACTGACGGTTTACATGCTGTGTCTGGGACAGAGGGCCTAGGGCATTCTGCCCGTAATTTGCTGTGACCCTCCTTCGAGAGGGGAATACGCATGCGCAAAGCCAAGTACTTAGCGATGTGCTCTGGAGGGTCCCACTCTGCAAAACGTGGATTACAAAGGTCGTCCGGGTTGAAACAGGGGATAACCCTGTAAGTCCCAGATACCATCCCTCACCATCGCTGGCAGAGTGGTAATATCACCCAGCACGGGAGATTTGGGTTGAGAGGGCGACACCCCAGTATCCACCTCCAAGTCTGAGTCAACCTCCTCATAGGAAGCGTAATCAGAGTCATCAGACCCAGTTTCCCCACTCTGGTCGGAATCTGACCCAACTTCCCGGGCATGTGCCCATTCCCAAATTCTGGCTGATTTTGCCCGGCCAGTAGCTATCTTGCGCAGTGATATTTTGCCATCTTGGACCGCCTGAGGCTAGTCAGTCAAATCTGGTACAGGGCCTGACTGATCAGCGTGAGCTGGGAATGATGGTGGTGAGAGTTGGGTATGCAATAGGGCCTGTGCAAATGATTGGGAGATAGAGGAGGACATAGACCCCATCACAAAGCCCTATGAATGGATCCTGCCATAGTGGAATCCAGGAGAGCCTGGAATTCTTGGGAGGCAATTAGACCCGCTTCTTCTGTGGCAGGTGTAAGAAGGGGTTCAGTGTTATGGTAGGCCGGGCTGTCAGGCCCGTCGCCTAGTGCCTGCATAATGGGGTGTGACAATTAAAGCAATGGGCTACCAAGTAATCACTAGGTCTTTGGAGCCTGAAGCTGCAGTCCGGGAAAAAAATACTGACAGTGCTAATGAGCAGACAGGGTAACAATCCAGAGCAGGCCAAAACCCAGCAATCAAGCACCGCCAGGCAGGCAGAGTAAAGTACGTTCTAGGCCCCAAACCTAGAGAGTGCGTGTCTGGTAGGTAAGTGAGGACTAGCTAGGTGAGGAAAAAACAAACCCTAAGGTTGAGTAACCCTTAACACATCAAATACATACAGTACAATGGAGGAGAGGAACCAGGGGAACAGAGGAGATTAGGAGCCGTTGCCGCCGGAAGCAGTACCACAAACATGTGTAGGTCTATGAAAGTGCACTGAAAACGGATAGGCTCCGTCCCACCGCAATGGCTGGCGAGCGCAGTGAGCACTCGCAGCTAAACCAACTGCGCCGCCGGGGTAAATATCACCCGTGAGGCAAGGAGGACCTGACAAATGGGAACCGCTGCGGCCGTCTGTGGACACAGCGGTGTAGGGATGTGGGTAGGGGAGAGGCACAAAGCAAAGGCTGGAATCTCATGCCTGTGCTCCCTAGGGGACACAGCCCTGACAGGGAGACACGGCTAGAAGATCAAATGTACCAGGCAGTGTAAGAACACTGCAACATAAATTACAGCAAATATATATATATAATAAATACATATATGAAACCAGGGGGCTGCACTCAGCTGAACATGCATAAATGGGGTGCTGCTGGGGGATAATTTATACAATACACAAGATCCAGCGCACTCATTTATCCACTAAGCAACAACTTCAATGATGACTGATTTTATTAGTTGTTTTTTTTTAAAACACCTAATCCAGGCAAAAATGATGGGAGTTTAGTTACATTATATAATCATATATTGCATAAGCCTGCCACAACGTCAATGTACCCCATCTTTGGCAGGTCCTACACTAACAGCCTAATGTCTGCTCTTATGAGATTAACCCACTTACTTGGGAAATACTTCCTTACTGGGACTCTCTGCAAGTCAAGGATAAATAGGGCCCTGGGATGAGGCACCTATGACACGGAGGGATGCAAAACCAAGGAGTTGGCTAGACTCCCAAATATATATATATGAAACCAGGGGACTGCACTCACCTTTTACCCCAAGTAAGTGGGCTAAGTGGATCTTGTTTATTATATAATACATACAAATATATATAGAGAGAGGACAAAATGAATATATTTAGCTGGTCTGAGGGAGCAGCAAATAAAGAGGGAGTGTCCATGAGGTTATTCCACATTTGTGGTGCTCTAAAGGAAAAGGAGGATCGAGCCACTTTATTTTTGTATTGAGGTATGCTAAATATCATGCTAGTACTGGATCGGAGATTATAGGAGGTGGGAACAGCTGGGGAGAGCATTCTACTCAGGTAGGGTGGGAGCTTCCCAGAAATGCTCTTATGCACAAGGCTGGAAAGATGAAGGGTGCGTTGGGATTCCAGCGACAGCCAGTTTAGCTCTTTTAACATGTCACAGTGGTGGGTAAAGTAATTACATTCTAGTACAAAGTGGCAGAACGAATTATATAACATATTAAGTTTATTAAGGTGGGTTTGCGGTGCTTTTGCATACACTACATCCCCATAATCAATGACTGGCATTAGCATTTGTTGCACTATCTGTTTCCTTACTGTAGGCCTTAGGCAGGATTTGTTTCTGTACAGAGCACATAGTTTTGGGTAAAGTTTTGAAGAGATTTTTTTCAATGTGAAGGCCAAAAGATAGATTGGGGTCTGGCAACATACCTAGATATTTAAAAGAGCAGACTGCTGTCAGTGTGCTATTTGAATTTGTTCTGATACACAATTGTTGATTTTGTAGTTTACGTAATTTAGGTACAGTTCCAAAGATCATTGTAACAGTTTTGTCAGTGTTTAGGAAGAGTTTGTTATCTGCTTTCCATTTTTCTATCTCTGTGAATTGGTTTTGGATCACAGCCTTAAGCTGCGGTAGCTTGGGTTTACTAGCATAGATTACAATGTCGTCTGCATACATATGTACAGTTGAGGATTAGCAGACGTTAGGCAGATCATTTATAAATAATGTAAATAGCAGGGGGCCGAGTATGGAGCCTTGGGGAACACCACACATGACGAGAAGAGGGAAGCGCTATCAGAAATGGCCACATATTACAATGGGTCTGAAACATACGATCGAAACCAGGTTAGCAGACAATCACCAACGAGTTTTTATGTTTTTGCAAAAGAATGCCATGGTCTACTGTGTCAAAGGCCTTGGCAAAATCAAGAAAAATAGCTCCAGTTAAGTCTCTTTGTTCCATGCAAATTTGGATGTCATTGCAAACTTTTAAGAGGGCAGTTGAAGTTGAGTGATTTGGATAAGCCTGATTGATCAGGGGTCAGATAATTTGATCGTTGATAATATTCACATAATTGCATGTGGACACATTTTTCCAAGATTTTTGACCGTACAGGGAGCAATGATATCGGGTGATAGTTAGATACCAAAGTATTGTCACCACTTTTATGGATAGGTACAACTTTTGCAGTCTTCCAAAGTTTGGGTATGTATCCTGACACCAGGGATTCATTGGTAAGTGTAGTAGGTTTAGCAATTGCTGGCGCACTAAGCTTCAGCAACATTGCTAGGATTTGATTTGGTCCACACTGGTTTTTCATTTTTAAATTATTAAGATGTTTATTAATGACACTAACAGGCACAGTTCTAAAACTGAATTTCTCTATATGAGGATTTTAAAGATTTGGCAGGGCCTGATCTTTATTTGTGTCTGAAAATGAGTGTCATTTATTATCTTAGCAACCAGGGTGGTAGCACATCCAACAAAATAATTATTAAAGGCATTTGCTACATCTAACGGGTGTTGCTGTGTTTGGTTGTCCATTTTGACAGTGGAGGGCTGGGAGTGGATTGTGGGGGTGTTTATGCTGTTTATGATTTTCCAGAACTTTCTTGGGTTTGATAGGTTGTTGTTCAAATTTTCACTGAGATATTGGACCTTTGCCATTTTTGTTTGCTTTGTGCATGAATTTCATCAATGTCTGTAAGTACAGTGATCGTTCATAGAGCCAGTACACTTGAACTTTGACCACAGTGAATCTCTAAACTGGTACATTTGAATGAGGTCAGCAGTAACCCAGGGCAGGTGTGTCACTTTTAGTCGCACTTTATGCAGATGGGCATGTAAACTCCAAACAAGCAAGAGCTTGGACTGAAAAAATGCAATTGCAGAGATTAGACCTAATCTGTACCATGGATCTGATATTAGACCTAATCTATACCATGGTATGCTCTTGAGATCATTTAAAAAGGATTCAAGATTAAATCTTTTGAAAGACCTGGTGATTATAATCTTGGAAGGGGATTTAGTGGCCTTTATTTTGTGTATGCAGTACGCTAGACAGTGGTCACTGAAACTGTTAGGAAGAATGTCCACCTCCTAGATTCTATCAGGACAACTGGAGAGAATCCAATCGAGCAAGGTGTGGTTCTGGCTTTTAATATTAATGTGAGTTAGGGAGGAAATTAATTGTATTAGCTGCAAGTCTTAAACAGCCTACATGATTTATTATTTTTAGGATTCAGCCAATCAATATTAAAATCTCCAAAAACCAACAGTTCACTTTTTTGGTTTTGAGCTACAGTTTCACTTAGTTTCGTTTCACTTCGATTATGCTGTAGTCAGAGGAGTGCTGGGAACATTTTTCACTCAAGGCAAATGTAGACCAAAGGCCAGCCCTGTCTGCAGCTCAGCTCTGTCTGGAAGGAAGAGAAAGGATGAGGGCATACATTGTCCTGACTACCTGGTGTATAGTGTAGAGAGAGCAGGAGACATGTGTACCTAGCAGCATCTCCTTCCATCTTGCAGCCTCCATTTTTTGCATTTTGCCCATTAACAGAAAGTGAGTGCCATGGAATGACCTCATATCCTGGCAACCACTGTCTGCTTCAATATTAAGATGTGTTGGGCATAGTTACTGTTAGTAACTCTGCCCACCTCAAAGCCTACATACATTCTCTGAATGCCAACTTGAATTGTCAGCATGTCAGCCCCTCAATAACAGTGATCACTCCTGTGATGCCCCCTCAGAGAGTGGGTTTGAATGAAATTACAATTACTTGTATGTACTAGTTATGCATGTGTCCCATTTTTCAAATAAAATGTAATGTGAATTTATTTTCATCTCAAGGAAGAACTTCACAGTAACAGGGTTAAATCGGAAACCTGGCTTTTGCATACAAGCTTTTGAATGGTCTGTGAGACGACAAACTTGAAATGCACTGCTATAAGGAATTCTGGATATCAGGCTGGATCATGCGTTAATAATAATGTTACAGTTTCATTCAAGGTTAAAATTGTCTAATTGTCTAAAAATAAAAAAACCTTATGTTAACTTTGGAAGCTGAAGCCCAAGGATAGCTGCCTGGTTGAGGGTGGACAGCTCAGGTCTACATGTTCCAGTTTAAAATTGACCCTTTAGTTGTATGATATGCCACATAATAGGTTGATTTTAAAATATTTCCAAAAGAACTGGGTAGAAGTTGTAAAATAAAAATAAAATTATCTTCTACCTCTCTGAATATCTTGACCACCTTCCTGCAGCACCCTCTATGGTACCATTGTCAATTATGGGTTAATACACCAAAACACTGATTTACAGTAAATTGAAATCAAAATGTCAAATTTAGGCTAAAACAGCTAGTTTGGGCAAAAACAATCTCTAAATCAGTTATAGTGATCGTTTCCGCTACTCGAGCCTCATTTTGCAATTTGTTATTTTTTTAAGTAAATGGTGTAGGTATTTATTCATCTATTAAGTGAAGACAAGCACGGGAGTAGTATTTTGTTTTCTTTTTGAATTGCATTGCTAAAATGTGATTGGGAATTAAGAGATTAATCCCTAAATAATAAAGTTATAGCATTTGATAAAAAGATAACCTATAAATCATTTGAAACATGGGATGTATGACTAAAACATACATATTGACAGCTACTTAGTGTATAGACTGATTTTCAGGGATTGCAAAACTAAAATTAAATTATAAAAATGTACACTCTTTTGACTTTTTATTTATTTGTTAAACTGTCAGAAATATAGAGATAGTGTAGTACCCTCCTTTAAAAAAATAATAATAATAATATATATATATATATATATATATATATATATGTAAAAATATTCAAATATTAGTATAGAATCTGAAATATAATTTTGCCATCTTCATTGGAAAGTAAAAATTGTATGTATGTTCCCCTGTTTACTAATATAGCCCTGTTTAAAGCTTTGTTACATTAATATGCTTTAAACATTGTAAATGTAAAAAAAGTAAGTTACAATTACTTTTGTTCACTAAATAAAGACTTATGAATTAACAGCAGAATTGCAAAGAAACACTAAAGTTAAGGCCAGTGATGGCTAACCTTTTTGAGCCAAGTGCCCAAATGGCAAAATCAATCAACTTATTTATCTCAAAAAAAGCCAACTATGAAATATAATATGAAAACAAAGATCAGCCTGCGTGTGATATAAGTGGGTGTTTAATTTAATGTAACTGAATTGAAAAAAATTTTTTGCCTCCTCTCCTGGGGGAGAGTGGGGATGGGTTTCCACATTTTTTACATTTACTTCATTAAAAAAAACATATATTTTCCTTTCAAAACTCGATGAAAGTATTATTATATTAAAGCAGTTTTGAGGAGACAGTTGTCCTCTAAAGCAGCACTGTCACATTGCAGGCTTTGGTTTTACAGTGTTATGTGTCTCTATTTCACCTTATTTTTATAAAGGGACTACTTTATTCATGGGGATTGTGATCTGTGGCAATGGGCGGAGCTTAAGCAAGGTTCCATTTCAGTTGGTGAGATAATTTACCCACAATCCATCATTTAAAGGGATCCCACAGGAAGGACAAACTGCAGACATCACGGACAGAGGGAAATAAAATGGAGGTATCTAGATATTGAGATCAGGCACAAGGAAGAAAAACTAATAAATATACATAAAGGTAAGTGGCAAAAACAATCATTAAATGATCACTATAGGGACAGGAACATGTATAAAACATGTATTCCTGACCCTATAGTGTTAAAACCGCCATTTAGGTTGCTTGCCCCCCTCAGCCACCTTAAAAGGAATTAAAACTCACCTTATTTCCAGCGCCGTGCGAGTCCGCCGGCGCTGGCCCCGCCCCCGGCATCATCAGAATTGCAGATTTTTTGCCAATCCATTGCATTCCCTTAGGGAAAGCATTGGATTGGCTGAAATCGGCAAGGAGGCGGGATGCGGCGGGGCCAATCAGCATTTCTTCATAGAGATGCATTGACTCAATGCATCTCTATGAGGAAAACTCAGCATCTTCATGCAGAGCGTGGAGCTGCTGAACAGCAGTGCTACCTACTGTGCAGCACTGAGCCAGGAAGCACCTCCAGTGACCATCTGAGGAGTGGCCACTTGGAGGTGTCCCTAAGGGCAATGTAGACGCATGAAAATGCCTGAAGGCAATGATTATACTCACCAGATCAACTGCATTAAGCTGTAGCTGTTGTGGTGACTATAGTGTCCCTTTAAGATACAAGGGACATAAGGAAAAAAAACTAAAAGAAAAAAATGACAAAATTGGTTTAACTACATCTCTCAGTTGACCCTTAATGAAGTGGGAGAAAACTTCAAAATGCTCGAAATCTTTGATATCCACTTAAGGGGACACTATAGTCACCAGAACAACTACAGCTTAATGCAGTTGTTCTGGTAAGTATAGTCTTTTTGGTGTAAACACGGCCACATAGCATGGTTTTTTAACACTCTAGGATCAGGAATACACGTTTGTATTCTTGACTCTATAGTGTTCCTTTAACTAGCACTACGTATCTACCAATCAACCATTTACTGCCCACGATATTCATAGAGCCTATAACAAAATAATAAAACATTTTCTATATTGATCAAACTGCAATCTAATAGCATAGAGCCAGGAAAAAAGTCCTACAACAGGATTCCTTATAGTCCTTTATTGATGCCAAATCGCCAGTAACCCTTTTGGACAACAACAACTTGGCATTGCATTAAATCCTTCACAATCTACCACAGCACGGTATGAGCACACAAAGCTTGCTCACACCGTCCATATATTTGTTTAGATAATGAAGAATTGAAACTCCTCATTATGACATCAAAGGCAGTGGAGGTATGAAGTATAAAGCTATGAACACTATAAAATACTCCAGTGTTTGTGAAACTGCTAAAAAGAATTTTGACAAAAATAGGGAGACTGTACCCATTGCGTCTCTGCACCATAACTATTAAAATTTTATGCAATGTTTATGATCCTGTTAGGGATTATTTATTCACCATTTCCACAAAAGTTCCTATCCTATACTACCCTTTTATATTGATATATATTTATATTGTATATGGTAAGTTATTGGTTGTTAAGTGGTTAATGGTACTGTACAAATACAAGTTGATCTGCCCCAGCCTTGGAACTCCCAAGCAAAGTTAAGAATATGACTAAACAAGTAGCTCAATGTAAATTGATACTGATAGATGGCCATTAGCCAGAAATAAAGTCAACTCAAAATTCTGCCTCTGTGAAAACATTCTTTTAAACTCTGTGCTGACACTAGATTATGTCACAAATTGGGAAAATACTTCTCTGCATTGGCAAGAACTACAAAGGTACATAGCTCTAAAGGGATTTATTCACTAAACACTGAGTCTTGTTGCAAGAGAACTACAAAATTAAAATCAAAACACATTTCATCCTTTACTGTAACAGCCTAATGTTTGCAAACTAGCTTCTATTGCTCCAAATATTACTGTTGAATGCATGGACCTGTTTAATTAATTGCAGAACCATAATACCATAGTGATACTAGAAAATTGTAATATAACAAAACACAGACTGTATTTGTTTATTGCCCAAGGCGGTGCCATTAATGATGGCTTGTCACAGATCTGACCATACAAAGACACAGGACTTGACAAATGTACAATGCCCTAAATATTTTATTCTGATACCTAACCTCTATTAGTAGATCGTTATATAGAATTCTGCAGAAGCAGTTATTTCCTAGTAGCTAAAAATCAAGCAGAATGATTGCGAAAAGCACCTTTCTAGCTTGTAACCTCAAAATATAATTGATGAATTCTTTCCTGAGAAATCTAAAATGGACGTGTATGAGTAAGGTGTAAACCGTGTTTAGTTTGTCAGAGAAGCCACATTATATTCAAAATATCACACAATAAGCCTTGTAAAACTGTTATTTTAAGCTAGGAAAATATATATTATTTACACGCATCCTTAATTCAAGTGAGAAGCTTGCAACCCAACCAGGGCCGGTGCAAGGATTACTGCCGCCCTAGGGAAAGATCCATTTTGCCGCCCCCTCATGAATACAACTACATTCTCTTAAGGGTTTATTCACTAAACCCTCAGTTTAGGTGAATTTAAAATCAAATTGCAAAGTTTAAGCAAAAACAGCTGAATGTGACTGTAGCAGAGTTGGAGAATTCTTCTAAATCAGCCATTTGGTTTCCAATTAGGTCTGATCAGATGTCCCTTCCTTTTACAGTGCTCATTCCTATTCTTAACAAGCTCTCTCATTAGCGTTTATCCCCATATTTTTCTAGAGGTGTGCAGTCTCTATGTTCATGATTTCGCTGCCTAATACATACATCTAACACACATCTATACACACATACTGGATAATACATACACCCATATATACCCGTACACACATGCTGCCTAATGCATACACCCATGCTGCCTAATTCGTACATCCATACACACATACTGCCTAATACATAAATCCATACAGGCACGCTGCCTAATACATACATCTATACACATATATTGTCTAATGCTTACATCCATACACACATGCTGCCTAATACATAAATCCATACAGGCACGCTGCCTAATACATACATCTATACACACATATTGTCTAATGCTTACATCCATACACACATACTGCTTAATACAAAAATCCATACACAGGTACTGCCTATTTTTAATACATACATCCATACACACATACTGCCTAATGAATACATACATCCATACACACATACTGCCTAATGTATACATTTGATTTTACATTAAATACATAATTTATAGCGGTGATAAATAATGTATTTAATGCATTTGGTGGGATTTCATTTATAATTGTCTGGCGCTTAATTTATAATAATGGTCGGATTTAATTTATGTTACAGTGAACTTATCTGACAGGTTCACTGCAAGTAAAACATTTTTTTCTATAATATATAATTATGTTAATATGTATTAGAAATATCATTGGTCACATGGTCACTTACGCACTCTCACTAACACAAACTTACTGATGTATACACACATACTCACTAACACACTTACTGAAGTATACACACACACAATGTCACATACACATTCTAACACACACCTACTGAAGTATACACACACTGTCACTGACACTCAAACACACCTAATGAAGTATACACACACACAATGTCACTGACACACTCTAACACACACCTAATGAAGTATACAAACACACACACACACACACACACACACACACACTCTCTAACACACAACTAATGAAGTATACACACTCACAATGTCACTGACACACTCTCACTAACACACACTCTTACTGAAGTATACACACACAATGTCACTTACACCAGTTTACAGTCACACTTTATACACACAAACATATACAAAAAATTAAGCCCCCTTAGGGTCCATACCTGAGCTAGTAGCGGGGAGAGGGGAATTGTCCTCCAGCCTGCAGGTTGCTGCCCTTGTTCCTGGGGGAGCAGGAGAGCTGTGCACTCAGAGCTTTTCCATTGATTACAAGCAGGGAGCAACCTGGCTTCCCCTACCTGCAGGATGTATCAGCCCGGGCGCTGGACTTACAGTGAGGGAGTCCAGCACAGGGAATGGCTGAGCTCTCAATGATATGGAGGGATCCCAGCAAATGAAACAGCTGCTCGCCCAGTGCTCCAGCCCCAGGAAACTCCCATTGTGCGCCCCAGGCGAATGCCTTATTCGCCTTATGGTAGCGCCGGCCCTGAACCCAACTGCACACCCACAAGTTTGCACAGAGAATACTGAGCAGAGCATCTCATACTACTGAACTCATTTTTTGTGCACGACAATGTATTATAGCCTGCAAATGCCCATGTACACAGTTGTTACTCTTTTTTAGTTTTCACCTCCAAACCACTGGCATGTGTTTACAGGATAAACCTGAATGTGAATTTAAAATATTATGTTCCGTAAAGTGTTGCTGTGTCATATTTGCATGAAAGAGGCCTTTTAAATCTACCTACACTAATGGCATTCCAAGTGCTAATTACACAATCACTTACTGGTTGCTCCAACATTTTCCAATTTGCTTTTTTAGAGAAAACTCATATCCAACTTCTGCTAGGCAAATTTCCTTTTTTGATGTTATTCTTGAAAGGACTCATGCAGTAATAATTTACACAATATATATACTTAGAGTAGGAGATAATTCCCTTTAATGTTTGCTCATATAGTACTGTCTAAAACTGTGCAAATCATTTTTCTTTTTAAATAACTTTTCATTGAAAGGTTTTCAGTACAATATGGCATGGTTACACTATTAGAAACAACTTATGCTTCTATATTTCAATAACATATATAAAATTAATATTAAATAAATATTTAATCTAGTTGTTCTGATGTAAACATAACTGATAAAAAAAAAAAACTGAAAAAAGGTAAAAATGACATTAGATCTTGCTATGGGGCTAACGTCTCCCGGAGGCTCGATCCTCCTCTGGTGACGTCACTGCATCTCACTGCACTTGGAGGGATATCAGGAAGGATAGAGAACTTGGTGCCACGAATAAGGGGTATGTATGCTGATATTGGTTGTCAGTCGCCAACATGCTATGCGTATTGACAATAGCCAAGTTAATGGCGTTACCGGAGGGGAAGTTACAGCTCTGGCATCTAACTGCTTTAGCTCTTTTGCAGCATTTAAAACTAAAACGCTGCACATTCAGACTCCAAGCACCTTAACCACTTCAAATCACTAAAGAGGTCATGGTGCTGTTTATAATGTAAAGGTAAAATTTTTACCTTACAGAAATCTTACAGAAAAAAAGTTATACTTTAAAGGGAGAATGTGTGTTTTAGTGGTTATGGTGCTTCATTGTTTCTTTAGTAGACATGCACTTAGATTGTAAGCTCCTTTCAGCAGAGTCCTTAAAGGACCACTATAGTGCCAGGAAAACATACTCGTTTTCCTGGCACTATAGTGCCCTGAGGGTGCCCCCACCCTCAGGGACCCCCTCCCGCCCAGCTCTGGAAGGGGGAAAGGGGTAAAAACTTACCTTTTTCCAGCGCTGGGCGGGGAGCTCTCTGCCTCTGATCCTCCTCCGTTCCTCCCCGTCGGTTGAATGCGCACGCGCGGCAGGAGCTGTGCGCGCATTCAGCCGGTCGCATAGGAAAGCATTATCAATGCTTTCCTATGGACGCTTGCGTGCTCTCACTGTGATTTTCACAGTGAGAATCACGCAAGCGCCTCTAGCGGCTGTCTCATTGAGGCTTTGGGGGAAGGCTTAACCCATTCATAAACATAGTAGTTTCTCTGAAACTGCTATGTTTATAAAAGAATGGGTTAAGCCTAGCTGGACCTGGCACCCAGACCACTTCATTAAGCTGAAGTGGTCTGGGTGCCTAGAGTGGTCCTTTAATAACTTCTTTCCCTATTAACATTTCACATAGTTTGTTTCATATTTGCTGTTATATCACCACATTTATATTGTAAATTACTGCAGAGTATGTTGGCACTATATAAACACTTTTAATAATTATATATTTAGAAAATATTTTATGAGGATGTATACATTGATATTTCTAATTTTTACAGTTCTATAATAATAACTAATAATAGTCTAAGTGGAATTATTAATGAAGAGCTTTAGAGTTTCTTAATCATGTTTTGGAGGTGGAGGATGGGAAGTGGATTTGGTCTCCATCCCACGAGGGATGGTTGGACAAAGACAATAAAGCGTAACAAAACCCTCCGGGTCTGCTTGTAGAACAGCTTGACTGGGTGAATATACATCAAGCAGCCAATCAGCATATAACCAAGATATTAAATGGTCCAATTAAAGGAACACTCTAGCACCATGACCACTACAGCCTGCCCTGGCACCCTCCCGGGGCAATTTGTTAAAATGTTGTTGTTTTTTACCTGGGTGGCCTGAGCACCTATGGCATCAGTTCTTCTCCTGCAAGGCAAGTTGGATGGCTTAAAGGGACACTGCAGACCCCTAAAAAACTTTAACTTGCTGAAAAGCATTAAGTGTGAAGATGGTATCCTCTTTTTTTTCATTTTGCAAAATGTGTAGATTTCAAAAGAAATTAACACTTTTATGAATCAACCTGGTTATGCTCACTTGGCTTTCAAGCAGACAACCATTTCTGTTACTTCCTGGTTTCGTTAGCTCAGTGGAGCTATACTGAAGAGGCAGCAATAGCTCAGAGCACATGCCTTGCAAAGATTTCTCACAGAGCTGCATTTGGAAATCTGTGATTGGACAGCAACAGATAGTCTGGGCGGGGATAGAAGGACAGGGTTTGCAAATGCAAAAGATAAGAGAACTACAGATTTAGTTTTTTTTAGATTTACCTATTAAACAATGACTTTTAATTATTTTGTATTTAGGTAATGAAGTTTCCCCTTACTAAGCTAAAGCAAGGTGGTTCAGTACCATGCTAAATTGGCTGAGGGTGCTCAGCTAATGCTTGCAGCTACTGAGCACAGTCCTGCATAGCCCTGCTTATCCTTTAAGAAGACCCCAGAAGGAGGGGCTGCTGGTGCCCAGCAGAACTCATGTAAGTCTTCAACAGTTTTGAAATGGTTAAGCAGGTCAATGGTTGGAGGTCAACAGGGCACTTTTGGGACCATAAACTCTCCAACGGGCTAAAACAAAAAAAGGCAAGACTCTTAAAATTGTACACACACACATTTGAAAGTGCCTCAATATGCAAATTCATGTAAGTCATTTTAAAATGACAAAGAGGGACCCAACATTTAAAAAAGGGAGACTGATTTAGGTTTGTGAGTGTTATCAGCGACGTATTGTCCTGAGCAATCTTAGGTATCCTATTAACAATTTTCAAAAACAATGAAATATATTTTAGAACTAGAACAATGTATCGTATTTACACAGACTGATTTCCAAACACATTTATTGTAGTTTAAATGCACATTACCATGAGTATTATTGCTGTGGAGCTCTGTTATACACTCAGACACACTAATATGTAGCTTCTAGAAAAGAGGGACATTAGGAGAGAAAAGATGCACAAAAAGATTTGGGCCCAAAACAGGTAATGTCCTTCCTAAATAGGGAAACTTTGGGTGTATGTTTATATTGTATTATTGCATATTAAAGGCACATTCCCTACAATATACAGCACTTTGAATACATATAATTTACATGTACAGTATAAGATATAAAATGTACAAACACATGCTACAGTTAGGCATTCCCTTTTAAAATGTCTGATTCAGATTAATTAATAGACTCCCTGCATGATTCCCATGTTGCTGCAACTAGATTTGTTGCTGTCCTCCCAGCAGTGGTTTGTAATGTCTGCCTGTCTGTATGTTTTACATTTTAGAGACATGACTGTGTTTTCCCCTCTTTTCCCTCTCCTAGCACTGAATTGTGATCACAGACTGCAGAGGTAAGAATTCTATACAAAGGCATGTCTCTCCCTGTCTTCCAAGCAAGCAATTAATACACATTCACTAGCTACTAGTTATTTCTGGGGAGGGCCTAGCAACATATTAGTATCACTATGTTTGAAGCGTGAGAAAGAGCTTTTGTTAATAATTAGACTGCAAGTTAGGACTTTTCTGTAAAATAGTAGGGTTATTTTGTCAGGCTGTGGCAGTTTCATCAGTTGCATACACGTTTTCCAAATTTTTAAAAACAACATGTACATCGATTGATCTAATTGTGTTTACCATCTTATGAACTTAAGTTATCCTTTTCAAGCTAAAAAGCATTTCACTTAAAACAGGTCATGGCTTGGCCTCCATTTAATCCTTTGGGTGCCAGACTACAATGTTTTGAAATGCATTCAGCAGAACTAAAGGGTTAACTAAACAGAGATTGTCGTGTGTGCATACTAAAAAGTTTTTTTTCCAAAATATATATACAAACAGAAGTCTGAAATATGTAAAATTGCTTCTTCCACTTCCTGTCTCCTGCTGTAATACTGGTATATGTTGATAAATTATTTGTTTGGAGAATATTACTTAGATCAAATAACTTGCACCATGTCCAACTAGAAGAAGGAATTAGATAAAACGTAAATAGCACAGATTGTTGATAGTCAGCTATGATGACATCATTTTGCCACGGAAATGGTCCAGACACAACTCTACGAACAAGACCTTTTTGTATGAACCTTTGCCAGAATGTTCTGTCTACTTGTGTTGCTTTATGATCAGAATATTGAAAAGGCAATCTTCTCAAAAATATATCTAAATGAAAGGACCAGGATGATCACTATGAATGCAAGTTCCCTTGTGTCATTTGACTTCCCATTTTATTAGATTGCTTTAAAAATTACAAATGATAATATAATCCCCACCCCCAACACTCTGGTGTTTATTCACTAACCATCAACATGTAGTGTATTGAACGCCAAATTGCAGAGTGGGGCAAAACCCTCTGAGTTTAAAAAAAAATATGTAAAGCCCAGAATAAAATATCAGCTTGGAAAAACATTTCAATAGCTTAAGTCACACAGCTTTATTCACTAAACTGTGAATTGCAGTGAACTGAGAGACAATTTGCAAAATTCAGGCTACAATAGCCAAACAATGCCTACAGTTCTTAGAAAATGTTTATAGGAGCCAATTTGGCCTGCATTTTGAATAAAGGTTTTACATTCTCTATAATTAATTGTTGAGTATACAAACTATGCAGCTTGGTTATTTTGGTCTGAATTTTGCAATTATTTTTACAATTCACTGTTTATGGATAAACATGTCAGGTAACGCTAACAGGTAGAGGACCAGCTGTTGTAGAACTGCAACTTCTGTGATGTCTGGAAGTGATAAGAACCTCTGACTTTGGTCATTCTCACATTTGCGTTAAAACTATGCTTAATGTTTAAATAAATTAATATATTTCAGGGTTTAATGCAACCACTGTTAGATATTGTTACACTAAGACTTCCATAATTCCCCACAGCCTATAAATGGTAGAGATCAATGGGAGTTCTATTCCAAAAACATCTGGATGACAATAGTTCAACATACACAAAGGTGAGTTCAGCCACCTTCAATAGATAGGAGGTGACACATCTTACTATTAAACTAAGGCCACTTCTTCAGTTACTAGGAATACCCACTATCTTGGTAGTTACAAAAATAAAGAATGTTATTTACTAAATACAACATTGTGCTAAATCTAAAAAATAAACAATAAAATAAAAAAAATTTAAAAAAAATCTGTAACTGTAGCCAAGATGGAGAATTTTCAAAATCTGCTCTTTATTTTTTATTATTCTCTACAATTCAGTCTTTGGTGAATAAAGTAAAAAGCATAGATAAATACAGCCATTTTTGTATCCCTTGGAGTGAAACTTATAATGATTTGAACACATGGACACATTTTTTAACAAAATATGCACACACATTGTTTTATGCAGTTTTAAGTGGAACATGACAAATAATGAACCCCTGCTTCACTTTGCCTGTAAATCCCTTTTAGTTCTGCTTTTGAGGATGGTGCCTTAACCATAATGGATGTATAGCAGCTGTTGGGCCTATTGCATGCATTCACGCCACCTTTTGACCTCTATTCTCCATCAATTATCCCCCTGTGATTGTAACTTAAGTTTCTGATCACTGAATTGCAAGCATTCTTGATTAGAATTCTTACTTTCTTTTAAGTAGTTCTACCTTTTGTAATGATCTCACTGCAGTTAAAAAAAAATAAAAAAATTTGCACACTTCAGTCTCCAGAATTATCCGAGACCTTGCAGTTTATAATTGTAACACTTTACTTTCATAACAGTAGACTCATTATGATTTTTTTTTTAATCTGTCTTGAAGCTCAGGCCGTGCACCTTTTCTACAATTTTGTATTTATGTTATTTAAGAACTAACAAAACACCACATGTGTGTGGATGGCTTAGTTTCCATTCAGAAACAAAATATGTTTTGGAGGACCAATCTAAGAACATAACTGTTGAATATACTGCAGGTTCTGTTGGTGCCATGCAAACTAAGTGATGTGTTTCTTTTTATTGTGTGTGGCGATAGCCATGATGTACTTTTGCAAAAATCACAAACGTGCTGATGCACAAGTGACAAGCAATTCATGCCTTGTCCAGATCCCATTGCTGGTTTTCAGAGGCATGGGGGCCCCAAACTGCATCTGCAGACACCAAGGTCAGGCAGAGATGACAAATGTCTGATGAGGCTTCTCAGGAGGCAGTGGGGAAGGGCTTATACGTGAAATGATCTCCAGATGGGAGATGCAGTGTCATTCCTTCTGACTAGGTTCCCTGCTCTTTCTTGGCAAACCTGCCTAGTAACATTTTCTATTCTCTAAAATATATCGAGTGATATATCGAGTATCATAAAACAATGCTTTTTAAATGTACTGAAAATTTTGAAAATTGTGATTTTAACAGATAATAACAAGCAGTTAGATTTAATGTATTCCCTTTTTAAAAATCGCTGCATAATTTATTTTATAATTAGAAATATTAGCTTAATTTGCATTACTTGCATCACAAAAAAAAAAAAAAGTTTAAAAATCCCTTAATTCAGTGTTTAACTGGAGGTTGTTCGCCTTTCTACTGCATTCCTCGAAATTTCCTAGACAGCAGAACAAGCTGTGATACTCACTCATTACTTGGAAGAATAGCCTGCCAACATTTTTATTTCCCTACTTTCACTGTACGTGTTCAGAATATAAGTAACATTGTTACCACGTTACATTTTGGATGCCATTTTTTTTTCTAAACTCAAGGACCAATACTGAAATCTAAAGCTGTAGCTCCACCCCTGCACAAGTCACATAACTCAGAAGAAAGACAGAAGCTATATACAAGAACAGAAGAATGACAAAGCCAATCAGATTTAAGGGTTCAGTTCCAGCTGAGTTTATTTCCTTTAAAAAAAAAAAAAAAAAGTTATTTACAGAAGTATATCAACAATCTGACAGGCAGTGAAATAGACATTAGCTGGCATGATTTATGCCTCAAATCTTTGTTTTGTGGCCTGATGGTTAGACAAAATTATTTTGTACGGCATATTGCACAGGATGGATTATTTTATTTTTTTTAAAAAACAATTAAAAAAAAATTTAAGAAAATGTTATCTTAAAACAGAACTACCTCAATAGGTAGAACTTCTAGTGCCTGTCATTGAATTACATACATAAACACACATTTTTTTTTTCATTTTTGCTTATTATAATAGACTTAAATGTACAAAGATGTTTTCACTTTCTTCAGTTTTTCATCTTAAAAACACAACAGCTAGAAACCTGAATACATATGCTATCGTCATGCCAAAAAGAGACTAAAACAATTATAGTTTAGCGACAAGTATAAAAAGGATTAAATAGTCAAATACGAGAATGAAAAACGCAGTACATAGTGTCGCGAACTCAAATCGGCATTTAGATAGATCCAGTGGTTTAAACGGCACGGGTTTTTTTTTTTGTATTATTAAAAAAGTGCAAAAAATGTATTCGAGAAGTTAAAGCTACAGGATCCCTTTTTTGCTTATTATGTGCACTGGTTGCTTTAAAGCATTGGAATACAGACTGGCTTTGTAACCCCTGGAAGGGACAAGCATTTGCTAGAAGCTCCCCAGCATCAAAAGGATTAGAAAAAGCAAGCATTTTAAAGCAGGAGGAGGCTAGTATTTAGTTAAAAAAAAAAAAAAAAAGTGTATGGGTCCATGTCTCACCACTGTGCCTACCTACTGGAAATAGGCAATTCAAACATTGTTCCTTTCTCCACGTTGGAGTATAACAGTGCCAAAGAAGAATGCACGCCAAGATTCTACCAAGGCAGTACAATAGAAATAAAAAATTATACAAAATAAACAAAACTCTGAAGATTAGTTATAAAGCTATATAAATACTACATATGATTATTAATACAAAGACTTTTTTGTAGTTTTCAACCAATATACAGTGTATTATGAATACTCTGGAGGTGTGAATGCTGAGTGCACAAGGCTGGAAGGGATGCTGTCACTTTAAAAAGCCTGCAGATTGAAGTGTGTAAACATGGAAATCTAGGCTGGTTAAACTTTATTATTTTTGTTTGAGATAGCAACCAGCCTCCCTGTTTGCAATATTGTCAGAAAAAAAAAAAAAAAAAAAATCAAACAGCGATTGACACCAGTTTAGACACCCCCTTATATATTTTTTACAAAAATACACTGAGAAAATAATCAAACGTTTTCATCTCTCTTCTTTCTTTTTAAAAGTGTCAAAAGTCTACATTTAAATATAAAAAAAACTTAAAAGTTAAAACTCTAGCCCTTCAGTGAAGGAGACAAAAACGGTGCAGGGAAAAAAGAAAAAAGGTGGGATGGAGTAGTACTACAAAATTAAAAAGAAAATAAAAATAAAGATTTAACATAAAAATTTTGGCCAGTATAAATATGTCCACATATAAAATGGCATCTGATTACATTTACAAGAGGGGTTGGGGAGAAACAGTATGGATTATCAAATGAGAGAACAAAAAAGTATCTTCATTTACAACTACTGATTAATAACACATACATACTCTGAGAAAAATTTGGTCCTGAATTAATTGTTGTAGTCCAGCACAGATTTGAGTTGCGTTTGAATCCTTAAAGAGTTAAGAATGAGTAAAAAGCTGGTGATTTTTGTAGGAATCAAACATAGCGCCATCTATCTGCTTTATATTACCCTAACACTAAAACTGTTCAACAGTCTTACAGAAATCTTAAAAAGATAGACAGGATAACATGCTATATTAACCCACCAGTGAAATCAACACCATCACGATTCTGAGCAAGAGAAACACATTTTTTTTTTTGTTTTTGTTTTTTTTTAAAGAATCGCCCTTTTACCCCCCAGGTACCACATAAATATGTAACTTGGTGTAGTTCAGAAGATCTACCTTCCTCCTTAAAGTAGTGTCCTTGATAAAATAAAAAAAGTCCATCTTTTTAGGGATGGATTCTAAAGAAAAAGCTGGGTGACCCAATGGGTACCTTCCTTCTCTAGTCGTGCAAATCCATTACAGTCCTGTTACTACTACAAAAAAATAATAGTAAATCAAAATAAAAAATACCCCTTGATCCACCGACTGGTTTCCAAATAAAAAACAAAAAACAAGGGGTGATGGGGAAGGTTGTTTTTTGGGGAATCTCTTCGCCCTTTTAAATATGTCAGTCTCATGTTCTGTTTTTCATTAAGCTGATGCTTTGTGCTCCTTCCTCTCCTCTCCTGCTGGAAGGCAGAGCCTTGTCCTGGTGCTGGAAGGGAAGAGTCCCATGTCTCCCCTGACAGGGGAGGTAGACAATGCTTAAAGGGCTGGTTCAGTGCCCTCTCCCCACATCTCTGACAATCAGCTCGGCTCCCTTTACGTCTCATTTTAATTTGTTTCAAATCTTCCTTTACCCAACAATGTGTGGAGCCCCAAGAAGAGCCTTCATCATCATCCTCCTCAACCTCTCCAGTCTGCAAATTGTACAATCAGGAGGGCTTCTCTGGGTTTTTCTTTTTATGGGGTTGGGAGGACAGAAGGGGTGCTGTCTCCCTGGGCTACTAAAATCAACAATCCCTTTTAATTGTGTTTTGCTTAGTAAGTCAAGCAGTTTAGTAGAGCAGAGAGTGTGCCCTGCCCCCTCTCTCTGTCTGTCCCTGGACCCTGGCTGCTCACCCTGCTCCGGCTGGCTGGCTGGCTCAGTAGGTGAACACCAGGTTGGAGATGCTGGACTCCAGCCAGTCCCCGGAGATCATCTCACTCACCTCGGGCGTGCAATAGTCCGGGAACTCGAAGTGGGATCCCGAGCCGGGCTCGAAGTTAAAGTCCAGGTCCCTGTCCAGGGCGGAGGACGAGAAGCTGCCCAGGGACATGCTCTCAAAGCCCGGGCTGGGGTTCAGTTCCAGCAGTTCGTCATCCAGCTCCTCGTCCGAGGAAGAAGCCGAGGATGATGAGGAGAAGGAGGAGGAGGATGCGGAGGAGGGGGAGGATGCAGCCGAAGAGGAGGAGTGAGAGGTGGACGGGGCCGGGGAGGACGCAGTCGGGTAGCCGCCGTGCTCAGACGGGGAGCCGGGGGAGTCGTGCATGGAGCCGGCCCCGTCCTCGTACAGGCTGAGCGGGTCGCTGGCCTCGGTGGAGCCGCTGCTGAGGGTCGGGCTGGCGGGCACGGCTACCGGAGAGGAGCCCTGGTAGCCGGGGGCGTTGAAGATGTAAAGCCGGTGCTTGGGCTTCTTGTCCGGGGCTCCGTGCCGGGAGGAGGCGGCGGTCCGGGACTTGTATAGCGAGTGGTGGTCCAGCATGCAGGGCTGCTCCGGGGGGCTCTTACCGCCCAGCACAGGCTTACTGTGCGGCTTGCTGCACGGCTTGGCCCCGCCGCCGCTCTTCTTCTGTCCCGGGGGCTTGGCTCCACCGCCGGCCCCGCAGCCCCCGGGGTGTCCGGCCCCAGACACGCTCCCCAGCGGGCTGCCGCAGCCCTTCTCCCCGGGCTTGGAGCTGCCGGACTTCACCTTCTTCCTGGGCCGGTACTTGTAGTCCGGGTAGTCCGCCATGTGTTTGAGCCGCAGCCGCTCGGCCTCCCGGATAAAGGGGATCTTGTCGCTGTCTTTGAGCTGTTTCCAGCGTTTCCCGAGCCGCTTGGAGATCTCGGCATTGTGCATGTCCGGGCTCTGCTCCATGATCTTCCGCCGCTCGATCTGAGACCACACCATGAAGGCATTCATCGGTCTCTTGATGTGCCCGCTCGGGGTCTTACACCAGCTCGGGTCGTCCGCCTTGCCCCCGGTGGAGGCTGTGGATCCCGGGGTGGGGGAGGATGCCATGTCCAGCTCTATCCCGGCCCCGGAGTCCGAGCTCTCCCCGGCCAGCAGAGCCTCGCTGTTGTCGGCTCCGTTGTTGCTTTGCTGCACCATGCTCGTGGCGATCCCCGCACACAGTGTGCTCCCCGGCTCAGGCCAGCCTGTACAGCCCGGGTACAGCGCCGAGCAGGCTCCGCTCAGTACTGAACACACTGCGCGTTACTGGAAAGCATCACTGTCCGGGCACTCGGGGAACACTGAGCCAGAGAATGTTCATAAAAACAGAATGTTCAGTAAAAAATATTAAAAATAGTAATAGTAATAATAATCCCAGCAGTCAGCCTGTCTGTCAGTGCTGTGCAGTACAGAGTATGTGAGCGGCACACAGGCAGTGAGTGTAATCCTGTATCAGTTATTCCAGGCAGGATGCAGTGCATGGCCGGTGCAGCTGTACACTGATATGGTATAGGATGTATATAGGGCTTTATGTCCCCTGACTGACTGCCCCCCCTTCTTTTTCCTCTTTTTTTTCCCTTTTTATTTTTTTTCTTTTTCTTAAAACTGTTTCTCTTGCAGCAGCTCAGAGCTCTCCTCAATTCCGCCTCGCGTCGCTTTATCGCTTCCCCGAACGCGTACCGGCCAATGGGGCGCTGTTTCCAACGCTTCCTCGTGCCAAGCCCCGCCCCGGCTCTGCCCATTGGCTGGGAACGCGATGCAATAATAATCACCGCGTGCAATGAGAAGCTCCAGCGCTGACCTCATTCCGATTCACACAGCAAACTTTCCTCGTGCCAGAGCTGGGAGAGGAGAGAGCGCGTGCAGCACGCTGCACGGGCACCGTATGGGCTAAAGGAGCTCTCCATAGAGCTCCACACTATCTCATTATACCTGTCACAGCTCGGCCAGGGGAGCTCTCAATAGAGCTCCATACTATCCCATTGTACCAGTCACAGCTCAGCCAGGGGAGCTTTCAACAGAGCTCCATACTATATAGCCCCATACTATCCCATTATCCCTGTCACAGCTCAGCCAGGGGAGCTCTCAACAGAGCTCCATACTATCCAATTATACCTGTCACAGCCTGGCAGGAGAGCTCTCAATACTACCCCATTACACACGTCACAGCTCAGCCAGTATACGTGGTGCCCTCCAAGGTACAGGAGATGGGCATTTAATGTCATGAATGGTACCCACGAAATGCATATCCCCATACAAGCCATGAGCTCTTTATATAAGAACTCGATAGACTAATGTTTATCACTGCTGTCATGCCATCCGCAGTACTCTGTACATACATCCGCTGTGAGTATAACCAGATATATAAACCTCTATCTTTTTAACTCTGTATCTGTGTATATATAGTTATATAAATACAAATAAATGACTTGCACGAGCACTCGGCTGCAGCCTTTCACTGCTGGGGGTCTTCCTTTTATCCCCCCTCCACTGTCAATGAGGAAAGTGGCTATATGGCCTTATTAGTGTCAGGTGGACACTAGGTTACGAGCTGTACTGTATAGGCAAAGTCCTGTTCTTTTATTCACACGTGCAAAAGGGGGTGTGCGCACAATACCCCTCAGTCTATCTCCAGTGCAGCAAATTTCACATGCTTCTACAAGACATGCAAAACTACGAATTTTCAGTGAATATAAATTGTACATTTACGCTGATTTCTCCACTATGTATCATAAACTGTGTATATTTGTCTAAAATGTAGAGATCCAAGAGAAATCAGCCACGAGAAGAGCCAGTGATCTGTCAGGATGTGTCACACCCCCTTTTGCCTTCATTCTCCGAGCAATGATACACTGTAACGACAGGCACACAGGGGCACTCCACATACATAGTAACACACATTGTCTGCTGCATTCTAAGGATGGAACACACTGAAACCAAGGTTACTGGCCAGCAATGTGAGGATGGGGAGTCATTCCTAGCGCCCTGCAAGCCCCTTTCCCTACTCTTCCCAAATAGAGTATTTTTAGAAATGGAAACATTTGCCTATGTAGCGCGTTATTATGCAGCAATGGTAAATGATAACGAGTTCTGGTTCATGTCTCTGGCGCTCACATGGTTAATTCGATTACTAAGCACCCCTGTATATTAGAACAGCCTGATTGTCCCCGAGTCTAGTTGTTCTGCCTATTGCTGGCACACTGCTCAGAGTAGTTCACTCTATGTCTCCTCTATTATAAGCAGCAGCCGCCAGCACACGTGCTCCTCCTGTTGAAGTTTCCCCCAGGCCAAGCACAGAGAGAGAGGGAGGAAGGAAAGGCGGCAAGCGGCGGCGGGTAAGGGCAGCTGCAAAGAGTAGGCAGTCTGTAGTGGAGGTGGATCCCTGCATTAGCCCTCCCTGTCTGCTCTATCCTCAGACTGGAATAGGAAGAAGCACAAGCTCCTGGGCCTGCCTTGTTTACACAATGAGGAGACACCTCCTCCTCCAGCAGAAGAGGGAGGGAGTGGGTGCCGTCTGGCTGGATGTCTGAGGTGGGGGAAGGGAAGAGAGGCTCGGCTGCTGCCGCCGCTGAACCCGAGGCGGCTGAGGTCAGCTCCAGAGTCTGCACTGATTGCAAAGGCTTCTTGTAGCCATTATTCATAGCATGGGAGGCAGGCATCCTACATTAACCCATGCCGTGGCGCCTCACTCCATTGCAGGGTCTGCCCTGCTACAAGCATGTCCCTAAATGTGCCTATCTATCGCTTCCAATGGGTGGTGGGGGTAGAAGATTCTGTCATTTAGTAAGCATGGTAACAAGCTTTACAGATTGCTGAAGTTACACGCCCAGCATCCAGAGGCTGTAAGAGGAGGGGGCTTGGTAAAAAAAAACACACAAAAAAACTGCAGTGATCTGATCCTTATTTTCTGGCTTCTCAAAAGCCATGGCTGTAAGATTATGGTTTGACTGCCTGGAAACAAGCTTATGATTGTATTGCACGCCCCATTCGGCTTCCATGAGGTTAACAACATTTTCTAAGCAGTATCTGCTCTCTGCATAGAAACAAGGCTAGGATTTGCTGATTTTAGTATCTGGGCAGCTCAGACCTGAAGGGGTTGAAACAAATGTAAACAAGCCTAGGACATGATAGGTGACAGAATAACGTGTTACTTAGTGTCTAGGGTAATCAGGGCAGATAAACTCGTATCCCTGTGTCCAAGGTTTAGGGCTTAATCTAAACCAATCATACGTTGTTTGTTTGTTTTTTGTGGGGTTTTTTAAGGGACAGATTTACTACCACAATTTAATGTTTAGTTCCAAGGGATTTGGTGGGAGAGGTGAAATGAAAGTGTTTGATCTGTCAGAAATACGATACAAACCATGCCTGCATGCTTTCTCTCCCACTCTGATGATTTGATACAGACTTGTGTTGCGAAAATAATTTAGTTTTGAAGAAGCAGAGCTGCTAGTACCAGGGTATGCTTGGACCAAGAAGACAGGAGTAGAATTTTCACCTGGGCTGCTTTTTCCATGTTTTTTTATGAGCAAGATCATTGTTAGTTAACAGTTCTACCTCCAAATAGAATTAAATGTAATTATGTACATGGATATATAGTGATGGTAAACCTGAATGCCCCTCGTGTCCTATTACATCATTATTGGCGTTTATAGGAATGACATGTATAGAGAAAACCAACCATAAGCAGAACCGGCGAAGACTGCGTAAGAAAACACATGTTCCACAGGAGAAGCATTGTCCTCACTTCCCATTGTGAGTCTGTATTTTTTTTAATTGTTATTTTAGTTCATTGCTTGTTTTTGTCCTTGGCCAGGGTAAGAGTTCACACGAGGTTGCTTACACTGTCCTGACACGGGTTGCATGAGACTGAACACTTGGTGGCAGCGGTGAGCCGATACCATCTGCTATACTGGGTATAGCAACCCAAGTGCAGACATAGCCAAGCAATTGGGGCACCAAAAGAAAAGGCACAGGGCCGCATATTGCAAATTGTTGGACTGTGGTTAAAATTGCATTTTAACCACTTGCTTGCTGACATTGTGCACAGTCTTCTTTAATATTTGTTAAGCAACTGGAATCCTTTTTCTATCTTTTTCTGCTAACTAGATGTTAATTTCTCCTGAAATCTATTTTTAAATTCATTATGCATTTTTTTTTTTTTTTTTATATAAAGGAACTCAAAATGTAAGTTTTTAATTTTAATCGTGGAGCTGGTCATTCTTTCTTTGCAGTGTGTGTGTGTGTCTATAAATACATTATATATTAAGGACACACATTTGCTTTAACACACACGTATATTTACTAGAACACTTTCTGCTCTCACTGAGTTGTAGAGGAGGCAGGGAGTGACAAATGGAGGAACCCAGGTAAGAAGTCCCAAAAAAAAGGTTTGAACCCTTACAATTCTCAGTCAGGAAACTCCAGGCACAATAACCACTACAGTTCTCTTCTCTGTAGTAGTTGTGTAGCGTTTAGTGTTCCTTTGAAACAGAAAAAGTAACATCTCACATATTGAGCTACTTTTAGAAGTTAGAAAAAAGTGTTTGACATTCTAGCATACATAACATGGTACTTCCATTCCATGGGTTTTCTGTTCTAAGTGTATAATTTGTAGGATGCTGCAAGAAAACAATTGAGGTAAGTGGAAATTTACTTCTTAATTCACCCGCCAAATAAAATGAAAAGAACCTAATCACCTCCCTCTCTGTTTTATAAGCCTGAGGGTTAAATGGTAAAATGTAACAAAACAAATAACACCATCTTACCTCAATGCAAGTGTACTAACAGGAAATAATTATTTATAGAAAAACAAAACAAAAACAAAAAAAAACACACAAAATAATCCATTATGGCTTGAAAAGCTTTTAGTTCAAGATAGCTTATATTGCAACCAACCATATAGTTCATTCACAGACAAGTCTCATTCCTGAGACCTTATTTTATTAGGTAACACGGATTCCTAACACTTATTAGAGGAAGATGGGATATGTAGGGCCTTTTTATTTGGGGCTAAAGGACCCTTGGGGACTGGTGGAGAATGGGGTGTTTTCTAGCCCCCTTAATTATAATGCCCTTCACACCTCTTCCTGAGGAATGGAAAAATAGGGTAGCGGTTCCCCTGGCCTCTATCAGGTATAGCTTTATTATTATTATTGCCATTTATATAGCGCCAACAGATTCCATATCGCTTTACAATATTAAGAGAGGTGGGACAAATGTTAAGGCTTGGCCTGCAGTTGTGGGAGGGGCATGGTACCTATTTAAACCCCCACTCACCTTCCTCCGTCCCGTATGTTTTTAGCGACTCGCATGTCCCCACCCTCCACTCCCTTTATCTATACTTACATTACACCTCATGGGTGGGCCCTCTTTTATTACAGGCCTACCGCGACGTTGGTTCCGGCACACCTCAACCGACTTATTTCCCTTTTATTTCCTATACGGCCTTATTTGCCCCTCACACAATTACAAGAAAACTTACAGGAAAGATAGGTTGATACTTTCCTTAGTACACATAGAAACACAGAATGTGACGGCAGATAAGAACCATTCGGCCCATCTAGTCTGCCCAATATTTTAAAATACTTTTAATTAGTCCCTGGCCTTATCTTAAGTCTAGGATAGCCTTATGCCTATCCCATGCATGCTTAAATTCCCTCACTGTGTTAACCTCTACCACTTCAACTGGAAGGCTACTCCATGCATCTACTATCCTCTCAGTAAAGTAATACTTCCTGATATTATTTTGGTCTTGACAGTAACACCACTATTAAGAAATACATATTATAGGTGTGCCCACCCCCCACCAGGGTAATCAACTTTAGACTGTATTATATTGACATCTTAATACTCGGCATGTAGAACAGAGAAAGATTGCAATTCATATATAATCTTCTGACTAACCCATCTGCAATGAATTACAGGTCAGCTACAGAAAACAAAATGAAAGTCATTAAGCAATCAAAGAACCTCTCTTTTATGTGTAAAATTTTTACATTTTGGGCCTAATGAAACACAATTTGTATTACAACAAACATAACCACCCTCAAGAATAAATGTATTTCAATAACTCGAAGTGCACCCTATTCGTGATAACTGTATAGGAATGTTCTGGAAATTATTTTCACCGTTCTTTTTCAATCACAGTTAAAAGAGCGTTCTAAGCACCAAAACCTTTTCAGTGTATTGATGTGGTTCTGGTGCAAAGATCCTGTCTCAGCAGTCATTTTTTGTGTCATAATTTTTTTAAGATGTTTACCATGCCCCACATATCTTGCCTGTCAGACAGTTGCAAAATATTCTTCCATCCAACTTATTTTAATTTTGTACATATTTTACATTCAATATCAGCAGATATAGTGGGATATTTATCATGAAATAACCAGTGCTATTTAGTGTGCAATGCGCTAAATACAGAGTGTATTCTATTAGTTTCCATGGTAATTGCTTCTAATTTAACACTACGCACCTGAGTAGCACCTGTTTTTGCCTTGGAAAATCCCATTACAGGCTTTAGGACATTGCTAACGATTTGCGATCTTAACCTACTCAGAGGCTGGAAGTGCAGGCTGCCATGTGTGACAAGAATTTCACCACAAGAAAGAAGAATCCTCTTGTCATAAAAACTAAAGCTTGGTTTTGAGCCAATCCAATGTCTCTGCATAAGAAACACTGGAATAGCTGCACATTAATATTCATTATCAAATATAGAAGGCATTTGATTTGACAATGGTCAGCACAAAATTTGTGTTGGTCAAAATAGGTGTGGTTTTTCATTGGCTTCAGAAACAAATGTCTTTGCTTATTTTATAAAAGTTAATTTCAAGAGAAAGTGACACTTTTAATAAAACTTTGTAGACACACCTGATTTACAGCTGTGAGGGCTTCCCATCTAATTTGCTTTAAGATGTAGTTCAAAGCGGAAGTGAGGGGCAACGCAGTCTCTGAATTTTCAATTCATACACTTCTCAATGAGCCATAATATAGCTTCTCGATATATTTCACTGAGAAGTGTATGAGTGGCCAGTTCTGTGCATGTGCAGTTTGTGTCAAAGACTCTTGCTAAAGAAAAAGGGAATTGCCCAAAGTAGCTGCAGAAACTAGTGTGTAAGCTAGCTTTTCGTACCCCGCACCCAAAATGTTGCAAAAAATGTTGGTCGGTATCTTTGCTAAATGTTTTAGATGTTTTTTGTATGGATTATGGCTTTAACTCCTGCAGTTGCAAAAGTCACTTTTGATCCAGATGGCTTGCTATGACAACATGGATCTGCCCAATCTATTCACTATTGTGATTTCTGTCCCTTGGGGACTGAAGCTGGGTCATGAGGAAAACTGAAACAGTGGAAACTAAAGCCAGGAGAAACCAATCTGGTGTTTTGTTTTACAGAGTATATCGCATGCTGTCAGGATCAAAGCACCTGTTGAAGGTTTCAGGTTTGTACTTGTTACTACAGGGTAAGGAGGGGATGTGCCAGATGGCAGGTGGGTGAGTGAGTACACAGGTTTCTTAGTGGTGGCCCCAGGCGCATGCTGCAACAGAAAGCTTTCAAAGCCATGCCTAACATTAACTGTATAAAAGCTGAATGCCAGAGACCATTTGTTTGCACTTTTTAATAGCATACAAAAATGTTGAAAAATATGTTGTTTTTTTTCCAACTTTGTTTTACAGTTAGGGTAAAACTTGCACTACCTGGTTCAAAGTTTATACATTTTGAGGTCACAGTGCAGCAGTGGTGCTGGGCATACATGGGCCTATTAACCCCTTTAGTGCCCCTAGATTAATGAAAACACGTCACTAAAAATCTGTTGCAGTTATGCAAAGCCCAGGAAAGGGATAAAGCATGCAGGTTTAATAGAGTACATGCCCTCAATGGATTCTCAATATTCACCTATTGTATTATAGCAGTTCACAGCATCATGGCAAGTGCAGGTTTATACAGTCCTACACGTCACTGTCCCCAACACATTTCATTGGCCTTTTAATACAGGATGGTTTGGTATCATTAGTTATAAAAAGTTATTCACTAAAGTGTGAATCATTGGGAAAAAAATAAGTAGTAGTCAATCTGTTTGCTAATATTTCTAACTTACTTAAATTGGATGCTGGTTACCTCCTCTATGGGAAACAGAAGCTATCTGCTTTGAGCTAAGACTGGCACTGAAGCTAGTGGGATGTAGGAGTTTTGACTTTTAATAAAGGAAGTGACCAGCACTTGGTGAACCCCAGGTAGGTAACTACGTATAATGGGGGACAACAGGGCATTTATGGGAGTAACCACACAGCATGTGGTTATGGTGCTTGCAATGTTCCTTTAAATGTTACTTGAACATTTACAAACTGATCAACAAGTCAGTCACTTATAACTCATTATAGTTTTTAGAGGTTATTCATAAAACTGTACTCTGCAGAGAACTGACATATTTTAGGCAAAAATAACCATAAGTGATAAACATTAAAAAAAAATCCAGCTATTCTTCTGGCTTGGGGGTTTTGTCCTAATTTAATAACTACCCTCTTGTCAATCCTCCACAATTCCCATCAGTGAATATGACCAAGAGTAATCAGTCTGCCTTCCCCCTGCTGCTGGAACTCAATGCATGCGGGGTCCCTTACCATAGAAGCAGTGTGGGGATCCTCACTGCCATAGAATAAATTGGGATTATTGAGGGAGTTATTGCCCAGCAATTCGGGGGGTAGGAATGCCGAATGCTGCCCCACACTGCAGGGAAGGTGGCCTCGTGCTCATTGCGATGCTATGAAAGGGGCGGGGCAGACGTGCCTTCTGTAAGACAAGCGCCTTCAGGCAGCTTGCGGCGCGTGGCTTGCAAAAAAATAAAAAGGGGGGGGAAACAGATGCCACGCGACGGTTACCCTGGCAACAGTGGGCGTGCGCGTGTCGGCGCGAGACAGACAGCTGGCTCCGTGTTGTAGCCGGTCAGTCGGGGAGGGCAGGCTGTGCGGCGTGTGGCAGGGACTGTGCGGCTCTTACGGCGTGTTAGCCCGCTTTCCTTGCCATCAATGTGGTGTGCCCTGTGTCTGGGAGGATCCATGCTGTCTTCTTCATAGCACACACAGTCAATATAATGTCATGTGAAAGAAAACATGCATGCATAGAAATAGCCTTCTACCAAAAATAAAATATCAAAAACAAATAGTGTAACATTTTATTACTAGCTACAGCTGGACCCAAAATCCCAGCCTTGACTTCCTAGCCAGGTGTGAAAAGTTACTGCCATCTCTATTGCCTGTGCAAAGTATTGATTTGTTAGAAGTTTGTCCACAATGTCGGTGTGTGTGTATAGCAGCATAATATGCGTTGACAGGGTCTGTTGTGGGTGTAAATGCAGCGCCATATATGTGTGTAGTGTGGAGGGATAAGGTGTGTGAATGCAGGGTGTGAATTTGTACATCTTATTGTCTGAAGCCCATTCCCAACCATGTTAGCTAGGAGCCCATTTCTACCCCCATGGTTAGTAGTCCAGTCATTGGTAGCAGTCTATTCTCCACTCCCCCGAAGCTAGTAGCCCATGCCTCCCCCACAGCAGGTAGTCTGTTCTCCTCTTCCCTCTATAGGTAGTATTCTTTGCACTATATAACTAGTAGACAAAACCCTTCCTCTCCGTAGGATTTAGCACAAGCTACCCTTCCCCTCCGTAGGGTTTAGCACAAGCTACCCTTCCCCTCTGTAGGGTTTAGCACAAGCTACCCTTCCCCTCCGTAGGGTTTAGCACAAGTTACCCTTCCCCTCCGTAGGGTTTAGCACAAGTTACCCTTCCCCTCCATAGGGTTAGCACAAGTTACCCTTCCCCTCCATAGGGTTAGCATAAGTACAGGGAGTGCAGAATTATTAGGCAAATTAGTATTTTGACCACATCATCCTCTTTATGCATGTTGTCTTACTCCAAGCTGTATAGCCTCGAAAGCCTACTACCAATTAAGCATATTAGGTGATGTGCATCTCTGTAATGAGAAGGGGTGTGGTCTAATGACATCAACACCCTATATCAGGTGTGCATAATTATTAGGCAACTTCCTTTCCTTTGGCAAAATGGGTCAAAAGAAGGACTTGACAGGCTCAGAAAAGTCAAAAATAGTGAGATATCTTGCAGAGGGATGCAGCACTCTTAAAATTGCAAAGCTTCTGAAGCGTGATCATCGAACAATCAAGCGTTTCATTCAAAATAGTCAACAGGGTCGCAAGAAGCGTGTGGAAAAACCAAGGCGCAAAATAACTGACCATGAACTGAGAAAAGTCAAGCGTGCAGCTGCCACGATGCCACTTGCCACCAGTTTGGCCATATTCAGAGCTGCAACATCACTGGAGTGCCCAAAAGCACAAGGTGTGCAATACTCAGAGACATGGCCAAGGTAAGAAAGGCTGAAAGACGACCACCACTGAACAAGACACACAAGCTGAAACGTCAAGACTGGGCCAAGAAATATCTCAAGACTGATTTTTCTAAGGTTTTATGGACTGATGAAATGAGAGTGAGTCTTGATGGGCCAGATGGATGGGCCCGTGGCTGGATTGGTAAAGGGCAGAGAGCTCCAGTCCGACTCAGACGCCAGCAAGGTGGAGGTGGAGTACTGGTTTGGGCTGGTATCATCAAAGATGAGCTTGTGGGGCCTTTTAGGGTTGAGGATGGAGTCAAGCTCAACTCCCAGTCCTACTGCCAGTTCCTGGAAGACACCTTCTTCAAGCAGTGGTACAGGAAGAAGTCTGCATCCTTCAAGAAAAACATGATTTTCATGCAGGACAATGCTCCATCACACGCGTCCAAGTACTCCACAGCGTGGCTGGCAAGAAAGGGTATAAAAGAAGAAAATCTAATGACATGGCCTCCTTGTTCACCTGATCTGAACCCCATTGAGAACCTGTGGTCCATCATCAAATGTGAGATTTACAAGGAGGGAAAACAGTACACCTCTCTGAACAGTGTCTGGGAGGCTGTGGTTGCTGCTGCACGCAATGTTGATGGTGAACAGATCAAAACACTGACAGAATCCATGGATGGCAGGCTTTTGAGTGTCCTTGCAAAGAAAGGTGGCTATATTGGTCACTGATTTGTTTTTGTTTTGTTTTTGAATGTCAGAAATGTATATTTGTGAATGTTGAGATGTTATATTGGTTTCACTGGTAATAATAAATAATTGAAATGGGTATATATTTGTTTTTTGTTAAGTTGCCTAATAATTATGCACAGTAATAGTCACCTGCACACACAGATATCCCCCTAACATAGCTATAACTAAAAACAAACTAAAAACTACTTCCAAAAATATTCAGCTTTGATATTAATGAGTTTTTTGGGTTCATTGAGAACATGGTTGTTGTTCAATAATAAAATTAATCCTCAAAAATACAACTTGCCTAATAATTCTGCACTCCCTGTAGATAATACCCTTCCCCTCCAGCAGGGTTTAGCATAAGAGTGCTAATCTCTGTGTACTAGCTTTGGACTTTCAATTCACTTACTCTCCCAATATAACTAGTTTCTGCTACTCCTCTTCTTCCACTCCCATAGATATCTGATTATCCTCCTTTCCCCCTTTGGCCCTATCCTAGCCATTGATAATGAGGCCTTCTCCTGTTGCATAATGTATATTGTTTGAGCCTCAACCCAATCTGTACCAGTACCTGTACCTGTAGGACTTATCCAGGGCAGCTCCAAGCTGCTTGCACTCTACTTTGATTTGTAATATAACTTCGTATAGAACTACCACATGGAGTTGACCTGAATTTCCACTCATCCTTTGCAAAATGGTTATTGCATACTTTTACAGTACCTTTACCTGTAGGACTTAACCAGGGCAGCTCCAAGCTGCTTGCACTCTACTTTGATTTGTGATATAACTTCGTATAGAACTACCACATGGAGTTGACCTGAATTTCCACTCATCCTTTGCAAAATGGTTATTGCATACTTTTATTTCCCTTGAAAAGGATGACTTTACCAACCTACCTGTTTTTCCTGTCAATAGATGTTTTTTTGCCTTTGCCCAATTGGCTAATTTTATTGGTGGGGCGACTTTATCATTACCCAACTGCTTCCTCTTCCTGTCAATATCTAAGGTGACTTAACCTATACTTAAATGGCTCCTTTTTCTCTTAATATAGCGGTTGACTTTACCTTTACCCACCTGATTCCCTTTCCTAACAGTAATGAGGGTGACCGCGCACATATGATAAGTAAGGCACAAAGGAACCTCTAGGTTATTTGGCACCCAGGGCAGAATTGGTTATTCGCACCCTGTAGGTTTATTGTGTGTCACTCCACTACCCATTGTTTTTCTTTGAACCCCTTCACCATATGTCTCTCACAACTGTCTGTTACGCCACCTACTAATATTGTAGCATGATCGAGTGGCACCATAGTAGAGAATCATCAATCTTCTCTACCCAGTCTCTCAGTGTAGCTTTAAGAAGCATGTATATTTACTCTGAGGCCTCAGAGGTGGGATATGATGTTCAGTCAAATTCCCATGTGTATCACTCATCCTGCTCACAGTTTTGCTTACAGACTAAGTAGAGGAGTCCATACTCCCTCTCTGCCTTGCTACAGTCCATTCACAAAGTGGGTTAGGTGATCTGTCATCTGGGGCAGACCTCTCAAAGCTCTATAAAAATGTCCTACTCATTTAACATGTGCTGCTTTATGCAGCCCTGCCATTATAACATGACAGATACAGTCTAATAAATTTTTGAAAAGCTTGTTTGTTTGGATGGTATTATTTTGTCATTAATCCTGATTGAAGTAAATAACTATTGTGTATTGAAAGGACACCCCAGGTATCTAGAATGATAGATCAAGTGTGATATAAACACCCATTCAATTTGACACAATCCTTCCACTTCAAAGAGGAAGTAATGATACAAATGAAACTGATATCCAGCCATGCCTATTCATACATTGTACACTATCTCAAAGTATTCCAATTAGAGTGTTTGCAACAATCCACATGCTCAAATGGATCCACATTTTACTTCTCGGCAAGTCGTGGCTTTCTCATAGCTCAGAATTGTTGTTAGCAAGTGCACGTGTATTTCATTATACATACACATACATGTTAATTTCCCATTCATGCCAACATTTTTTATCTTGGCTTCCTATTAACCTGAAAAAATGCTTTCCTCAGCTTCCTGCTTTCATTCACTTTCTTGAGTATTTTTCATTAGTTTTTCTCTTTTACGAAAGGTTGAGAGCCAACTGAGTGGCTCATTTGTGAATGTGCAATCTTTGTTTATTCACATGAATGAGAGAATTATGCACTGAGGGCTATGGAAAGTATACAACTGTATGTTTCCTGCCAGGTGTCTCACCATTTCTTCTTGGAAGAAGGGGACAAGGGGCTGAAACTACAGGGCAAGAGGTTTTTTTTCTTGCAATTCTTTAATTGATATCATGAATCATGATGTGATATATCATAAATAACAGAATGATTCGTAGTAGTCACGTATTCTTGACTGTTAGTGCATTAAGTTTAACTTTAAGAGGGAAACAATATGTAAACTCTTAAAAGGAAAATTGCATTATACGGCTGTAGATTTTCCAATTATCTAGATATCAGATGGATATATAAGCATAGAATACATGTTTTTCCACTTATCAAGTGTACATGAAGTACAAAGATGAGGCCTATTCATTAAGTGCCAAACAGAAGTGGAAGAGCACTCAGATGTCAAAATGTGGATGTTTTAAATGAAAATTTGCTATATAAAACCCATATAGCTTTTCCCAAATTGTACATTTGGCTGTTTCACCCATATATTCACTCCGATTTGTTTGGCATTCAGTTAGCTTTTAATATCAGCCAACTCTCTATATAAGTTTAATCATTCATGTGTTCACAAAAAGTTGAACTTAAAATGAATATGCATCAGTGGAGGCTTGTCTATAGGGGCAGACAGGGTAATAGCAAGATCATGAGGTGCTCGGGGGGCAAATCCTTTATTGTCATCCGCCCACACACAAAACCATAGTTGTTATAATCCATGGTGCCAGCATAATGCACAGTTATACAGGTAAAATAAGTTAAATTGAGAATACAACAACATGAATAGTAACACTGACAGGACTTCAAAACAAATTAAATAACTGCTTTATTTTAAATAGATCTCGCCTTTTCTTTTACGTTTCCCTCCTTCTTCACCCCACATTCCCCCCCTCCCTGCTTTAAAATAAAACTGAGCCAAGTGGTTAGGCAGTCTCGAAGGAGAGGCAAGGGTGAATTAGAACATCATCTACTATAAGGGAGGCACAAAGGCATTGCTATTATGTTAAAATATATATATATAAAAAACCCACAGAGCAATGCCGGATTACCTAGCAGCCTAGACAAGAGAACTGATTAACGTCGTCTAAGTATCGAGATAGGCCGTCACCACCACCAGATGTCTACTTAGCCTGCCAATAGTTAGGTCCCGCGTAGTCATCCAAAGTGGGCAGACGTACTAGGCAAGGCCTAGTGCAGACATCTAAAGAGACACTAGGACTGAGACCAGGTCCTCAAAGGTACCATCTACAATGACAGGCACTACCATACCCGACTCAATAAAAATTGTCAAATTGAAAAAAAATAAAGTTGCACTCACAATTCTAAAGTCATGAATGATTTTTATGTGTGAACAGTGTGCTGTGATGAGAACAGTAGGAAATTCCAAGTGAGATCAAAGTAAATTTAAATAGACACTCAACTGACCAAATAAAAAAAAATTTTCATTAGCGTTATATCGAAAAACAATTTGTAAATTCTGCAGACCTTTTTTCTGCAGCCTTTGCAAGCCCTCCCCTTCTAACCCAGCCCAGACTTTCTGTGGTTGTGCAATCACATACTTCCCAATGCAGCCCAATGAGAATCGTTTGGAAGGCAGGTGCTCTGTGTGACTGCTTGCCTCTTGAGTTTAGCTCCACTTAGCTCTTTATATTTGTAAAAGCGCCAATTTCTAATGAAATCTGCACTTCTTGTAAAATGAAAAAAGAGGATACACTCTGCACACATAAAGCACTTCAGAAAACTAAAGATCTTTAGGTGTTTGAAGTTGTCCTATAAGGCCAGAATAAAGGAACATAAAAATGTTTCCAGTTTGGCAACTTTGCCTTACATTTTAAAATTACTTTGAATTTCTGATTATTCTTACTTTATTGAATAAACCTGTATGAGTAACCCTCTTATATTTTTAGTATATCTGCTATATCTGCTGCTGTGGCTGTCAGAGAAGCTGTGTCATAGCCAGTGATAATGCAAAACTTCCTTTACAGGATATATGGAGCTTTTATGTGACTAGGATTGATCTTGATTTTTGTTAATATAATATTTAATTTGCATTTCAACAGGCAGAATTCAACATTCCAGTATTCATTTGTTTTAAATGAGAGGCTCAAACGAGTGGGACAAAACATATTTGTATACTGGCCATTCTAACAGAAGATCAATGATGATTCTTATTAAACTTATTATTATTTAAATAGGATCTGTCTCGGTACACTCTATTCAAAAATACATGTCATTTGGGGTTTTACTATTTGACTTGAATTTATTTCATCGCTCCTTTGTACAAAAACAATGTTTGTAAGATTTAAAAAGAGAGATAAGAATGAAAAAGGTTTGATTATTAAAACTAAAATAATGATTCAGTTTTTTTTTTCCAAAAATTCTTTCAGATCTTTGTTTTCTTAACCTGTTAACCTGTTCATATTAACTGATATTGAGTTTAATCTGTAATACGTAGGTTTAAATGAAGTTTAATTTAATTTCATGGCCTCAATCGTAATCTCTGAACATGTCTTGCTCAATCAGGTACCAACAAGAGCAATATGTAAAATAATTTTTTATTACATAATATCCCTATCACTAGGGCTGTCCAACAGTGATGGTACTTGTGTAATAACCTTACTAAGTATCAGCAGCTGAAGTGGTCTGACCTTTTGAAGCTGACATTATGAACTAATCTCCTGAATATATTGTCTACTTCTGGCATTGTTATATGATGCTAGAACGTGAGATTTGTTTGTGTGAGAATCAGGAAGGGGTCAGATCAGGTATAATAATCTAGGCTTATTTAACATGGCAGCTTTTCATGGGTAGTAGCAACAGCATAATTTTTATGGATTTTGTTTTTTAATTTTCTGACACTTCCTCACTCCACTGCCCAAGATTGTTTGGCTTTTGTTTTTTTCCTCAGTGCTTAATTTTAAGTTTGATATCATCACATTCTAGTCCCTAAAATTAAATAACGCTTGTTGGGAAAGGACTATATTGTCATGGTGGTGTTGGCCCTTAAAATGTTAATGTTATTGTAATTCTTGTAAAACCTTTTTCTTTTCTTTTTATTATTAGTACCTGTCCTTTCTAAAGACAACTGAGGTTTGGGCAGGTCTTGTTATTTCATGCAACAGTATTTGGGAGTTAGGGACACTATTGGGCCTGGAAGCTCAGTTGAATAAACAAATGTGTCACTCTTTATATTACAAAAAAATGACTACCAAATGCATGCTTGTAATTATTACAAAACCCACTCCAAGCCTGAACCCCAACCAATAAAATGCTGGACACTTAGTTAAAAAGGTGACGGGCTTGGACAGAGGTTTATTTAAAACCACATGATATACAATACACACATATGAAATATAACATATTTATCCAAACTGTGACTGAAGCCCCCACAGGCAAGTATAACAGACTCCGAGTTTGGTTCTTGCCCTCTAAACCATGTTCAAGAACCAAACTCTCGCAATGTTCTGTTCTTTTTTTTTTTTTTTAAACCGCCTTTCAGGTGTTAACCAAGCTGTGACAATAACTGAAAAACAAACATAAAAAAATGAGAGGGGAGGAAGTGGAGAAGGAGAAAGATAGAAGGTCCTGTAGTGGTGCTGACCAATAAGTAAGAGGCTCCACAAGTGTTCTGGGCCCACTTCTCCATTTGCACCACCTCTTGATCCGCCTCCCAAAAAAGCCACTGTGAATGAGAATATTCTGATCTCAAGAGGGGAGCTAGAAGAAACCTTATCAATGAACTGAACCATATGAAGCTGTCAGAACAGAAAAAAAACCACTCCAAATAAAAGCCTGAAAGCCCCACAGCCACCATAATGGGTAACAGCTCTAGGAACATAAAGTTCCAGAGCAGCTAACCATGGCATAACTTCAGCCACAACCTAGCAAACCACAAACCACCAAAATAGGCATATAAACCACTAGAACTTGCAGTATCTGTAAACAGCCTGAGATTCCAATTAAAGGCATCTGCACCCTGCCAACAAAAAGAACAATTTAAGGAGTAGAAAACACACAAAATTGAGATAACCAACCAAAGATTGAAGAACAAGAAGTTGAACCTTAGAAAGCCCTTTAACCCTAAGAATTAATGTAACCAGAGCCTCGAGTTTGTCCACAGGTATCCTAAAAACTATGTCTAATGTATCAGTCTCAATACCCAAGAAAGAAAGGGTCATAAACGGTCCCTCAGACATCTCATTGGCAACCAATGTGCTGAGGAACTCCATCACAAACAAGCCAAGAAGTAAGCTTAGGCAGAACTTCCCACTGGTCCAATGAGCAAGAATTCACCCAAATAAATGAAGTTGCAATCAGCTATTCATCTCCTCTATGATCATCCATTCCCAAAAATTTTTTTTAAAAACAAATAAAAAGATGTCAGGAGATAGAATAGCCCATAATGATAAAAGACCGAAGCTGACAATTAAGAAATTGAAAACAAACAGGGTGAATTGGAAGAAAGTGAAAAATTGATTGAATATCTCATATAACAAAAGGGAACCCCTAACCCATCTTCCTAACCAACCATAAAGCCCTGTCAAAAGATGTGTAAAGAACCTTACAGGTCCCTACCAGCATTATGTAATTAACTGTGTAACCCCAAGGAAAAGACAGGTGAAGGATTAGCTGGAATTTACGGGAATCCTTCTTAGGAACAAGACCGAGAGGGAACACCCAAAGATTAGAGAGGCAAGCTTTAAAAAGGGCCCACCATAATACGAGAGGAATCCTTCCCCATGAGTTTATTCCAAATCAAATCCTTTTTAACCCCCATCTAAGCCAGATTGACAGAGAATGTTGGAGAGGGCAAGGGAGAAAAAGAAATGTGAAAACTTTCAGAAAGACCTCTGAGAAGCTGAGGTGCATTCTGCAGGATTGCGTTTCCCCACACTGAGATCACTCGTGCCAAAAACAGCATGAAGTGGCCGATTAGCAGTGGATCGCATTAAAAGTCAGCACAATGCCTTACTAGCCCCACTGGATGCATCCTCTGTAGTGTCCCGCTGTGGCCAACTTGGTGTTAAAAGTAAAAGCCAAAGATTGCCATCCTGCCATATAAAAATGCATATCAGGATGCCCAGCCATGTGCTCTGAAGGTGTTGATCGTATTTGTACTGACTTTCTAGTTCCCCCAGATAACGTTTAGGTAAGTGAACAAAGATGTACTAAAAGAAGGGGAGCCTTTGAACAAAAAAGAAGCATAAATGAGAAAGTTCCCAAAGGTATGCCTTGACTTTTTACTCTCAGAAGGATCACACCTATACGTCCTGTCAATCATTTACCTATTACTAGAAAGCAAGGGACTTAAATCAATAAACTTGCTATGCAAAATGTGCTTTGTAACCGCATGAGACACTGCAAAACTAATGGGGGGATGGTGCACAGAATGAAGAGCAGGCTGGCATAGGTACCGCGGGCAATGAGGCAGTAGAAGATACAGCAGACAGCAAGAGTGGCAAAAACATAAGCTCAGACAAAAAGCCAGCTGCAACTGCCTAGTCCTCCCTCCAGCATTATTCAGGCAGGAACACGAGACACAAACGGTTCTCCTGAGCCAAAGTTGCGGCATGATCCAGCAGGGAATCAGCACCATGCTCCTTGGACAACTCTTCAAGCTGGACAAGAACCTGGGCCATCTGAGGAAGAGAGGATCTAATCCTGGGTGAATGCTGTCCATATCTTGCTGGTGCAAGAAGTAGAAGAAGGGAAAAGGTCCTGTAGGCCATGCTTACCAGAAAGGGAGAGAGAAGAGTGGTAATTAGCTATTTCATAACGTCATTTTCCAAAAAGACACATATCGTTACTCAATTAATAACTGCCTTACAAGACTGCCATTACAAGACTGTCCTTAGCACAGTCATGGCAGTCATGGCCCATGACCTAAATAGTGCACTGGGCAACCTTTCTCTGATCAGGGACACAGGTGAGTGTCAAAATGCTTTATTACTACATAGTCTTGTTAGAGATATAGAAACTCCTGGGCCTCTTCCAACTCAGAGCAACTTGGCCCTGGCTGTGCTAGGAAAATGTGATTACACTTTAATTCCTCTGGGCTCACACAGAGGTGCTCGGTGGAAAGAAAGAATCCTGCAACTTACTTGATCCTGCTACCACTTGACCTCAGGAAAGCTACCATCCTGCACACAAAAGATTTAAAAGGTGGAGGGTGGTTAAAAGTATGCATTTTCTTCATTTCTTTGTATAGAAGAATGCAGACCTGTGTGTGATAACCTGTGTATCTGTGTATGTGCATCTGTTCATGAGAGTGGGCTTTTATGCATGTACACCTTATGTGGCAGTTAAGATCTTTGTGTGATAACGTGTGTGTGTGTGTATATGCCTGTGCATGTGGTAGTATGCATCTGCGTGTGGGAGTGTATGTGTATATATTAGTACAATACTGCATTATACCACCATATCTACTCATAAATACACGCCGGTATTTGAAGCTAACACTGAAAACAAATATATCCCTGCATTTACTCCAAACAAAAACACCCCAGCATTCACACACATACAGAGTTATTCACTAAAGTGAGAATTAACTGTGAAATTCTAATTTAAGGTCAAAATAACTGAACTGGAAGTATTTTCTAAGTTAACTATGCTTTCTGTTTGACTACTCTGGCCTTCCATATGAATTTAACTTTGAATTCTCACTTGAGTAAATAATCTGTGTAGACATTGCACACAAGTACAAGCCTGAAAGGGTGGCCAAGTAGTAGACCCCCAACCGGCAAAGCTTTGTGAGTGCTGTACAACAGATGTGCTCCTCTAAAGGTCCGATAAATATCCTCAGGATCCAGGGCTGTATTTTTATTAGTTTGACCACCGGCTCTAAGTGCCGGATTTTGTTTTTAGGGTAGTTTACTTTTAAGTTTTGCTGTTTTCAGATATGTTACTCTGTAAAAGTACTACTAGTTGGCAATTGGCATGCTTTGAAATGCCTCTCAAATGTTAGTAGTGGAATCGTTCCCTGTGTTAATAGGCATTTTATTCTTTTGGAAACACCATAGCAAAAACTGCTAAACACATCCAAGCTGCAATCTTGGCAAGTTTTTATGATACAGTCAGTAAATCTAAGAAGGATTTTTATTACTGGCTGTCAAAAGCATGTCTAGGACAAAATACGCAACATTATTTACATCAGATTAAAAGGAAAAATTATTTAGCTTCATCTAGATTTTTATTGGACAGGTTGAGCATCAGTAGGTTTTATGATTTTTTTTAACTCCTTAAAGACTAGTAATATTAAATGCTACCATAACAATCTGGTCTGAGATCTGGATGCTAAATTGGCACTCCAAGTTAACACAACACTATAACAACTCCTAAAGGACTTATTATATAATTTATTATCAAAATAAATAATACAATGCATTGCTTTGGGAGCTATTATAGTATTGCATACTTGCAAACCCTCTCTTCAGTGCCACTATTGTTGGTGGGTCCATGGTTGTTACAGTGCTTTTACACCTGCCCCGTTGCCCCCATTCTCTGCTGTGATTGTCCCTGCCTCTGAACACTTCGACAAGCAGGACAATCATCTGTGCTGACTATAATGTGCTGGCTTTATTGCCAACAAATCAGTGTGTGAACCACCTGTATTCCCCCAGCAAGCATGATGAACACCTACTGGTGAAGTAGCAGTGTCACAGGGAGCAAGAGAACCTTGTGGAGGAAGGTTCTCCTGCTCCTCCTGTCATTCACTTCTCATCATTGGAGCCTTTGCGTTGCCTGCACACAGGTCTAATGCCAAGGATTTTATTGACAGAGGGCAAGGAACCACAATAAAAAAGGGTATTAAATAAAAATCTATTTATTTTTTTTTGCATTTATGCTTGCGCAAGTTGTGTGCGCCATTACAGGTACATTTTAAGAACCGAAGAAACAAAGTGTGTGCAATACAACCAGCACTATATAGTGAACAAGGTGCAGCTGTTGAACACTGTGAAATCAATCACTCGAATTCCACCAATTTATTACAATACAAAAATACAAAAGTGAACAGCGCAATAAAATCCCTAAAAATCCCAGCTTCCAGTAAAGTGCCCAAAAACAGTGACAGTGTCCTCCACCATTAGATTTGTATAAAAACACCCAGATATACACATATCCATATGATTAGAGGTAGATGTCACTTTCATAGGGCAGTACAGCAAAGATAGGAATCTTATGGATAAAGTAATAAACTAATAGTTGGTATCACACTCACATTTTTATGAGCCTGTTAATCAGGTAAATCAGCCTGAGTGTGGTACTGATATTTCCTTGATTGGAATGAGCAGCAACTTTATCCTCAGAGATAAAACAAGGGAGAGACACCATCCATCAATGTAAAATCAGCAGCATTTATTTAAACAATGATTAAAAATCTAACATTAAAGCTTCTGGATCCTCACAAGGTATGAATCACATAAGCAGCATACAGTAAAACCGTCTTCCTCAGGTGAGGATCTCTGAGGATAAAGTTGATGCTAATTCAAATTGTGTTCTGTCATTCATGAAATTGTGGGATTGCATGGAAAAAAAAGAATTCAATTTATTCATTCTCAGTGAATATACTAAGAATTTGCAATCTAATTAAATGTTTCCTAAATTAAATATTTTTTTGGATTTATGAAAAGATCCCAGTAGGATATGTTATAATATTGGCTATTAGACTTTCTATTGTTACATTCAATTTATGAAATTACAAATCTGTTTTCAATAACCTGGGCTTTTCTCATTTAAAATACGTTTTTTATTTTTATTCTTTATTTTTGTAGTGCATGTGAATACAAAAAAATGCTGACATTGCCACAACAGCGCATATAAGTCACACAGTAAGAAACATTCTCAGAGTATATTGCTGATAGGCAACCGTAATCTGCACCATATTTTTTTTGAGAGTATGAGAGACAACAATGCATTTCAACATGTCTAGGCAATCTGTAGTCGCAAGGTTTCCATGCAGAGACAAAGGAACATCAAACATTACAATTCAGGTTAGCTAAATTAATCTCTTGGACATGGGGATGTTACTTAATGAACATGTCTATCTTTCTGACTGGGTGTAGGCTATTAAAGAGGTGTAAACAATATAATAATGCAACCTAGTGGAGAAATCATAAACTAAACTAAGTAGGTGCTTTAACCCCTTAAGGACCAAACTTCTGGAATAAAAGGGAATCATGACATGTCACACATGTCATGTGTCCTTAAGGGGTTAAACAGGTAGGTGTACATCCTTAGGTTTTACCACCACATGGGACCCCCCATGCCATTAAGCTGACAGTCAGTGTCCTTGTGGCATTAGACCTGCTTATTTGGAGAGACAGATCGGGACATACGCTGGAGAGCTTCACAGTGAGGTGTGAGACCGTGGTGGTGTGCTAGGCAGGTGTCAAAGTGGCAGTGTTCAACTTGCAGGTTCAGGCTATGTCCACCGCATACAGGTCGTAGCTCCGGGTGATCTTGGTGATCCTCTGGATCGGCCTCCCCTCTGCAGGCAGCCGACCATAGTGTTGTGGTCTTCTTGCTATCCGGGAGGTACTTCCGGCAAATCTGGGATGCTGGTGCGGTGTCTCATGCTGGGAGCTGGGTAACCTTGTGAGTGCTGCATGTGTCGGCTTGATTCCTCTCTGGCTTCTCCGCCGGCGATCTTGTTTGACCTGTAGCTGGAACCCCGATGTTGAGGTGGAGGGAGTGTGTGCAGTAGGTATCGGGCTGGGTGTTTGTGTTGGGTCTTCTGAGCAGACATCCACAGTTTTCCTGTTAGCTCTTGTCGGCAAGTCGCTAGTGTTGAAGCGATTCTTCTCTTTGGCACATGTAGCTCAGCATGTCATCTCCGCCATTTTGACTGCGGCCTCAGAGCCTTGGGTCGACACCGCTGCAGCCTGGGGTGCTGGTGTCTTCACGATCACAGGGATCGGGATCACCCCCACCGGTCCGGGGGGGGGGGGAGGGGCAGGGCCAGTTCCACTCAGCCTCGTGTTTCTGGCAAGGAGCTGGTAGGCAGGATAGCGGGGCAGCGGCCGTCCACCCCACTCACCGCCAGGGTAATCCTCATCTTGGGCGACAAGGAGCTCCCCTCCAAGGGACTAGAACCCCTCGGCCAGCCTCACCTCGGTACCAGGATGCCTTCTTGCAATGGGCCACAGCTGCCAGTCGTCAGGTGGATATTTAATCAGGATTTATATTCTGATGTTATAAGAGATTGCAGGAGCTACTCTCTTGTGCGACCATTCAGCATGGCGGTCCGGCCCCTGCCCCTGGATGTACTATTTTTAAAGGCTAACCAATATTTAACATAGCAGCATGCTAACATAGGTTGAAAAACGTGAGTCACATTTAACCTTTCACATGTACATGTTGTTGCTGTTGATCTGAAAGAAGGGAAATTGTAAAAAAAAAAAAAAAAACCTAAAAAAAAAACTTGCAGCTTCAAGAAATTTCTGATTATGGCCCAAAAAGGAAAAATAATTCATTCTTCACTTACTAATTTAACAAATTAATAAAAAGTATTTTTATAAAACAATAAAACTCTATAATACTTATAATTATCCAACATTGAAAAAGGCTGCATAAACAACACAATATTATATGTCAAACTAGCCTATTACCCCTTTTGTAAAGAGCAAGGACCTTTATATGACTGATGTTTGTCCAGCTAATCACAATGCAGCGCACAAAAATATATTCCCCACTTTCTACATACGTTTCATTCACAGGGATAAAGTAATAATTTTTCTATTACTGAAACGTGGCTTTTGACTCTGCCAAACACAAATATTGTTACATGTTGAATGTTTAAACATGTCCAAGTGTGAGAACTGGCTGTTTTATTTAAGGGCTTGGTCACTTTGATAGCCCAATGTTGACTCCATGAAGAAAATCTTCCATATATTATCTGTTTGAATTCCTAGGCCATAGAGCTTAGAACTGGAGATATGAAGAGCAAGGGCCTTGTAAATTATAATGCAGAGAGCACACCTTTAAACCACATGGGATAGTGTTAAAACCTTCTGAAGGAATGCATAAATGTCAGAATTTTTGTAAAGAGCTCTGAATATTGGAGTGTTGCCAGCAGACTGGGAGAGAACTGCTGGCTTATTACATCAAAGATGTAGACATAGTAAGGAAACAGGCATCTTCAGTAGTTATTTAAAACACAGACACAGCAATATAAACATGCCACAGCTATACTTTTCTAGGGGGGTAATATTCTCATACACGCCAAAAGTATTGTGATATTTGTTATAAATGCATTGTGATGGGTTACCCTGGTATTTTAGCAGTCTACCATAATGACTGGACAATACAGAAAAAGTGTGGTTATAGTTTGGTTATCCTCATGCACCCCTGATCTTTCCCATGCCTGTTGAATTCTTGGTAATATATGGCCAGGGAGCCCCTATGCAGAAGCAGGAAAGATCTCTGTGGTTCCTTACTTATTCATATTTGGAAGAGGTTCAGTTATGGAGGCTGTAACACCCAGGCTACCACTCTGCAGACCTATAGAGAGAGCCTTTCCAGTTTGCCATGAAGGAATGCGTCCGGCACACGTTTAGAGAAGGTATAATAAGAAGGCTTCCATGTTGAAGGTGAAGCTAGAAAAACTTACTATCGGCACTCATATTTATTTAAGTTTGCAGACATAATTTTTTTTATTGCCCAACTCACCCACTGGTCGGCATAGACACACGACACTCTAACACCCAGATCCTCAGGGCGACACAAGCTGCCAGGACCCACGCAAGCCTGTTTAAAAGTAAAATGGTGTGGAAACCCAATGGGAACCCACTTACATAACAACCACATACTACCCAATCGCTATGGAATGCTGTAACGTTTATGCCATGCACTGGAAAAATAAAGAATTATAAAATACTTAACAGTGAGCAACCAGTGGTCACTCACTATTACAAAAACTAGTGACTGGGCCCAGTAGCTTAAATGGCTCATGACTATCGGGCAGGGACTTAATTCAATAATATTGGGTGGGGTTCACTAATAAAACATTTGCACCAGGTGGGGGCTCTTACTATATGAACTTGAGGACATCTCTCAGACCCCCCTGGCCCCCTGTTATGGGCAGCAGGTTGGGGCTGCAATTATATACACAGATGGACATGCTTTTTCCTCCCACCAGCTACCAACCATTGGTAGTGGTGGTGGAAACCATTAATATGGTAGGGGGTATTAATTGTTTCCACCAGTTGTCCACCCCTTCAAAGTTAGGGCCATTGTACCACCGCATGGGAATCTAAGGGTTCCAAGCCTTTGTCCCCCCAAACAAAATAACCTACCCCCTTCACAATGATAAATGAGAGGGAGCCTAATACATGTGATACTTGATAGAAACAATGTCATACTAACCTTCTGAATGTTTCCCTGTTCTATAATCTGAGGCAATGAAAAATAATCTATCTTCACCTGGCAAGATTTTCCTTTCAGAGCCCTCTTGTTGATTAGCTTCTTGGAATTCAAATTCCAGCTCTCCAGCAGCATTCAGTCTGGCTCAAAGCCGGATATAATTCGGGCTCATTCAGAGCCAGTATTGCAAAATCTGGACACTGTTAAATAGTGTGAACAATTTTTGGATTTTGCAGTTTGGATGGCACTGTGAACATTAAGAGGGATTTGCCCTGTTCGTTATGGGGGCAGTCAGACTAGCAAATAGAGTTGATTGTTCCAGTTGAAGCAGCTTATTAGCTTGCCAATGTATGTTATCATTATCATATATTTTTGGACAATAGATAACCCAGGATATTTAATATGGGTCATATTAGCACTCGATATATTATTTATCAAAGGCCAAATATTAAAAAATAGTTTTCTTTAAAAGAATGAGCACAAGTTCATAAACAACTGCCTGCTGTGACAAGTGTCACATAATCAGTAAACAGAACATCTATTCAAAATGAAGGGGAAAAGTGACATTGTGGAAAGACATGTTCTTTGGATATATTGCCCTTTAATTTATTTTGCTGTACTAAAAATGTAACAGCATTATTGATGCTACAGTAATGGACAGAATTCACTTTGTAGAAATTTGTAATGACTTTGTCCAATTAGGAGTCAGGAATCAATGGCATATGTTTAAGGTCACAGCCACATAAATCAATATGTGTGACTTGTATTTAACATAAAAATGAAATTCATTGACATACTGTGGTGGTGTAGATGACAGCGCTTCAAACAGTTGTTGCTTTGCAGAAAAATGAATAAAAATTCAAACAATCTTAATGTCAAACCAATAATCAAGACAGGGGAAATGGAATGGCAATTGTTTTAGTCCCACACAGAAGATCAGGCACATCAATGTTATTGAAAACTTTAAACATTTCAGAAAATGCATTGTTTTACTTGATATTTTACATTGTCTCTTTCTTTCTATTTGTTAGTCTGGGATGGTTTATTAGAGTTTGGAGGAACTTCCAAAGTGAAATCTTCCTAATTAGGCTACATATTAATTTTAATAAGATGATAAACATTCAATTTTTCTCTTGGTTGGCAAGCAAAGATTTTTAGTTTGTGATTTATTACATTTTTAACCTATTCCATTTACCACTGAAGACCAGCTTGGGTTATTAAACTGGTACTTATTTCTTTGTACTCTTTTAATTTGTAATGCTGCAGGGGAAACTAGTCTGTAAGCAAATTTCTGAGAATGAAATTCTCATTGAGACTATGATGAAAGATATCATAAGTCAAAGCAAGGACTGCTTGGTTTTATGGAAAATCCTCAAGTTGACTAAAGACTGGAGTTACCACCATCAAGTTTTGTGTGTGTGTGTGTGTGTCTTAACGGCGGGGGCGGGGCTTATGTGCGGGAGGCAGGGCTTAATTTGGGCCCTCTGTCCTTCATTCCCTCGAGCTGTCACAGACTGTTACAGGTACAGCCCGAGGGAATATAATTTAGACACATGGCCAGCAAGTGGCTGCCCAGGGGAGGGCACAGCATGATGTAGGGGGGGCCCCCCCTAGCAACGCCACTGGAGTAAAGTGCCCTAATTTAAAAAGAAAAGCGTCAAGACTGAGTCTTGACGCTTTTCTTTTTAAATTAGGGCAGTTTACTATGCTCCAAAGCTATTAGTGGGTACCGAGTAATTTTATATGCTTACCTCTATATCTATATGTTATCATATGCAATACATTAGGAATGATATATATGAATATACAATATCTTCATGTCCTAACCTTCTTTGATTATACTTATAATCATATATTTGCCTGTGGTTCCTAAGTGGATGTTATGTGAATAGTGTTCTACTTATACCATTTAACTCATACAATTTACTTTAAAACTATTCATGTACGCTTAAATATCTATACAAGCTACATGAGTCTGTCCTTTTTAAATCACTTGCACAGGTTTCTTTCTTTTTGGTTTTGTGTAAATTAGTCCATAGACTCTAACAAATATAATTTAATAAAGATTGTTTTTTATTTTTTATACTACTATTCCCGGGCCTCACTAGTTAATATTACTATTGTGGGTTTACCTCTGTGGGTTTTGGAGAGGAACGGCTCTATGCCTTCTATCCTCTCTAATGCTCCAAGGTAATTTTTCTTCTCTATATTACTTGGGTACATGCCCATTTATACCCACATAGTCCTATCCTTGGACTTTGGGATTTCGTTTGTTCTGATCCCATTAGTCTGCTTTCTCTTATATAATAAATGTAGTTTTAGTTTTTTGCAGAATGTAAATACAAATAAACAGTGTGTCACTCAGAATTTTTTTACAATTTAAGAATGGGTCATCAAGTTAATTTAGTCCAAAGTAGCCAAGTTTGAATAATGTAGTCTGACTATTTCTGGTTCCAATTCATTATAATGATAAACATAATAGCTGCATTTCCAGAATACAGGAATTTCAAGAGATGTTTAAAAATCGTCTGGTACCAGTGAGGGGATTAAGGACATCTACAATCTGTTATGAGTTTAGGTACTTAGAGTGTGGTTAATACATATCAACTGGTCAATAGTATATACTCATGAATAAAGGTTAATAATTATGTTATTCATATGTTGATATGTATTGACTATACTACTCTCCTCCTTTTCTTCAGATATGAGGATGTCAGGGGTCCTTGGTGGTCTACTGGAGAGTCTGGAGGTCCGCTTTCTGGGCTACATGGCTCTCTTTCCTTTTTAATTTTGGCATTCTCAAATTTAGCTATCAGTGTGAGGATTTATTTATTTTTTCTATTTTCTTACTTGATACTTGTTAACTATAATGATTTCATATATACCCGAAGAGTAGTTATTGTTTGAATTCTTGTTTTCCTCAGTATCTCATTATCCTCACAGAATGTGTAATGCAAGCATTTGTCTTATCTTGGAAATTATATTACCTCATCTTGGATTTTAAGTCTAAATATGATTAAGCAAAATATTCATTCTATTGCTCTCTTTGTCTGTTCTGAAAATCTTTGAATATGAATGCTGAAAACAAAGTTTTATTACAGTGAATTGTATGAAATATTTATTTTCATTAAATGTGCCAGACTGTTAGAATATAATCAAACAGGAACACTTTTGGAGTGTCATTAAATAGGATTCTTAAAGTTTAAAGATGTTACTCATTACTAGAGTTGAGCGGACACCTGGATGTTCGGGTCCAGCGGGTTCGGCCGAACTTTGAAAAAAATTCCGGGTTCAGGCTCGAACTTGAACCCGAACCCCATTGCAGTCAATGGGGACCCGAGCTTTTGGCCACAAAAATGGCTCTAAAAAACTCCTGGAAAGGGCTAGAGGGCTGCAAAAGGAAGTAAAATGGGGGTAAGAGTAGGACAAGTGCCCTGCAAACAAATGTGGATAGGGAAATCACTTAAAAATAACATAAAATAAGCAGCCGCTTAGTAGATAACTTCCTAATTCACACGGTATTAGGGAGCTATCTACCTAAATTGGTCTTTCAGCCACATTTACTAATACTAAGTAAAGATTACTTAGTATTAGTAAATTCAGCCCCTACTCGCTATACTGCAAGTAGGGGCGTGTCTAGTAAACAGTGGCTGGATTTCAAGTTAACCAATCAGAGTGCTCTGTGTCATTTTACACAGTGTGGGAAAGTTCTCTAGAACTTTCCCATGCTGTGTAAAATGACACAGAGCACTCTGATTGGTTGATTTCAAGCCAACCAATCAGAGTGCTCTGACAGGTAAATGTAGAGACTTAACTGTCAGTCTCTTCATTTACCTGTCAGAGCACTCTGATTGGATGGCTTAAACCCACCAATCAGAGTGCTCTGAGCCTAATTGCAGGGCGGGGCAAGGCTTAATATGGCTTTGTTATTTAGGGTCCCCACCTGCCGCACAGGGGTGGGGGCCGGGGGGAGGACATTAGGTCCCCCCAATTTTTATTTATGGCCCCCACCCACCACTCAGGGGTGGGGGCTGGGAGGGAGGACATTAGGTCCCCCCCTTATTGTTATTTAGGGCCCCCATGCACAACGCAGGGGTGGGGGCCGGGGGGAGGACATTAGGTTCCCCCTCATTGTTATTTAGGGCCCCCACCCGCCGCGCAGGGGTGGGGGCCGGGGGGAGGACAGTAGGTCCTCACCCAATTTTTATTTATGGCCCTAAATAACAATAAGGGGGGGACCTAATGTCCTCCCTCCCAGCCCCCACCCCTGAGTGGTGGGTGGGGGCCATAAATAAGAATTGTGGCAACTGACATTTAATGTGGATAAGTGCAAGATAATGCATCTTGGACGTAAAAACCCAAGGGCAGAGTACAGAATATTTGATAGAGTCCTAACCTCAACATATGAGGAAAGGGATTTAGGGGTGATTATTTCTGATGACTTAAAGGTAGGCAGACAATGTAATAGAGCAGCAGGAAATGCTAGCAGAATGCTTGGTTGTATAGGGAGAGGTATTAGCAGTAGAAAGAGGGAAGTGCTCATGCCATTGTACAGAACACTGGTGAGACCTCACTTGGAGTATTGTACACAGTACTGGAGACCGTATCTTCAGAAGGATATTGATACCTTAGAGAGGGTTCAGAGAAGGGCTACTAAACTGGTTCATGGATTGCGGGATAAAACTTACCAGGAAAGGTTAAAGGATCTTAACATGTATAGCTTGGAGGAAAGACAAGACAGGGGGGATATGATAGAAACATTTAAATACATAAAGGGAATTGTGACAAGACCAATCTCGCCACATTGCATTGGAGGAGCCTGGTTGCCCACCTGCTGCCTTTGGATTATGGACCGGCAGTTAAATGGTTAATTTTACTGTGCAGAAAGATTTATTCCTTCCTTTCTGCACAGCCGTTCGGTAGATTCTATCTACCGAACAAACAGACTTCTATCAGCCTCCCCAGAGCCGTGGGAAGTCGGCCGGCGCCTTAATTGGCCACCCAGAAGCTGGCGTGTGCCCTCCATTTACCTCCCTGAACGAGCGTGTGCCGGCAATTGACCACCCAGTAGCTGCGGTTAACCGCAGCTTAATTGACTGTTACTGGGTGGTCGCGGTTACACCTAGCCGCCACACGATGGCGATGTTCTGGAGCTCCCCGGGCAGCCAGCGCTTTTCTGCCCGGCTTTCCTACGCCAAATCTGGACACTGTGTCAGCTAAGCACCGCTGAGCCTCCAGCCCCTGGTTCTGATTCGTACCAATTTAACGAATGTATGTAGATTCGGTATTTTGTGTTGGGGGAAATGTTTTAACCCAGATAGCTATGCCATGGAGCCTATTCGTGTAATTAAAGACTTTGGCTCCATGGCAATTAAACTGTATTCGTGTGGTCTGAGTGCCATTCACCTAATAATGTGCACTCAGACCTGAGCTATCTGGGGATATGTTACATGTCTGTGTTTTATGTAGTAAATGTTACTTTATGTATTTTAAAGTATAATACTGGTTTTGTGTCCCCACATGTGTAATGGAGTTTTGCCTTTGTCTTGGGAGATAATTGAGTTACTTCTCAATTATCTCCCAGGGCAGAGGGGAGGAAGCCAGGATGCATTGTGGGAATATACTGTGACTGTGTGTCCTATTTGTCTACTTGTCTGTCCCTTGTCACAGTCTCCCATTTGGTCCCCTAGGGGAGTGTCCACCAGGTGGGAGACCTGCATAAAACGGGCAGGTAGCCCTCATTAAACAGACCACTGCTTGACCCTCAACACGGAGCTCTGTCTCGTCTTTGGGGGGATTTACTGTATGCTGCTAAGGACTGATTGCCAGGAGTGTAAGCCGCTTGGGAGCTTTTCCTGTTCGTCTGGTAGCAGCAATTCGTATGGTTCCTGTTCGTGTATTTGGAGTGCTACCTTATTCCCTTGTATGCTGTTCGGGAGTTTGGAGCATTCACTTGTATGCAGTTCGAGTGTTTGGACCATTCCCTTGTATGCAGTTCGAGTGTTTGGAGCATTCCCTTGTATGCCGTTCGGGAGTTTGGAGCATTCACTTGTATTCAATTCGTGAGTTTTGGTGATTCTGCAGTAGCTGTGCCTGTCTCTGAAAGGGGATTATCGTCTAAGCGGTTTTTACCCCTTTTGTGCAAAACGGTCCGTTACAATTGGTGGCAAGCGGCGGGATCGTTCCCACAGACTACAGGACAGCTACAGGCGACACCATTCCGTGGATTTTTACAATTTGAGGGCAACGCATGTCCCAGTATAGTGACCCTGACAGCACCGAGATGGAACCAGCAGTGGAGTATGATGAGGGTGCCATGGATGACCGAGATGCAGTCCGTAAAGGCATCTGGTACCAGGCACTGGGTATTGCGGAGTACCAGCGGGGCGAGAGATTCCCCAAGGAAGACCAGCGGTTGCAGAAGCGAGTAGCCCTGCGGATGCCCTTCCTGGGAGAGCAGCCCCTGGAAGAATGGGTGAGGAAATTGGAACACCTAGTATGGCAGGAGATGTGGCTAGAAGATGCCTACCAGGTGCTCTGGTGGTATGGGGCACAATACCTGCCCTGGAAAGCCGAGCATGACAAGCCAGAGGGAGAGGAGTTTGATGGTCCTGGCTTGTTATGGGAGACTTTTGCAGAGCCTGAGTTTGGGAGCCCTACACAAGCCCGGTTCAGTGATCTCTTTGAGTGGAGGGAGAGCAGGTATGACTGGGACGACACTCACGAAATTGAGCAAGACCTGGTCCACCTGGTGACCCGAGAGATGGAGCTGGAACAGGGTTACCAAAATATGTTCCACTCCAGTGAGAAGGCTCAGCAGGGAAGCGGAGACCCAGATCCAGACCCATTCAGCTGGGAAGATATTGCGGAGTGTTACTGGGAAGAACCCCAGGTGGCCGGTGGAGATGGGACCGAGGTCTCTCCACCGGTCCTGCAGGGAATTGGGAGCCCAGTCTCCATTTCCCAGCGGCCGTGTGATTTATTGGGAATTGGGAGCCCAGTCTCCACTCCCCAGCGGCAGTGTGATATGCCGGGAATTGGGAGACCAGTCTCCATTCCCCAGCGGCAGTGTAAAGTGCAGGGAGAGGAGAGCAGCGTCCTCCCTCCCCAGCGGCAGGCTGAGTTACAGGGGGCAGAGGTAGTTGTTCCTGCCCCCCAGCAGCCGAGTGATATGCCGGGAAGGCAGTGGGAAGTCCAGGGAGAGGAGAGCAGTGTCCTCCCTCCCCAGCGGCAGCGTGATTTTTTGGGAATTGGGAGCCCAGTCTCCATTCCCCAGCGGCAGTGTGATGTGCCGGGAATTGGGAGCCCAGTCTCCATTCCCCAGCGGCAGTGTTATTTGTTGGGAATTGGGAGCCCAGTCTCCAGTCCCCAGCGGCAGAGTATCCAGCAGGGAATAGAGAGCCCAGTCTCCTTTCTCCAGCAGCAGGACTCTGTATTGGGAGGAGAGACAGTCGGTCTCCCTCCACAGAGGCTGGAAGTATGTATGGGAGAGGAACTTGCTACCCCATCTCCCCAGCGGCAGATTATCAATGTGCAGGGAATAGAGAGCCCAGTCTCCTTTCCCCAGCGGCAGAGTGTTCTATCGGGAGAGGAGCCTGTTACCCCCTCTCCCCAGCCACAGCTTAGTGTACAAGGGGGAGACTGTAAGCCCCACACCTGTGCAGATGGGACCGTGGTCTCTGCACTCCCAGCACAGGGGGTAGGGACGGTCGGTCCTGCCCCCACACGACAGGGCTGTTTAGCCAAAGGGGAGACAGTCGGTCTCCAGCAGCAGAGCTGTGTAACCAAAGGGGAGACAGTCGGTCTCCAGCAGCAGAGCTGTGTAACCAAAGGGGAGACAGTTGGTCTGCAGCAGCAGGACTGTGTATCTAAAGGGGAGACAGTCGGTCTCCCCCTCCAACAACCAGGCTTCAACCAGGCTACCCTCCCAGTAGCGCTGGCAACAGGGCAGAGTGCCGCTGGTCTCTGCCCACGCAGCAACCCACCAAGTCAGCATACCTGTACCCAGCACAGCTGTGGTGAGGCACCTGGACATGGACATGCTTCTCCTCTACCCAGGTGCAGTAACCATTTATTGTGGGTGGGCTGCGCTGTTGATTGTGTTTTGTGGGTGGGCTGCTGGACTAACAAGGGCACTGACCGGCAGGAGGTCAGATACCCTGTTAGTCTGTTTGGAAAAGGGGAGAGATGTGACGAGACCAATCTCGCCACATTGCATTGGAGGAGCCTGGTTGCCCGCCTGCTGCCTTTGGATTATGGACCAGCAGTTAAATGGTTAATTTTACTGTGCAGAAAGATTTATTCCTTCCTTTCTGCACAGCCGTTCGGTAGATTCTATCTACCGAACAAACAGACTTCTATCAGCCTCCCCAGAGCCGTGGGAAGTCGGCCGGCGCCATTAATTGGCCACCCAGAAGCTGGCGTGTGCCCTCCATTTACCTCCCTGAACGAGCGTGTGCCGGCAATTGACCACCCAGTAGCTGCGGTTAACCGCAGCTTAATTGACTGTTACTGGGTGGTCGCGGTTACACCTAGCCGCCACACGATGGCGATGTTCTGGAGCTCCCCGGGCAGCCAGCGCTTTTCTGCCCGGCTTTCCTACGCCAAATCTGGACACTGTGTCAGCTAAGCACCGCTGAGCCTCCAGCCCCTGGTTCTGATTCGTACCAATTTAACGAATGTATGTAGATTCGGTATTTTGTGTTGGGGGAAATGTTTTAACCCAGATAGCTATGCCATGGAGCCTATTCATGTAATTAAAGACTTTGGCTCCATGGCGATTAAACTGTATTCGTGTGGTCTGAGTGCCATTCACCTAATAATGTGCACTCAGACCTGAGCTATCTGGGGATATGTTACATGTCTGTGTTTTATGTAGTAAATGTTACTTTATGTATTTTAAAGTATAATACTGGTTTTGTGTCCCCACATGTGTAATGGAGTTTTGCCTTTGTCTTGGGAGATAATTGAGTTACTTCCCAATTATCTCCCAGGGCAGAGGGGAGGAAGCCAGGATGCATTGTGGGAATATACTGTGACTGTGTGTCCTATTTGTCTACTTGTCTGTCCCTTGTCACAGTCTCCCATTTGGTCCCCTAGGGGAGTGTCCACCAGGTGGGAGACCTGCATAAATACTGGGCAGGTAGCCCTCATTAAACAGACCACTGCTTGACCCTCAACACGGAGCCTTGTCTCGTCTTTGGGGGGATTTACTGTATGCTGCTAAGGACTGATTGCCAGGAGTGTAAGCCGCTTGGAAGCTTTTCCTGTTCGCCTGCTAGCAGCTATTCGTATGGTTCCTGTTCGTGTATTTGGAATGCTACCTTATTCCCTTGTATGCCGTTCGGGAGTTTGGAGCATTCACTTGTATGCAGTTCGAGTGTTTGGACCATTCCCTTGTATGCAGTTCGAGTGTTTGGAACATTCCCTTGTATGCCGTTCGGGAGTTTGGAGCATTCACTTGTATTCAATTCGTGAGTTTTGGTGATTCTACAGTAGCTGTGCCTGTCTCTGAAAGGGGATTATCGTCTAAGCGGTTTTTACCCCTTTTGTGCAAAACGGTCCGTTACAGGAATCAACACAGTAAAGGAGGAGACTATATTTAAAAGAAGAAAAACTACCACAACAAGAGGACATAGTCTTAAATTAGAGGGACAAAGGTTTAAAAATAATATCAGGAAGTATTACTTTACTGAGAGGGTAGTGGATGCATGGAATAGCCTTCCAGCTGAAGTGGTAGAGGTTAACACAGTAAATGAGTTTAAGCATGCGTGGGATAGACATAAGGCTATCCTAACTATAAGATAGGGCTAGGGACTAATGAAAGTATTTAGAAAATTGGGCAGACTAGATGGGCCGAATGGTTCTTATCTGCCGTCACATTCTATGTTTCTATGTTTCTATGCCCCCACCCACCGCTCAGGGGAGGAAGCCGGGGGGAGGACATTGGGTCCCCCCTTATTGTTATTTAGGGCCCCCACCCACCACGCAGGGGTGGGGGATGGGGGGGAGGACATTAGGTTCCGCCCCCAATTATTATTTATGGCCCCCACGCACCGCTCAGGGGTGAGGGCCAGGGGGAGGACAATAGGTCCCCCCTTATTGTTATTTAGGGTCCCCACCCACCGCACAGGGTGGGGGCCGAGGAGGAGGACAGTAGGTCCCCCCTTATTGTTATTTAGGGCCCCCACCCACCGTTCAAAATGCATCATTAAATTGCCGAACTCTGAACTCCAACCGGAACATACAGTGATATGTCCGTGTTCGGGGTCCAAAAAACGTAATGTTCGGTACGATTCGCTCAACTCTACTCATTACAAAACAACATTTTAAAATGTCTAAAAAATATAATGGCTAAGAGAAAAGTAAAAGGAGCCCAGTTCAAAATTGTGTGCATTTCTAGGCTATTGAGCTATGTGAGTCTGTAGAATAAATTGAGAAAAAGATTCAATAAGGATACTTGGCATAAAGTCCGCTGCTTACAGAGTAAAAGACAATAAAAGACACCAGACAAATGTCTTAAAGGGACACTGCTTATGCCAATACATATCTAATGCATTTGATAGTTTTTGGCCACATTAACATGCTGATTTTTTTGCATTCTCAAATTTTTATAGTTTTTGCACAAAAATACATGTTTTGCAGAATGCTGCACCTTCTGCTTAATCATGCCAGAGAGACTTCCTTATCAATGGTGAGGTGCACATAACTCAGCACCAACAGCACTCAGTGAGCTTCTTTTCATGTGCAACCTGGATGCAGACAGTCAAAGAAACTATAAACAGGTAGTGATATCCTAACTATATGTCTCCCTGTGCGTTCTTTCCTTCTAATGCTTGTTGTTTTGTAGTTTATATCATTCAGTGCTGTCAGTTACTTAGCTGTGAGCATACTTTCGATAAGGAAGTCTTTTTTTCTGGAATGAGGAGGCGTGGCTAAAGAGGTAGGCTTATGGTGCATTATTCTGCAACGTATTCTTTTTTTGTGTGCAAAAACTATAAAGATTTGAGTATGCAAAATAATACGGTATATTAATGAGGCCAAAACCTATCGAATGCATTAAACTTATATTGGTTCTTGGAGTGTCCCTTTAAAGGGTCACAAAGGTGGAGGGACAGAAAGCATATAGACTAGGAGATGAGATAAATGGGAAGGAGAGCAATAGTAAAATCCTTACAAGATGCATTGTCCATTATGTGTGTGATGAAGCAGGAGATAACAAGAAGCATATTGACCTATGCTCACTTACAATAAGGATGAGGTCATGGGAAAAGTTAATTGGAGAGGCATGAATCTATACTAAGTGTAGGAGAGGGAAACCATACAGTTGAAAATATGTGTCAGCAGTAAGCATTTGCAATCTATGTGAAAGAATACCAATACTTTTATTTACAGCTAGCATAAGAGAGGGCAAAGTAGTCTGACGCAATCGGTTTATTCACAAAACTCTAAGCAAAAAGTGCTGATTTGTTATCATTGGACTATTTTAGCCTACATTTTTCATATGGATTTCAATTGAATACAATCTCAAGTTTGGGGAATAAATCCAAAAATGTTTGGAGGAGATGTAGTATCTTTACTCAGACCCAGGGCCAGATTAAGAGCCCAGTGGGCCTGGTGCTGACAATTATGACAGGCCTAATTACAGAATCATATCGACCGAAAACAGTAAAAAACTCCCAAGCATCATGTATCTGATGGAGATGGTGCTGGAGAGAAAGAAAACAGCAGCTATAAGAAAACACATACCCTAGGCTAATCTCTCTAATTTATGTTTTCATCTTTCAAGTAAATCCATAACCCCTAACAGCAGTGTCCAGTCAAGCAGGAAGTCAATGGGCATGGTAAAAGGGTGTGCCACTGACACAAATCACGTAACCTGCCAAAAGGGGCGAACATGCCCAAAAAGAGGACATGTCTGCTCAAAGAATTAGAAGGCCAGCCTGGCATGAATGCATGTCAGGCTGCCTGCCAATCATGCAGCTGGCCAACTAAGGGCATACTATGCACCCTGAGCTTGGCATAAATGCATCTAATGATGCGCTCACTCAACGCTTTCTAAGGACTGTTCCCTAGCACTTGCTGGTCCACTTGTCTCCTTACCTTCTTACTAGCAGGCAAAAGCTCCTGGTATATGGTCTGGGACAGAGAAAAGCTGTATGTAGTGAGTGTAGAAGAAAGGGAACATGCCACAGTGTTAGAGAGACCAAAGTCAGCATTACCTTAAAGGATCACTATAGGGTCAGGAACACAAACATGAATTCATGACCCTATAGTGTTAACACCACCATCTAGCCTCCCTGGGCCCCTCATGCCTCCATAAATATAGCAAAATCCTACTATATTCAAGCCTGAAGCTGTAACTCTGCAAGCTGTTAGACAAGCAGTCTGCTGACATCATTAGAAGTGGTGGCCTGATCCAATCACAGTGCTTCCCCATAGGATTGGCTGAGACTGACAAAGAGGCAGATCAGGGTCAGAGCCAGCATGATTCAAACACAGCCCTGGCCAATCAGCATCTCCTTATATAGATGAATTTAATTAATGAATCTCTATGAGGAAAGTTCAGTGTCTGCATGCAGAGGGAGGAGACACTGAATGTTTAGATGCATTTTAGGCAGCCATGACACAGGAAGGATCTCTAACAGTCATCTAAGGAGTGGCCAGTGAAGTTATCACTAGGATGTAATGTAAACACAGCATTTTCTCTGAAAAGACCGTGCTTACAGCAAAAAGCCTGAAGGTAATTATTCTACTCACCAGAACAAATTCAATAAGCTGTAGTTGTTCTGGTGACTATAGTGTGCGTTTAACTATATTCATTGCCAGCCAGTCCACACAAGTTTTGTTCCCATACATCCCTTAAGTTTCCATACTTAAGTAAGAGTATGTGAAAAGTAGTTAGGGTTGCCACCTTTCTTGGAAAACCATACCGGCCTAATTTGCATAATTAAATATGTGTGGGTGACATCACATGATATAAATCACAAGGAGTGACATAAGAGAAAATGCTGTAAAATCACCAAAAAACTACTTTGTTTAAATCTGCTGTATAGATGGATTCCTCCCAGTGCCCCCATGTCTCCCAGTGCCCTCATGACTCAGTGCCCCATGTGTCGATTACTCCAGGTCTCAGTGTTCCTATGTATCAGTGTCTCAGTGCCCCATGTCTCCCAGTGTCCCCTAGTGTCGTGTCCCCAGGTCTCCCAGTGATCCTATGTATCAGTGTCTCAATGCCCCATGTCTCCCTGTGTCCCCATGTATCCCAGGGTCCCCATGTCACTAGGACACTAGGAAGACGGGGAGACCTGGGGACACGGGGAGACCTAGGGACACGGAGCCACCAGTGACACTGGGAGACTAGGGGACTCAGGCTGGGACACATGGGGACAATGGGAAAATAGGGGACACTTGAAGACATTGGGACACAGACACCAGGGACAAAGATACTAGAGACACTGGCTGGGGGACATGGGGACATTGAGACATGGGGGCACTGGGAGACATGGGGACACTGAGACACCAGGGCCACAGACACTAGGGACACTAGCTTGGGGACATTGTGACACTTGAGGCACTGAGAGACATGGAGGCACTAGGAGACATGGGGAGAGTGAGACACTGGCAGACTGGGGGCACTGGGAGACTAGAGGTCACTGGGAGACTAGGGGGCACTGAGACACCAGGGACACTGGCTGGGAGACATGGGGACACTGTGTCTGTCCATAATGTCTCCCAATGTCCCTTAGTGTCTCAGTGTCTGCCATAATGTCTCCCAGTGTCCCTTAGTGTCTCAGTGTCTGCCATAATGTCTCCCAGTGTCCCTTTGTGTCTCAGTATATGTCTCCTTGCAGCCTTTCCCCCCATCCCTTACTTCCCTGAGCTGTAGGCTGTCTCTGCAGGGTGGGAGTTGTTGTCTGGACTCTCTGTAGCTGCACCTCTGCAGATCAGTGAGTATAGATAGGCAGGGAGGGATATGCTGTAACTTCCTATCCCTGCCTGTCTCCACATACAGCGACCCCTACTGGCCAGTGCTGGTATTGCAGAGTAATCTCCATTTATACTGAGAAAAATACCAGCATTTATATTGCCAGTAACAGCTTTTTTTTTTTTTTTTTTAAATCAATGGGCCTATTCCATGGGCCTGGGCCTGGAGCTGCAGCTCCATCAGCCCCTATGTTAATCCGGCCCTGCTCAGACCCATGATTCATCCCTACCGCTCTTATGAAAATGTATCAAGGCAAACACAAGTGCTATTCTGAAGCTTCTAAAATAAGAGAAATGACCACGGAAACTCAAAAACAAGTCCCTAAATATTGTTGATTCAAATTAATTAAACTGAGGCCCAAGTTAGATTTATTTGATTCCTTCATGTAACCTAAAAATAATTGTCTCCTATCTACGTTTTCATTTTGCACAAAAAAATAAAAATGGAATAGAAGGTAACCGAAGGACCATATAAAAAAATAATGTCTTGCTCCTCTGACATCTTGTAACAGAGTTACTGTTCTCTATTACCACTACAATAACATAAATTCAAGGAAAAGAAATCACTTGGGGCAACTGATCAATTGGGTTCGAATGTGATAACTCATTTTATTTGAAGAGCCTACTTGAATGGCACATGTTTCAAGGACAGAAATCTTTCCTCATTTGTATTGGGAGCTTGCACGTTTGAACTCCTATAGATTACCCTCACCAAATGTTTTCTGTTTCTTAAATTTACCTTTATTTTGTGCTGTGTTAATACAAAAATTCCAAATGTTTTCCATAAACACATTGCAATTGACTGAAACATATATACATTATTTCCATTGTGATTAAGGAGCTAATATACAAGTTAAATGGAAACTGTCATATCTATGGACTTTAAACCACTGAATAAAACATTGAAAATCACCTATAACCTGTGTTAATCTTTTTTACATGAGACGCTCAGTTTTCTTTTAAATTTATATTACGATTTAGCAAATGGCATCATAATCCAGTTCAGACAGGGCAAAGCCAGGGCACACCTTGCAAATGAAGATGAGAAACTGAAATAAACGTTTTATTTTTCCTCTTTTCTGTATGCTTTCTTTATGCTGAGTGCCAGGTGCAAAGGACAGAGGTTATAACAATGATTGACAGGGAACTAAGATGGAAGATGGAAGGATAAACAGGTGCAAATCTTTTTCTTTAATTTTAATTTTCACACCCCATGAATGCATATTTGATAAATATAGGGGTGGGTAAACATGTTAATACAAATCCTGGAAAGTGTCAGTTCCCCGTTAAATAAAAGGTCTATTTATGTTATAATTATATGATACAAATATAATGCTGTTTGTTGCAAAATGATCTTGTGTGATACATCACATAATGTTATTCATTATTTTCATGCATACGACATGCTTGTTGTCCAGGATAGACTTTGGAAAGTCAATGTGACCTGAACAATATATAGAAGGAGAGTTACAGCAATGAGAAGTTCCGAGCTGGCTAATATCAATTCTGTGCATATTCTTTGCACAAAAGGTCATTCATTGGCTGAGAGCGTTCAGTTTATACTCTCAGCAAGAGAATGGCCAATGGGATCGGCATCCAGGTTGTGCAACTCTGCAGAAGACAGATATGTGTCATCTGGCATTAGAGGAAGCTTGTTGTCTAGGGATACTCACAGGGCCGTATTTCCAATTCTACCTGTCCTGTAGGGGGCACATGTGTACAGCTTTTTTTTACAGATTGACGCACCTGATATGTAAATCCAGACATGGAGACTCAGACAATGGGCAAACCATTGCAAAACAGTTTTCCCTGGCTATCCAACAATTGATTACCTATCCATGGCAGCCCAACAACTGATTACCTATCCATGGTAGTCCAACAAATGATTACCTACTCATGGTAGTCCAACAACTGATTACCTATCCATGGTAATTCATCAGTTGGAGGCCACAGCTTTAAAATTACTCTGTACTAAGCTGACATGGCAGCACAGGTTAGGTCACCTGAACGAAAGTGCTGCAGGCAAAACAGCACATGAATTTGTACGGCAGCATAGTAGTGAGCAGATGATCTCATATCAGACAATCTGACCAATGATGGATAAAGATGGCTATCAGAAAAGGGGAATTCCTTTAATGGGACACTGCATACATTAATGGCTGCTCACAAGTCTTCCATATGGTCCCCACTGATAAAAACATCTAACTGAGGACTGACCTTTCTATAAAGTATTGGCTTTGGTTTGAGGTCATTTTGGTTGGCCTTATAGTTACCGCCTCATCTGACTTTTTTTTAATGCAGCCTACCATATGTAGGGATTAACTGACGGTATTTCCAGTGACTGCTAACACTGGATCATAGAATAGATCACACCTTGTGTACCTGTAAAACGTCTCTTACCCCTATGTGCAATAACAGCATACAATATACCCCACACTACGCTAGGGCATTACTTAGCTAAACTTAAAGCCGTTGAGGCGTGAGCAGGTGGGGCTAGCTGCGGTGAGACAGGCGTGGTGAGACCAGCACAGTGTGGGAGAAAAGGTAAGTTAAATCATCTTTTTACTGAGACCGAGGCGGGAGGGGGTGACCTAAACAGTCAGACCAGCACTATAGTGTCAGGAATGTTTGTGTCCCTGACACAATAGCGTTCCTTTAATATTGCTTTACTTGGTTAATGCTTCCTTCTGGCTATGTTGTGCAATGTGTTCTACAATATTAAATGCTAAAACAAATTCATTAGTGCTGAGGAGGACCATGCCAGATCAAGATGGCAGCGCCCGCAAGGGACAGGTTCAGGTAAGTAGAGCCACCTTAACTGCCCCTAGCCACCGGACCACCTGCGGCGATGTCACCATTGGGTGACATCGGCAAAGTCCCCTAACGGTGACAGTGACACTTTAATACAATAATATGTGTTTTCTTTGGTACTCTAAAACAGTAGTGTTTGCTTGGCCTTACAGGAGCAATATTAACAGTCTATATATCTGTTTACAAAAGTTTAATCATTGTGCCCAAAAGTATCTGTATAAGAATTGCGCAAGGAGATTTCTTGACAGAGATGCTAATATTAATTTAGAAGGCATGATTTTAGCCTGAAAACTCACTGTTGAATTTAATGTTTGCATCATGCTTTTGGTGCTTAACCCCTTAAGGACCAAACTTCTGGAATAAAAGGGGATCATGACATGTCACAGATGTCATGTGTCCTGAAGGGGTTAAAAGGCTCCAAACTTCTGGGTGATCTTTTCTGTAAAATTCAATCTTTTTTTCTGTGTCTTGTTATATATTCTATATTACTTGCATATTCTTAGAGATCAGGTTATGCTATATTGATAATTCAGAAATAGGTGCTTTGCTCACTGGGTCTAGAGACTAATAATAACGGTTTCTCATTCTCTCAGTGAGATGTTAAAATTATCATTTAGGTTTACCGTGGATTTCTTTGAGAGTATCTTTCACTGTTTGGTTCCAGAGTTGTTTTACTATAAAGGTTTATGGAAAAAACAGTATGAGTGTCTGTAAGCAGAAAAGAAGGGTATTTTGACTTTGCTGTAGAATAGTATATCCAAAGGTAGATACATGGCCAGACTGTATAGTCTTTAAAAGTAAATGGAGATCACATCCAGAGTTCTAAAACATTGTGATTATTGACAACAGATTCACTTATTGTCATGAACAAATTTCTGTTGCATTGATTATGGATACGGTTAGCAGTACCAAGACTTGTACTTAATGTAAGTTCACAATATTGCACTTCACATTGTCACATAATTCCATGATGGAACAACATAATTTCAAAAGGCTAAAGCTTTGCTCTTTACAGAACTGTACACCGAGACATAATGCATAATACTCAAATTTAAAGTGAACCTGTTATGGAAATGTATATGAAAATGTAACTTACCTGAAAACACTCCCATATACTTTGAATATACCATATATCACAAGGATACACGGCGTATTCAATGTAAAATATTCTTTCCATTCTTCATGTAACACCAACCTACTGGCCGTCCTCCGCTCCACCTGCTCTCTTCTTGCAGTTTTCTTTGATTTCCCCTGCTTGGAACGCATCCCCAAACAGGGCAAATCTTCTCAATGATGTTTTCTTTTCATTGACTGCTTAATCCCAAATAACAATATACTATATATAACATATATAATGCCTGACAGAATGTCCCCTCCTGCCCTCAACTCATTAGTGGCATAATAATTAATAATTGAGAATGAGGTACCTATAACACCCCTTTAACCAGTGAGGACAAATACAATGTGCAGTGATGTAGAATACATTTATTAACATTATTATTATTATTATTGGTATTTATATAGCGCCAGCTTATTCCGCAGCGCTTTACAATAAAAAAGTGTGAGTGGGCTAACAGGGGCACACCCAACCCTCCAATGGTCCTGCTAAGCAGTGTGTCTGGCTGGGCATTCCCTGGATCAGGCATAGGCAACCTTCAGCACTCCAGATGTATTGGACTACACCTCCCATAAGGCTTTGCCAGTGTTATGGGTATAAGAGCATTATGGGGGATGTAGTCCACAACATCTGGAGTGCCGAAGGTTGCCTATCCCTGCCCTGGATTGAAAATATTATGCATACCATTGGTGTTTGGGTGCTAGGCTTTCTTGCTTCCCAATCTGATTGATTGGTTACATGCTTTAGAGAGGAGTAAGTAGAAAACTTACACACTCCAGTATTAACACACCAGTAGATATAAAGTGTGGTAACTTGGAAACATTCCTTCCAATCCTTTCTGATTAATAGTGAGTCCCACACGGTACCATACTCAATTAGACAATATGTTTGGGACTTTTCTCAGGCATGTTTCTTTACGAGTGGATCCCTACCTGACCTCCAACACTCATCCTGCATTGTATTAGGTATGGGAAAGTGCCGGTTGCATGACGTTTTTAGGGGGTTAGGTGAAGAGAGAAGAGCTGTATTTTTTAGTCTATTTTTTTTTTTTTGGCACTAGTTCTAAAAAAAAAATAGCTAATTACTTTCTGAATTAGCTTGGTCAAGTCATTCAGGAGTAATTCAAGTAATGTTAATAAAATTGAATCAGTTCAGAAGGTAGGGAATTACTTCAATCGCCTTGCCTAATTTGCCGTTGCTATTTGAATAATCTCACTTAAGGAAAATAAGCTGTGATGATGGTCAATAATAATTCTCACTTTTCATAAAATTACTTTTTACTTGAAATATTTAGCTCATTTACATATGAGAAGCCGTAGCTACGAGGACTAGTTTGTGATCATGCCTGAAACTGTGTGATATCAGGATATCAGGTTTGAGCAGGATTACACCTCTAGTTAGATAATGTGCTCTGTATACACACCATAACGCTCACCTGGCGGCAAGTAAGATTATGCAAAGCAGATGCATTTATTACAGTTCATAAAGCACTGAGAGCTCAATCACACGCACAGAAAGGTTCTCCTATCTAACTGACAGGTGCATGCCTGCCTTTGTATGTATATTAATGATTATGAAGGAGTGTCTATTTTTCATAATGTGCAAACATTGAGATTTACTAAGGTCTGTTTCTGTGTGCTTAGCCCTGAACTACTGTTTGTTCCAGATGGAGTGACAGTACTTCAAAGGATTCCTGGGAATTTGGGCTTTTCAGGTACCTAATTGTGGAACAAATCCATATTAATGACATATAGAAAAATCAATTTACATGATGTTCTTTCAATGATACATGTCTAGGAATTGATTTATATGGATCTCCAAACACATATGACATTTATTACATCTTATTATAACATTTATTATTATTATATAGCTACTTGTTCTCCCTACCATGGAAAAGGCAATGCTAGTTTTATTCTGGTACAGTGTAAAAACCTCTGTCCCAATGAATCCCTATCAGGTCACCTTCTTCTTTTTTCACACCTCATTTTATCCCTAAAGCAACTAAATGTCTCCAGCTTACCATAAAAAGTAATCACTCCAACAACTCTCTACCATCTCACAATCCACTTGTGCTACATGATTTAATTACATCCCTCTGTATGCAAGAACAAATCTGTCTCAACAAACTACATGATAAAGGTGGTTTGCTTAGACCTTTGTCAAAGGGTTACTCCAACCACCATGACCACTTCTGCTATTAGCAGTGGTCATGGCTGTATGAATCTGTATGTGCAGCATTCCTGTTTGAAATCCTGCACATACTGTGTAATTTGCCGTTGTGGTCTGTGTTACACCTGCGGCACGCATGACTTAAACAGTCTAGAACTTTGTTCCGAGTTACTTAATAGTAATCCTGTGCAAAAAATACACCTGTCAACAGCGCACAACTTAAATATCCCCTACCTACCTCTGTACATTCCCTCTCTCTGATTCAGAGTGCATGCTCTCTGAGCCTAGAGAAAGGTACAATTAAATGCGTCTCTACGAAAAGCATTTCATTGGACCTTGGAGTGACATGGAGTGAACTCAGTCATGGCATTAAAACGACAGAGAAGAACCTTCTATTGTGCTGGATTCTAGGTAAGCTTCTCTAAAAAAGGGTCTTTTTGATTTAATAAGAGGAGAGAGGCATAGTTAATAGAACCCAGTAGTGCCTTTAAAAATGAAAAAATAATTATAGTGAAAAGGGTTATGGTAACCCTTTAACTTTCCTCTAATGCTTGTGTTGACCTGTGAAATCATGCCAACTCTTACTCTTATGTTGACCTCCCAATCATGCCAACTCTTTCCTCTCTCCTTCCGATATAAACTCCCTACTTTTAGCCAGGCTATCACAGACAGCACAAGTCATGTGCTACTCTGCTCTCGTAATCTCAATTTATCGGAATCTTCTTTCATGGTATCACAATATTGGTATTTACATTTTACTGGACAAATGTAATTTATTTATTTATAAAATATTTTACCAGGAAAGATACATTGAAATTTCTCTTGTTTTCAAGTATGTCCTGGTTCCACAAATCATTGCATTGACATATTAGGGTACAATAAAAATACAAAAACAATATTAATACACAATAAATACAAAATGTAACATAGAACAGGTAGGAAATATATAATCAACCATGACAGGTGCATTCTGTTTTGAGGTATGTAGAGAGGGATCTCTTAAAGGACTTTAGGCTTAGGGAAGATTTGAAAGTGTGCAGGAGGTCGTTTCACAATTGTGGTGCTCTGTAGGAGAAGGAGGATCGGGCTGCTTTCTTTTTGTATTGAGGTAGACTAAGTAAAGTGTTGGTACTGGATTGGAGGTTATAGGAAGTGGGAACAGCTGGGGAAAGCATTTTGTTCAGGTAGGGTGGGAGTTTCCCAGAAAAGCTCTTAAACACAAGGCTGGAAAGATGAAGGGTGCGTCTGGATTCCAGCGACAGCCAGTTTAGTTCTTTTAGCATGTCACAATGGTGAGTCCTGTAATTACATTGTAGCGCAAATCGGCAGAACAAGTTATACAATGTGTTGAGTTTATTAATGAGGGATTGCGATGCAGATGCATAAACTACATCCCCATAATCAATGATTTGCATCAGCGTGTGCTGTACAATCTTTTCCTTTACTGTAGGGCGTGGGCAGGATTTGTTTCTGTACAGGGTACCTAGTTTTGGATAAAGTTTAGATGCAAGCTTTTCTATGTGCAGGCCAAAAGATAGATTGGGGTTTAACATCATATCCAAGTATTTGAAAGAGTGGACTGCGGTCAGTGGGCCATTTGAATGTTTTGATGGATAGGTGGGAATTGTGTCATTTGTGTAATTTACATACTGTTCCAAACATCATTGTGACAGTTTTGTCAGTGTTCAGGAAGAGTTGTTTTTTTGCGATCCACTTTTCTACCTCTGTAAACTGGTCTTGGAGCACAGCCTCAAGCTGTGGTAGATCGGATTTGCTCGCATAGATTACTGTGTCATCTGCGTACATGTGTACATTTGAGGATTTAAAGACATTAGGCAGATCATTTATAAATAATGTAAATAGTAGGGGGCCGAGAATGGAACCTTGGGGAACACCACATGTTACTGGGAGAGGGAGGGAGTCGCTGTCAGAAATGGACACATATTGCGAGCGATCCGATACATCCGATTGAAACCAGGTTAGCGAATGATCACCAATACCTGAGTTTTTCAGTTTGTGCAGTAGAATGTCGTGGTCTACTGTGTCAAAGGCCTTAGCAAAATCAAGGAAAATAGCTCCAGTTAGGTCTCCTTGTTTCATGCCAGTTTGGATGTCATTGCAAACTTTTAAGAGGGCAGTTGTAGTGGAGTGATTCTGGTGAAAGCCTGATTGATCAGGGGTCAGATAGTTTAATTGTTGGTAGTACTCACATAGTTGCGTATGGACACATTTTTCCAGACACCAAGGATTCATTAATTAGAGTTGTGACAGGTTTAGCAATTTAGCTTGTTAGCCTCCTGCCTCAGGACAATGAGCCATGCTAAAAGGCTATTGAAAGACCGAGCCAACCCACGAACTGCGGACCACCTCTGAACTTATTGACCCTTGTTAACCTCTCCTGACAGTTCTATCAGTGTGGGTTCTAATTGTGCGGCTGTGTAGCCGCCGTTTGTGTGCACGAACGCGTCGTAACTGTGTGGCGGCCATCTTGTGTGCGAGAAGCTCTGTTTGGGTGTCGATCGCGTGGAACTAAAATAGGACACTGAAACTCCCGAACGCCGCTGAACTTGGACGAATGCCTGGTCCTTCCCCACACACGTCAGGAGAGCGCTGTAACAAACTCCCCTTTCCCTGTGAGTTTGCCACAAGTTTTTGGAGGGGCCTGTTTGCCAACCTCCTACCCTGTGACTATGGCCCCTGCAATAGACCTAGCTAAAATAATTTATAAGGCTCTGTTCATGTGAAGTATGTACTTTTGTACTCCAGACAGAGAGACCGACCGTTGATCCCCTGAACTGATCTGGGTGATTTTTGGAAATGTTGTTCACCCAGATCAGGGCAATCAGGGGATTTATGGGGATATGTTGTGTTTTGGGGTACTTATGAGACTTTATAAAATATGTGGTTTTTCTGCCTGGAGTACATAATGTACTTTACTTAATTATCTCCCATGCAGAGGGGAGGGATTGTGTGCTGTGTGTGGAAGTGTCGTACATTTAATTACTGTTCTGATTGGTTTGTAAGCTTTGTGTCCCTTTCCCCCACAAGGTCCATGTGGGTGTTTACCTTGCTTGGGAACTTGCATAAAAGACCAGCTGTGGCTTCCATTAAACACACTTGTTTTCCCTTCAGTAAGTCTAGGCTCATGTTAGGGGGATTGGAGAACTACATTCACTCTGGGGATAGCTATAATCACTATACTCCCCTGAGTATAATCACTAAGCTCTTGTAAGAGCTGTTCCTGCTATGCATTCTGGACTAGGAGTGGTCTACCTACTGGAAGCTGGATCCTGGTCTTGGGTCCAGGGTGGGTGGAGGACGGCGAGACCCCAACCAAGCTGCGGCGGTTAGTGGGGTTTACGGTGGTTATGGTGTTCCAGTGCAGTGCTTATGGTACTCGCAAGTACTAGGAAGCAGCGATTGACTGTGATAACCGGTCGAGGTGCCAGGCGGTCCGTCACAAGCGCCATTCAGTAGGTTTGTTCGTATGGTTCATACGAACAAACGCTACCAAGAAGCCGGAGGGTGCGTTTCGTATTTCTTTCACATAGAACTCCCGAAGTTTACCAGCCAAAAGCACAAAGCTCCCTGGAACTGTTGTGTGCATAGGACCATGTATGTGGCCAGTCAGAACTTCCATACAGTGGCGTTTCGGCTCTGTTTGTGGGACCTGAGTGCTTTTCGGATACTTTGGGCGCTTAGATCCAGTAGAGACTATGTGGGAAACATGTGTATTTATATTTTTTCATATTTGTTACTGTTTTTGCCTAGTCACGATGACAATGCATTGTGTGGGTGTGTTTATGGGCGTATTTTGGGGAGTGTCTACTGTACCAGATTCCGTATAAATGTGAGCCATTTGGCTTGGAATAAACAGATCTACTTCACCCTTCACTCAGTCTCGACTAGTGTTTTGGTGATATCGCTGTTACCCTCCGGCAGTAACTATAATCACTACTCAGAAGCTATAATCAATCTGATCACAACTGGAAGGGGCGACCACAGGCGGTATTAACCCATCTTCAGGGGGGTATACCGCCACAGTATGGACTCCACAAGATCTCCAAATGTGTCCTATGGTATCTGGCATTAGAAGCAGTCCTTTAAATCCTGGCATTAGAAGCAGTCCTTTAAATCCTGCAATTTGTGAGGTGGGCATAAAAGGGCAGCTGTGGCTTCCATTAAACACACTTGTTTTACCCTTCATGAAGTCTAGGCTCATGTTTGGGGGATTGGAGAACTACATTCACTCTGGGGATAGCTAAAATCACTATACTCCCCTGAGTATAATCACTAAGCTCTTGTAAGAGCAGTTCCTGCTACGCTTTCTGGACTAGGAGAGGTTTACCTACTGGAAGCTGGATGGGTTAATACCGCCTGCGGTCGCCTTTTCCAGTTGTGATCAGATTGATTATAGCTTCTGAGTAGTGATTATAGTTACTGCCGGAGGGTAACTCCATGGATCGGGTTTGTTTTTCAAGCACATCACACAGATTTTCAATCGAATTGAGATCTGGGGAATTTGGAAGCCAAGGCAACACCTTGATCTGTTTGTCAGGTGCCACTGTAATTATATAATCAAAGTTATTCACTTCACCTGTCAGGGGTTTTAATTTTGTGTCTATTCAATGTGTATATATTTATATTATGTATAATTCACATTCAACACTACTTTCTTAGCTCTAAAGTATAATACACGTATAATACACGTAAAATACATAATTCTTACTATAAATTTTACATGCTAGGACACCATCATTATATCAATTCTTTTGTTGGCCATATGGAGCTGTCTGTTACTACACTGTAGGTGAACGTTTCAAAGATTTAGAGTTAGAATCATTTAAAGTGAAACAGATGACAATAAACTCTAGTTACTTTATGAGGCCTTGTCCAGCCCTGTTTTTATCCCTTGGTTACTAAATCACATAAACGGTACTCTATAATGTTTATAAATGGACAGGTGCAGTTGGTCTAATCTTATCTGCCATTTGTTTTAGGCAGCTGTTAGCAGTTGTCCTTTGTTAATAAGTTACCAGTCCGTTTATATATATTTGATTTTTGTATTCTGTTTAACATTTATCAGTCCAACAAAACACATGCCTAATTTTCAAACTGATACTATGTAACCCTGTTCATTGCTGATATGCAGTATTAAGGTGATTTTAAGTATGAATTAGTATATGATTTCCTATTAAATTTCTTTTTCAAACAGATTAAATTACTACTGCTAAAATGCATTGCATTACAAAAATATTCACACTTAGCATTCTGAAAAAGTCACCTACACAAAATACAACATGGAGTAACTATGCCATTGTCTAGCTAAGCCTCAGTAAGCAGTGATTAGGTTTTCCAGACCCACCATGTTTCCCTGGATAAACATCACTTTGACTCTGCTGCTCTTTAGTATGTGCTGTTCACATGATGTAGAATTCCATGTTTAATAACTTAATTCACCTATTGCAGAAGTTTAATTAAACATACTACAGGAAAACACTTTTCAAGTGCAGGGCCTCAGTGTGTACATATATCCAATGGTGCATCTGGGAACCATTATACTGATATGTCAAATGGAGGTAAAACCATATGTTGGCACATTAATCATACCAAACAAAAGTCAGGCCCTTTTCATCCGGATATTCAACCAGGTGGCTTTATGCAAACACAGAAGAATCACTTTAGAAGTTCTAACTCTCTGATTTGCCAAATCCCTTGATGCCAGATGCCCCATGAAATATTTACATATAAGCAGAAATTCAGTTTTTGTTATATATAGTCACTCTGACCAAAAAGGTAAACAAAATTGTCAACTACCCAGTTTATGGGTATTGAATGTAAAACATCTGTCTGTGTGTGAGCATAATGGTCACATACAGTAAGTAAAGTTACTCAATGTATCTGTACAATATAGGTTTTGCAAATGATCCCTCTAGTGTGCTCAGCAAGCTAAGAGAACTTATTCACATAGTAGTCATAAAGTTTGACCTATAAAACTTGCTGTTGCATGTAGGAGGGAAATTCGCTACCATTTACAGTCCCATTGTGGTGAGACAGAGTTTCAAAATGGGGACTAGAGCATTTTGTTTCTAAAAAGGCTGAAAACATGAAATAAGACAAAATTAAAAGTAAATGAGTCTTTAATTAGGGTTTTTTTAAATGAATTCTGCAAAGCAAAATGTAAGTTAGCAGGAGTGCACACATTTATGGGAGGGAAACTGTTAACAAAAACATTCCTGTGGGCCTCAGTAACTGAAATGTGTACCTAGTTATAAAGACTGAGTAACAGATATCAATAACATTCTCTGAGTACACGTGTTGTTAGGGAGAAAAACAGAGTAATGTTTCTGTTTATTTTGTAATAATCTTAGAACCATTTGATGATTTAAACTCATACATAGGTGCTTAGCATAATAGTATAGTAATGTTGTGCTTCAGAGCATTAATAATGGATGAATAGAGCAAACTAAAGGAATAATAATTTCCCTCAGAATGTTTGACTAATGGAAGTCTGACCTTGCAAGTATTTAATGTATTATTGTATTATCTCCAGTTTAGTATTATAATTAAAATTATAAACATAGCTGCCACATGTGACTTTCATTAAAGATATTCTTACAAGCGCATGTTGATATTTTGAATGAAATCCAAAGACAGACATATGCCTTTTTTTAGCAGCAAATGGAGATGATAGATCACTCTTTTACTGCCAAGTCATTTTTCCTTACAAAGAGCTCTTGAAATTTGGAAATTACCATTTATAAGAGTAACACATAGTTTTACAGCAATACAACTGGAATATGTATGTAACTAAGTTTTGTGCAAAAGTTCTAAAAATACAACAATTACTGGGACATACCATTGGTTGCATGCTGATTGTTCTGCATCAATGGAACACTCCAGGCACCATAACCACTGCAGTGTGATGTAGTAATTATGGTATCTGGAGTTCCCTGTTGCTCATCCCATTGTAAAAAGAAAAACTGTTTGGAACAAGTGATTTCTTACCTGAGGTCTGTGACCAATGCCCCCTGCCTCCACTACTTCCTGTGGAGATTAAGTAGCTCTCTGGTGGTGCAGGACTTATTGGCTGAGAGTGATCAGTTGCTGATGCTCTCAGCTACTGAGCTATCAGTGCAATGCAGGGCTTACCTCAATAGAGCTTCCGCATCTCCATGGAAATAAGAGAAGGTATGTAGCGATGTCCAGGTGTCCAAAGGTAAGATGTCAAATGGTTTGAGTGTTTACAATGCAAGGGCACCAATCACTTATATCAGTGGCGGACACACAACCCATGGGGCCCCGGTGCTAAAACTGAACTGTGGGCCCCTCGCACGGGCTGGGGCTGCAACACATGGCGGCAGGCACCTGGTCGCAGGGGTCACAGGGTTGCGACCCCTGGGACCGCGGTATGTACACCAGTGCATGCAGATACACATACACTTAAAGAACCACTACAGACACCCAGATCACATCAGCTCAATGAAGTGGTCTGGGTGCCAGGTCCCTCTAGTTTTAACCCTGTAGCTGAAAACATAGCAGTTTCAGAGAAACTGCTATGTTTCACTGAGGGTTAGTCCAGCCTCTAGTGGCTGTCTCTAGTGGCTGAACGTCCATAGGAAAGCATTGAGTAATGCTTTCCTATGGGTGGTTTGAATGGGCGCGCGGCTCTTGGCGCGCATGCGCATTCGGGGCTGATAGGCGGATCGGGGCGGAGGGATCCCCAGTGCCAAGAGAGTCCTGCGCTGGAGAAAGGTAAGTGCTGAAGACACACACTCTCTCACAGACGCATACACACTAGCTAACAGACACACACACACACACTGTCACGAACAGGCGCATACACACTAGCTAACAGACACACAATCAGTGACAGACATACATACACACTCATTGACAGACAGACACATACACACTCACTTACAAAACACACACTCACTAACAGACTCACTAACAGACGCACACAAACTAACACACTCAGTAACACACACACAGTAACACACTCACTGACACACACAAACTAACACTCACTGACATACACAAACTAACACAAAGTGACACAAAAACTAACACTAACACACACACTCTAATACTAACACACACACTAACACACACACACATTTTTTTAAAAATTTAACCCCCCAGCCTCCTTACCTTTGGGAGCGCTGAGGGGATTCCCTGGGGTCCAGTGGTTCTGCTGGGCGGCCGGTCACGGTGTTGGCTGGCTGGTGGGCGCGCGAGGGAGCACTCTCCTCTGAGTGCTTCCTCTTCAGCTCCCTTGCGCGCCGCATACTGATGCCGGAGCTGGAATATGACGTCATATTCCGGCTCCGGTATCAGTGTGGTGCACGAGGGAGCTGAAGAGGGAGCACTCAGGGGAGAGTGCTCCCTCGCGCGCCCGCCAGCCAGTCTGCCCTCCGGGTGACACCAGGGCCAGCCTCGGGGGGCCCTGAGGTGGCCGGCTCCTGGGCCCCCCAGGAGCAGAGGCTGGCCACACTGGGTACATACAGGGTCGCAGGGCGGCCGGGCCCCCTGGTATCTACGCCACTGTCTTATATATCTCAACCCCCCATACCACTTCTAAGACTAAGACTGCTTAATGTCCCACCTCTAAGACTAAAACTGATCAATGTCTTATTATTCGGTCGCGTAATGATGTGACTGAATAGGAGAACATTTATCAGCAAATATATCAGCTTTCTTTGATGACAAAACAGACAAACCTGCTGCTAAATATTTCCTTGAACATAACCAATTTCTTTTAGTTTGAACACTAAGCTATTGTGAGGAACCATATTGAACGCCTTGGCAAAATCCAAGTAGAACATATCCATTGCAACACCCTGATTTATACTTCTACTTACCTCTTCGTAGAATGCAATTAAGTTTGTTTTACATGACCTATGTTTCATAAAACCATGCTTGCTATTGCTAAAAACAATGTTCTTCCCAATCAATTCCTGAATATTATCCCTTAATAACCCTTCAAATACTTTCCAAGCCACAGAAATTAAGCTCACAAGTCTATAATTTCCAGTCAAAAATTTGAAACCCTTTTTTAATATAGAAACCACATCTGCCTTTCTGCAATCCTCCAGTTTAATTTCCGAATGAAAAGAACCCTGAAAGGTTAAAACACACTTAGCTTCTTAAGTACTCATGGATGAATACCATCAGGTCCTGGGGCTTTGTTTACATTAACTTTCTTTAGTTGCTATCGCACCTTGTCTTAAGTCATCCAATCACAATTTATCTGCAAGTTAATAGGTTCTTCACATGTCTCTGATTTCCTGGTACCTATATTTTCATTTTTTTTTATTTGATGTGCTTAAAATATTTTTGGGTGGTTTGATTTACTCTCTTTGGCTATCACTTTCTCATTTTCAAGTTTAGACCATCTAATCGCCCTTTTGCTTGCATTATTGTCTTCCTTATATCTTAAATTCTTCACTTATTTTCAAACACTTCTTTGTATACACCTTTTGTTATTCCTTTGTTCTGCTCTGACCATGTCCTTATTTTATATAATATGATCTTTACCTTACAATTAATATGCTAGTCGCATTTTGTATTTATTATAATGTTTATATGCTTTTGATTTGCAATTCAAATTCTTTGTTGTCAGATGCTATGATTGCCTTTGGCTGCCTTACATTTTTCATACTTTGACTCTTTTCCTCCTAGTCCTAGTTACAATAAATCTCCTGAGCTCTCTTTAATACACATGAATGATTTCATGCACTTAAAGGATCACTATAGGGTCAGGAACACAAACATGTTTTCCTGACCCTATACTATTAACTCCACCATCTAGCCCCCCTGGGCCCCTCATGCCTCCATAAATATAGCAAAATCTTACTGAATTCAAGCCAGAAGCTTTAGATCTGATGTTTTTGTCTCAAAAAAACAAGCAGTCTGCTGACATCATCAGAAGTGTTAGCCTGATCCAATCACAGTGCTTCCCCATAGGATTGGCTAACAAGGTGGCAGATCAGGAGCAGAGCCAGCATGATTCAAACACAGCCTTGGCCAATCAGCATCTCCTCATAGAGATGAATTGAATCAATGAATCTCTATGAGGAAAGTTCAGTGTCTGGATGCAGAGGTAGGAGACACTGAATGTTTGGGTGCATTTTAGGCAGCCATGACCCAGGAAGGATCTCTAACAGCATCTGAGGAGTGGCCAGTGAAGTTATCACTAGGCTGTAATGTAAACACTGCATTTTCTCTGAAAAGACAGTGTTTACAGCAAAAAGCCTGAAGGTAATGATTCTACTCACCAGAACAAATTCATTAAGCTATAGTTGTTCTGGTGACTATAGTGTCCCTTTAACTAAACTTGCACACCTCACTTCCGCTTTGGAGATGCACAGACTCAATGAATTTCATTTCCATGGTACTGCTGAGTTAATTTACTTCATGTCTTATTTATACATGGTTTTGTCAGCTTATTTCACATCTTGATAAAAGGTTGAGAGGCAGAAATGTTGATGTTGTGATTTTGTTTTGTTGAATGCTCACTTTGATAAAGACCTGGGAGTGCTGTCAAAATTTGGAGGATATTCATTTCACATGAGAGATACCCATACGGTGACTCTTTAAATATTTGTGTACAGGAGTGCCAGCTGATATTTGTTGATTGATAGATAGACAGACACACAGATATTCTTTTAATGCATTAATGTAACTATAATAGTATTTTAAGTGTATACATTTTACATGACATTTGTGTTACTTTTATTGTTTTTTAGATCCAGTGTTATTATAATTTTTTTGCGTTAGAGAAAAGAGATTACCTTTGACAAAGTAACAGACTTTGCCACAGTCAAACATTTTTTCTGAAAGAACTTCCTATTTGTTCTTAATGTGCCCCCCAATGAGAGAAGTACAATGACTGTAGAGAAATGTAATTTACAAGGGAGGAAATGTTCAATTGTTTTAAGACATGGATGTTGTGCCAGGGGTTACAATAATAATAAGTTATTGATTTAGTCATAATATAAATGTAAACTTAAAAGCCCCAGTCTAATTAAGATATCGCTGCTAGACATACAATATGATTTAAAAAAATGGATGTTTTACTTTAGGGAAAAATAACTTTATGTAAAGTACACCATTTATGTAAATTATAAATGTTGATACAGAGAAATAGATAGTTACAACTATACAAGTTGGTAGTACAGGATCAAAAGGGGGCCCTGCTCAAACAAGCTTACACTCCAAAGGGTTGTTAGTGTTTGAAGTTAGAGGCCTATTTAGTATACAAAGAATCAGAGCCAGCCTGTGCATGGGTCCGAATGGGGCCAAGGTCCCAAATGGCACTATGACAGGGGTGGCATTTTGCTCTCTTTGCAGTGGTGGAACTACAACTGGTGCAGCCGATGTGGCTGCAACAGGCCCGTGGGCATTGGGAAACTTTTGGATTGCGCATCAACTTAAGGCAAACTCAGAAGCTAGGCAGATGTGATAAGGGATCTGGTTGGGGGCGTGACTGGGCCCCTTTTATTGTCGGCTGTCAGTGCAGGGAGGAAGTGACTACCTGTCACTTCTTTCTAGCTTATAGACCGTGAGGAGGCAGTGAGGGCACAGGGGACACACAGAGGGTGGAAGGAACATGCTGCAGACAGAGCACCTGCACAAGTTCAGTAGACATGAGCAATTTGTTTAGTTCCGAATGTAAATTCGTATGAATTTTCGTGAAATTCGGATATTCGGATGCTCACGAATGACTGAAGTTCGAATTGCTGAATTGTGAATACCTGAACTGCCAAATTTACAAAGTGCCGAACCGAATTGCCAAAGTCCCAAATTGCCTAAGTTCCAAATTGCTGAAGTTCTGAAGTGGGTTAGGGGTTAGTGTTAGGGTCCAAATTACCAAAGTTCCGAATTACTGAATTGCCAAGGTCCAGAATTTCGGAAGCGCCGAACCGAATGCCATTGGTCCGAATTGCCGAAGCAGACAAAAAAAATTTCTTACCTGAATTTCTGAACCAACCCAAATTTTTTGCCCATGCACATCCCTAAAGCTCAGGTTCCCGTCAGCTTCAGCCAGCCTAGGAAGCCACCCTCTTGCATCCAAAAGGTATAGGAAGCAGGGGGTGGCTAAAAATATATAAATTGAGACTTGTTTTTGTGTGTCAGTGTGAAGGTTTATCTGTGTGCGGGTATATGTGTGTGTCAGTGTGTATGTGTATCTGTATCTGAACCTGGGTCAGTGTGGTTATATGTGTGTGTGCCAGTGTGGGTATATGTGTGTGTCATTGTGCATGTTTATATTATTATTATTACTATTATTTATAAAGCGCCAACAAATTCTGTAGTGCTGTACTATGGGTTGACTAACAGACACGTATTTGTAACCAGACGAGTTGGACACACAGGAACAGGGCCCTGCTCAATAAGCTTACATGCTAGTGGGTGTGGGGTATAGTAACACAACAGGTAGGGTACATTAAAAAGAAGTAACTTATTGTCATTATACTTGGTGATTTATTTTATTCTGAACTGCTCCTCCTCTTTTTCCCTTTATTAGTTTTTCTCACTTGATCTCTGAGCCCAGAAAATGTGCCTACCAGTGTACTGCACATGAATGACATATTCACACTATGATTAGGGCACTAAGACTCTGCAGGGGGCCCTGAAAAAGTGCTCACTACATGTCCTGCCCTCTGTAGGCTGGCCTGCTTGTTTGCATTCACGCCAGGCTGACCTGCTATTACATTGTACAGCATTTTTTAATCACAGCAGCCCACTAAGAAGGGGGCGGGGCAGAGAGGGTGTGTTTCGTCATCACCAATGACAAGCATGCCCCCTCTCAAAGTGAGCATGTTGGTTCAATGCTCTTCCAGGGCAGACCATGCGCAGAGCCCTGCTGAAGAGCTCTAGCATGAGAAAAAGGCCCTGTATTTATTCTGCACATCTCAAGCAAATTTAATAACATGCTTGCGCTGTGTTTGATTGCAAATTGTCTCTGGTGTCTCCATAACTGGGATACCAGGAGACAAAAGGGTCAGGAAAGAGTTTTCTGCATGTGTTTGGAGCCTGCTTGTGGGATTGATTGTGGTGTGGTATTGTGTAATAAGGTCGGTTTTAGTAGTGTTGTGTTTGTGGTGTAATGTAATGCATGTGTGGCTAGTAGCTGTAGAGAGTGTGTGTATAGGGGATGTAGCAAGTGTGTGCATACAGGCTGTAGTGTGTGTGTGTGTAGGTGATGTATTGTTTGTAGGGGTTGTAGATAGTGTGTGTTTAGGGAATGTAGTATGTGTTTGCTTACAAGTAATCTAGTGTGTGTGTATAGATGATCTAGAGTGTGTATATCAGAAATGTAGTGTGTGTGTAGGCGGTGCAGTGTGTGTGTGTGTGTGTGTGTGTGTGTGTGTGTGTATATATATATATATATATATATATATGATCTAGTGTGTGTTTGAAAGACCCAGAACGTGTATAGGAGATCTAGTGAGTGTGTGTATATAGCGGATTCAGAGTGTTTAGATGATCCAGAGTTGGGTAAGGGATCTATTGTGTGTCTGGAATGTAATGTGTTTAGAGGTGCAGTATGTGTGTGAGTTGTGCAGTGTGTGTGTGAGGAGAGCTGTAGTGTGTGTGTGTGTGTGTGTGTGTGTGTATATATATATATATATATATATATGTATATATATATGTATATATATGGAAGTATTGTGTGTGTGAAGGGTGCAGTGTGTATGTGAGGGGTGCAGTATATTTGTATGTGAGTGTGTGTGGTAAAGTGTGTGTGAGAGGGGTGCAGTGTGTGTGATGAATATTGTGAGTGTGAAGGGTATAGTGTGTGTGTGTGTGTGTGTGTGTGTGTGTGTGTGAGGGTGCTGTGAGTGTGAGGGGTGAAGTGTGTGTGTGTGAGAGAGTTTTGTGTGTGAGGGTGATGTGTAAGAGAGTGTTGTGTGTGAGGGTGATGTGTGTGAGGGTGATTTGTGTAAGGGTGATGTGTGTAAGAGTGCTGTGTGTGAGGGTCATGGTGTGAGGGTCATGAGTGTGAGGGTGCTGTGTGTGAGGGTGCTGTGTGTGAGGGTGCTGTGTGTGAGAGTGCTGTGTGTGAGGATGATGTGTGTGTGAGGATGATGTGTGTGAGAGTGTTGTGTGTGAGAGTGCTGTGTGTGTGTGAGAGTGTTGTGTGTGAGAGTGCTGTGTGTGTGTGTGAGGGTGATGTGTGTGAGAGTGCTTTGTGTGAGGGTGATGTGTGTGTGTATGTATATGTTAGGAGGGATTGTGTGTTGGGGAGGCAGATTAATGCACCTATATAAGAATTTATATATTTTAAATAAAAAAACAAAACAAAAAAAACACAGGCATTCTATTCACCCCCCTCCCCCCTTCCCTTCTTTAGCCTGGGAGGGGGGTCTTGCTGCAATCCCTGGTGGTGCTAGTGGTGAGTGAACTCTAGCCTTCGAGGCTAGAGATCACTCTCGCAAGATCGGGGTCGTTTCCATGGCAGCACTCCGGATCTCGCAAGAGGAACTCGGCAGAACTGCAAGATAGAGCTCCACCGGGTTCTCTCCTGTGTCCCCCCCAGCAGGTGGCCGCTTGTCTGTGCAAGAGGGCCTGTGAGGGAAATCTTTGATCTCCTCACTGGCCCATGAAGGCACACAGAAGGGCCGGCGCTCGGATAGCGCGAGCCCTGCATGGACTGGTTGGGGGGATTCTCCCCTGCCAGCCTATGCCCATTCCAGGCAGGTATTCCCCTTTTGGGAAGAGCTTATGACACGATCGTGTCCCTTGCCCGCTCCTTTACCTCCCTCTTTCTGGAAATCAGGACACCGGAGTTGGAAGGTATGTAATTGTAAAATGTTTATGTTGGTCCTATATAAATACTTATTACAGGGATTTTTTGCTGTGAAGCTCTGTTATGCACTCCAACATACCAACAATATGGAGCGCCTAGAAAAGAGGGACATTAGAATAGAAAAGAGAAACAGAGGGATTCGTCCCCAAAACAGGGATCGTCATTCCTAAATATGGACACTTGGGAGATATTTTAATATGTACAGGTTGTTATATATATATATATATATATACATATACACACTTACATATATACGTTCTTAATATAGGTTGTATTTTTGGAGCATGTTTTTTTAGTAAATTGAAAACTTGATTACAGCATTTCAAGCATTTACAACATTGGTGTTTTAATGACAGCATAATTTAGAGCACAGTGACTTTTATTGTTGAGACTAGGTGGCCTGAATGCAATGAAAGTCATGTTTTTATTTATTCGGAACGGCTTGCGAGTCGCAGCCTAGGTTGTTTTGCTATTAAGATTTAAATCATTATCAGTGCAAGTTGCATCTTTTAGTAATAATCGCGCCAGAAGAGTATACAAGCACAATAATGGTGATTTATTCACTACCAGGCAATTTTTTTTTTTTTTACAGGAAAACGCTTAAATCAGTTTTATTGCTCTCATTATTCTAAACATGCTCTGTTTTGGCCAAGAGAATTTTATATCTTAGATTAGAACAAGGCTTAATCATGCATGGTTTACAACAGCATAAATTTAATTTGCATGAGAAGTATTTAATACCTGGAAAACGTGTGCCTTCTATTTTAAATACTGCACAATAGTTACCAGGGAGCGAGAGGGTAAAAAAACCTAATGCACTAAAGTAACACTTGGGTATATGGTGTCAGTTCATGGAAATTACGGGGCAGATATTGATTGAATGACCATTAGTGATCAATAATGGCTTTAGGACGTTAATGAATAGACTGTTCTAAACCTTGACTGATCTTTAAAGAGAATTACTAACTGCAGACCTCGGGACAACATGCTGATTTTTTTGGTCTCATGCATTATAGTTGGCAAAAAATACAGATAATATATACTTTATATTAGTTACCCAAACTAATAACTAACGATAGTAAGTCTAATTTCTTTTATCGCTGCTGGATGCATTTTCTCATTTAAGGGACAGAACTGAGGGAAGAGCTAGGTCATATGCAAATGTTTATAGATGGGCAATAGGGCTTGTACGTTCCACCTTGTAGGTCTTGTTACCACTGACATAGACTGTGCTATTAGCTCCCAGAGTTGGAGGTCATTTTTCAAGCCGACGACTAATTACTGTTATACTGATCGTTATGAGCATCTGTTTGGGAACATTAGCACAATGTTGAAAAAGCCTCTAAGCACATAGCTGATTTGGAGCATCTAACTATGTATTTATTAGTCACATTCAGGAATTGGATTTGGTTTCTCTTTTCAATATGTAAAAAGTACTAAAATGTACTATTAATGCTATGTAAATGATAAAAATAAATAAATAATAAATACAATTTAAAAAGCACAGGTCTATCAAAGCAGCATTGACATAAATTCAGTGGCCGTATATAAGTGATGTCTGCTCAATAATGCATATAACCAAAGACCAAGTCATAGGGCTAAAACCCAATATATGAAACAAGCAGACATGATCAAAAGCTTGAATTATCTGGCCAAACATTACAATGGGGAATATGGGTGATCAAGGTAATTCTGATCATTCTATGATAATTGATGATTCCAGCATCTCGGAAAGAAAAAGATGAACTCCCAGCTTTTTCCTTCAGTAGAGCATTCCCTAGAGAAAACACTGTGGATCTATAAAAAAAAAAAAAAAAAAATCAAGTGAGCAATAGTTATGTGAATATAACAGCTATTTTGTTAATGAGAGAGGTCATAGGAGAATGGCTAGACATGTTCAAGTTGACTGAAAGGCAACAAATACATAAATAATCACTTTTTACAGCACACATGTCCAAACATAAATCAGATGGGCTGTAGCTACAGATGATCATGTATGGGTCAGTTCTGGTAAATTTCATACAGAAAAGGTTGGCACTGTCACCTGGTCTGATTTTTGTAGCAGATTGCAGATGGGTGGGATGAATTGGGCATAAATAACAGGGATCCTTTGATCCATGCTGCCTTGTATCAATTGCACAATCTGCTGGTGGCAGTTTGATCAATGATTATTATGATGATTCAGTCAGTGTCTAGTCACTGGCCGCTGATTTCTTCTTTATATTTTATGTTAACTGTCTTGAGAGCATCATGCTTTGTAAAAAATATCATCCAGTGATGGGTAATGCGGTTAGGGGCTAATACTTGATATAACAGTGGCACCAAAACTGGTAATAAGCAAAAGTTAATTATATTTCTGAATAGTCTAATTTAAATAAAATTAAATATAATTTAATATAAAATGCTTACTATTTAAACAAAATAATGGATTTTTTCCCCCCGCCATGTCTCTAAGTAGTTATGGTTGTTCAATGCATTGCCAAGAATAAAATAAAGCTGAAACTGCAAATAATCACATTATGGCAGATACGTCTTTGGTTTTAGCACAATCAAAACTGGTTTTACATTGATATATTTCTGTTTTATAATATAAAACATTTTAATATAATAATTTCATAAATCTAGAAGCTCACAATCAGGGGCCTTACTTCTTTCTCGCACTGTCATAATATTCAAATAACACTTAGAATATATTATTTACTGCATTTGAAATTGTTGAAGTCTGACAAGGAAAACTAAATTTTAGACCAAAAAAAAATTGAAAAAAAAAGTCAAATTTTGATATTTTTTCAGCTTCACTAAAATTAGCATTTCCCATGCCAGTTTTCCACGTTTCCAACATTAGTGAATAAACCCTTTTTTCTCACATGTATCGTGATCTATTTTTGTCATATTTGCAGGAGCACCGAATACTACTCAGTGATGCAGGCATTTAATTGCAGCAAGGCTTGCAATTTTAAAGTATGGAATTAATTAAACTTTTGTCCAGGTAAAGCCAACACGTGTCTTAATTTGCTAGGAAAGGTTAAAGTGAGTTCTAACCTTTACACATGTTTGTAGTTGTCTGTTGCAAAAGCCAGGAGAGCTTTAGACAGCTCACAATATCTAATTTCATGCAACAATGTTAAAAAACATATCTGTGAAAAACATGTTCCTAAATTGGTGACTTATTCATGGATCTTTCCAAACAGAGTCATTTCGAAAAGTAGATAACTCCTTACAAATCACATGAATATTAGTCAATGAATGTTTGCAACATCTAGACTTTGCGATGCTGGTTTTATAACTAGAAAATTCTGTATTTCATTGTATGATCATTGCATGTTTTCTCTGGTGCTGCTAGAAGATGGGAGTATAATTGTATAAGAAGTAGGAAAACACAAACGGAGAGATGTTAGCCTTTATTAACCTTATTGATTGAGATATCAAGCTTTGTGTCTCTCAAGTAATGTGGCTTCAGTGAGTATTCAGTGACTGTGTATTTTAACTATATTATTGGAAATCACTTTACTGCTTTTACAGAGTATTCACTCATGATAGATACACATCTTCTAATTTGTTGATTTTAATTGGAAGTTTAATCAGGAAACCAATATCAGTAACCCAATAAATGCTTGTAAATGCTCACCTACCCTGCTAGACATATATTTTTAATAAATTTCCTTACAAATTTCTGGCATTAGATGGACATGGATTAGATTTTTAAGATTATACAATTCCATCCATTTCATCTAAATCCTAAATCTCAGGCCTTGCGCAGGAGGGCTTTGATTTTTCCACAACAAAATGCTATCACTCCCTCATGTGAGCCACAGAGCATTGAGCATATTTTGCCTGTATAAAGATTGAACAGGTGTTCATTTGTATTATACAAATTACAAGTTATCAATGATAGTGTCTCTGTACTAATCTGTCTGATGTCTCAATAAAAAACAGGAAAAATAAAAGATTTGTTGTTGTTTTCCATTTGTGTCCAAATAGTTTAACTACGGCCATTTTAAAATTTTCATTTCCTTTAAGTAGATTTAATGTACTTTGATGCTGGCTCCACAGGACACCCCAAACGTATATAAGAGCTGGTAATGTACCTTCTCCTTTTGATACCCACTCCACATGCAGAAGGAATGGTGTGGTTAAGTGGTACATTATTTGAATACATACCATCTGATGAATGCCAACACTAAAGTAAGAAAGAGGACTGTCCAGGGTCACCCCATTCTTATGCTTTGTGGATTGCTGAAAAATATGCCCATGTCTCCTTCCATCAATCTGGTAAGAGTTGGAATATATGGACAGAATTTTGACACAGAATTCGAAGGTGTCCCCTGCACACCCTCCCTCACCCCAAAAGAAGATAAATAACAGCTAAAGTGAATTTAATGAGTGTATTGGACATTGCATGCATAAAACATCTTACAACATACTCTATATGGATATTTGACAACTGTGTATGTATATATATATATATATACACACTGCTCAAAAAAATAAAGGAAACACAAAAATAACACATCCTAGATCTGAATGAATTAAATATTTTTCTGAAATACTTTGTTCTTTACATAGTTGAATGTGCTGACAACAAAATCACACAAAAATAAAAAAATGGAAATCAAATTTTTCAACCCATGGAGGTCTGGATTTGGAATCACACTCAAAATTAAAGTGGAAAAACACACTCTGTATATACCGTTAATCTCATGGTAGGAGCATGCAGTTAGGGAGAGAGGGAGGGAGGGGGGGTGTATATACGTTTTGTATGGTCATTTTCGTGACTAATTTCTGAGGATTGGTATGTTCTAAAATCGGCTGGCGAGTTATTTATGGGTGTTTAGTTTTCCATTAACGTTACATTATTAAATGGTACCCGTTTTGCACGTGTATTTCACAAGGTGGGCCAGGGTGGCCGTCTATTATCTGTGCCAGGGATATTTGTGTGCACCATCTTACTGCACGCTCCTCATACACCGCATTTCTGTTTTTTGTTTTTTCTTCTCATATTTCTTCGCCATTGCTGGCTGAGGATTATGGGACTCGTAATTGTTCTCTATGACGCCACGTGCTGGTCGCTGCTCATGGTGCATGCTGTTATGCTGGCAAGTTATACTGTGAGGCTACCTGCCATAGTCCTTCATAGTTTTCGCAGTATGTCTGTTCTATTCAAGGTTGGATGATTTTGTTTCTCTTCCCACGATTTCTGTTGTCATTATACATAAATAATTGAATTAAATTTATAATTGCTAATAAATAAAAATAAAATACAAAAAAAAAAGAGGGGGGACCAACGCACGTCTCAGTCTTTGGTTATCTTCGCTCTGATTTTGCAATCGACTCAGTATGGTGGGGTTACAAATTACATTTCCCTGCTTGGCTGGGCCACGTCTGACCACCATACTTGTACTACGTTATTTGCCGGAAGGAACGCTATGTTTTGTTACTGGGCACATGATTCTGGCCCTTATGAGCCCGTGGGCTAGACATGCTTTCTATTCTCCGTTTTCCATGCGTACTCCATGCAGCCTGTCCACCTGGTCTCCGACAGACTCACTCTGCCATCCAGTTACGGTCGGTCAACGTTTTTCCTTTTCCCCCACCCCCCGCTGTCATCACACAGTACATCCCCTCTCTCACTCGTATCCCTCCCCTCTTAGTTAGCTGTTGCTGGCTGTCAGGGTCCTAGGTGTCCACTAGTTGTAATTCCCCCTGGCTTCTTCGCCTTAGGTTAGTGGTCCCGCGAGGCCAACGCCCATCCTCATACTCGGAGGTACTATGCCCCTCGGGCCAACTCTAGTTTTAATTGTTTCGCCTTTTTGGCTTTAGCTAGTATGCCAGCACTCACACGCATGCTCACACACACTCGTACTGGGTCTCGTGGGCCCCGTGGGTTTATACCAACACAGTTCTACTGCCTATTGCCGGGCTTTCTCCTTTCAGCCTGTCCGCCTAGACGCGGCCGTGCTTATTCTGCATTCGGTTAGGGTCGGCCCTCCGGTACTTCCTCGTTTCACCCTCACGTTTTCGATACACATTCATCATATTCGTCCTCTCTCACGCTACCTTCCCTCCCCTCTTAGTTAGCTGTGGCTGGCTGTCAGGGTCCTAGGTGTCCACTAGTGGTAATTCCCCCTGGCTTCTTCGCCTTAGGTTAGTGGTCCCGCGAGGCCAACACCCATCCTTATACTCGGAGGTACTACGCCCCTCGGGCCAACTCATAGTTAGTCGCCTCGCATTGTAGCATAGAGAGGGCCTCACCTGTCACTCCCATTCTATCTTATGTTTAACTGTCACTGAGAGGCCAACACCCCGCCACAACGTTCAGTGGCCACGTCACCCCCTCGCGCCAATGCATAGATAGAGCCTCTCTCGCCGCTTGGCATCTAGCAGGGCCTCACCTGTCACCAAACCTAGTTTTAATTGTTTAGCTTTTTTGGCATTAGCTAGTAAGCCAACGCACACACACTCATTCACACACACGCACACATTAGGTCCATTATGCGCTGTTTATTCGTCTCATTTTCTATTAGGTCTCCGCTGCTAGGCCATTGGCTTGGTTTTTTCCGCCTGTGCTCTCTGGCTAGGTCTGGTACTCATAGCGCTGTGGATTTTCGGTTACTCCTACTCTCCCGTAACTACCACCGTTCCCTGCATTTTAGGGCCCGACCACAGGCTGCCAGCCTTGTTAGCTCGTGGTCGTCATCTTTTTTCACATCTGGCTTTTTTTTCCACGCTCGCGGTACCTGTGTTAGGGCCTTCTTCCCCTTTGAGGCTCCTTCTTCACGTATACCGATACTGTTTCTGTTGCTATGTTGTCTGTGTTTTGGTTTTGCTTCTTTTGCCACCTCTAACTTGCATCAACTCTACCTATCCGGTTTATGACTCCACATGTTGTACAGGTTTACCATTCATACGCAGTTTCATGTCCTCATACCATACTCAAGGTGTTTTTTAGGTTCCGGAAATGTCAAATTTACAGTTTTCTCATTAGCATCCAAGTATCTCAACCACTATCAGACTTATTAAATGCCTGACACTACGAACCAGGCATCAACTTTCAATGTAGGGCAATAACTGCTTGATCCAAGGAAATCTGACTGCCATTATGGGGTCAAGAAGGAATTTTTTCCCAGCTTGTTGCAAATTGGCAGCGCTTCAAACTGGGTTTTTTGCCTTCTTTTGGATCAACCGTTTTTAAACACAAATGTCAGTGAGGCTGTACTTGGTGGGAACTAATCACTTCAACTATGTCATCTAGTTTTTGAGCCGCTATACCCACTTCCACCGTTTCTTGGGTATCACATACATTCCCACAGCCACCATGTCCTTCTTGTAGCATTATCTCAGGAAGTCTCACCTATTCATGCAGTCTATTGTTTACCTTCTCTACCCCCACACTTAGTCTACCCTAGAGGGCCAACACGTTTAACATACCTTACTTCCCCTTGCACAATTAAGAGTACTGGTTAAAGCGCCGGGCAACTATTTACTCGCTTGGCATTTACCATATAGCTAGGCAATTAGGTTTTGTTGATTGTTTTTTCGTTTCTGACACGTATCCAATTTTTGCCCTCTTTTATTACAGGCCTACCACGACGTTGGTTCCGGCACACCTCAACCGACTTATTTCCCATTTAATTCCTATACGGCCTTATTTTGCCCCTCACACAAATGTAAAGGCTTGGCCTGCAGTTGTGGGAGGGGCATGTTACCCTATTTAAACCCCCTACTCACTTTACTCCGTCCCATACGTTTTTTAGCGACTCGCATGGCCCCACCCTCTACTCCCTCTATCTATACTTTCATTACACCTCATGGGTGGGCCCTCTTTTATTACAGGCCTACCATGACGTCGGTTCCGGCACACCTACGGCCTTATTTTGCCCCTCACACAAATATATATGTGTGTATATTTCTACTTGTATTGTCTTTGAATCTGTGAGTTTTTGTGAGTGTGTGCAGCATTTTAAATGCATGAAGAGTTAAATATAATGTTAGGAGTGGTTAGGAATCATTATGTGTTTAGAATTATTGCTTTTATGGTTGCAGTGCAGTGAAGTATAGTACTTGGGTACAGAGGGTGGTTGGAATTATTGAGTTTATTGTTAGTTGGCTTAAATTTTAGATTGGAGTATATGCAGTGCTTAGTTTTTAAGAGAAGTACATTTTAAGGCAAATGTTTATTTTTTTCAGGCTAAGGCTTTGAGTGCTTACATTTGAGTGAGGTTGAGGTTGTTGTTTATTTGTAAAGTACTAGCCCTTCTATATCTTGTATAGTCTAACCAACCTCCAGTGAATGATAGTATAGCTGTAGGTGCTATTACACAGTGTTCATCCATCACTGCTGCCCCTGCTCCTCCTGCGAGGCAGTTCCTGTGTGAGAGGCTGTTAGTGGGCAGATCGAAGTGATCCTATCCTCTTCCTGTCCAGTCTCACACACAGACACTGGCGGTGCTGAGACAGCACTGGGCTTTACACCTTCTATAACTGTTTCTGTAGCTCTATTGTCAAGCATAAAATGCTATTGTCCAAGGCTCCTGGTACTCTTTCCCCATCAGCTCACTTAAAGGGGCATTATAGGTACCAATATAACTTTATCTTATGAAGCATGCCCTTGCGGTCTCATTGCTCAAATTTCTAAGTTATAGGAATTAAGTCACTTTATTTATGCAGCCCTAGCCACACCTCCCTGCATGTGACTTGTACATATAGGGAGATGTGGCTAGGGCTGCATTTCCTGTAAAGATAAATCTAATGTTTACATTTCCTTTATTACACATTCTGTTTAATTTAGAATTTCTTTTCTTCTGTTTTGTTAGTAGCCAGCTAGACCCTGTATGAGCGACCTGTGTGTGATTGAAGTTCAATTTATAAGCAGGAGATAAAAAAAAAAAAAACTATTAAACATGTATTCCTAATGCTATAGTGGATCTGTCCCTAGCTATATTCAGTCCCCCCCCCCCCTTATCCCCTGTTTTTTTTGCTTACCTTTTTCTAGAACCTAAGCTCCTTCTGTGTTTAATGCCTCCTCCATTGGTGGTCAATTCAATGCTCCTCAAAGAGGAGGAAATCATGCGCATGAGCGGAGCACACACCTCCAAGCTTCAGCATAGCAAAGCATATTATTCAATGCTTTCCTCTGAGCTTCCGAGTTTAACCCACTGCAGTGGAAGAGTTTATGGTGGCTGTCAGCATGACAGCCACTAGAGGTGTATTTAACCCTGCAATTTCTAAAAACATAAATGTTTTCCATAGCTGGGTGCCATTGCACCCGGACCTCTTCATTGAGATGAAACAGTCTGAGTAACTTTATCCTATAATTTTTAATGACATGCATGGTTTACTAAATTTATTACAACTATTTAGGTTTTATGGAATATTTTGTAAGTAAAATGGTTGTACTGATATTTCCAGAACTAAAGAGCAGAATAGCATATTCAATATTTTGTTTAATAAATTTAGAAAGAAATAGCATTAGAACTTGGAAATAAAATATGCATAGCTGTTTAAAGCAAAGATCCAAATTAGTATTCATGATCACTGATACTTTATACATTAATGACATTAGGTTAGCTGTGTGAATCCATGAACGTGTAATAATAGCAAATGGAAAAAAAGCCTACTGAATCTTTTTTTAATCTGATTTCATCTATTAACGCCTGATCTTTGTTCCAAATCAGTCACATTTGTTATATTTTCGCAGATATATATAGAAGCATTGATGTTTCTATACACAGATACACATGTACATTCGATACACATGTACATTCTTTTTTTTTTTATGCAGTTAAAACTATTGTTGCTAAAGACAATATTAAAGCAGCACTGTTACTCGTGATTATTTAATATAGTTAGAATGTTTAGAAATGAGTATCTCATAGAGATAGAATCTTTATGACATACTCATATTGACTGTGATAGAATTTCACTGGGTGGAGCTACCGCTGTCTAGAAGTGTCAATCTTCTAACTGTCACCAGTGACAGCTGCAGGGAATTGGCTTTATCCAAGGAGGATCCCACAATCTCACGGGTTCCTCCAGGAACCTCAATGTTGTAGTCTTGCACATGAGCTGCAAGGATCCTGCTGGAAGAAGATGGCCCTGCCCAGGAAGGACAGGTTCAGGTAAGTACTCACCTTTGCCTGCCCACCACCCCCAGCCACCAGACCCACTATCGCAATCTTTGCAAATTCTACAAAGACAGTAACAGGAATCCAAAAGAGGTAATAAGTTTGCCAAGAGAGGCAGTATAAAGAGAAAATAGAAAGGACCAACGACAGAGCCTTGGGGGACTCCAACCGAGACAGGACGAGGGGAGGAGGTATCATTAGAAAAGGAGACACTGAATGAGCATTGGGAGAGATAAGAGGAAAACCATGACAGGACAGAGTCACAAAGACCAAGTGATTGAAGAGTTTGAAGAAGGAGAGCATGCTCAAAGGTGTCAAAGGCAGCAGAGAGGTCAAGAAGAATTAGTATGGAGTAGTGTCCTTTGGATTTAGCTGTGATTAGGTCGTTGGTAACTTTGATAAGCGCAGTCTTAGTAGAGTGGAGAGGCCGGAAGCCAGATTGAAGAGGGTCAAGGAGAGAGTTGGAATTGAGGAAGTAAGACACACGGGTAAAAACAAGTCTTTCCAGAAGCTTTGAGGAAAAGGGAGCAGGGATATAGGAAGATAGATAGAGGGGGAGGACGGATCAAGAGATTTTTTTTTATGATAAGTACTACAGTGGCATGTTTATGGTCAGCAGGGACAATGCCAGAAGAGAGAGAGCAGTTGAAGATGTGCATTAAGGAAGGCACAAAACAGGTGGAGGGAGATCTGATAAGGTGAGATGGGACAGGATCAGGTGGGCAAGTGGTGGGGCAAGAGGAAAGGAGAAGTGCAGCCACCTCTTGTTCAGTAGCCGAGAAGAAAGTTTGAAGGGTAGGAAAGGCATGAGCTACATGTGGTTGAGAAAGAGAACAACAAGGAGGGGAGAATTCTTTCCTTAGCTGTTCAATCTTGTCGGTAAAATAACATTCAAAGCTTTTGGCAGCAAGATTGGTTTGGGGGGTGGCCACAGCAGAACAAAGAAGAGAATTAAAGATGTAAAAGAGACACCTGGGATTGCAGGAGCATGAACTAATGAGAGAGGAAAAGTATGACTGTTTGGCAAGTGCAAGAGCTGCGCTGTATGAACACAATATGAATCTATAATGGAGAAAGTCTGACTGGGTGCGAGACTTCCTCCAGGAGCGTTCAGCACAACGGGAGCATCTTTGCAGGTAGAGTGTTGATTTAGTGTTGGGGGCGTGTTTTCCTTGAGGTGCTTGTTTGGAGCAGGGCTGCAGCATTCAAGGCAGAGGTGAGGGTAGTGTTATATGTGGAGATGGCCAGTGAGGGACAGGAGAGGGAAGGGATGGATAGCAGTTGTGAATCAATATCGGCTGACAGCTGGTGGACGTCAATAGAATTAAGGTTCCTCCTGAGTTGAAGGGGGTTAGGCTGAGGTTGTTGGGTGAGGGGGTACTTGAGAGCAAACGATAAGAGGTGGTGATCAGAGAGAGGAAATGGAGTGTTGCAGATATTAGATACTGTACATGCATAAGAGAAGATGAGGTCGAGGGTATTGCCAGCTACATGGGTGGGAGAATTAGCCCACTGCGATAGCCCAAGGGAGGAAGTAATTGAAAGTAGTTTGGAGGCTGCTGAGGTCAAACATGGGTTAATGGGAATATTGAAGCCCCCAAGAATTATGGATGGAATATTAGAAGAGAGGAAATAGGGTAGCCAGGCAGAAAAGTGGTCAAGGAAGAGGAGAGGGGAACCAGGGGGATGATAAATAACAGCAATGTTAGCAGAGAAGGGTTTGAAAAGGCAAATATAATGAATTTCAAATGATGGGAAAGAGAGGGGGGTGGATAGAGGTTTGAGGGAGCAGTGAGATGAGAGGAGAAACCCTACACCACCACCTTTACATTCAGAGTTTCTTGGGTTGTGGGTAAGTTGAAGACCACCAAAGGACAAAGATGCAGGGGTAGCAGTGTCAGAGGGGGAGAGCCATGTTTCTGTTAAGGCTAGTGAATCTAGTAAACGAGAGACGAAGAGGTCGTGGACAGCAGTGGATTTTATAATATTGCAAACAGAGCGTGCATTCCAGAGGACAGTATTGAAAGAGGATTTAGAGGAAGAGTGACATGAGATGGGTATGAGATTGGTGTGTTTTCTTGAGTTAGTACATGGTGAGTTTGCCGAGATGGGACCGGGGTTTGGAGAGACATCACAGGCTGCTAGGAGCAGAAGGATAGAAAGGAAGGGAAGGTGGGAGTAGGATTTAAACGTTTTGTAGGAGGTTATATCAGGGGCGTACCTAGAGCATTTGGCACCCGGGGCGGGTTCTGTGCTTGGCACCCCCTTACCCCCAAGCCCCGCCCCCAATGCCAGTTTGGCCCCGCCTCCGATTTTGCTTAGCTCCGCCCCAGTTTTCCTCCGTGCGGACAGTTTATCAGCTGTTTGCTTGTGTGAGCTGTACTGGCCTCACGGCACCCTAACTACCATGGGGCACTGTGCCGCCACAGCTCACACTGCCCCATCCAGCCAGGGCTGGTGCAAGGATTTTTGCCGCCCTAGGCAAAAGTAAAGTTTGCCGTCCCCCATGTGACATCACAATGCCCCACCCATATGATTTGCCATGTTATCTAACGCCAGTGCTGCCGTGTTTACATTAAAAGGCCTGCAGGGACAGGCTATAAACATCAGAACCACTACATTAAGCTGCAGTGGTTCTGGGGACTATAGTGTTTCTTTAATGTGAGGTAAATTAGAGATTAGTGCCAAGAATAATATACTAGATTGCCTACTTACAACCAGATGAGGATGATGACGGGCTCTAGCTGCAGTCTGGCTCCACTGGTCTGGTGTAGAACAGGCTCTCTGGAGGCGGTTTGTAACTGTGGTCACAAAAATCAGTGTTCTGGGAGAACGGGAAGCAGCTCCATTTTTTGGGGGCCCTTTACACAGCTCAAGGTCTGGGTCCCTGGGTCCACCTTCATGTTCCACGAATGAGTTTGTTCACAGGGGGTGGAGTGTGTAGAGGATGTCCTGATATGTGTGTAAGGAATGCATTGTGTGAATCTGTGTTTGTATGTGTAAGGGCTGCAAGGTGTGTTTCTGTGTATGTACGAGATGCATTGAGTGTGTGTAAGGGGTGCCCTGAGTGTGTGTAATGAATGCATTGTGTGTAACGGTTGCATTGCTTGTGTATGTGTGTCTGTGTGTGTAATGCATTGTGTGTTTTTCTGTGTGATGAATGGCAATCTCTCCCCCCCTCCAATTTCCTTCTCTCTCCCCCTCCCAATTTTTCTTTATCTCCCTCTCCCAATCTTTCTTTATCCCCCCTCCAATTTCCTTCCCCCCTCCCAATTTCCTTCTCCCCCCTCCCAATTTCTTTCTTTATCCCCCCTCTCCAATTTCCTTCCCCCTCCCAAACTCTCCTTATACCCCATCTCTCCTTATTACCCCATCTCTCCTTATTCCCCCATCTCTCCTTATTACCCCCAATCTCTCCTTATCCCCCCCATCTCTCCTTATTCCACCCCCATCTCTCCTTATTCCACACCCCCATCTCTCCTTTACCCCCTCACCTCTCCTTATTCCACCCCCACCTCTCCTTATTCCCCCCTCACCTCTCCTTATTCCACCCCCCCACCTCTCCTTATTCCCCCCCCATCTCTCCTTATTCCACCCCCCTCACCTCTCCTTATTCCCACCCCCACACCTCTCTTATTCTCTCCTTATTCCCCCACCACCTCAGTTGTAGCGTGGCAGAGCCCAGTATAGTCCGCGGGTACAGGGAGCTTTTGTTTCCTGTACCCGGCCGGACTAACAGGAAGTGCACACTCAGTGTGCACTTCCTGTTAGTTCGGCTGGGTACAGGAGACAGATGCTCCCTGTACCCGCGGACTATACTGGGCTCGGCCACGCTACAGCAGAGGGAGTGACAGGAGGGAGCGCTGAGCGCTTCCCTCCTGTCAGCCCCTCTCCCCATGCTGCGCCCGGGCGGGCAAAGCTGCAGCCACCCGAGGCTCTCTGCAGAGTGGTCGGGCGGCTGCAGCAGGAGGGGGGCCAGCGCCCCTGGTCATGGCACCCCCCACTCTGCTGGCACCCGGGGCGGACCGCCCCCCCCCCCCGCAGTACGCCACTGGGGTATATATATATAGAGGATTTGGGAGGAGTTGGAGCAGATAGGCTGGAAAGGTATATGTAGTGTGCATGAGATGAAAAGAGAGGAGAGGGGAGTAAAGTGGGAGCAATGAAGATGGTGTTGCCAGGGACAGGTGAGCAGAAAGATAGGGATATTTTAGTAATGAAAGAAGTTAGTGTGAAAGTGAAAAATAGAAGGGAAAACATTATTTAGAGAAAATGTGCTTTGTTGTGTAGATATAAAGATTATACATATTCACATTTATATGCACATATACCTATGAGTGTTTAGACCATGGTTAAGGATGCAGTTTGTTAACAGAGGGATTTCATGGTGAAGAGAGATTTAGTGACTTGATTGGTGTGTTATGAGATGCAGTTGATCTGCACTATCTATAAGTATGGTAATGACCGTGGGGAGGGTGGGCAGCTTTCCAGAGATGATACCTCTGCTTAGAAGATTCTGCAGGGCTTGGTTGCTGTTGTTAGGGGTCTAGTCTGAAATATAAGGTCTGGGGTTAGAAAATAAATAAACACACCATCATGGGTGGGGAGAGATAGGAATGTTGAGGTAATTAGAGATGAAAAGCCAGAGGAGAGAACATTTGGGTAAAAAGATATGAAGATCAGGTAGGTGAAAGTCATAAACCGTGAACATAAATTTACAAGATTATCAGTGAAAGAAAAAACAGTAGCTAAACAAACAATTAACAAAAAAATCATAGAGAATGAACATAAAATAACATGACCATACCAACTTTAAAAAACAGAAGATCAGGATGGGAAATATAATAGTTATCAATTAAGTAGTGGTAGTATAGGTAGGGAGGTGGAATAGAACACAATTTTAAATTAAGAATTAAAAGGAAACAATAAGTAGCACAGAAATTCTTGAATAGATTTTCCAGAGATGATACCTCTGTTTAGAAGATTCTGCAGGGCTTGGTCCTTGTGAGTGCTGGGTGTTTTAATTAATGCTGTTTTTAGGGGCCCAGTCTCTGCTTAGAAGATTCTGCAGGGCTTGGTTGCTTGTGAGTGCTGGGTGTTAATCAATGCTGTTGTGATCAGGTGTCCAGATACTTTTGGCCTTACAGTGTGCGTCGGAAAACATTATTGCTGTTAATTTAGTTAAAGCTAAATATAGAAAACTGAACCCATTAACACGTTGTAGCTCTGGTCAATGAGTTCTTTAAACAAAAAATATTGATGTCATAATGGTTTTACATTAGTGAAGTATAAAACAAACACTTACACTGTTCACACTTTTAATCTATGATATAACATTGTTTCAAACAGAGGTTATTTAAGTTGCTTCTTCCCTCTGCAGCATCTTGATTTTCATGTTTAACATACCTTTAGTTTCAAAGATTCCCTATCCCTGATTTGTTGCTATGTACAAAGGCATTGCTAACATATAATCAGGATGGATTTTCACTGATTGTTCTTCCCACTTGGTAAATCACACAATATACATTTATGTTCTCAAATGAATAATAACACATATAATAACTGTAGAAATACCATCACTTATTAGGTCTATAATACTCTACCCTATATGGCATTGATTACATTTAAAGTAATAATAAAAGAAATGATTATGTTTCAGTGTAAAAATGACCCAGAAGCAATTAATATATACAAATAAAAAGTAAATTCAGATATGTGTGATAAGACTCATTAAACCCTTATTTCCATTTAAAATTATGATTGCAAACTAGAAGGGCTTTCCAACCAGCAGTGACCATAGCTAGCTCTAGAACCGGAGTTGCCAGTTTTTTCCCAATATTTATAGTAAAACATGACGTTAAAAGGATGAACCCACGGGACAGAAAGAGGAGCTGGAATAGGAAAATCTCAAGTACCTGTTATGGTAACCTGAGCCCTTTTATGCTTTGCATGTAATTCTTCACCTTCCACCCTGATAATTTATTGAGTCACATCTTGATAGTATTCTGATGTAGAGTTTTGACAATTAATTGATAAAATTGAAAATAACCAATTCTGAAAATAGTTGACAACTAATCTCATAATTGATTAGTTGGTCTACACACTGAACGGGGCATATTTACTCATTATATTACTTCTGTTGCGCAAAAATATTTTATTACAACGTTATTGCACTTTGAAAAAGCACTAAGAAATTTAATTATTTATATTAAGTTTAGAATATTCAGTTATTACCAATTATCTCTAAACCATTGTGGTAAGTTCTGCTCAGCAAAGTATGTTGCAAAGTATGAAAGCAGGACAGGAGAAGTTATGGTCATGATAGTATAATAGTGCCACTGACATGCAGCAGGCATAACCATAAACAGATGTGGCGGTGTGGCTCACACATTGCACTTTTGCAGACATGCAATGTGGCCAGCCAGCGAGACATGTGCATTAGAAGATTGCAACACAGTAGATCTTGGTGGACTCAAATACCCGAGCACGGACTTTAGCTCACCAAGCTTTTCTTTAGTGTACACAGAGTTGGGACACATGTCCAAAATCAAGACAGACCTGGGATCTAGGACTAGGTTTTTAAACTGAAGATGAAGTTGGAACCTGGCAAAATCAGATCAGAGCTGAGTGACTGAGTTAGCCAAATAAAATATTATATCATTTAAAAATAATGATTCAAACAATCAAAAAATAGAATTGTCTGATTAATCATTTAGGTAAGTAATTTTTAGTTGCCACCCTACCTTTAGCTTGTACCTAGTGTTCCTAGTTCCTAGGGTTACTAATGCATGTGTATCTGGCATCATATGTTCTAATAATGGCACCAATATACTGCATAAAATATGCAGTGTAGCTTGCATCTTTACTTAATGCTAACCAAGAACTTTGCAGTACTGTTTGCTTGAATGACTACAAATAATCTACTTAAGAGCAGTCATAGAGGGCCCACAAGCCTTAGACATTACAGGACTTGTATTAAACATAGCATGTGGCATTGCAACATTTTCTGTCAATGTGAAGCAGTTGCAGACACAGGAGGCATCTGAAGAGATTGCATATTTAACCTAGGTTGAGTAAGTCCAGCTCATGTTAAACTAGTAATGCATTACATCTTGTAAACAAGAGTTTGTTGTCAAAATGATAATGAATGCAATCTTCCTTGGTGTAATACTATAATACCCGTAAAGTAATGAAACATATCTACTACGAAGAGAAATTGAAGTGTAAATATATAGGTTCAGTTTTCACTGAGCAAACAAGCTTACCAGAGTTCTGCTTCCATTAATATTTCAATATTCAATAATTCAAAAATGTGACCATGTTGATAACAATGTAATGTATCAATTAATCCTCTGTTTTTTTTATTTTGGTTGAATCCAGATAGGATTATGAGCTACAAATGGTTCTAACTTATTTATGTTGGCTCTAATTGCAGTTTAAGCTGCCCAAATTTACTTGTAAATTCCGATTTACATCAATACTCGGAGCTGGAATCATTATCTCTGATTTTTTTTTTTCTTTTCTGCTAACATGTATTCCACGCCCCATTGTGAACCTAGAGCTAAATTTGTCCTTGAAAACTTTCCAGCGAACATCTGCATCTTATTGCGCTTGATTTTCTTTAATTCTGCTGCCATCTGTTTAAAATTAAGTTTCTTAAATTGCCAAGATTTTTTTCACACTTTCCTATAGGATAATCGTATGTAATATCAGGAAGGATTATGACATGGTCAAAATTTTCCGGTTATCTACAGTTTAAAAAAAAAAAAAAAAAAAAAGTATATTTATGCATGAATAAACAAACTCTCTATGTCCTCAAATTAATTTATTCTGTGCTGGTTTTTTTTTTACATCCTCATTTTCTTTAAGGCCTTTGTAAAGAACATAATAGTACTGAAAGGTATAATTTGTAGGAACATAAAAGACTCAAAATAGGCATTTTTTTGTAGTTGATTAGCTAAGAAAATGCTTAAAATAATAGCAAGGTATTTGCTAACCATGTATTTTTACCTTTTCATTTATCTGCCTGTACCTTTTGTGTTATAATCACACAGTCCGTGTATTAACAGAATACTATCATGCAGACATCTTAACAGAACAAGCAATTGTCCTCAAGTATGTTGGAAATGATTGTCGACTGCAAATTCTGCTTCTAATGTATACAAAGTAGGGCTCGACTTCAATGCCTAAGGGCTTCTGTATGTTCTGTGATTCTTTTGGTATAGTGCTCAATTCTTGGTTTACTCTAATTACTAAACTTCTGGTTCCAAGTGATTTTACTATCCTGATTCAGTTCATATTGTTTAATGATTGGCTAGCATGAGGGCTTTTGCGGCTCTAAAGAACCTTGGGACCGGGGAAAGTTAGCCTCATTAGAGGGAAACAGGGTCAGGGTACTCTTGGCATCATAACCAGTACACTGGGCTGTAGTGGTAATAATCCTTGGAGTAATCCTTTAAGAGTTTGCTTTGTTTAAATAATGTACCGTTGACACATTGATACACAAAGTGGTTTATTAAAGTGTCCTGAAAAGCAGGATGTTGTTATAAAAAAATGATTGTGCCTGTTGGTTCTTCTGGTTTTCATGGTGATTACCCCAAAATTAATACTTGGCACCACATTTAAGTTTTAAGTTTTCCACCTTAAAATGCTATGTAGTTGAGTAGTTTGGTAGTTGAGATCCTCATCACAGCATTTCCATTAGTCGTGTACTCTGTACCGTTCCCTGCAACTATATTTATTTTCAGGATTGTCTCCGATCCATTCAACAGTTAATCCCAAAGATAGCCTTGGCACACTTTAGATGCTATGAATTGTTGCCATTGTTGTTCATTTTCTTTTTCTCTCGCCACAGTGAGAAAAAATAGAGGACTGTCTCAGTGGTTTATTGCAAAACACACACTTGTGGCCTCCTAGAGAGATTCAATAAAAGCTTCAAATAAGGGCACTCCTTACTCAGAATTAATACAATTCCTTGGTTCAATAATGTAACATATATTATTAAGCAGAATGCCTTCTTGCATGAAGATACTTTTCCATTTAACAAATCATTTTTAAAAACAGGTTTAAAGATAACCTAAATTTGATGCCACACTCCTTTCATACATTTAAAGGAACATTATATTGTTAGGAAACCAGTATTCTTAACCCTATAGTTTCTAGTTAACTATATTAATGTCGCCCTTCCATGTAAGTGCTTGAAGGGTGAGTTTTACTTACTGTCCAGGCCTCGTCATGCTGGTCTCTATGGGGATGCTCTACAACCATGGCTGAGATCAATGAGATTCATGATCTCTACTAATCCAATGTTTTTCTATAGGTGAGCATTGGGAGAATAGTGTGCATTCATGTCAAAATGCTGCACTGTGCCAATAAGAAGGTTTCTCTGAGTTTCACTTGGCTATTTCATCAGTAGCATTTCTAATGGCATTTAATAACTGCAGTGTAAACATTGCCAGTCCCACAGGACATCAATGATTTCACTTGCAGGGAAAAACAAGAGGGTCAGGGCGTCTACACTGCTTTACTGAGTTAGATAGGTCTGGGTGTCTATATTGTCCCTTTAATATATGGTCCAGAGTCAGTGGTCAAAGTAATGTAGAGAGGGCACTGGTGCAAGAATTTATTTTGGGCCATCTCTAGCAATAAGGTGGCCAAAAGGTAGATTCACATTTGTTGTACAGTTCCTACAATGCTTTGCCAGCTGGGGATCAACTGTGTGCCCATCCTTGCAGAGGTTGTATTTGTAAGCAATGTTTGAATGAAAGCATGTTTTTTGTGTAGAATATGTGTGTGTGTGTGTGTGAATGTATGTATGTATTTGTGTGTAGTGTTGCTATTTAAAAGCAGTGGTTTACTTATGTGTAGTGTTTATGTTTGAATGTGTTTGTATGTAGAGTTCTTGTTTGAGTGAGGGATGTAAAATACATTGTGAAAAGTAGGTTAATATTATAAAGTGCTGCGGAATAAGGCTCAATATTAGTGACAATACTAATACTAGATAACATGCTAATCCTTAGTGTATGGTCCAGCGGGACTGGTTTTATTAATATTCCCCTTTGAAAAAAATAGCGAAATATTTAAATACTTGATCATTCTTGCTTCTTAAGGACTGGTTTAAAAACCACTGACCCATAGAACCTTTATCTTGGTGGCAAGCGATAATTAAGTTATCATGATTCTAGTAAAGTAATTTAAAGACATATTAGCATATGTCTTCAGTTAAAGGGCAGTTAAGAAACAAATTGGCATCTCTTGAGGAAGGCAGTTAGGAGACCAATTAACATATCTCTAGAGTGGAAAACCATCCATCTAGTAAAGAAATGGCTAAAGGTTTGTTATTGCATTAGTTCATTGCGTTATCAAACATAGATTTTTTTTCAGATATGTTGAAAAGCCATTCATCTCCTGGAAAATCAACTTTACATGAATTTTAGCAGGTCCAACAGGCCTAGTTCACATTAGAATGGAGATCTTATTCAGTAATTTCTTACGGACTTTGACGAGAAGTGAGTATAATTCTCTATACTGGAAACTCTTACCATAAAAACTGCTCAGCCTTAAAACCCTGCTGTTGAAATGTTTAGTTTAGTTCAGAGGCAATATGCATATTTTTATGGGAAAGGCTCTGAAGAACTTAAAGACTGTCAAGACACCACAGAAGCAGTGGTATAGCCTTGTTGCAAAGGTGAGACAGTATGAGGTGACAAGGTATAAACAGTTTTTTAAATTATATTTTTTACAAGGCAAATAAATATCATCACATACAATTGAAAAATGACCTTGAATACAAAAATGAAAATTAAAAAATATAGAGAAATGTAAATTAGCATAGTGCTAGTGTAAGGACTTACCTAAGGTTGCAGTGCAGAGAGATTTCTCACAATTGAAAAATATCAAAGCCCACGGTGACTCATTACATGAATCACTTGGAGAGTGAATGTATATATGGGGGCTCTGCAGGAGGGCAGATCCGGAAGCACAGGACAGACAAGGGAAAATTCAGGTAGCGAAACTGACCTGAACAATGAGGACCAGATTTCAAGTCCAGCCAGATCTCCCAAAGAGGCATGGCTGGAACTCATCCGCATCTACCTGCAGAGATGGGGACAAACCGTGACACCCTCCTGGATCCCGGCAAAATGTTCACTAACTATGTTCACTTTTGGACCAACAGCAAAAACAGATGTTTAAAAGGCTGAACTTGATGGACACATGTAACTAAACTAAATGAATGGGGGTGCTGATATACATTACCAAACTTCAGTCTTTTAGAAAAGGAAGATAGAAAGAAAAAGAAGAAAATTTAAAAAAAAACAAAAATTTAGGGAACAAATGGAGTAACCTCGTGCACATTTTGGTGAGAAGTATACATACATGACGAAATATGTTGATTTGTCTGAACGAATTTAGAAAAAAATTTATTCTATTTGTCTATTCGTTTTAGACAAAATTCATCCATTATTGTCAGCTCTAAATGTCATACAGATCAATGGAATGCCATGACCATCAATGAATATTGCAGTGATCTAGGTAAGTACACAATTACTAAAAAGCTCTGGAGTAGTTTACCTTAGGGAATAATGTTGCTTCATAAAGGACGGGGAACCAATCATTTATACTTGGCCTTTTTTATACCAAATCTGACTCAAGTAACATAAGTACACTTTACTATTTACTAGACTTGGGCATTCGTTTCTGGAAGAATCATAATTCGGATTAATTTGGACATATATCCATACATACATCAATGTGTAGCCATACATCCAGATTCCGAATCTCCAGACGAAACAATTGAAAGAATGGATTAATGAACTCATTGTGCAATCCGTTCTTTAATGCATTCTTATAAAATCATTAAATTGGCACCTTTATGACGGTATTTATGGTGTCACTAGTATAATAAAAGGGAGCCTTGGAAAAAATGTCTTTTCAAAAGTAGGTTACAAGATATTTTTTTTAATATAAGTATCCCATGAAGTACTGGGTTACTATTGTCATTTTATTACCTAATAAATTTAACCTTAATTAGATCTAGTTGCTACCTGGTTATAATTGGTTCTCCCTTCCTTTTCCTGCTATTAAATAGTGTAAAATCTTTTTCTTTAAATACCCTTATGTATATTTTAAATATAATTTTTAATATCTATATTCTATTCTATAATGTTCAATAACTGTCTTATGTTCCTCTAAGTCTACCCTGTCATGTTTGCTAGTCCACCTATTAAATAGTGGTGCTGACTATATAGGCACCAAATAATACATGAATATATAATATTAAAATATTAAGCAATTAGTTTAAAATTAATACATTTTCATGTTTATGTAATGTAACTGTAATGGTATGTTATTATTATTATTATTGTTATTATTATTGGTATTTATATAGCCCCAGATATATATATGTAAGTAAGTGGGGGATGGAATGTATCAGTGCTTGTAATATGGCTGCTAGAACTTTCCTGGAACCAGAGTCTCTTCTTTTCTGATGGAATGTTAGGTATAGAAGGTAGAGAAGGTACCTGACATCCTTGTACAGAGTTTGGAATCTGATTGATTGCTTCTGTGGACAGATTTCATTTATACAGGTAACGAGCTGAGATTAGGAGCACTCCCTTTAAGAGAGTGCTCCTAATCTCAGTTCGTTACCTGTATAAAAGACACTTGGGAGCCAGAAATCTTGCTGATTGATAGGGGATCAAATACTTATTTCACTCATTGACATGCAAATCAATTTATAACTCTGACATGCTTTTTTCTGGATTGTTTTTTTGTTATTCTGTCTCTCACTGTTAAAATACACCTACCATTAAAATTATAGACTGATCATTTCTTTGTCAGTGGACAAACGTTCAAAATCAGCAGAGAATCACTATATATGTGTGTGTGTGTGTGTTTGTGTGTGTGTGTGTGTATCCAAGTGAACAACTAATCTAATAAATTATACTATTACAGCTGAACAACTGCTAGACACAAATCCTTGTTACCTTCAAAACTTTAATTTCCAGAAAAGCACTTCTTTTGATACCAAAAGGTTCCAACCCACATTTGTCACATTAATCACAATTCTTTGTGCATGTTGTGTCTTCTTTTTTTCAGAGTAAGCATTGGAGTGTGAATGTACATTCACGCTGAATTCCTTGAAAAACGTGCGGCTAACACAGGCCTAATGAATGGTTTTGAGTTAACTGTCATCACGACATCAATTCGTATGAAAAGGCACATTTTAATGCTTTTAAGAGAACTCTTGTTATATAAAGTATAAGTGTTTTTCGGATACAGTTCCAGATTCTTATAACTCATTATATCACCAAGATAAAATACCTATTAGTAATAGTTAATGAGTCATAATGGCTTCCATTCAGTAACTGTACTCTTACGCGATCCAGACTCCTTTTTTCCCCCTGTTTCTTACAAAATTCCCAAAGGCATAGATTTGATAAAATATAATTAACCTAACTACTCATGCAAACAAGCAGTTAATGAAAATTCCTCTCAAGTTTGCTCTGTTACAGTGAATGCATTTGTTACAGTTAACACGTTGGAAAGAAAGGGGGAAAAACGCAAGTCAATCAAGTTAATAAAATTCCAGTTACCAAGTGTTTGATCCTGAAATGGGCAATTTTAAAGCTGCATCCGTTAAATATATTGTAATTATTTTTTACCCGGAAAATGGATGAGGGAATTCTTTGTAACTTTAAAGCATAAATCACAGCTTATTTAAAATGTGGTAGAATGTTTAACTACGTTCACAAACCCAAGAACCAAATGTGAATTCAGTTTCAAAATGTTTCAACAATCCTATTTTAGAGTACACTTTGTTTTTATTGGGAATGATGCACCCGAATCCTCAATTCAAATAAGTAATAAATAAGAACTATTTCCACTACGAGTGACTATTAATAACAAAATGGTATTTGTTTTGTTTTGTTTTTTTAATTTGGCATACCAGTTTACCTTAAACATATCATTACCTTCTTAGGTATATTTTGGGGAAATGGTGATTTTGTGTATAGAATGCTGTAAATTATAATATATAGAAGTTACAATTATTTAAATAAACAGTATATTCCTTTCTTATTTCTTTATTTATTTGTTTTACATGCTGTTATTATAAGCTACCTGAGTGGCTGCAGTAGTTAAACTGAATTGCTGGATTCTGCAATAGTGTCCTCCCAGCCCTCTATCTGTGATTGGCTGCAACACATGCAGCTGCTTATACTGCAAGCAAGGCTGGCGCTACCATAAGGCTGCACGGTGTACAATGTCTGGGTAACAGGAGGGAGGGGGTGCACACAGCACTACATTCCTGACAGTCACTCAGGTAAAACATAGCCTTGCAGACTGAGGTAAAGTATCGTCTTTATCCTCTACCAGGTTCAACAGGGAGCTGCTCACAGTGACTTGAGAATGTAGGGATATGAGGTAGGTAAAGATGACCATCTATCTTAATTGTGCGCTACAATTGGGGTAAGAGCCACAAAAGGGGGACAGTAAAAGAGACATAAAAGGGGGTAAGAGACACAGAAGAAGGAAGTAACAGACACAGAAAGGAAAGTGTAAGATTCATAGAATGAGGTAAACTATACACGGGGTGTAAGGGACACAAATATGGCAGAAGAGACACAACAAGGATGTAGGAAACATAAAAGGAGGGAAAGAGAAATTAGAGGGTCAAAATGGGGCATAAGAAACACACAAGAGATACACACAGATAAATAGGGGTGCTGAGGGAGACGGCCAACTGCATCTTTGACTGTGTAACCAAAATTCCTTGCACCAATGCTGACTGCATGCTGCTGTGTTTATGGTGGTATCTCATAGCTCTTGTAACAGGTTGAAGAAAGACTCGCTACCTAACCAGTGTTCTGATTCTTTACCTTAGACTCACTTTTCTAGCATCCGTATGTAGAATAACTACAGATAACCTTAATGAGAAACAAATACACTCAACCAACCTCCCAGTTAACTATCTCTACCCAACCAGTATCTTACCTCTACCAACTCACCCCCCTTCCATGTCACTTATCCAATGTCACTTGCATGCAAATACATACTAAGTCAGCTTTCACAGTGATGCACACAGACTCACATGCACAGGAAATGAAATATGAACAAGGTAGGCAAAGGCGGGCTACCAGCATGACAGTTAAAATTACACTATAGTCACCAGAACAACTGCAGCTTAATGTAGTGATTCTAGTTTCTCCTAGTTTGTGCCTTTGCCTTCTCCTCCCACACAGCGCTCTTTGTTATCGGGGAGTAAGTGACCGTCTGTCACCTTCTTCCAGTGCTGACATCATCACAGTGGCCTGGACCATCCATCATCACAGGGGTCTGGTCATGCTTTTAAAGGGTCGTGGAGCTGAAAGGGCCAATGAAGACACAGTGCCATCAGGTGGCCCTAAATGCATGGACCACCTGATGGGCCCTCTCATCATGGCCCCATGGTGGACCGCACCTATAGTCTGGCGGGTCGCATTTGAATCGTGGGCCACATGTTGGATGCCTAAGGACTAGTCTGAGTAGTAAGGCTGCATAGAAAGGTCAGCTCCAGCACAATTAGGTATTCTATGTTGCTGCTTTGTACAGTTTCTGTGTCTGTACGAGTGGTTATGTGGTTTATACATCTAGCTTCATCAAGATGCCTGTCTGTGTAGTCAAAATCCTTGCACCAACACAAATGCATCCTGAGGGGCGTGATCATTGCTATAGCTAGCAGAAAAAAGAAATAAAAAAAGAGGCCACTAAGCAATCCCTACTGAATGATATTAGCGAACTAGAGAAAAAAACATAAACACAACCTAAATCCAGACGACTACAGTGCCTTGACACATAAAAGATCAGAACTCCAAATCCTCTTAAATGCCCAAATAAAACACAAGATTCTGTTCACAAAGCACACATACTACTCTCAGGGCGGTAAATGCAGGAGGGTACTGGCTAGAGCCCTCATGCAAAGACAACAAACCACTTTCACAGCTAGCATCAAAAACCCCTCAGGGCACACAACCCATCTATTCCCAGAGATCATGCAAACCTTCCAGGAATTTTAAACGTCTCTCTACAATATTAGGGAAGCACCACCGTCACAGGCTCATATCACCCAATTCCTGGATAAGAGAATCAAATGCACTATCCCCCCCAACGCTTTCCATTCTCTCGAAGACGAATACAAGACAGCGATCAGACATCTTCCTTCTGGCAAAAGCCAGAACCCTTTTTAAGGGCCTTTAACTCCCTGCTAACTACTCACAGACTCCCTGCTTCTGCACTGGAAGCACACATCACTTTATTACCCAACCCAGGGAAAGACCCCACGATCTGCGGGAGCTACCCCCTATTTCCCTGATAAACGTAGACCTTAACCTATTCACCAAAGTTTTAGTCAATTGCCTACGCCCATTCATGCAGACACTGGTTCACCCTGATCAGGCCAGTTTCGTGCCAGTCAGGGAAGCAAAAAAATAACACCACCAAACTATTAAATCTGATCTGTTTTACCCAAATCATCTACACAGCAGAGCTTACTGCTCTCAGTTGATGCCAAGAAGGCTTTTGACAGGGTGGACTGGTCAATGCTCTTCACTACACTACGGGCCATGGGATTTGGACAGAATTGGCTATGGTGGTTGGGGGCAATATATTCGGCACGAGACAGGGGTGTCCCCTCTCCCTACTCCTGTTTGTATTGATCATGGAGTCTTTTCTCCATGATCAATACAAACACAAGCACAAACTAGCAGCTTTTGCTGATGACCTCCTGTTTTTCATTTCTAACCCCATCAGCACGAGATAACCGCAACATACATGGGATAGCAGTGGCGCAAAACAAGCACAAACCAGCAGCTTTTGCTGATGACCTCCTGTTTTTCATTCTTAACCCCATCAGCACTATGCCACATGTTGTGGCAGAAATTAAATCATACAGTGAACTATAAAACTTCAAAGTTTATTTTGCTAAAAGCAAAATACTGAAACTAAACATGTCCCTGGAGGCTCAAACTGAACTTAAACTTAATTTTCCCTTTACCTGGACCAACACCACTATCAAATACTTAGGAGTACATCTTACCCATTCATTAAATCAAACACATGAACTAAATTTCCACCACTCTACTACAAGAAATCTCTAATGACGTCTCCAAATGGAATATGCCCCACTTTGGTTGGTTATGTCGGATCAACATTTTAAAAATGAGTGCCCTCCCGCGTCTGCTATACCTACTGCAAGCGCTGCCAATACTTATTCCCAAATCAAAGAGTTGAGAAGACAGTTCACCTCATTCATCTGGGCCTCCAAGCACCCTAGGATACCCTAGGCTTTGGGAGGCTTAGGCCTGCTGAACATTGAAGTCTACCAAAGAGCAGTTTTCCTAACGAGAATTTATGAATGGTCCAACCCAAACGCGATGAAACAATGGGTACATATCAAGGTGATTATGTTTCAGGTGCCTTTCTACACGATTCTGTGGCACAAATCTGGGAAGATATTCATACTACCACAACATAGTACACACCCGACTAGTATACCAACGCTAAAATGCTGGCAAGAGATCAGACACTTAAAATCTCTAGCTCCACACCCATCCCCATTATATACACTGTCTCAAAACCTCCACTTCATGCCTATTATGACATCATTGGCGAACGGCCAGTTTTTCACATCACCATACCTCACACTAGGAACTATATTATGGACCTCAGACATCATACCTCTCAGACAACTGATATCCGCAGACACACCTTCGACCTTATAATCATTAAGATACAACTAACTTACCCACTTCTTGAAATCCAAATCCGACCTAGCCACCGTCGCACGAACACACTCCACTTTCAAAACATACTGTACGAATCAAAAAATCTCACATAAACATTTGTCCATATTTAGCGTGATGCTACATCAGGACTACGCAGACAACCCCCCCACCCCCATACACTCGAGCATGGACCTCAGATCTCCACGTTGTAATGACTTAAAAGGAGTGGTCAATCGTTTTTAGACAAATTCACAAATCAACAATTAGGACCAATATCCAAGAGGGCAACTACAAGCGAATAGCATGGTGACACTATTCCCCCACTCACATTCACATATTCTACCCAACCACCCCGGACAGCTGCTGGAGATGACAACAGCCACAAGGTGGTCGTGCCTTATTATCCAACGATTCTGGGACAAAATCACGAAACACATTAAGATAATCACATTAGTGCCTCTGCCCTTAGACCCCAAAACCCTTTTATTCGGGCTCATTGAGCTTCAGAGACACAAACCCACCAATATACTGATATTCCAACTGCTGATGGCAGCAAATCTACTTATACCTCTATTCTGGAAAAGACAAGCAGCTCCTTCTATAAGTGAATGGATTCTAAAAGTGGAATCAGTGAGAGTCCTAGAGGATCTAAACTCATTTATGGTACATAAATATGCACTTTATTTGGGAACCATGGTTTGAATTCCTTCAAAACCGTAAAGGGTGAACCCACATCTGGTCATAACTGCTAAAAGAGAGAAACAAAGCTACTATCCCTTGTAGGGAACGCCACCATTCCTCAACTCCCCTGCATCTCAATCCTCCCCCTTCCGGCTGGCTGCGAGGCTCATTGTTTGGAAATATCTTATGCCTATACCGTGCAACGGTTGTAACCTGAACAATATGCAAATACAATATTTAAAATAAAATAAATAAAAAAATCCTTGCACCAGTGCTGACTGCATGTGCCAGTGATCTCTACATGCTGCTGTGGTTATGATGGTCTCACATAGCTCTTGTAACAGGCTGAAGAAAGACTAGCTACCCAACCAGAGTGCTGATTCTTTACCTTGGACTCACTTTGGGTGAAGAGGTTTATATATGGGAGGTATTTTGTTCCCAGTGTGGGAACACTTAATGCATTCCCGCTGTGCGATGCTATCCAGTAATAGAGGCGGTGCTTAGGGCTCCATTTAAGTAAGCCTGTTCTCTATTGGGATGTCGGTGTAATAATAGTATTTCCCAAATCCAGCCGTATCATATATATAATATGTTATCCCCTTTTCACAGGCTTCTTTGAGTTATGGTTCAAAATAAAAATATTAAGGTAACGATTAACATATTTAATCTTAAAGCAAAAATGTGTATGTATTTTTCAGCATCTCGTGATTGGGCTAGGTCTACTCAGAATACCTAAGCCATGGGTGTGACGTGTCGGGCAGTTTGTTTGCCTGCCAATTCACACAACTGCATCCAGGCAGTTTCCAGCACTAGGTGGTAGGCCCTCCAGGTTTATGGAGTGAAGAATTAAATCAGTCCCAAGGCCCACACAGGCCCTTCAGGATAAAAGTATGATCCGTAGGGCAACGGTGGTTATGGCAAATGTCTCTTCATGTCAGGTTTGCAGGCCTTTCTCCAACCTCGTGCCATTCTAGAGGGAAGGTTTACAGCGGTGGTGTGTTAGGCCAAAATCCTCTGTGGTCTTGATGCCAGGACACTCCAGTAAGTTGTGTGGGTTGGATACAAACAAGAGAGTGTGAGTTTTCCAATCCTTAAAAGCCAATATTTTGAAGGGGTGGCCCAATGTAAAGCGAATTCCATGGATCCTGAGTTAATCCACAATCAGCTTCCAGTTTTTGCAGTGCTGTAAGGTTAGAAGCGAGTGCTCTTGGAAAACAAGAATTTCTTTGCCTTGGTGTTGGATGGTAGCCTCCTGGCTATGTTTCATTATGGCATCCTTGGTATTGTAAAAAATGAAAACAGACTATGGCATCTCTAGGTACATTACCTTCGGTAAGGTTAAGATACATATAGAGATGTATTACTGTATTAATTCTAGCAAATTTAGAATGGTCAAGAACAAGCCACGGTCAGGGGGAAAAGGAGACTGCAATAACGATTTAGATGAGCCAAGGTCAAGGATTATAGAAAGTAGAATAGTCAGGTATAAGCCAGAGTCAATAACGAGGAACTAGATACAGGAATAATAAACACACTCAGATTCACCACATACCGTGACAGTGCAAAGGTCAGAACAGAGCAAAGCCTATAGACCTCCAGGTATTCTTTGATTGGTCTACGTGATTCTTGCGACATGCCTTGTAGGCTCATTTTAAAGGGGTGGATCTCGTTTATAAATAAGAATTAAGTGGAGCTTTTTTGTTTCTGGTTTTACACTATATGTTTTTCCCCTTTTTCTCCTTCATTCTATATACATGTACAGTACTGGTATGAATATCTATCCATTATACTCTGAGTGTTTCCTTATATTGTAGTGACCACAATTACAAGTGTGATTTTCTTACAAGGCACAGCGCACTTTAATTTATATTTGATTGTATGTGGGTTAGATAGAAATATGTAAAACAAGATAAAGCATTATAGGAAATGGATTCCACGAAAAATTGCATGTGTTTGTGAAATTCATATTTGGGACTACACTGATTTGCCCAAGGTTAATGTATTTTCCCTGCTTAGCATAATGAAACATGTGGTTCATGAAAATGTCATAGTTATTTTAATATTTTACAAGGTTGTCACCATAACAGACACAGTTTATTAGGGTTTATGGACTGCACTTCTAATGATTCATCGACTAAAGTTGGGAAAGGAAACAGAAAAAAAAACATACTACCAAGCTTCACTGATCCTTGACTCACACCTGAAAACAATGTAGCGGAACACTCCAAACATCATAACTACTATAGCACTCTGTAGTGGTTATAGTGTCAGGATTGCCCTGGAGCACACCAATTCCCCTCCTCAACTATAACTGACAGAGAGTTTAAAGCTTTGGAACTCTCATTTGGAACTCACTCTGACTTAAGACCTTACCTTAAGTGCAAAGCTAGCACATCAGCTAATTGCTCTTAGCTAATTAGCTAAACCCTGCACTACCGGCTCTCTAAAGGCTGTAGTGAAGGAGTGGAGTGGCGCCTTGTTGACCGAAGGTAAGAAGCCAAACCATTCTAAAAGGGGTTGACTGCTTATAAAGTGGAAGCACTAGGGCACGCCAGGCACAATGACCACTATAGTGTTCTGTAGTGGTTATGGTGCGTGAAGTGTGCCTTTATTTGTTACATTTCCCCATACATTGTTAACTTTTGTGACTGTTGTCTATTGTGTAGCTTCAATATTTGCCTAAGGCTACAATTTAACCAATACACTGCAAATTAGTTGATTCCTAGGCTGTGGTTCTTCTGATTTCAATATGTAATATGTTTTCTAAATCGTTTTTTCCCCCTCCAGTCATATTCTGCTGTTTGACAGCTGAACTGCATAAAAAATAATTACTATTATTATAATAACTTATTTTATGGCCTTAAAAACTGACCCTGTACTATTTAATTTTATCTCAACAATGTGAAGTTAGCAAAGATGAAAACATCATTATGAAATGCACATCATTCTATTTCAAAGAGATAAGTGAGCGGAATGGGTGATGCAAGTAGGTGCAGACATCACGGGTCACTAGAAATGCTGTGCCACACTGATTAAATAACAAGGAACAACATCTCTTTGTAAATCCAGGCACTTATACATACTGTGCATTGCACATTATTTCTATTACTTCAGAGCTTTTAATGTTATCAGTTCAGACAGCAGTCTCTTTCACTAAATGCACTCCAGTTTAGTCAAAACTTTAATGACAGTCCTGAGATGTAAATGGGATTGAATTGTCAGCATAATTGGCTAAAAGCATGCAAAAATCCTTTGCTTTCAGCTTGAAACAACAGTTGAAAAAACATGCCAACATTAACCAAAGGAATGAGGTGAGGCACACTGATATGGGGAAGGGAGGGAGCTCCTCGATACACGTCGACTTTTCTCTACCTAATGACTCTTTAAATTAAATTTGGCTGTAAGCTATATGCCGACTTTACATTTGCTTGACAGTGTGAAGTTTGTTTGGCCTAGAAAAACAATGCATCTGAAATTCAGCCCATATTAACCATCAGAGTACCGTGTGAAGGATCAGTGTATTGCCCGCCGTGTCAGACAACAGGTTAAGTATAAATTGCAAATCCATAAAGGTTTCAAAATACAATACATTTATTTCATAAATAGTGTTTATATGTATAGAAACATTAATAAACTAACAACAGGTAAGTGGTATGTCATGGAATGGTATAGTAAATTAAGAAAGTTATGTTGTATAAAAGGCCATCTACTCACATACATTATCCTATTATAATACATTTAGAATGGTATGAAATCAAGATGCATTATTGAGATATATAATAGTTGTCACATAATGCCATTGTGCAAACGATCAATATCAAAATTACTTTTCTGTCCCAAGCTATTGGAAACAAAAAAATTTACATTAATGTAACTGATATATCTATCTATCTAACTTTTCATTTAAGATTTAACAATGGTCCTTTAAAGGGACACTATAGTCACCTGAACAACTACAGCTTAATGTAGTTGTTCAGGTGAGATCTATAGCTCCCTGCAGGCAATCTAATGTAAACACTGTATTTCTATTTCATAGAAATACAGTGTTTACATTGATTGATAGGAATACCTCCAGTGGCCGTCACTATCATGTATGACCCTAAAAAGGCCATGTACACCTCAGACGTATTAAAATACGTCTGATGTGTGCAAGAGAGAGAAGGCACTGTGTGCGCGCCTTCTCTCTCCTGCCTGTCAGCAGAGGAGAGGGGGCGGGCAAAGACCGCGAGCTGAGCTGTCAGTCAGCTCAGCTCGGGGTCGCGCGCATGCGTGGTAGTGCGCTCAGGACTTCTTAGGGCCGCATGAATGCCGCCCTATGAAGTATGTGCGCCTGTGCGGCGCATGCGCACAAGGTAGCAATGAAGCTTCTGAATGAAAGCATCTGATTGCTCCCTGCTCGCGCCCACCTATTTTGTCATTTTGACGAAATAGGGGGCGTGGCTTCACGAGGCTCCCGGCGCTGGAACGAGGTGAGTAAAAAGTAATGCTTAAATTCCATCATGATTGTTTTTATTAAAGTGCTGTAAAAATTAGATTTTTCCTTATAGTAAATTCTTCCAGTTTTTAGAAATTTCGATTTTAAAGGAGCTCCAAGTTTAGAGTGACGTGAAAAAGAGAAGTGACAAAAATCACTTTTCTGCTGGAAAAAAAGTGGAACAAAACTCATAAATTCAGCAAAGTGGTGTATATTAAAAAAAAAATGATGATGAGGATTATGGCATAAACAAAGTAACATATGAAAAAATCTGACAGATTTAATAAATTGTGACAAATAGTCGCCAAAAGTTACATGTATCAGCAACATTTTGATAAATATCCCCCACTAGGTGTACAATCCTTTATGTGTATATTTGTCAAACCCGTCCTGTCTTCCTTTCTGTACACCTTTTGTATTCATAAATGCAAAATAAAATAAAAAATTTAAAAAAATAAAGTATGTTAAACAATTTGGACATAATATAATAAACATGTATCCTTTAACAATATAAAACGTTGTCTGCACTACCACTAATCAATAAGTAAAATGACATTTATTATGATAAACTAATAAAATTGTTATTTTTTTTATTTAGCCTCTACCACAATTGTGTCAAAAAAAGTGCACTCACCTAAAATTATGCAGCTGCGTCAATTCATTCAGCCACAGGCAGACGGTCATCACTCCCATATTGACACACCTTGTCAGTTCATCCGCATATGCAGTTTTGATGCAGCATCACTTTCATGGTTGTGTCATTCTGGCTCTGAACTAACTTAAGCAAGGACAGAAAGGACAGACGGTAGATGAGACAGATGATCGGTATGCTTGCAGCCGTAAAAGCTATATAAATGACAGATAGCTCTGAAAGTCTGACAAGGGCTGACCATTCACAGGCTGCTGCTGAAGAGCCAGGAGTTCTTTGGAATGATCTAACATTGCTGCAATCATTTGAGCCACATTTCTTGTGAACATTTCTGGTCACCAGTGGGACACCTTGGACATGTTCCAGAATCAGGGCTGTCTGGTCATATTTATGATAGTTGATAAGCATGACATAAACACAACAGTAGAAACAAGACATTCAGTTCTTCAAAACTGTATTCATCATGTTTAAGCTGGTAGTGAAATGTAATTAGTGCAGGTGGTAGAGTATTACTTTAACTTGAGGAGGAATTGCGAAGAGGGACAAGACCATATTTTTTCCATAACCAATGCTCAGGTTGTTTTCAGTCAGTAGTTTCTGTGTGCCCTCCAAGCGCACCACCAGGTAATTAAACTAGTGTTTAAAAAAGAAAATGTATATGGTTATACATGAAAGTCTAGGTGAAAGAAAAGTATAATTGACAGAATATTGAATGCATAGACTTGAGAAGCAAACAAAAGAAAAAAAAAAGAAAAACAAAAGCAATAGACTGTATTAAGTGGAGAACACTTACATTTTTACAAATGTGCATACACTTCTCAATACTGTCATCCTGCAGAAGATTGTCTATGTTGGAAATCAGGACACAGAAGCAAAAATACAATTGTAAACATATGGGGACCAGAGTTAAATAAGTTAAGGTGAAATATTTAAGTAGCTTTGATGGAAAAAAGAGAATGAAATACAGAACACGACAAGGTATTTGACAGCAAAAATGCATGATAAGCAACAAAACCATGCACAATTTTAAGTTCATGGAAAATTGTGTGTAATAGATTCGTAGTACGGTGAAAGTGACATTATGAAAGAGTAAGTACGTGTTAGTGATTGTGAGGCTGTCTTCATACTTTAAAGACCTACTTGTTGCTCGTTTCACCATCGCCATTCTTGTTCCTGACAGACCAATAAAAACGAATCCATAGAGAAGCTGGTTCAGGAGCATATGAGGCTGGAAAGGTATATAAAAATTGCAGAAGTTGAGGCTTTCTTTCCGTACTGCGGCATAAATCTACTATGACTATCACAGCGGAATATTTAATAAGAAATAACCAAGGTAAATCATGAAATGTAACTATTTCAGGGCAAGGGCCAAGCAACAGATGTTAATTTGTTGTTCAGGTCTCTAAAAACACCAAAAACACGCAGAAGAAACTTTACCATCTGCTTAATGAAAAGCATGTTTTAGTGTGTTTGATAAAAAGTGCAGAAGTGGGTTACAAAATTAGAGGAATTGAAGGAATTAAAGAAAAGATAGTAACATTATGTATCTTTAATTTAGAAAAAAGACATTTGAGAAGGTATACGACTAGATTTGGAGACTCGTTTCAGTCTGATCTACATTTAGTCTGAATTTGGGCTGATTGGATGATTGGTTGAATTCCAGAAATCTCAGCCGAACTAGTCATTTAGAATTTTGGCCGTGGCAGCATTAAAAGAGATGATTGATTGATTGACAGCACAGGACGGAGAGCTCTTGGGGAGCTCTGTCCAAAATTTGGAATACTAGTCGCAAAAGAGACCCAAATGTTAAACAGGACCCTCAAAACTACCTACCCCCAGGAAGAGACATCATGGGACACAAGCACAGGCGATTACAGTACCCTGAGACCCCGAAAATGCCCGATATCATGCCACAGCCGGATTGGGAATACAAAGCAGCCCTAGGAAAAAAATGTTTTGAGCCCCACATATAGTGCGTGTGTGCGTGTGTGTGTCTGTCAGTCAGTGGGTGCCTCCCTAGGCACTAAATATATGATTTATCATAGTGATATATTATATATTTATGTGTATTGGCATCTGTTATATTGTTACTTAACTGCAGCCCCTTGCTCCAGACAATCCATGAGTGTTGCAGTGCTGTAACACGTAGCCTCCAGGCTGCCCCCTATCTGTTGTTATTGACCCTGCTTAGTGACACTTCCCTATGCAGGGCGATAATCCATCCTCATGTGGACATCAGTATACATGTTTCACGTGAATAAATCACACAAACTTCATGGCACCAACAGAAAAGCTCACTGGCCCATTCACACAACTCTACTGCAGACAAGCTCTCTGACACACACAAGTTGACTACAGACAAACTCAATGAAACACACAGAAGCACTCTGACACAAACACAAAAGCTCACTACAGACAAGCTCACTCACACAAACAAACTCACTACACACAAGCTTCCTAACACACAATCTCACTACAGACAAGCCCCCTGACACACACAAGCTTGGTATAGACAAACTCATTGGTAAATACATACAAGCTCAATACAGACAAGCTCACCAACATACACAATCTCACCAGAGGCAAACTCAATGACACACACAAAAGCTCACTACAGATGAGCTCTCTCAACCCAACACACGCAAGTTCACTACATACAAACTCACACACAAACACACACAAGAACCCTACATACAAGCTCATTGACATACACTCTCTGATACACACAAGCCTACTTCAGACACACTAATTCATAAACACATACAAGCTCACTACTAACACAAACACACAAGTTCACTGACACACACACACACATGCTCACTAATCTAAATACACACAATCTCACTACAGACAAGTTCACAGACACCACCACACAAGTTCACTACAGACAAACTCACTGACACAAACACACACAATCTTACTACAGACAAGTTCACGCACACAAACATACACAAGCTCACAACAGACACTCTCACTCATATAAATTCAAATGTATACTTAGAGGCTGGGACACCCATCCAAGAATGCATGGTCTTGAGCTTGTCGCTACCGACTTATATTTCTTGTATGTCTGTTGATATTTCACGTTATACATTCATACTGTGATACAGATGCTTATGGAAATGGAAAGTCCCAAAAAAAGAGATGATTGTTGGAAAAAAAGATGATGACTAGGAGATAGCCATTACATTTTGAGTTTATTTACAGTTCAAGTGAGATGTGAAAAATAGAGGGGGGAAAAGAAGAGCAGTAAAGAAAAATCTATATTCATATAAGGTTGTGCTCAAAAGTTTGCACACCTTGGCAGAAACGGTGAAATATTGGCATTGATTTTAAAAACATGACTTATCATGCAAAAAAACATCTTTTATTGAAGGATAGTTGTTTGGCTCCTTTTTAAATCGTAATGATAACATAAATCACCCAAGTGGTCCTGATCAAAAGTTTACATACCCTTGAATGTTTGACCTTGTTACAGACACACAAGGTGGCACATACAGGTTAAAAAGGCAATTAAAGATTATTATTTTTTTAAATTGTAGTTAGTGTCTGTGTATAAATACTCAATGGGTTTGTTAACTCTCACATGAATTCACTGAGAAGGCTAGATACTGACCAATGGGGAGCAGAAAAGAACTGTCAAAAGACCTGCGTAACAAGGTAATGGAACTTTATAAAAATGTAAAAGGATATAAAAAGATATCCAAAGCCTTAAAAAAGCCAGTAAGTACTGTTCAATCACTTATTAAGAAGTGAAACATTTGGGGATCACTTGATACCAAGCCATAGTCCGGTAGACCAAGAAAGATTTTAGCCACAACTGCCAGAAGAATTGTTTGGGATACAAAGAAAAACCCACATGTAACCTCGGGAGAAATACAGGCTGCTCTGGAAAAAGATGGTGTGGTTGTTTTAAGGAGCATAATACGACAATACTTGAACAAAAATGATCTGCATGGCCAAGTTGCCAGAGAGAAGCCTTTAGAGCGCAAATGCTACTAAAAAGCCTGGTTACTATATGCTCGACAACACCTTGACACGTCTCACAGCTTCTGGCACACTGTAATTTGGAGTGACGAATACCAAAATAAAGATTTATGGTCACAACCAGGGCTGCCATCAGAAATTATGGGGCCCCCAAGTCTGTCCACAGAGCCTGCCCCCGATTTCACCAACAGTGCTCATCCTAAATCCACCCACAAGGATGAAGTGTGTTTTACTGAATGTGATGTGTTTATAGTGGATGTGCAATGTGTAAAGTGCATGCAGAGTGCGTGTGTGTCATGGATTTAGTGTGTATAGTGGAAGCAGATTGTACATTTGTGTAGTGGATGTAGTGTTTTGTGTATTAGATGCAATGTGTATAGTGACTGCAGAGTATGTACCGTGAACGATAATCACTATATATACGGGCAATTAGGGAATGTGGGGCCCTGGACTACCAGATTAGTCTGGGCCCAAGACAACCTGGTTACAGCCATAAGCTCTATGTTTGGATAGGGGTCAACAAGGCCTATAGTGAAAAGAATACCATCCCCACTGTGAAGCATGGTAGTGGCTCACTGATGTTTTGGGTGTTTGGGTGTTTGTGTGAGTTCTAAAGGCACAGGAAATCTTGTAAAAATTGATGGCAAGATGAATGCAGCATGTTATCAGAACATACTGGCAGACAATTTGCATTCTACTGCACGAAGGCTGTGCATGGGATGCTCTTGGACTTTCCAGCATGACAATGACCGTAAGCACAAAGCCAACTTGACCCTCCAGTGGTTACAGCAGAAATAGGAGAAGGTTCTGGAGTGGTCAGAACCACTCTAGGGAGATCTCAAACGTGCGGTTCATGCCAAAGACTTTGCATGACTTGAAGGCATTTTGCCAAGAAGAATGGGCAGCTATACCACCTGCAAAAATTAGGGGCCTTATAGACAACTATTACAGAAGACTGCACACTGTCATTGATGCTAAAGAGGGCAATACACAGTATTAAGAACTAAGGGTATGCAGACTTTTGAACAGGGTGAAAGGTAACTTCTATCCTAAGTGACTCGGTCCAACTTAGGCGTTCTCTGGTCTCCGTTGTTGGCTGAATTCAGGGAAGAACGATGGAGCAAAAATGAAACACGCACACAGTTTGCTTTTCCAAAGATCTTCAAATGTATTATAAAAAGGATGGCATATTTATACAGTATTGATCATGAACTTTGACATACATCGGTCAAAATATGCTTACAAAAGATAAACGTTGCTAAAAGCGGAAATAGCTGATTTTGCAAAAGACCACATTTCTTGTGGTCAAGCATGTCTTATTTTGCATGATACTTTTCTCGGAAGCATCAGGTCAACATTACTTTGCGTATGCGTCTGTTGTTTCAAAAGCAGAAGCGATAAATCAAAAATAACCTGTGGTTTGTCTAGTTTTTAGCTCTTGTGTAAATCTTAAGAATAAAATATCAGAAATTATAGATGAGATTTATTAACCCCTTCCCTTCATTCCCCTCTTTGAGCAAGACCTTGCTCATACCCCATTTGGGTTGTTTTAGCCAGGGTAACTGTTCATGGTATATTCAGAATTGCTAGCCAATTCTGCAGGACTTTCATTATTTCTTCGGCCACTATTCCCATGGCATATACCCTGGCTAACATAGATTACATGTAGATATTTTGGGGTTCGGGAATATAACTATCATGCATATAGAATTGTAAGTATTCCGCATACACTGGTGGTGGAGGTAGTGGACGTGATGGGGGTGTGTTTTTGTAGATGCAGAATATCACTCTTACAAGTACATAAAAGAAGAGAGAAATAGAAGCCCCATAACCAAGATCAGACCTATGGTTTTTACTGAATTAAGGATAGAAGAGAAATTAAACCAGTCACCCCAGTAATTATCCACCCCAGAGTTACTCTTTATTTCCTTTGCCAAATCTTCTAATTTCTGTATTGCTAATGTTACCTTTCCATTGGGGCCAGTGTTCTGAGGGATATAGGTGCAACATACTCCTGAGGCGATGTATTTACAAACCCCCCCTTTTTCCGCTAGCATCATATCTAGGGCCATTCTATTTTGAAAGGTCATTTGGGAGGTAGCTTGTAATTGTTCAGCAAGGCCTTGTAAGGCATCTTTAGTATAATTAATGAACCTTTGCTGATTATAATATATGTAATTAATCCAATCAACATTTTTATTGGCAGTAATCATAGGGAATATGGATTCAAATCCAGCTGCAACTTCATCTCTTGCCTTGAATTCTTTAGGGACTCCCCGTGGGATACCTATAGAGTCTAAGTAAATGTGGGGATCAATGCTACCAATGGGCACTTCCCTCTTCCTTCGGCTGGAGACCGGTATTGCTTTAGAGACAGACAGAGAATCACTAAAGATGTGTAGGGGCATGATAATTTTAGCCGGGGTGCATTCACCTCTCCTATACCTAATCTTCATATCCCCACAGATCCAGTATACATCTCCAACCGATAGAGTCTGGTTTAGTAGGGTAATGTTACTATAAAAGGAGCAAAAGCCATCAGAAAAGTTACCAAATTGTTTTCCTTTGTTGTTAGTATTGTTACCCCTAAAGCATGTATAATTACCAGGATAAATGGAGACGGCATCATGTAATTTAAATTTAGGCTCACCTAAAGGATGCATTACCTTCCAGGTGTCACAACCGTCTGTAGAATCATTTGTACCAGTGAATAGACTAAGGAAACAGTTCCAGTATTTGTCAGGGACAGAGAGTGGGACGGTCCCTAGATGAGGCCTGGAACTGCCACACACATAGCAGTTAGACCTATTATTGGAATGAGCATTATATCTCATCCACTCTAGCCAGAGATTAATGTCGGTGTATCCAGTTTCTAGGGCATTTAATTTTTTTCTTTGTTGCCATGTTTTGTTTTATGATTGTGCCATTCTTTTATAACCTACAGTCAGGGGCGGACTGACCGGTCGGGCACTTCGGACACGGTCCGAGGGCCCGGCCGGGATGGGGGCCCGCCGCCAGGGCCGCCTTCAGGGGGCCCGGCGGCTGGGTTGGGGACTTCAGCAGAAGGTGCCACCGGGTGGCCGGCCCGGTGGCACACTGTGAGGGGGCCGGCCGTTTCATGTTAGAGCCGCCGGACCGGGTGGCAGCCTCGCCGGTCCGGCGGCATTCCTCTCACTAACACAGAAGAAGGAGAAGGAGGAGGAGGAGGAGGAGCATCTGTCCATCATGCTCCTTTGCGGTTCCCACATCCTGTGTTGGGAATTGTGGGAACCGCAGGGAGCATGATAGACACATGCTCCTCCTCCTCCTCCTCCTCCTCCTTCTTCTGTGTTAGTGAGAGGAATGCCGCCGGACCGGCGAGGCTGCCATCCGGTCCGGCGGCTCTAACATGAAACGGCCGGCCCCCTCAGACTTGAGTAAGAGGGGGGAAGAGGGAGCAATAGAGAGATGGGGG